>CM060919.1:416099959-417349959 GCA_030737875.1 Allium sativum
AAAATCCTCAATCCTTTATTTTGTGCATCAAGCTAAATTATGAACAACAAAAGTATTTAGCTGATGTGAACGTTAAACCACATATAAACAAATATCATCCACAACGGTACTAAAACCGCATAACTACCAAAAAAAACATATCATCCATAATTGTACTACAACGTTTAACTCCCTAATTCAGATTTCGTCACCATAGGTTAATCATTCTTCTACTCACTCCTACTTTGCCTAATTCAGATAACAAAAAATTGGAGGAACGAGAAATTTCCATCAAAACGATTATGTTCAGGCACCATTGTTTTAGGTTTCGTAGGTTGCTGACATCGGCAAACACCCAATTCAACTTGTAACTTTGAACATAACTGCAATAATGGATGGAAAAAAGATGTTAGGTCAACATCAATGGTTTTATATATTTATTTATATGAAAAACTATTGTCACTAAGGTTTTACAAAATTAAGCGGTTTGGGTACCTGTCTATACAGCGAGGAATCTCCATGAGAATTCCTTAGTTCGACGACTTACAGAGATGGAACCAGATCAAATACCTAATTGATCATATACGTTATTTAGTTCATACTGGACATACTGTAAACTATCTCTATTAGACAATAATAAACAATTACCTCTGTAGTAAGAGAAAGAGGTCCTGAGATTTTTGGGCTCGATGAACTGCCATTCGGTTGCATAACTTTCAACTGCAAAGTATTGCATGTTAATAATTATCTATCTATTACTGAATGAAACCGAGAACTCTTGTTCATTTTCTGTTTATATGAATTGAAGTATACCATGCCATTTCTTTTTTTTATCTGACATCCCATTTCTCCAACAATTCCTTCTATTTTCTATGGACTCAATGAGGACATTCCGATCAGTTCAAAAGCATTGATCGATGTAGGGATTTCGTTTTTACTTCCTTTGGACTCAATGGGCCTTGAAAATATAAGTAAGCATCAACAAATTTTATGCATGTTCATCTAATCAAACTAATTTACAGAACATGCATAGGAATAACATTATACCTTTTTGATTACTGCATCATCTTTAGTTGCATGATCTTTATCTTCTTCCTCATTATGCAAGTTCATCTAATCAAACTAATTTACAGAACATGCACATGAATAACATTATACCTTTCTGATTGCTGCATCATCTTTAGTTGCATCAACTTTATCTTCTACCTCATAGTCATCATCATATGGAGTTACTGGAGTATAGTCTTGTTTAAACCAATTATCCGCTTAATCCTTTCAACATTTATTCGAGTTTTAGGCTTAGGGTCAAGAATCCTTCGAATCAGGGTCTGCTTCAAAAGATATCCATTTAGGAATATGGAAGTCTCTCTTGAAAATCTTTATCATCAAATTTTAAATTGAATAATAAAGTAGTCGACTTCATATGCAAGTAATAATTGAGTGCTTGGATTACTCTAGAAATTGTACCTTTTGATAAAGAACAACAAGGTTTCTACCATCGAATGGAAGAGATCCTGTAAGTATGACACAGAGTGGCTATCTACTTTTATAGCTTCACAGTACTTTTGGATTCCTTCTTCCATGTTTCCAGCAAGCTTTAAGCTTGTGCCAATATCAGTGAGGACAATTGAAACCCAAAAATAACTCAAACTAACTAAACAAAATCATATCTTTTAAACCAAATCATCAATTTAAACCCAAATAGAACCCCATTTGAAGAAGAAATAAGAAGAAGAAAATACCTAAATAAAAGTCGTAACCAGTAGACGACATCAACTGCTTATTCGCCATTACAATAAGACTGAGCTCACAACATTCATTGCCAACAATAACGATTGTTAGTGAAAACATTACGCGATGACACATCTCCATCCATAGGAGTGATGCCGACTTTGCCGAGGTCGTTATCCAAAGACTCAAGCAGTAATCGAGATCTAGTTGCATCAAGTTGGAGTTAAACTTCAAACCCGATAAATGATTCACCACTGAATCCTCAACAGCAAGCACATCTTCTCTCTTTAAAAAAATTCATGACAGAAGCCAGATCCGAATTATGGGGTTCGGGTTGAAGGAGAGGCCAGGCTTCTTATCGAATTTGGATTTCGAGGAAAACTTTTGTAGATGAGTGAAGATTGAAGCTTCGAGGGGAAAGGGGAGACAGAGTCTTTGGTTATACTACCTGAAAAAATGTAGATTTGAATACCAAAATATTTGGAAGCGTCGATTAAACCTGATAGCGTAGATTTGAAAGCCGAAAATTTGGTTTCGGAGACTAAATTAAAATTTGATTTTGGAGCCAAAATTTGGCCAACGAAAATTTATATGCTTTAACATAAAACATTCTTTGCTAACTAGGTTAAATTAGTGATGCCCAAGACCAAAAATTTCCTAAAGTAAGTATTTTTTTTTATGAAAACATAAAGTAAGGGTGTGTTCGTTGGTCCAAAACGGACCATCTGACAAACGGATGCGTCCGTTTGTTTACGGTCCATTTTGGACCGTCTCCCCAACGGCTCAAATTTGAGCAGTTGGGGCACGACGCATCGGAAGCGTCGTCCCCCAAAGCTCAAGTTTGAGCTGTTAAGCGTGATATATTAATTTAGATTTTTATAAATTTTAAAAATTAATAATTTGTGCTAATGAGATCCGTTTTAGACGCGTCCCCAAAAATCAACGACGAACAAGAGTCTCGACCTGACTCGAGACAGGGTCATTTTTCATGAAAAATGCAATTTTCTGATCGTTTCAAAGAAGGCGTTGTCGTCCGAAATCGAAAAAATTGTGCGATGCCCATATTCTCGACCTAACCGGCTATGTCGATCGCCGCCGGGACAGTTGGGCCCCGGACCCCCACCGGCGTTGTGCCCTGACCCGCCGACGGCTCGCCTTCTGCTCGGCGCTCAAATTACAGCATAAATAATAATTTAATTAACCATAAATTAATTAAATTACAACATAAAAATAAAATTATCCGTTCAAATTCTCAGCTCAAATGGTTCGCTTAACGCGCCAAACACATTCTTCGCTAATTCCAGTTCTCTGCTAACATTCTCCGCTCAGAATCTCCGCTCAAATGGTCCGCATCTACTTGCGCCAAACGCAACCTAAATATTTATTATTAATTTCTCGGTAGTAATTTCTTTAGTCGTATAAAAGATTACTTATTAATCATTGATTATCAAAATAAATTTAATTAAACAACGAATATTAATCTATTTTATTAATTATTATTACGTCTTATTTATATTTTATAGTAATTAATAATTAATCAATACTAACTATTGAATATTATTTACTTTTAATAGTAATTATTTATTATTAATTTATTATTAACATTAATTATTTAAAATTTACAATTACTTATTAATTACTAAGTAAAAAAACAAATGTAAAACATTTTATAAGTAATAAATATAAAAGTCCTTTGCAAATCTCTTGAAAAGCTGCTGCAAAATAGCTTCTAAATTTTTACGATGGTAAACGGCCTTTATCTGCAACGGAAATTAGTGACAAATTTTTGGTGATGGTAAAGTGCTGCAATTTCCAATGGTTTAGCGACAGAAAATTAGATTCGACGGTAATAGTTTAAAATAAGTTAACATATAAAATCCAAAATATTATCTCTTACAAAGTCCACGAAAATTCGCCGCTAATTTAGCGACGGAATTTTCCGCTGCTCAAATCTGCAGCTATTTACTACTTTTCTTGTAAATAGCATCTCCCACACCCTAACTAAACAACAATGCAAACAAAACCAAACTGTAAAGAATGGAATTCGCTGTCTTCTAGACCCTAAGCTCTCTATAGAGGCAGAAAGCAAGTGCAAAGTGCAAAATTGGTGAGAGAATGTAAGACAAAATTGTACTATAAATACATCAAGGGGGGCTTGAGCTTTGGTCACATGGCAGGAAGCCAATACTCATTCCATTCAACTACAACAATTTCCCATCTAGAAGGGCAAATAAGTTTTATCAGTATTCATTTGACCAGAGCCTCCTTCCTTTCTTTTCCTCCTCCAGCGCTTGAGGCCCTAGGCGACCGCCTAGTTCACCTATGCCCAGGGCCGGACCTGACACTAAATATCAAATCAAAAAACAAATGAATGCAATGTTGAAGAACACAACACATGAAAACGTAATTACTTTATTATTTACAAAAGCAATTACATCAAGACTTAGATATAATATTTTATTACGATACGCACTAAACTCCCTCTTTATTTTACTAGCACTAACTTTGATACTCACACTTGTCTTTTTTGTTTGGTACGCAATTTGAGGACCCAAGGTCCCTATTTATAATACTAAAAGAACCAACTATAATATTCTAAAAAATTCTAACTAATTATGTTGCCAAAATAATCTTGAAACTTCCACAAAACTTAAAATTAACCATTTCTTACTATAATGGCTTTGTCCAAAATAATAGATTTACTTATTTAATCCCTATAAAACTCTAAAGAGTCGGTGATGGTTCTTCAATACGTACACCCGCTCAGCCATAGTTTTCATAATCCGACCCTGCCGCGGTCCGACCTCGAATAACCCTGAACCTTCAACCATCACGGCGCGGAACTCAATCAGACCTCATTTATGCATACCTGGTCGGACCTTCAAACCAGCGGTCCAACCTTCAATTTTACACGGTCAAACCATAGTTTTTTTTCTAATTCTCATTGTGTAATTCTCTCTTATCATTTCATCTTTTTTATTGTTTTGAAAATAACAACTAAAATATTTCAAAAAATCATAATGGATCCAACATCTAAACCGTAAACTTTACCACTTTATTCTAAAAACATGTGTTTGTTTGTGCCATTGCTATTTGATTATATCATGCAATCTATTAATGTTAGTGAATAAATAGACGACTTTCAAATTTTACTATTTATTTGTTTGAGTGCACATAAAACATGATTATCCACATTTCCACCATTAAAAAGCACGTGCGGTTGTTGATGGTTCGACCGGTCAGACCTTCAAAACCATGGACCCTGAGTCCTCACGGTTCTATTCACGGTCAGGTTTTAAAAACATTGCGCTCAACACCAACTCAGTCTTTCTTTCTATAATGTTTAATTGCTCCCTTAGCTTTTGAAATCTTGTATTGTTGATCCCTTTAGTGAATACGTCTACTATCCAGTCTTCGCTTTTTAGTTGGTGCATCACTTGCTCTTCTCGAAGTAACTTTTCTCTTAGAAAATGATAGTGTACCTCCACATGTTCGTTCGTGCATGAAATACGAGATATTCAGCTAAACGAATTGCAGATTGATTATCACAATAAAGTGGCATTGGATAGTCTGTATACCGGTGTAGGTCCTTTAGCAATTGTACCAACCACGTAATCTCTTGAGTTGCCATTACTGCTACTCTATGCTCCACTTCTGTGGTGGATAAAGACGCTGTTGGTTGCCTTTTGCTGCACCAAGGATACTACTCCGGATCCAAGCTTGAATACGTACCAGTAGTTGATCATCAAGTATCATGATCTCCGGCATGATCAGCATCGCAGTATCTAACAATCCTTCACTTATCACCTTTCTTTTAAAGTAGACCATAGTTAACAGTACCTTCGGCGTACCTCAGTATTCATCGTACTACAACCAAATGTGACTCCTTTGATTGTTGCATATATTGGCTCACTACTTCAACTACACATATATTGGCTCGCTACTTCAACTGCATTAGAAATATATGGTCGAGTCAAATAAAGTATATTAGACTATCTACAAGTTGTCGATACATTGCTCTTTCTTACAAGTTCTTCCCGGCATGAGCCACATAGTTTGGCGTTAGCTTCCTTAGATGTTGAGATGGGCTTGCACTCAACCATTCTGAATCTTTGCAGTAAGTTTTTAGCATACTTTTGTTGACAGAGAAATAAACCTTCCTCAGTCCGGTTGATTTCTAATTCAAGGAAGTGTTTTAATTCTCCAAGCTCTTTCATTTGGAAGTGAACTAACAAATTCTCCTTTGTTTGACAAATTTCTGATTTATCATCATGAGTGATAATGAGATCTTTGACAAATACCAAAACAATCGCAATCTTTGCTTGCTTTTCTTTAACAAAAAAGCTTGAACCTGCATGTGTCATGACATATCCGTGCTCCACCAAGAACTCAACAATCTTGTCGTACCATGCTCTTGGAGCTTGTTTCAATCCACAAAGCGCTTTTTTTTAGTTTACAAAAACACAATCATGATGAACTTTGTCTTTAAATCCCTTTGGTTGGACCATGTATATTTCTCAATCTAGTTCTCCATGTAAGGAGGAATTCTTCACATCCATCTTCCATAGTCTCCAATCTTTCGTGGTAGCAAGTGTTTGTAGGACTGCACTGTTATAATCTTAGCGACTGGACTAATTGTCTCATCATAATTCAACCCATATTATTAAGCTAATCCTCGAGCTACTAATTGAGCCTTGTATCTCTCAATTGAATCATCGGGACTTGTTCATACCTTGTAAACCAATTTGCACAAAATATGTTTCACTTCCTTCAGCTTTGGCACTAGCTCCCAAGTCTGATTCTTCTATAGAGCATTTGTCTCTTCTTTCATAGCTTCTAGACACATAGAGTTCTGGGATGCCTCTTCATATGTCTCTGGTTCTCTTAACTTTTCTTCTTCAGCGACAGCTGAATTAGCATACTTAGGATTTGGTTTCCGCACTCTTATTGATCACTGAAGTTGTAAACTTACTTCTTCTAGTTGATTGTTTTCTACTCTCTGATGCATACCTATTTGTAATGCATTATGAGGTGCCTTATCCTAGGTGTTTTCTTCCTCACTTTTTTCTCCATCATCCTTCTCTGGAATCGGATGTACTTCAACAATTATCTTCTTCTGCAAATTGTCTTCTATTCCCTTGGAATCTTCAATTCTTCTTTTTGTGGTGACCACCATAAAAAATCTTCATTGAATACTACATTCCTTGATGTATAGCGTTTTCCTACTGTAGGGTCGCAACATTTCCACTCTTTCCGTTGGTTGTCGTATCCCACAAAGATACACCGTAACGACTTCCTATCAGTTTTTCCATGTAGATGACTTGGCACGAAAATGTAGCACACACAACCAAAAACTCGAAAGTGACTTGCTGTAGGTTTACAGTCCCATAGTTTCTCTAACGGTGAAACGAACCCTAACTTTTCTTGGGGAGGCCTATTGATTGCATGAGCGGCTGTCTTCACACCTTCAACCAAAAATCTTCCTGTAACAATATTTGCACGTAATATGCTTTGACACGTCTTTGCATGATGTCGATTCTTCTTTTCATCTACTCTATTCTGTTGTGGTGTACTTACACACGTGAATTGATAGCATATGCGGCATTCTCTAAGGTACTCTGAAATTCATCTGAGGTGTCTTCGCCACCGTTGTCTGTTAGAAGGCATTTGATTTTCTTGCTGACCTCTCGCACCGCTATTTCTTTGAACTCTTTAAATTTTGAAAAGTTTTATATTTTTGAAAAGTCGTAACCAACTAACCATATACCGCATGTCATTGATTGATGGTTTGTGACTCGGCTGAACACCTAAGAATGGACCAGCTTCAACGGTGCTTTGGCTTTAAACTTTGAATCTTCATACGGTAATTGATGCGCCTTACCATATTGGCAGTTGGCACATACAGTCTATGTTCTGATCTCGAGTTGAAGAAGTCCCTTCATAATGGACTTCTTCGTCATCACCTTGGGTTTGTGATAGTCGAGATGTCCTAAGTTATTTATTTAACAAATGAAATCAAAGTCAACTTAGTACAGTGTAGATCAATCTTAGAACTTGTGTTTCACAATTTAGCTTTTTTAGGTTGGAATTTTGATAATTGAAGTTTATAGGGTAATTATTTTGAAAATGAGTTTGATACCACGTTTCTTCTAAAAACAAACCTAAAACCCAAAGTAGTAGCAATAAGTAAATTTTATTAAATTGTCCTGATGTAATCATTTAGCTAATTGTGTTCTGTTTTGCAATAGCTGATCCAAAGAGAACGGAACATCTACTGTCCTTGGACGGAGCAAAAGAGCGGCTGTAATTGTACAAGGCAGACTTATTAGAAGAAAACTCATTTGATGCTATTGTCGATGGATGTGAGGGAGTTTTTCATATGGCTACTCCTGTTTTCTTCACAGCCAAAGACCCAGAGGTTTCTCTTTGTATCTTATAAGTAGAACTTCAACACATTTCAATGCATCATGCATGGCATTAGTAATTTATGTATGGTTATCTGTTACTTGTATGATTCTAAGCTTTCATAGCTTTCTCCTACATCAAAATTTTCAGGCAGAACTGATTGAACCTGCAGTAAAAGGGACACTGAATGTATTAAATTCTTGCAGTAGAAGCCCCACTGTTAAAAGGGTTATTGTCACATCATCCACTACTGCTTGTGAATATAATGGTACACCTTTGACAGCGGACGTTGTAGTCGACGAGTCATGGTTTTCCTGCCCTAAGTTTTGCAGAGAGAACGAGGTTTGTGCTAAGAGTTTTTCCATTTTCCATCTTCTCTTTTCTTTTCTATGTAGTTATGAATTTTACAATTATTTTACACATAATATTCATTTTAATTAAAATGTTGAGTTTTTGCTTGAATAATGCGCTGGACCATTATCTGCGTGAGTTTCACTAACATATTACTTATGACTAGTTATGGTATCATCTTTCAAAGACCTTAGCTCAGGAGGTTGCTTGGAAATATTCAAAGGAACATGGAATTGATATGATCATGATTCACCCCTCATTCGTAGCTGGTCCTCTACTGCAGCCAACTCTAAATGCAACTTCTGCTATTGTACTGAAGATGATTAATGGTATTCTTTTGCCAACATACATTTCTTTAAGAAATTACACAGATCTTAATCATTAATTTGTATTATGAACATTCGAGTAATCCATAATTTTTTCGGAATGGAATCGCTTAATCGTATATACCATCTCTCATATCTGTTCTAGTGACCATGCGTGTCTTTTAATTTCATTTGGGTATATACTGTATATTATTATTATTGTATTAAAGGTGAACAATCGACATTACTTCATCATAATATAGTGTTTTTTCCCTTTCAATACAGGAACTTCATCAACATACCCAAATGTAACTAACGGTTGGGTGAATGTCAAAGATGTTGCTAATGCCCATATCCTAGCATATGAAGACCCTTCAGCTAGCGGAAGATATATTTTAGCTGAACGTGTATATCATTACTCTGAGATTGTGAAATTACTGCATGAGTTGTATCCTGTTCTTCAGATACCTCAGAAGTAAGCTTCTATATATATGAGCAATATGGATTGCATGTCATATAAGCACAATGGGCACAAGCATCACTGCTAATATAATTTTCTTTTGACCTTACACACATTTGAAGATCACAAGTTATTAGAATTATCATGATATCCATTTTCTGATCAATTAATAACTATTATTATTTTCTGTGTAGATGCGAGGATGATAAGCCCTTTCCACGGCCAGTACATCTTATATCCAAAGAAAAAGCTAAGAGCCTGGGCGTCGAATACATTCCTATTGAAACTAGCTTAAAAGAGACTGTTGAGAGTTTAAAGGAGAAAGGTTTCATTAGCTTTTGACAAACATATCATTGTTGTCAACAGCACTTCATAAATTACTGTCTTGTCAACTGCACTTCACAATAAGAGGGAAGCTCGCTGCTATTTTCCTTCATCTCAAATTGAATATATCTTCTTCTACGTTTCATCAAATCTGAATAAATATTTCGTTCATGATTGCTTTCTTACCAAATGTGTAAAGAGTACGTTGAATAAATGAGAATTGTTAAAATCTGAAACAACCAAAATTTGTTTTCGAACAAACTTGGCACGAAGGTCGTTGATTTGAATTTAGGCCTTTTGCTCGTTTTAGATTTATTTGAGTAACAACAAAGAAGTATGTATTGCTTGTTTATTAGGCATGTTATCTTAAAAGTGATCCAAAGAAGGAATCGTTCCCAACTGAGCATTATAAAACATTCCCTGGTATGAACGAGATAGGTTTACCCAATTTTGTGCAAAAAAAATATAAATGCCAAACCACACTAGTCCAATTCCGGGCGAGTAGGCTGATCCGCGCAAATACTCGCACATGTGGTGGCCATACATGCACTCCTGAAAATTACCCAAACAATTCAATACAGGAACCAAGGGACTTATATAACCGCTCCACTTTCAATATGCTACTAAAAACATGAAAAATCGAGGCCAATTCTTGCAACGGCTAGTGTTAGCTAAAAAAAAAAGAGGCTTACTCAACCCCAAGCAAAACATTTCATTTCACTATCTCCCTCCCACGCACACAAAAAAATCGTAGCCACTGGCCAAAATGGCCTCCCCAAAGCTCAATTCCCTACGCCAAAAAGGAAGTTGGAAAACAGTCCGTCGCAACTATTTCCCTATGTCATCTCTACGTTTGCATGCCTACGCATTCCGTACGCCAAATTGCCTACGCCATCACTACGCCTACATGCCTACACGTTTCCTACGCCCGGTTCCTTACATCTGGCTCCCTACGTCATGCCTTCTTCTATTTAAAGTACAAAAATTGGATTATCCTTACCATTCCATACGCATTCCCTACGCCGCCGTACACCAAAATTAATGTGGTTTTTTAATATTTATCTTCTTCTACCACATATCATAATAAAACCGAACATATGCAAAATCGTAACAATATATACCAATAAAAACGTTGATGTAGAACGAATATTATGGTCAAATTACCATAAACTTGCTACAAATGTATTTAAAACAAATCATGTCCAACAAACAACAAAATAAAGTTGCTACATAATATAAACATGGTCGTTTCATCTAATTCAAGCATTGTGTAATGTACGTTACACAAATAGAACATAAAACCAACTGCCAAAATAAGAATAACTCATAACGTTCGTCATATCTGCGGTTCTTGCTCCCGCCTCAACCCTAGTGCCCTCGTATATACTCTTGCACATAACTCATCTCTTTCTGCATGAAACCTAAATCCCCTTGTAGTTTGTTAATCGTGACATTCATTTCTTGATTTTTAGTTCTTAACTCTTCTACTTCCTTCACAAGCTTCTCTCTGTCATATGAAACTTCAAACCTAGTGGGGTATGTATCATCTCTATATAACTACACATAATTTTTTTTTAATTCAATTAGCACAATGAATAAATTTTATAATACAATTAGTATAACAAGCCTTTCGGCTCAATTTAACTGAGCCCAAAAATAAAGTCGCATAATCATTTCCAATAGTTGCATTCATGATTCTTAAGCCGTTACAAATTATATAGACTCAATACTTTAAGACAGAAATAATATTGTGCAGTGCATTATGAAGGAAAAAAATGAAAACACTGAATAATATATTTCAGATCACTTACATGTTAACACATCTCTTACTCTATTACTAAAAAGGTAAATTCCATTAAGTAAATTACCTGACGTCTTTTTGAAATACCCAAACTACCCTTGCCACTCAATTAATTTTACAATCCCCGGAGGTTTTTAATTTCGCCTGCTCCAACGTCCCATCTCTAATGGCGACCATCGCCTTCTATTTTCCCTGCTACGAACATTCGTTCTCTCCTTCTACGTAGATAAACTCTCAATTCTACATATATCTCTACCGCGAACCCTAGATTCTCTCCACTCTCAATTCTACGTATATCTCTACTGCGAACCCTAGATTCTCTCCCTCAGGCGACTGACACGATATCTGCACGAATCGAAGATTCTCTCCCTTAGGCGACTGACACGATATTCGCGTGAACCCTAAGTTTTCTCCCTCAGGCGATTGTCACATCTTGCAGGTAAACCCTACATCGTCTTCTACTTATTTCAAAAATTCCACACGCTAAGCCTCGGTGTTTTCTCTCAAGCGACTGATACTGTTGATTCCACTGTCGATTCCACTGCTCCAGGTACGAGTCGGCTCCCTCAACTCTCGATTCATTCCACTGCTGATTGTCATCTTCTCCATATTTCGCATCCTCCAGGTAAAAACATAGATCGTCTTCTGATTATTTCAAACTCTCCACGTGCGACTGACATGATTACAATTCTCATATTATTAGGCTTTGTGTTATTTCTATGTCCGTGCTATGTTCATGTGTGTCCTTCCTAATAGTCTGCAGCCTTTTCATGCCTAAACCATTTCGATATATCAAGGGCTACAAACTTATCCACCATTGGTAAATCAAACAATACATTTGTTATACATACATATAAGTGTAAATAATAGAAAACATTTGTTAAATAAAGTTACATGGTATTGTGATAAAAAAGGGATTTGATTCTGAACCTCGCCATAGATCTTATTTCTGCCATTTCTTAAAAGTACCTTGAGTCCTAAAGAGAAGCATCATTGTTACTTAGGGAAGACATTTGTAGCTGAAATATTATGCACATGCTAAGACATATAACCTTTAGCACAAAATGAATTTGAATGGTACTTTATTTTATTCTCCCTACATAAGTGATGAAGTATGACTATTTTTTTCCCTCTAACGCTTACAATTAATATGTAATGAAGTGGAAACGTTTAATTCCTTTATTCGAACGGCCTTTTGATTTTTTTAAAGAAGGATTGCAGTTGAATAAAGCATTTAATTCTTGACCACATTCAATTTTTACGCTTCGTGATTTGTATCTATTTAAGATTAATAATAGTTTTTATGATGAGGTATGACCAACTGAAAAATCGTGAAAGTAGAGAACTATATATGTTATCAGAGCAATGTTGAGGCTGTCAGTCTGCTCTGTTTCGTTGACGAGCTTTGTAAGTTAGTTGGTGTATTCGGGTCTTCAGCTGCTATTCAGGTCATTAGTTTTCTACTTCTTTGATCTTCTACTGCTATTTGGGCCTAATCTCGGGTTCTACTGTCTTTAATTTGAATGGGAAAAACCAACTGAAGAATCATTAAAGTAGCTATATGCTTATGTTTTTTTTTCACTGTATTTGTTATTTTTTTTGGGTCAAATCATCTGTTCTCTATTGATTTGGAATACAAGACCATTTTTTTAATTTCCTTTTGCAATTAAATCTGGCCACATCACGTTCATTTGGGATTTCAAAAATGGAGTCAGCGGGACATGAATGCTAGAGGTATTTTGTCTATGCAATCAATTCTCATTCAAAAATCCTATTTTGTATCTGTTAGCATGGCGTGTCTACTTGCAATTTATTAGCAAACGTTGAATAGGCTCAATTGTTCCTGTATGTGCTGTCAATCTAATTAGCTAAAGTTACACATGTTTTACAGTGTGCTCATGTGATATCCATGACAGTTCAGAAGATTTTTCCTGATGATAAAGTGGTTATAGGTCAATGGTAGACAATGTTTTCTACTATGATTTTAATACAGGGCCATTGACAAACAAAAACTTGAAGAAAATAAAGAAACAAACGGTAATCTTTATAGGAATCTAACAATATCCATTATCATAAGAAAATGAAATATTTACCATAACGCTGAATTCACTTTGTGAGATGCAAGCATGACATATGGATAAATAAAAGGAACACAGGAAGGAATATGACAGTTTAATTTTTTTCAAACACGTGAGTGAGCAGGAGCAAGGGTCATGGAGGAACCAGGTTTTAAATCTCGGATATCGGTCATGTTTCGTCTCGGGGGTTTTATAGACTCGGTCTCGTATCGGGGGAGATCTCGGACGAAATGAGTCTAACTCGGGAGTTCGTCTCGAATTTTCATCTCGGGTCTGAAAGTTCGTATCAGAACAATCTCATGGTACATGATATGTTAAAAATGATATTTTAACAAAATGATTTTTATGAATGCTATCAAAAAAATAGTAATTTAAACTTAAAATTCAAAATAACTTTATTATTCTTTATTTTGCGAAAGATCATTCATACTCTAAATCGTAATATGCTTAAAGCAGGAATATTGTTAGACAGGAAACATTAAAAGGATCCAAAACATTAAAAAATTCAGCATATAGAGACCATAAAATACATAATTTCATAAGTAACATGTATGTAAAAAGACGAATATGAAAATCATAAGCATTGTAAAACATATATGAACATACAATATAGTTATTTGTAACAACCCGAAAATCTGAGCCAGTTTAAAATTTTTATTTTGGCAATTTTAGCGAATTTTGATTATTTAAAATGAATTATTTTAAATAATATCGACGAGAAATTTATTTTGAATATAATTCGAACGTATATATTCGTTTGAATCGACGTTAGAATATAAATATTTATTTATATTTATAAAAGGAATTGAAAATGGCGCGGTAGTTCGATAATTCGATTTCAAACTTCAATTGAATGTACCGGGTGCAAAACAATCCGGATTTTAGTGAAACCAAAAATAATGGTATCTAATTGTGAATATCTTTCCAACGAATCCAAAAAATTGAAATTTCATAGCGGGAATCAAAAGATATGTCCAGTTGAAAATTCTGAATAGTCGCTATGGAATTCAGGCCCTTAAAAATGGGAATTTTGCAAACGACCTCGGATTTCGACGAAACCACTTTTGTTGGGTCCGTGATGTCAAATTATTGCTAGATTCCAAATTTCATAATTTTTCGAATCAATATGTGAGCGTGGCAAAGGAAAACGCGTTTGATCAGTTTTAGTTGATTTTAATCGACTGGAAATTGGGCATTTTTCCAACGGTCTCAGAATTCGACGAAACTAGTTTTGTTAGGACCGTATCGTCAATACGAAGCTAGAAAATATTTTTCTGGAATTTTTCGAGTTAGTATGTGACCCCGGTAAATTGAAATGTGCGTTCAAAATTCAATATATAGAGTTATATGTTGGTTTTGACGAAAACTGATTGTAACGATCGAATCAGCCTACGATACATACCTCATTGTGTTCGGAATGGGGGTATAACGCTATGGACGACAGGCGGTGGGCCTCGTTTTGAGGTCGAAAATAAAAGTTACTTTTTAATGGAAAATTAAAATAATATAATATATATATATATATCCCCTTTATACCCGTACCCCCCTATTTCATTTCTTCTTTCATAAAATCAACAAAAAAAAGGAGAAAGACGGGGGGAAACCGTCGTTGCCCCCCCTGATTGATCGCCGCCACCTCCTGACCCCCCTTCCACCTCGACCACCGCGAGACCCCCCTCCCCTGCTGGCGTGCGACGCGACGCCGACCCCCCCCCCCCCATGCTCCGCCTCCTCCCGATCCTCTCCCCTTCCTCCTCGCGTGGAGCGCGACCCCCATCGTTTCCGAAACCCCCCCACCAGAACCGACGCCGCAACCCAACCTCCACCGCTCCAGCCCCGAAGACCCCGCCGCCGACACTGCCTGGCCATCGCCCCTCCAGTCCACTCAGCATCCATCTCCTCTAAAAATGTGAGCTTTTCCCTTTTTTTTATTTCATAATTTTTTTAAACTTTGATGTGAAAAAAAAACTGAATTACTTTGATGTTAAAAGCTGAAAATAAATACGCGATTTTCATATGGTAAATCTGAAAATAAAAATGCGATTTTTATTTAGGATAACATCGCATTAAAAATATCTGGTTTATAATTGAAAAGGCGAGATTTTTATATATTGAATAGCGAAGTAAAAATTCGATTTTTACATATTGAATAGCGAAGTAAAAATTCGATTTTTATATATTGAATAGCGAAGTAAAAATTCGATTTTTATATATTGAATAGCGAAGTAAAAATTCGATTTTTACATATTGAATAGCGAAGTAAAAATTCGATTTTTATATATTGAATAGCAAAGTAAAAATTCGATTTTTATATATTGAATAGCGAAGTAAAAATTCGATTTTTATATATTGAATAGCGAAGTAAAAATTCGATTTTTATATATTGAATAGCGAAGTAAAAATTCGATTTTTATATATTGAATAGCGAAGTAAAAATGTGATTTTTACATATGTAGAGAATACGGGCGAAGAAAGTGACAAGAGGCGAGAACGGCGAAGATTTCTATAAATGAAGTGTCGTGAAGTTGGGATAGCTATCGGTGAGAACTTCTCACTCTTCAATTTCTTTTTCTAGTTATATATATACTAGGATGCAGACGGTGCTTAGCAGCACCCGACACCCGTCATCCACAGACCATGGATGGCTTGTTTGTTTAATTGTTTGGTTGTGTAGTTGGTTAGATTATTTGGTAATAATTGAATTGTTTGGTGAAATGAAATTGATTTGATTGATGTGTGAATGGCGTGGGCCTTCACTAGACCGGGGATAAGGCTAGGCCTTGTCCCGTTTCTAGTATCGTGCCGTTATGCCACCGAAATTTTCTAAAAATAAGTTAGAAAAATAAAGATAACATTTTATTTAATAAATAAACCGAATAGAATATTCATAGGTTGAATAAAATAGTTTGATCGTTAAAAATATAATTTTTAACGTGAATGTGAATAAATAAATATTCATTTACAAACCGGACGGTTTGTTTATGTACACCTATTTGAAGGACATTGATTGGAACGATAAATTTTACACATCGCCCAACTGCACAAATAAAATCTGTGTTTGATTATTTGGAACCCCACACGGGTATTGGGATGATATTTGACGTACACTAATCCCGATCGTTTAGTTGTATGTCGATCGGTTGATTGACAGACTGTTACAAGCATTGAATATTAATATTTGATGCTTATACAGTGTAGAATGCGCTTCGGATGATGGTTGATTATTCATCGTTGTTATTGTATACCTGTGTTGTAGAAAATCCATATAATTAACATTATATGGTAATTGATTGGGCCTCATTCCAGTTTTGAAATAGAAATATTTGAAATAAAATATTTGAATAAAAATACTAGAAATAAAAATATTTGAAATAGAAATATTTGAAATAGAATATTTGAAAATAGAAACATATGAAGCCGTGTTGGTTAGATTGACGCCATTTTGACGTGAACGATATTTATATCGATTTTATTCATTCTTCAATGAATATTGAATAGATTTCAAATTGAATAGATCTGAAATTCGAACTATATTGAAATGAATTGAAATTCGAATTATATTTAAAGTGAATTGAAATTCGAATTAAACTGAATTGATTTGAAATTCGAAATACACTGAAATGATTTGAAATTCGAATAGAAATGAATTCGAATTGAATTTGAATAGAAATGAATTCGAATTGAAATTTAATAGAATTGAATACGAATCGAAATTTAATTGAAAATGAACTGAAATTGAATTAGAAATCGATTAGAATTAGAATCAATTTGAAATGAATTTAAACCGAATTTAAAGGGGAAAATTCAGTTTTGATTTGAATTTGAAAATGAAGTTGAAACGTTTTGAAAACGAATTTAAAACGATTTATAAATTTCGTTTTAAAAGGAAATCGACGAAGTATATATTATATATATAATTTAATGGCCTGAATAGAACGCGCTGCGCCGCGGCAGTTCGCGAATTTCGACTATTGACTTCGAACGGATATTGCGGGAGATCCGACCGTCGGATTCTCCTGAAACCGGAACCGTTGGGTTCGTATCGAAAAGAGCTTTCTAACGAATATTAGAAATTAGAAATCTAACGGTTGGATTTGGAATTATGTCCAAATCAAATTTGAAAAAGGTCGCTGTAAGTGCAGTTCGATAGCCGTTGATGGAAATCGACTGTGCGGGCCTTGATAAAATTATTAAAAATAGTAATAATTTGTGTAAAATCATAAGAAATGATTTGTGAAGATTTGGTATGAAAAACTCTATATTTGAAAAGATAAAAATAGATTTTTATCGAAATGAACTAGTTTTGAACTAGAATTATAATTCATTTATTTTTGAAATAAATAAAGTGGATTTGAAATGGTTTTGAAATATAACCATAATTTCCAATAATTATATTGGAATGGATTTGAATCGAAATTGTCTTTGGATTATTTCGATGTTAGATTTCGTGATTATACAGATGTTGGTATGGAAATTTGAAAGATATATACATATATCGTTATTTCCAATACGATATTTGTTGGTCGTAGAATTTGATGTTGAATATAAGCCGATATATTTTCTATTCAGAGCCTTGTATTTAAAATCAAACGTGATTTGGGTTTGTCGTGAATGGTGTCTTCATTAACACTGTTCTTGAATCCAGTTGAGAAAAAGATTGAATCTTTTTATTTAGATTTAATGAAGTGTACCAATTAAATAATATTTAATTGAATTGATATTGATTTTTGGGTTTATCGTGAACAGTGTTTTAAATAACACTGATTCTTTAACCCGATAATTAATGGAATGTGATTTTGGGTTTATCGTGAACCGTGTTTTGAATGACACTGATTCTTTAACCCAGTTAAGGATTAAAACTAAGTGGAGTTTTAATGAATCTTTAATTAGATTGAAATGATCGAGAATGGAGTACCACCAGTTTTGCTCCAGGCGTTAGTTAAATCTTTAATTAGATTTGAACGTGAAATGGTAATTGAATTTACCGATAACACCGTGTTGTTAGATATGAAGTATAACCAGTTTTACTTCATGGGATGAATAGGTTGGGATCGCGAAATTAAAACAAATGATTACTTCGGTAAAGTTCGTTAATCCCGACTAGTTTGAATTGATATTCAAAAGTAGATTAAAGAATAAATTAAAGAATTTATCTTTGATAAAATTAATGGGAACCTTTCCCTATGAATGTGAAATTTAGAAACTAACTGTCGGTTAGCTAAGCAGAATGGTTTCCTGGATATTGATCTGATGTTGGTTTCGGCCTTCGGGGTTAATATTTGGGGAATTATTCTCTTGATTAATTTACGGTTAGTGACTGGTGAATTGGAATGAGGCGTATGTTGTGTTTGTGTAACACTTATTTAAAATACACGCGAGTTATTCGGGAAGACCGGGTTTATCCCATTCTGAATAACTGATACGACGATAAGTCGAAGATGAAGACGATGGTCGAAGACCGGAGGTCTTCACGTCGTTTGGGTGATTACTGATGATCTTGATTGGGCTGTACACCCAAGAAGATGGAAACAGTTGGTGATCATCCAGACGTACTTGGAGATCGATGGATATGCGGGGTACTAGGTTCCTCTGGTTTCGTTCAGACCCAGAACGGACTTGTAAATGGACTGTGTGTCTGACATTGGATTTTAGTCCGTGTGATTGATTTCTATTAAATATATATCTGTTTGGCGGCGGAGAATTTATTCTCTTGCTTAACGCCCTTCCCTGAGACGTACGAGCTCAGGGGTTATATACTGATGGATATCAAACGCATGGAGTAAATTGCCTGTGTGGCATGCCCAAGTGGCAATTGATCGAGGCTTCTGTTGAAAAGAAAAGTCTTGTGGTTGATGATCGAAGCACGGCCTTTGTGGCGTAGCTTTATGTAACGTTTGCTTCGCGAGTTTCGCACCCCGGTTGTGAACTAAAAACGGGAGAGGACCTCAGGGAGGGCATGCGTTTCTTTCTAGCTAGGGTGGTGTCAGTGACCTACCAGCCCTGAAATTTATATACTTTTCACCTATGTGGTTGTTGCTGTTGCGAGGCGCCTCGGTTAGATCGGACGATCCGGGTCCGATGGAGCCATTCGTTGGCTCATTTACACCCCAAAGGGTGGGGAAACACATGTTCAGGCATTTTAATCCACATCGGTGGACCGGCCCTGACGATCCAAGGGTCACTCGAGCTCTGATCCTGAGGGGCGGGCTAGAGCGTCTCGAATCGGTTGAGGACTATCTTTTGCCTCGGTTCATAGATGGAAACCCAATTTCCAAATACGTGACTTTGCGATTTTGATTGTATAACCTATATATGGCGACATAGTGGTATGAGGCATTCATGCCGCCTATGATTGATACTTATGATTTGAAGTTGTTTTATACACTATACACTTATAATAGTATCAAATGATTTCTTTTAAACGTATCAAGCAATCTTGGCTATTATAAGGTAAAAACCCTATCCCCCGGCTTGCGTTGCATTGTGTGATAGGACCTGGGTCTTATAATAGCTTCATTTTTCTTTATTTAGCTTTGCGCTATTGTTTTATGCACTGGTATTCTTGGGAGGAAACCCGTTCCGTGTTATACGGCGTGGTCCCTTGATTTACCGAACTTTAAAAATAAAGATTAACTGTTTTAGTTCTCACACCAGTCCCATGACTGACTTGGAGTTTATTGTTTTAACCTAAACTATGGGTGCCCTTATTTTGACACGGGCAGCTAGTAGTTTTGGTTTTGCAGATTTATATTCACAGGATCCTGGTTTACAGCTGGAACGATATCCGGAAAGCTTTGTATCCGTATATCTCTTCTAGTTGTGTGTTGTATTATTTTCCGCTGCTATGTATTTAAATGTAATTTAAATCTCTGATATTTCTGTGTAATATTCATTTATACTCTGTTATTCTTGTATTCTGATGAATTGTTGTAATATACAATGAAATGTTCTTCCGTCTGCGTTCTGTTGTGGCTTGTTCTCGAACTATCCGCTCTTTCCTTCACGGGGAAGTTACGGGTCTTCACAGTTGGTATCAGAGCTTTGGTTTACAAAGCTAGAGAACAAGGCACATTAGAACCATACGAAAGAATTCATCAGATATTGGGTCAGTAATATCCAATTAGAATGACTCGTTAGAGATGGGATCAGTAGTATCCTAGAACGAGTGTGAAGAGTATATTTTTAAAATAAAACAAATTTTGTTTTGACAATTTAAAATCAATTATTCGTATTTGATTATTTATTTCATATTGATTAGGACAGTCCAGTATATAGAGATTTTGCATATACGCCTTGCAAACGTGTGTTCGAAATTTTAATATATTGGATAGATATAGAATCACACTCTAGTCGCCCGGAGATGATTCTGATGATGAGGCCTCATCATCAATGTTTATATTCGAGTGACGAAAGTGAGATTTCTATATATTTCCTATTGACTGGTGTGAGAACCAAAACTTATATAGATAGATTTATTTGTTGTGAATTGGCATCAAAAACATGATTTTTTTTGTATATGTATCAAAATTATGAATTTGAAACTCTAATTCACTAATTGATTGATGTTTGTGTTGTTTGTTTATTTGTTTGATAATTTTGAACCATTTTGCCTAATAGTATCGAATATTGAATTGTATTGAAAATTGGTCGCATATGCTTGCATATACAAGTACATACATTGAACAGGTCATAGCAAGGAGGCTAGAGCAGAGAATAAAATTTGTTTGCCCGACAAATAGGTACATGTTTATCATAATTTACTGTTTTGTTTGGGTGATGATGATTTTATGAGCCTATTTGCTAGCCGCTTGGCTTTTTCTTTTTCTTTTTGAGATCAGAAGGCCTATATGGCAATTTCGGGATTTTCCCGTGGCTCCCGGTGCAGGGGAGGTTATGGCGAAATTTTTCGAAAATTTAGGGCGTTAGCCAAGTTTTTGAAGAATTTGAAAATTCTCAGAAACTGAAAAGTTGAAGAATGGAAGCCAGATCGAACGTAGAATTGATTGATCAAACCACTTTCGACTTTGTTCCTTTTCGGGGATGAAAAGTTTTAAGTGGGGGAGATCGTAACAACCCGAAAATCTGGGCCAGTTTAAAATTTTTATTTTGGCAATTTTAGCGAATTTTGATTATTTAAAATGAATTATTTTAAATAATATCGACGAGAAATTTATTTTGAATATAATTCGAACGTATATATTCGTTTGAATCGACGTTAGAATATAAATATTTATTTATATTTATAAAAGGAATTGAAAATGGCGTGGTAGTTCGATAATTCGATTTCAAACTTCAATTGAATGCACCGAGTGCAAAACAATCCGGATTTTAGTGACACCAAAAATAATGGAATCTAATTGTGAATATCTTTCCAACGAATCCGAAAAATTGAAATTTCATAGCGGGAATCAAAAGATATGTCCAGTAGAAAATTCTGAATAGTCGCTATGGAATTCAGGCCCTTAAAAATGGGAATTTTGCAAACGACCTCGGATTTCGCCGAAACCACTTTTTTTGGGTCCGTGATGTCAAATTATTGCTAGATTCCAAATTTCATAATTTTTCGAATCAATATGTGAGCGTGGCAAAGGAAAACGCGTTTGACCAGTTTCAGTTGATTTTAATCGACTGGAAATTGGCCATTTTTCCAACGGTCTCAGAATTCGACGAAACTAGTTTTGTTAGGACCGTATCGTCAATACGAAGCTAGAAAATATTTTTCTGGAATTTTTCGAGTTAGTATGTGACCCCGGTAAATTGAAATGCGCGTTCAAAATTCAATATATAGAGTTATATGTTGGTTTTGACGAAAACTGATTGTAACGATCGAATCAGCCTACGATACATATCTCATTGTGTTCGGAATGGGGGTAAAACGCTATGGATGACAGGCGGTGGGCCTCCTTTTGAGGTCGAAAATAAAAGTTACTTTTTGATGGAAATTTAAAATAATAATATATATATATATATATTTCCCCTTTATACCCGTACCCCCTATTTCATTTCTTCTTTCAGAAAATCAACAAAAAAAAGGAGAAAGACGGGGGGAAACCGCCCCCCCCCCCGATTGATGGCCGCCACCTCCGGACCCCCCTTCCACCTCGACCATCGCGAGACCCCCCTGCTGGCGTGCGACGCGACGCCGACCCCCCCCCCCCCCCATGCTCCGCCTCCTCCCGATCCTCTCCCCTTCCTCCTTGCGTGGAGCGCGACCCCCCTCGTTTCAGAAACCCCCCCACCAGAACCGACGCCGCAACCCAACCTCCACCGCTCCAGCCCCGAAGACCCCGCCGCCGACACTGCCTGGCCATCGCCCCTCCAGTCCACTCAGCATCCATCTCCTCTAAAAATGTGAGCTTTTCCCTTTTTTTTATTTCATAATTTGTTTAAACTTTGATGTAAAAAAAAACTGAATTACTTTGATGTTAAAAGCTGAAAATAAATACGCGATTTTCATATGGTAAATCTGAAAATAAAAATGCGATTTTTATTTAGGATAACATCGCATTAAAAATATCTGGTTTATAATTGAAAAGGCGAGATTTTTATATATTGAATAGCGAAGTAAAATTTTGATTTTTACATATTGAATAGCGAAGTAAAAATTCAATTTTTATATATTGAATAGCGAAGTAAAAATTCGATTTTTATATATTGAATAGCGAAGTAAAAATTCGATTTTTACATATTGAATAGCGACGTAAAAATTCGATTTTTATATATTGAATAGCGAAGTAAAAATTCGATTTGTATATATTGAATAGCGAAGTAAAAATTCGATTTTTATATATTGAATAGCGAAGTAAAAATTAGATTTTTATATATTGAATAGCGAAGTAAAAATTCGATTTTTATATATTGAATAGCGAAGTAAAAATTCGATTTTTATATATTGAATAGCGAAGTAAAAATGTGATTTTTACATATGTAGAGAAGGCGAGAACGGCGAAGATTTCTATAAATGAAGTGTCGTGAAGTTGGGATAGCTATCGGTGAGAACTTCTCACTCTTCAATTTCTTTTTCTAGTTATATATATACTAGGATGCAGACGGTGCTTAGCAGCACCCGACACCCGTCATCCACAGACCATGGATGGCTTGTTTGTTTAATTGTTTGGTTGTGTAGTTGGTTAGATTATTTGGTTTGAATTGAATTGTTTGGTGAAATGAAATTGATTTGATTGATGTGTGAATGGCGTAGGCCTTCACTAGACCGGGGATAAGGCTAGGCCTTGTCCCGTTTCTAGTATCGTGTCGTTATGCCGCCGAAATTTTCTAAAAATAAGTTAGAAAAATAAAGATAACATTTTATTTAATAAATAAACCGAATAGAATATTCATAGGTTGAATAAAATAGTTTGATCGTTAAAAATATAATTTTTAATGTGAATGTGAATAAATAAATATTCATTTACAAACCGGACGGTTTGTTTATGTACACCTATTTGAAGGACATTGATTGGAACGATAAATTTTGAACATCGCCCAACTACACAAATAAAATCTGTGTTTGATTGTTTGAAACCCCACACGGGTATTGGGATGATATTTGACGTACACTAATCCCGATCGTTTAGTTGTATGTCGATCGATCGATTGACAGACTGTTACAAGCGTTGAATATTTATATTTGATGCTTATACAGTGTAGAATGCACTTTGGGTGATGGTTGATTATTCATCGTTGTTATTGTATACCTGTGTTGTAGAAAATCCATATAATTAACATTATATGGTAATTGATTGGGCCTCATTCCAGTTTTGAAATACAAATATTTGAAATAAAATATTTGAATAAAAATACTAGAAATAAAAATATTTGAAATAGAAATATTTGAAATAGAATACTTGAAAATAGAAACATATGAAGCCGTGTTGGTTAGATTGACGCCATTTTGATGTGAACGATATTTATATCGATTTTATTCATTCTTCAATGAATATTGAATAGATTTGAAATTGAATAGATTTGAAATTCGAACTATATTGAAATGAATTGAAATTCGAATTATATTTAAAGTGAATTGAAATTCGAATTAAACTGAATTGATTTGAAATTCGAAATACACTGAAATGAATTGAAATTCGAATAGAAATGAATTCGAATTGAATTTGAATAGAAATGAATTCGAATTGAAATTTAATAGAATTGAATACGAATCGAAATTTAATTGAAAACGAACTGAAATTGAATTAGAAATCAATTTGAATTAGAATCAATTTGAAATGAATTTTAACCGAATTTAAAGGGGAAAATTCAGTTTTGATTTGAATTTGAAAATGAAGTTGAAACGTTTTGAAAACGAATTTAAAACAATTTATAAATTTCGTTTTAAAAGGAAATCGACGAAGTATATATTATATATATAATTTAATGGCCTGAATAGAACGCGCCGCGCCGCGGCAGTTTGCGAATTTCGACTATTGACTTCGAACGGATGTTGCGGGAGATCCGACCGTCGGATTCTCCTGAAACCGGAACCGTTGGGTTCGTATCGAAAAGAGCTTTCTAACGAATATTAGAAATTAGAAATCTAACGGTTGGATTTGGAATTATGTCCAAATCAAATTTGAAAAAGGTCGTTGTAAGTGCAGTTCGATATCCGTTGATGGAAATCGACTGTGCGGGCCTTGATAAAATTATTAAAAATAGTAATAATTTGTGTAAAATCATAAGAAATGATTTTTGAAGATTTGGTATGAAAAACTCTATATTTGAAAAGATAAAAATAGATTTTTATCGAAATGAACTAGTTTTGAACTAGAATTATAATTCATTTATTTTTGAAATAAATAAAGTGGATTTGAAATGGTTTTGAAATATAACCATAATTTCCAATAATTATATTGGAATGGATTTGAATCGAAATTGTCTTTGGATTATTTCGATGTTAGATTTCGTGATTATACAGATGTTGGTATGGAAATTTGAAAGATATATACATATATCGTTATTTCCAATACGATATTTGTTGGTCGTAGAATTTGATGTTGAATATAAGCCGATATATTTTCTATTCAGAGCCTTGTATTTAAAATCAAACGTGATTTGGGTTTGTCGTGAATGGTGTCTTCATTAACACTGTTCTTGAATCCAGTTGAGAAAAAGATTGAATCTTTTTATTTAGATTTAATGAAGTGTACCAATTAAATAATATTTAATTGAATTGATATTGATTTTTGGGTTTATCGTGAACAGTGTTTTAAATAACACTGATTCTTTAACCCGATAATTAATGGAATGTGATTTTGGGTTTATCGTGAACCGTGTTTTGAATGACACTGATTCTTTAACCCAGTTAAGGATTAAAACTAAGTGGAGTTTTAATGAATCTTTAATTAGATTGAAATGATCGAGAATGGAGTACCACCAGTTTTGCTCCAGGCGTTAGTTAAATCTTTAATTAGATTTGAACGTGAAATGGTAATTGAATTTACCGATAACACCGTGTTGTTAGATATGAAGTATAACCAGTTTTACTTCATGGGATGAATAGGTTGGGATCGCGAAATTAAAACAAATGATTACTTCGGTAAAGTTCGTTAATCCCGACTAGTTTGAATTGATATTCAAAAGTAGATTAAAGAATAAATTAAAGAATTTATCTTTGATAAAATTAATGGGAACCTTTCCCTATGAATGTGAAATTTAGAAACTAACTGTCGGTTAGCTAAGCAGAATGGTTTCCTGGATATTGATCTGATGTTGGTTTCGGCCTTCGGGGTTAATATTTGGGGAATTATTCTCTTGATTAATTTATGGTTAGTGACTGATGAATTGGAATGAGGCGTATGTTGTGTTTGTGTAACACTTATTTAAAATATACGCGAGTTATTCGGGAAGACCGGGTTTATCCCATTCTGAATAACTGATATGACGATAAGTCGAAGATGAAGACGATGGTCGAAGACCGGAGGTCTTCACGTCGTTTGGGTGATTACTGATGATCTTGATTGGGCTGTACACCCAAGAAGATGGAAACAGTTGGTGATCGTCCAGACGTACTTGGAGATCGATGGATATGCGGGGTACTAGGTGCCTCCGGTTTCGTTCAGACCCAGAACGGACTTGTAAATGGACTGTGTGTCTGACATTGGATTTTAGTCCGTGTGATTGATTTCTATTAAATATATATCTGTTTGGCGGCGGAGAATTTATTCTCTTGCTTAACGCCCTTCCCTGAGACGTACGAGCTCAGGGGTTATATACTGATGGATATCAAACGCATGGAGTAAATTGCCTGTGTGGCATGCCTAAGTGGCAATTGATCGAGGCTTCTGTTGAAAAGCAAAGTCTTGTGGTTGATGATCGAAGCACGGCCTTTGTGGCGTAGCTTTGTGTAACGTTTGCTTTGCGAGTTTCGCACCCCGGTTGTGAACTAAAAACGGGAGAGGACCTCAGGGAGGACATGCGTTTCTTTCTAGCTAGGGTGGTGTCAGTGACCTACCAGCCCTGACATTTATATACTTTTCACCTATGTGGTTGTTGCTGTTGCGAAGCGCCTCGGTTAGATCGGACGATCCGGGTCCGATGGAGCCATTCGTTGGCTCATTTACACCCCAAAGGGTGGGGAAACGCATGTTCAGGCATTTTAATCCACATCGGTGGACCGGCCCTGACGATCCAAGGGTCACTCGAGCTCTGATCCTGAGGGGCGGGCTAGAGCGTCTCGAATCGGTTGAGGACTATCTTTTGCCTCGGTTCATAGATGGAAACCCAATTTCCAAATACGTGACTTTGCGATTTTGATTGTACAACCTATATATGGCGACATAGTGGTATAGGGCATTCATGTCGCCTATGATTGATACTTATGATTTGAAGTTGTTTTATACGCTATACACTTATAATAGTATCAAATGATTTCTTTTAAACGTATCAAGCATTCTTGGCTATTATAAGGTAAAAACCCTATCACCCGGCTTGCGTTGCATTGTGTGATAGGACCTGGGTCTTATAATAGCTTCATTTTTCTTTATTTAGCATTGCGCCGTTGTTTTATGCACTGGTATTCTTGGGAGGAAACTCGTTCCGTGTTATACGGCGTGGTCCCTTGATTTACCGAACTTTAAAAATAAAGATTAACTGTTTTAGTTCTCGCACCAGTCCCATGACTGACCTGGAGTTTATTGTTTTAACCTAAACTCTGGGTGACCTTATTTTGACATGGGCAGCTAATAGTTTTGGTTTTGCAGATTTATATTCACAAGATCCTTGTTTACAGCTGGAACGATATCCGGAAAGCTTTGTATCCGTATATCTCTTCTAGTTGTGTGTTGTATTATTTTCCGCTGCTATGTATTTAAATGTAATTTAAATCTCTGATATTTCTGTGTAATATTCATTTATACTCTGTTATTCTTGTATTCTGATGAATTGTTGTAATATACAATGAAATGTTCTTCCGTCTGCGTTCTGTTGTGGCTTGTTCTCGAACTATCCGCTCTTTCCTTCATGGGGAAGTTACGGGTCTTCACATTATTTAACATGCAAAATGTAAAATAACAAAATATTGATATGGTTAGATTTGAGTTTGCACAAATTTAAATTTTAACCAAAATAATTAAGATCTCGGATGATGTTCCAGTATATCGTCTCGGTCGATATATCATTCGATATTGCAATATCTCGGGTGATATATTTGAAAGAAGATTTAGAGTGATAATTGCTGTTTCATTTCGGAAGGAGCCCAAAACGAGATCTCGGAGGAGATTTCGGGCGATATTTGCGAAATTTGAAACAGTGTGGAGGAATAATTGGCAAATTTTGAAATTAGCGTTATGTTCTACATAGGGTACTGAAGAGAGCAATTATGAAACGGAACATGTTATCTTAAGTAATTTTTGATTGAACATGAGAACAACAAATATAATCAATGGTTGCATCTGCAAGCAATGAGAAATGGCTTTAGCACGTAGTCGGTGTGTTGCAGAAGTTATCAAAAGTGCAAAAAAGTATCTGGTGGCCATTTCGACTTTACTCTTTCTATTACCCTTCACCTCCTTTTCTTATTTATTTCACATATTTGAGGTTATGATTTATTATTATATATTTAGATTAACACCACATTGATTTGATTAAATGCAGAAACACCTGGAAATTTATTAGAAGGAATTTCACAGACTCAAGTTAGTACACTTGTTGTGATAAACAATTTACTTATAATTGGTGGATTTCAAGGAGAGCTAATTTGTAAGGTAAATTTGTTCTTTTTGCATTGCAAAATTTCTCAGACCTTACGTGTGAAAATCTGCTTCCAAGTACTTTGGTTCTTGGAATCAAATAATGCATATCTTGGCATTCTCCTTATTGCTTTACAAATCATACCTTTGCCTGATAGCACAAATAAGAATAAGCAAAAGCTTCATAAAAAACATATGGCATAGCATGGAAGAATGATGCACTGTGAAAAGCATACCAACATTTTTAAAGAGAGGCCAAGAGAAGGGATCATAGACATTTAAACTGGGATCTTAATTTGTTCTCGGTATAGGTTTATTAATTTCTTGAATAACGTATTTTGCCTTTATAGTATGCTTATAATTAGTTACTTATATATTCTAGACTTAATCCGTTCTCCGTTGTTGACGGAATGTGGCATTTATTTGATTTAGTATTTAAAATCCGAACCGGAAAAAAATGAAAATTCTATAACAGGGTCGTTTAGAAAATGTAAAATATTACTTCATGGGAGAACTCAAAGAAAGCAGCCATTGAAGCTGAGTTGAAGAAAATTGAGGTAACTGGAAAGTTTTCATTTCCATTTTTTCTACTTTTGTCTTTTCAATTAAAAGAAGATGGACTAGAAAGAAAAATAAAATAAAATAAAATCATATTATCTAAGTTTGAATGAAATCAAAGCTACAATAATGACGTCATATTCCACATATATAATATATATCAATTTAGAATGTAATTGAATTTTTGGTGGTATGAGCCAGGATAAAAAATTATGGCTCTCTTACTATATACATACATCAAACTAGGACATATTTTAGTTTTTCCTCCTTGATGTGACACATATGGTAAACACCAAGTAGAAAAATAAGTGGTGTAGAACATAACAGATATTTTAGCAACGTGATATAATTATCATGGAACAAAATATAGTCAGTGAAGCTTTCAGATAGATGTTCCTGAAAGTATGCCTTCATGGAGCATCTATTTTAGATAATAAGTGATATATACAGTGGATTAAAATTACAATAATATGCTACGCAAGAAGATTTGGAAAAGAAGAAGGCAAAATACGCAGAAAGGATTAACAACAAGATAGCTATGATACATAAAGCAGCAGAAGAAAAGCGAGCAATGATTAAAGCCAATCATTTTCCTTAAATAACGCATTTTTCTAGAAACCTTTAGCTTTCCTTTTTTATTTTCTAAGAAGCATTTAATGACTTGGAGAATACAATATATTACTCTGCTCTGTTTATAATAAGTTAGAAGGGGGAAAAGGAAGTTGATATTATATTTATTTTTCCTCGACAATATAATAAATTGACATCTCATTTTCGCTCCTTATTAGCAACAGACTTATTGTGACAGAGATGTAGAAAGATAAACATGAGCATTTGTAAATGACATATACACGTAAATAACCTTTTTATGGAGTTGAACTGATTTTGCAGGTTATGCGATATGCTAAATTATACATATATAGGATATAATATGTTATAATACCGTATCTTATTTTGTAGGTTATATGCTTTTTCTTGCATATGTGATAGATCGGTTGTATCACCACCTCACCAAAATATCCACTTACAAGAAAACGTGTCATGCGTTAAGGAAAGAGATCGAAAGACTTCAAAACGAGTTAAGCTCAAAAGAAAAGGATGAAAAATTATTAAAAGATAAGAAGAAGCTCCATGAAGAAATTTCGGCCTTGAATAAAAAAAAAATCTGTGAGCTCGGTTCATAATCAAAAGCAAAAGAGAAAAAAGCACGCGATGCAGAAGCCCACGTTGTCTCCCTTCAAAAACAGTACGAAGAAATGCTTCTCGATTGTGATCGTCTTTTACAAGATAATAACATACTTCAAAGCCAACCATTGTCTTTAAGAAGGTGAAAAGAGAACATAATTGGGTTTTGAGTTTTATTTTTGCTACTACCATTTTCTTTTTATTAACAGTGAAGTGGTTGGTTCAGTAGTTAGTTTATGCCTTCTCTCTCTTCATTCAATGGCTGGACCCTGTTTTTCTGAAGTTTGCCTGGTTATGGTATGATGTTCATGAATGTATGGTTATATGATTTTGACATATATTTCTATGTGTATATTTTCTTTTGGAGTTGAACTGTCTCTAGAAAATACAGATCTGTTGGTTATTTATTGTCTTGGAATTTTTCTCAATTGGAATTTGAACTGACAATTATCCAATAAGTAGATGGATTAACTAAATGTAGCATTATACCAGAATTATGCCATATGCCAAGCTGCATCGAGTTGTTTATGCCCAGACAACGAAATTGGGAATAAGATGCATGTGCTTGGTTAATGCTTCTCAAAGCAAACAATAAGCATCCTGGATAATGAAGTATATGTCTTTTACAAGATAATCAAATACTTCAAAGCCAGGCATTGTCTTTAAGAAGGTGAAAAGAGAACATACATATAGAGAAAAAATTGGTCACAATCCATTTAGCATATCGCATAGGGTACACCACATATAGTAAATTTCTATTTATGAAGCTGAACTGATTTCTTATGTTACTATACCGTAAATAATTTATATTAGGGTTTGTTTACTATTGTTTCCCCACTGGCGGATGGTAATTTAATGTTTGTTGTTGCCATGAAATATTGATTGCTTAAACTTATGAAATTCACTGTATATTCAAATATGGACTACAAGCTGACTTCACAAACTGCATTTTCTGACATTGCTAATGCTTTGAGCCCTATAAGTACAATGTAATTTGAAATTGTTTACCTCTTATGTAATGGATTTTATATATTATTCAAGGTGGAGATTCACCTTAATGTATATTGTCATTTTTGTTAATGATTTCTCTTTACACATATAGTTAAATTGGTCAATATGTATATTTGCAGAACCATGACATTGGCGGGATGAAGCTGGAAGAAAACATCTATCCTAATATGTGGAGTGGCATTTAGTTTGAAGAAAACATGGTTGTTTTCTCAACTAAATAGTCTAAATTATTACTTGTTATTTGGAAGTTTTGTTTGGGAACATTGCTTTTGATTTTGCATTCATGCATGCTAAGCTACAAATCATACGATCCATGTTAATGTTAATTACTAACAACATAAATAATGAGACATAATGATAGTCCAAGTATAGTACATTGCTGTTACCATTATAAATGCTAGGCCATATAGCTTTTGACAATTAATTTTACATTTTACTGGTAAAAACAGATGCCATAAGTGTCAACTATTCATTTTATACTTCCATTGGATTTTTACTTCTACATATTTGGAGATCAATAAACATTAGAATTATCCATAACTGAATTTATTTTTTTATTTTGAGCCCATGCTAATTGTACATACGGATTTAAGTGCAATTCAAGTATCACCAAATAGCACAAAACAATGTGTCTAGCTTTGCCTATTGAGTAAGCCACCTATCATTGATTGTGTGTTATACATGACACACAAAACATATAGCTGTCCAATCAGCAAATATTACTGTTTTGACCTAAGTTTATATCTTAAACGTGAAGTGAATATATTTTTTGTCAATTACAGTTTGTCCTTTTGTTTTCTTTCTTCAAAAAATTATAACATGCCAGTTTTAGATTATAAAGTCAAATTTTAGTGGAATTGGATGTAGTCATTGATGTCTTTGCTGCTTCTGAATTTCTGCTTAACATTTTATTCTTCTAACTGTTCTTTGCTTTATTCATTTAGTCCCTTTCTTCAAATAATTTGAAGAAAGAGTGCATTATTTTTTTATGAACTTTAATGAAATTGCATATTATCATTGATGTCCCTTGCTTCCTTCAGGATTAAGCTTGGATATTTGACTTGGATTTCATTTCTCTAAAAGGTAAATTAGACCGTACTTCCCTTTTGCAAAAATAAGTTTTTCATTTCTCTCTAATTGTTTCAGATAAATATGATTTGTTTAAACATTTACATTCACATATTCCTATAAAATGGAAATGTGCCATAAAAATGTTAATCGTATATTTAGATGGAAACATCTACTTTAATTAAATAAAATAATTTGTTAATTTACCATATACTATTTTTGTCTCATATTCCATTTGTTCCACTAATAAGAATGTCATAAAAATAGCATCTAATATTTAAGTTATAAGATTCCTTTATTTTCACTCAACAGAAAAATCTGTCTTTCATGACACAATAAAAATTGGATATATTTTATCGTTTACGGCAAAAGAATATAACAAAAAATTATCAGTCTTGCACGAAAGGAACTATATGACAATGTGCTCATAACTTATTTTATTATAATTGTCGTCTACTATAGTTCCATGTGCCTATATCCTTACTGTCTTATCCATCATGAAATCAGATGCTATTTTAATCGAAATCAATGCTGGAACAAAATTATCATCAGCTTTTTCTTAATATCCCAAAAGATAACATAACCTCATCTTATCATCGTATACAAATTATATGGCATGTTGGTTCATCATTTATTTATGATAAGAATACTTCATCTGCCTATTTCGCTTATAAAAAAAATTGTTAATATTTTGCTGTCTTTTGTTGCTCCTTGCATTTCTGATACATGTAATACTTCGGTGCTAAGAATTTTCTTCTTCTCCCATTTTCATTTAGTATCATGAAAAATGGTGAACTCTACATTTTGTTTTGTTTATCGTTAAGTTAAAAAGCATTTAGCTATTTGTGGTCGAGCTTGAGATGATGATTCCTTTTTGATATAGCGAACCTGGTATTCATTATAGATTTTCAAAAGCTGTATAAGATCTCATATTTTCAATCCTTAGGTCATTCTTCCAAAAGGGATACAAAGGCATGAATTTTTTTAACTCTTGAATTTTCTGATTTCTATTTCCATACTTGCAGCTCTTTCTTTTTCACTGTCAAGGGGGATGTAACATCCAAAGATTTTGCAATAATTTAAATTTTTAAATTTAATATGTTTTTGAACAAATTGTTTAAATATAAGAATTTAATGATTTATTTCATGTATTGATAATGTGTGAACTAAAATTTGGATTTTTAAATATTTAAATTTGTCCATAATAAATAATAATTGATTTATAAATTTATCTGAATTTTATTTCGATTTGAGTGGAAATTATAAATCTTTGTATTTAATTTATTGGCTAATAAACGGAAAACAGATATTTTATTATGTTAATAAATTGGTTTAATTTGTCATTTTGCAAACAATTTCAAAAATAGATAATATTAATTTTATTTGATCCAAATTTGCAAATTATTGTAATTTATAAAATTTCGTAGCCATCAGAATTTTAGTTGGATCATAAGAAATTAAAACGCGTATAAATTTATATGTACAATTCGGTTAAATAATCAAGTTTAAAAGAAAACTGCTACGGACTTTGGAATTGAGCTGTGAAACATATTCCATTGCGTTCAGAAGGCGTCAAAACCTATTGTTAGGCAGTAAGGGGGCCTGATTTGGACCCAGTCCAAAATTTTGGCTTTATAACACACAAAATGATGAAAATATTATTATTTTATTATTCAAAACCCTAATTTCAGAGGCCACCGTTCCTTCTTATTCAATGGCCCGAATTTTCCAAACTTCTTCCTTTAATTTCTACTTCGATTCTCGATGATTTCGAACGATTTCTAAAGCAAAATTGTTGAGCTCAGAGAGAGCTTTACATCCATACGGTTCATTTATGTTAGATGTTTCACAGTTTGCCAGAATTTGGCCTTAAAAGCAGCGCGGGTTTCACGGTTTTTGAAGCGTTATGGACCATCAGCGGCCACCACATTCTAGCCGGTGATGGAGCAAAGGGAGGTGCACGTCATGGAGGCATCGGGTCGAAGTCCGATCGTCCCTGGGAGGTTGCGTTTGATGAGATGGAGCACGAGATTGGGTTCACTTGTTTTTTTCCTAGAACCAAATTTTAATGGAGGAGAAAAGGGATCTAGGGCATTGACGTGGCGAACGGTTATTGATGAGGAGGTTTTTATTTATTTTGTGTAATTTAAAATTCGTAATGATAACATTCATATAACTTTCATATACGATCCCAGATTTACGCGCGGTTGGATCTGTTTTAATCGTATCGAAATTCCGGACAACATGGAGCTATCCCCGATTGATTCTGAAACTGTAAAATTTTAGGCTAAAAAATTTGGATTTCAATCTCGTTTGAACCAAAGGTGAGTGATTAAACCCACTAACATCTAACTAAAACATTTGATTGTTAGTTAAATTGAATTTATGTTATGATATGATTGTTTTAGTTTCTGTTTGACTGTTTAAATTTATTATTTATGTCAAAATTTGCATGGACTGTATAATTTAATTTAAATGTTGATATAAGTGTATAGTTAGAATTTAATTTCTATTTAAAAACCTCATATGTAATGACTAGTAAACTGATATCACGTTGAACTGTTTAGATGTAGTGATTTTGATTGATGTCGTGGAATGATATATTTAATGTATTGATATGTAATTCATCTTGGTATCGACATTTGTTTATTTATGTAGTGATTTTGTTGATTAATCCCAACCATTACCCTAGATGTTACGGGCATCAAATAAACCCGGGATTAATCATTAAAATAAATTAAGAACGTAGGTTGAAATGATAAATACCTATGATCCTGATTTGGATTGAAATGATATATATCCTTTCCCAAGATACTAAAATTAAATTTTAAGTATTACTTGGGCATAGGATAGAAAATTTATATATAAACAACGGTTGGTTAAATAAAATTTGTTTTAACCATGACTCTTGAAATATTGTTTAAAAACAGTATAGACGATGTTTTATAAATTGAACTTTTTTTAATATGAATTTTGGATTTTAAAATATAAAAGCCAAAGGAAGTTATTTAATATTTTAAATTGAAGTTATAAATTTGAAATTGAAATAGAATTTAATTTATTGAAATTGATTTGTTTTTTCCACGTTTGAAATTTACTTAAAATTTACTTGATTTATAGTCATTATTGAATCGTGAACTCGAGATTTTATAAACGAATAATTCAAAATGAGAATTATAATTGAAATTCAATTATTTGAATCGAATTATTTGGAATCAAACTGTTGAATTGAATTGAAATACAAATGGGAAGTCAAATCCTTTTGAATTAAGATATCAAAATTTAGTCTATTGATTTGAAATTGAAATATGATTTCTTGTTTGGTTAAATTTTGAAGATATGATTATAATTCCAACTATAATATTTTTTAACCATTTTATAAAATATTTTAATATATAATAATAATTTTCTTTATAAATTATTTACCTTATAACTATTTTTTTTCTATTTCGATATTTAACTATCTGTTTTATAAACTATTTTAGTATTTTACCTATAGATTTTACTAAATCTGAAAATTCTATTTTAAATACAAATTATTTATTTTCAAACTATTTCAAATATATATCTAAATTATTTAAATATATATATAACCGTTTTAATATTCAAATTATTTTAAAAGTTGGAATTGTTTCAAGATTTAAGTTTGGTTTTAAAGGAATATTTTTTATGAAATGTTCTATTTTGACTATTGAAATGATTTTAAGAAAATCTGATATTTTGATATGAAGTACGACCCCCTTTGAAATGTAAAAGAACTGACCGGTGTGAAAAATGTAATCGATTAGTTGTTAAAGAGACCGGGATTGGATATTGTCATACTCTCTGCTAATACCATAAACCACATTAACAACTTGGTACGCGGTGGAGTTACAAAATGAAGTAGGTTGATTTGGAGGTGATTACCGGATTCGAAGAAAGAGAACGATAATGGATATCCTTGACCTTCGGGTCATAATTAAAATGATTAAAACATGACCATGACCAAGTGGGGTTAGCTACCTCCATCGGCAACACATCTTCCTTTATTATTGTAGTCCCTTGGTTTAATTGATTTGATTCGATGTGCACCGTGATTTGTGATTGTTGTTCGAGGTGGGAGGTAGTTGCGGCTATGCGTAACCACCAGTCTGGGCATGCAACTAGTATATTCCTACTCTGGGCATTCCTCGTGTGCCTTGTCATATTATCCTGATTGATCCCCCTATGACTTTGATTTGTACCGTACCTATGGAGTGCCCTCTGATAGCCACTGCGTACTGTGGACTTTACGGTATCTGTATAGACTATGGTATTATAAACGGTGTAAGGGTAATAATGGTAATCCTGCTTACGCTATTTTAATATTTTATATTTAAACATATACATTACTATAATCTCGTATTGTATTATATAGTATCTAGTTTAACGGATCCTTAGGAGATGGAAAGTCCCGTAATATCTCTTAAGTTATTACACTCATATTATCGCATGAATTTGATTTAACTAATATTAGAATATTTTAGTTCTGATCCGAGTATTTTTATCTTTTCATTTGTGCTCGGGTTAGCCTGAGTTTTCAATTACTGAAGACAATGTTATGAAGATGAAGATGAAGCTCAACAGACGTATTTATTATTATTACTCCGCTGTAAACATTGGTATGTTTATGATAGTTAACTCTAATAATTGTTGTAAAATATAATCAAATGTATGTTTTAACAGCTTCATGAACTATTGTTTAATTATTATATTTTGTCCTTCCGCTGCGAGATACTATGTTTGTTTTTCTTCTTCTTGTAACACCCCACCTCCGCCAGGGTCACTCTTGCAAGTACACTGGCTTTGGAGGGGTGTTGGACAAGGTAAACATGCATGAGATATCACAAGACAGAACATATAAGTAAAACAGAGTAAATAAAGCAGCGGATAAAACTACTATTTCAAAACCATAGTCAAGTTACATCAAAGTACTTAGTCATTATTTTCCAACTACTACAAGTCTAGAAACATAAACTGAAAACTGGAAATAACATAAAGTAAACTATCCCCAAAGTAGAAGTGGTAAAGCCATAGCGAGCTCAAGTCCAAACCGTACATGAGCTATCCAGAAAGCAAGCTAAAGATCCAAGCTAGGTGCTAGTGTTCCCACCCTGAGAACCTGGGGGGGGGGGGGGGGGGAACGGAAGAAAATAGGCGAAAGAAAACGGGTCAGTCAAAAAGACTGGTAAGTCCTACCTACTATTAGTATAAAAACTAATAAAGTTAACTGGACATGTAAAACAAAGATGAAACATAGGATGATAACTGGCATGGAGAAAAGTTAACAAGATAGATCAAGTGTGTCATCGCATATACAAGGTTAAGTTTTGCACCAATAGTACTAGTAATCCAACCCATGTCAAGTATAAACAAGAAATGATCCCTTGGCCCAATATCATGAGATGACCCAAGTCGGGGTCCAACTACACGGTCTAGTCGATCGACTCCCTATCAGCCTAACTCGTCAAGTGTCGGTGTCATACGACCCAACCACGGAATGTAGTCATACAGTGCTAGGTCCACCCTAGGGTGTATCAAGTCCTAGGGTGCCAACCACTGACACGAATCAAGCACGCACAGTCTAAACCTACTAGTGCCCGTGCATGCTTTTTCAACTCCGGACTATGTGCACGACCATAGTCTGCCTGAACCTACACCGGCGCACCAACTCAGCCATTGTTCTGGTCGCTTACAATCAGCCTAGTAATCGTGCCCCACCCTAGCCTAGTCCCTAGGGTATCGCTGATACATCCAAGAGGGTTACTGCTGCAAAGGACCGCGTAACTAGGATTTCTAACGGGTTAAGTGTAGTTAACCCTATCCCATCATGTATCAAGTTGGTTAAGTGTACCCAAGTGGTTCATGACTTAACCTCATCCAACCCATCGTGTTCAATTGGTTAAGTATTCAAGTGGTCCATGACTTAACCCTACCATGTGGCATTAATTAACTTAATGCACCCCAACCTCTCACATTAGACTTTGTTGTGGTTACAAGTTAAGCCGAGCGAGTCCGGGTAGCTTTACACCACAACCTAGTCTAACCTCGGGTTTTAAGTGCGATATGACCAACTACTCACATTGGGTCCTATTGTTTGTAGCCACTAGTTAAGCCGGTCGGTTCCGGGTAGATTTATGCTACAAACTCAACCCAACCTCGAGTTGGCCATTTTCATGTTTTCTACATGTCATGTCCACATTCATGTTTCAAGCATAATCACATGTCATATTTTCAAGTCATGTTTCATGTCATTTAAGTTTACCCATAACGTAACCCCATCGCACGTAAGTTCGCAACAACACAAATAGATGAAAAGGGGGAACATAATGATATGATAAGTTGGGCATAAAGTGGCAAAGTCTATCATAAGTTTAACATGGTGATATATGAGGCAAAGGTGTTCATCACAACTAGCATATGGCATTATTGGCCTCAAAACATGTATGACATCAACTTAGCAAATAGGTGATAACATGGTCATAGTTAACATAGGGTGATAACTTGTGATTAGCATATAGTTAATAACATCATAGGCAAGTTAACATAAAGATCATGAGAGGATCTATGTTGCATTATGCATAACTACCAAGTTCCATGTTGCATTATGCATAACCACCAAATAAAGCTCATAGCTTTCTACCCAAAAATCAAGGTAAATGATACTAGGTTCATGATAGTGCCACAATCATAGATCAAAAGAGTCATACATGGATCTATGCATACAAATATAGCCCAAAGACAAGCATTATACCCAAAAGTCACATTTCAACTTGCTACATGATCATATTAACTTCATAGTTTAAATCTAAGAGTAGAATAGGGCTTACAACGCTTGGCTAAGAAGACTAGAACCAAAATAGAACAAGATTGAGACGAAGCCACACTAGAAATCCCCAAATGAATATAAGCTCCAAGTTGTCTTTGAGAAATAAGAAGCTCCTTTGGTTTGTATGAAGAAAGATGGCTCTTTACTAGCTTAGAACACTCAAGCTTTCATGAAGAAGATGGAGGCCATGATTAGGAAGCATTTTGGCATAATTTAGTTGTAGGAATGATTTGTGATGATTTAGGCTAGGTATTAGGGTCCTTTTATAGAAGTTTAGGTTAGTTTAGGCCATAGGATTAACCCTAATTCAGATCTGAGCCATCAAATCACGTCACTAGCCAACAAAACAAGACCCAGGAGCCAAAACAGGTGCACCAGGCCAAACTGGCCGACCACCCAAGTCGACAGGGGTGTCGACTGGGCAGTCGAAACCAATTGGGGTGTGTCGACTCCCAAGTCGACTCCCCAGTCAACTTGGGGCTGGCGGGAATTTTCCCGCCTGTCCTGCTTGGGCTGAATTTGAATTCTGAATTCAAATTTGAACTGTTTTTGAACTTGAAATTTTCTGAAAATTTTTACGGGCCATAACTGGGTCATACGGACTCCGATTTTCGAAAACTCGGACTCTATTTCGCGTATTTTTCCGAGACGAACGCAATGGCACAGCCCGTTTCCCTTGATTCAGATTTTAACATTTAATTCTGCCTTGATTTATGCTATATAATGTTATTCAAAATACGGGTTGTTATATTCTCCCCAGCTTAAAGGATTTCATCCCCGAAATCTTCAAGTTAGGAAGAACGTATCCTACCATCCATCATCCATCTAGTCAAAACATCATCCACGAGCAGTCATTGTCCTTAAAAGATTCTAAATGTTGTATGATCATATGCAAAAGGTGTGTGTATATGTACTTATCTAATGCGAAAATCAGGCGGTTACTGATTTAGTAAACCTCCTTAATGCAAAGTATGTTAGTGAAATGAGTCCATATGTATGCAAATTCCTAACATAATTCATAATTTCTACATGAGTGCACATACCATTCATCCATATGCAACATGCACGTGGTAGCATAACAAGTTTCAGCCATGAATAAGTATAAGCACTCATGCATATGCAATATGAAAGTGTGTGAGCCGATCTTAGTGCCTAATGTGTATCATGTATCCACGAGTATCCACTTGCAAACACTTGCAACCACTTGCAAACATCAAGCATAACATGTTTCAAATACATGTTTCATCCAAAGGGTTTCTACCTAAGGTTCTCATGACAAAATTAACGAGATAACAAGATAAACATGGATAGCAAAAGAAGGATATGCTAACTCGGAAAAGAGATTGAGAATGTACCCTCAAAAAGAAATGGATAAAGCCCACGCATCTTCTCCTCGGTTTCCCAAGTTGCATCTTCATTGGCTTCACTCCACTGAACCTTTACTAACTTGACTTCTCGATTCCTCAGTTTCTTGATCTCCGTTCCCAAGATACGAATCGGAGCTCGCCTCAGGGTTGCCTCTTTCTCTACCTCCACGTCTTCAAGAATGCTAGGCTCAACTACCTCGGCTGACTCATGTAGGCACTTTCGGAGATGCGAAACGTGAAAAACATTGTGTACTCTGGCCAGCTTCTCGGGCAATTCCACCTTATAAGCCATCTTCCCAATCCTCTCTATGATAGGGAAGGGTCCTACGAACCTTGGTGCCAGCTTCCCAACTGCTACAAAACGAACCACATTTCGCAAAGGTGAAACCTTCACAAAGACCATATCTCCAACTTCAAACTCTAAGTCTGTCCTTCGCTTGTCTACATAGGATTTCTGTCTGTCTTGGGACGTTTTCATCCGCCTTCGAATCAACTCAACCTTCTCGGATGTGTCCCTTATCATGTCGGGCCCAAGTATAAGTTTATCTGTCTTCTCCCACCAACATGTTGGTGACTTGCACGGCCTCCCATATAAAGCTTCGAATGGTGCCATCCCTATGCTTGCTTGGTAGCTGTTATTATAAGCAAACTCTACGAGAGGAAGGTGGTCTTCCCAAGTTCCCCCAAAGTCAAGAATGCATAGCCTCAACAGATCTTCTAGTACCCTATTCACCCTTTCGGACTGGCCATCCGTCTGTGGGTGATAGGCCATACTTAGATTCAACCGCATACCCATCGCTTCTTGCAAACTATTCCAAAATTGGCTAGTGAAGATTGGGTCACGATCGCTGACTATGCTAGAAGGAAATCCATGCAATCGTACTATCTCCCGAAGATAAACAGATGCTAGCCATGATGCGGTTCTCTTGCTCTTTACTGGAATGAAATGAGCGCTCTTCGTAAGTCTATCAACTATGACCCATTTGCCAGTATTCCCCTTCCTTGACCTCGGCAATCCATCCACAAAATCCATAGAGATACTTTCCCACTTCCATAGCGGGACCTCCAATGGATGTAACAGCCCACCAGGTTTCTTCGACTCGGCTTTCACTTGTTGGCAAACAATGCATCTAGAAACAAACTCTGCCACATCCTATTTCATCCCATCCCAAAAGAAAATGCGCTTCATATCCCGGTACATCTTATCCCCTCCGGGATGTATGGTCATCCTCGAGTGGTGCGCCTCCTCAAGAACTTTATTTACTAAGTCTCCCACTCGTGGGACACATAGTCTTCCATCATGCCTTAGTCATCCCTTGTCATTAATAGCATATCTAGCGAGGTGACTTGACGTCTCACCTCGAATCAACTTGTCCATGATCTCGACTATCTGCGGGTCTTCCCTCTGTGAAGCCCCAACTTGATCAAGAAGTATAGGTCTAAGCTCGAGGGATGCCAATGAACCAGTCATCGACTCAACAGCCGGTGTGAAATCAAAGGTTGCCGAGAACTCTAGGCTCTTCATCTCAACAAACAAGGGACTCAAAGTCAACCTTCTTCTGCTTAGCGCATCCGCCACAACATTACCCTTGCCAGGGGTATAGGCTATCTCGAAGTCATATGTTGCCAAGAATTCCATCCACCTATGCTGCCTTAGATTCGAATCTTTCTGCGAGAAGAGGTACTTGAGTGATTTGTGATCAGTATATAACTCAAACCTTTCGCCTAGAAGATAGTGGCGCCAGGATTTGAGTGCAAAGACGATCGCCGCCAACTCCAAATCATGAGTGGGATAGTTCTTCTCATGAACTTTGAGTTGACTACCCCAAAAGCATATCACTCTCCCTTCTTGCATCAGGACAACGTCCAATCCCGTGCCACATGCATCGGTGTACACGGTAAACAACTTCCCTCCACCGGGTAATGCTAGAACTGGAGCTGTGGTGAGGGCTTTCTTGAGCCTTTGAAAAGCAAGCTCACACTCTAAGTCCCATGCAAAGACTAGGTTCTTTTTCATCAACTTAGTAAGAGGAGCTGAAATCCTAGCGAAGTCCTTAATGAACTTCCTATAGAACCCTGCCAGACCGAGAAAGCTTCTCACTTCAGTTGCATTCTTCGGAACTTTCCAGTCTTGTACCACCACCACTTTAGCGGGATCCACAGATAGGCCCTGCTTAGAAACTATATGCCCAAGGAACCGAACTTCCCTTCTCCAGAAATGGCATTTAGAGAACTTGGCTCTTAACTGATGAGCTCTAAGCGTATCCATAACCTCCTTGAGGTGTGTAGCATGCTCTTCCACGTCCTTAGAGAAGACCAGAATATCATCCACGAAGACAACCACAAACTTGATAAGGAACTCCCTGAACACCCTACTCATCAAATCAACAAAGTATGCGGGTGCATTAGTCAAACCGAACGGCATGACTAGCCATTCAAAGAATCCATCTGGAGTCCTAAACGCAGTCTTGTCAATACTATCCTCAGCCACTCTAAGCTGATGGAATCCGGTGGCTAGATCGAGCTGAGAGAAAACAGAAGCACCAACAAGCTGGTCAAAGAGATCATCAATCCTCGGTAACGGGTGTCTATTCTTCTTTGTCAGCTTGTTCAACTCACGATAATCAACACATAGACGAAGCGAACCATCCGCCTTAGTAGTGAATACCACCGGAGCACCCCATTCTGAAATGCTTCGCCTAATGAAATTTTTCTCAAGCAACTCCTTGATTTGATTGCTCAGCTCTCTTCTTTCTCGCGGGGCCATGTGCCTAACAGGAAATGAAACTGGCTTGGTATTATCAACAAGATATATACGGAAATCTATCTCTCGTTTAGGGGGTAACCCCTTCACCTCATCAAAAACATCAGGATATTCTCGGACAACCCTCACAGATTGAAGATTATCAATAGACGAGTCGAGGGATTCAAGATAACATAACATGACGGGATCCAGTGGGTTACAAGAAATCTCTATGGTATTGCCAAGGTGAGTCATAAGCCTCACTACCCTATGCTCACAATCGAGAATGGCTCCATAGCTGGACAACCAATCCATGCCCAAAATCAACCCATATCCCATGAACTCAAGAACATAAGCATTACATGTGAATTCTACGGTCAAGATAGAAATCCTCAAATCCATACAAATCATAGATAAATGGGCGGAACCCCCAATTGGATTTGAAACACTAACGGGATCCTCAACAAGACTAGTACTTAGGTGCAAACTTTCAACAATGTCAGAAGAGATAAAGGTATGCGATGCGCCAGAATCAAATAAAGTTCGAACAGGAAAACCAGAAATATAAACAAGACTTTCTACAGAAATACTACCTCGATCCTGAACTGGAGCAGTGTTGAGAGCATGCATCTGCCCTCCAGAAGGTCCTGCTCGCTGAGTCTGTCCTTGCCCTTGCTTCTTTGGGCAATCCTTACTGAAGTGTCCAGTCTCTCCGCAATGAAAGCATTCTCCCAACTTCCTCTTCTTCTTCCTACAGTCTTTGGCTATGTGCCCAACAATCCCACAGAAGTTGCACTTCCTTGTGTCCTTTGCCTGGTTGTTGTTGGCCTTGTTACCCTTGTTGTTCTTATTGCTCTGGTTGCTCTGATTTCCTCCCCACTTGGAGTCCGCCTTCTTGGTTTGAGTCTCATTAGGCTTGACTTATTTCTTGCCATTCTTATCATCTCCCTGAAGCAATGCCATGTCTACTAGGCTTTCAAAAGTGGCCCCCATGGGTATATGAGACATGGATAAACCTTGTAATGGCTCATTCAACCCTCGTGCAAAGCGTAGAGCCTTCTTCTGGGGTGTGTTAACCATGTCCAAACCGAATCGAGCAAGCTGGTTAAACTTATTCACATACTCCCTCACTATCATGTCCCCTTGCTTCAAAGATATAAACTTCTCCATTTGTAGATTCTCCTCAGCAGATGATAGGAACTTAAGCCCAAACCTCATCCTAAAGTCGGCCCAAGTCTCTATAGGCCTAGTAGCGTTGGTGACCTCCCACCAATAAGCAGCTTCCTCTTTCAATAGCTATACTGCCAACAGAACTTTTCTACCGTCTTCCACATCAAAGATGGCAAAGAGGTCTTCAGTTTCTTTTAACCAATTTCTGGCCTCAACAAAAGTCTCCGTCCCAATAAAATTCTTGCCACCCATCGCCTTAAAATCTTTGCAAATCTTTGCGAAATCCGCTTGTGGACGCTGAGGAGGAGGAGGAACCTCAGGTACGGTGGGAGTGTTTGCTGGGCCCGCATCATTGGCCCTAGCTTCCAAGTACCTTCGGAACCATCCGGGAATGGTTACTCCCTCGGGAAGGTTAAGATCGGCCATACTGAAAAAGGAAAAGATAGATTTAGAACGAGGAAACAAAGGACAGTGCTAATGGCTTTTGGGGAATAGCCTTTTAAAATTAACTAGACTTTTCTTGGAAAATACTTAATTGGTTTTGAAAATAGTTTTTCAAAAGGGTTTTTAAAACTTTTGTCCGGTCTAGTAAAACCTTATGCTCTGATACCAAATGTAACACCCCACCTCCGCCAGGGTCACTCTTGCAAGTACACTGGCTTTGGAGGGGTGTTGGACAAGGTAAACATGCATGAGATATCACAAGACAGAACATATAAGTAAAACAGAGTAAATAAAGCAGCGGATAAAACTACTATTTCAAAACCATAGTCAAGTTACATTAAAGTACTTAGTAATTATTTTCCAACTACTACAAGTCTAGAAACATAAACTGAAAACTGGAAATAACATAAAGTAAACTATCCCCAAAGTAGAAGTGGTAAAGCCATAGCGAGCTCAAGTCCAAACCGTACATGAGCTATCCAGAAAGTAAGCTAAAGATCCAAGCTAGGTGATAGTGTTCACACCCTGAGAACCTGGGGGGGGGGGGGAACGGAAGAAAAAAGGCGAAAGAAAATGGGTCAGTCAAAAAGACTGGTAAGTCCTACCTACTATTAGTATAAAAACTAATAAAGTTAACTGGACATGTAAAACAAAGATGAAACATAGGATGATAACTGGCATGGAGAAAAGTTAACAAGATAGATCAAGTGTGGCATCGCATATACAAGGTTAAGTTTTGCACCAATAGTACTAATAATCCAACCCATGTCAAGTATAAACAAGAAATGATCCCTTAGCCCAATATCATGAGGTGACCCAAGTCGGGGTCCAACTACACGGTCTAGTCGATCGGCTCCCTATCAGCTTAACTCGTCAAGTGTCGGTGTCATACGGCCCAACTACAGAATGTAGTCATACTGTGCTAGGTCCACCCTAGGGTGTATCAAGTCCTAGGGTGCCAACCACTGACACGAATCAAGCACGCACAGTCTAAACCTACTAGTGCCCGTGCATGCTTTTTCAACTCCGGACTATGTGCACGACCATAGTCCGCCTGAACCTACACCGGCGCACCAACTCGGCCGTCGTTCTGGTCGCTTACAATCAGCCCAGTAATCGTGCCCCACCCTAGCCTAGTCCCTAGGGTATCGGTGATACATCCAAGAGGGTTACTGCTGCAAAGGACCGCCTAACTTGGATTTCTAACGGGTTAAGTGTGGTTAACCCTATCCCATCATGTATCAAGTTGGTTAAGTGTACCCAAGTGGTTCTTGACTTAACCCCATCCAACCCATTGTGTTCAATTGGTTAAGTATTCAAGTGGTCCATGACTTAACCCTACCATGTGGCATTAATTAACTTAATGCACCCCAACCTCTCACATTAGACTTTGTTGTGGTTACTAGTTAAGCCGGGCGGGTCCGGGTAGCTTTACACCACAACCTAATCTAACCTCGGGTTTTAAGTGCGATATGACCAACTACTCACATTGGGTCCTATTGTTTGTAGCCACTAGTTAAGCCGGTCGGTTCCGGGTAGATTTATGCTACAAACTCAACCCAACCTCGAGTTGGCCATTTTCATGTTTTCTACATGTCATGTCCACATTCATGTTTCAAGCATAATCACGTGTCATATTTTCAAGTCATGTTTCATGTCATTTAAGTTTACCCATAACGTAACCCCATCGCACGTAAGTTCGCATCAACACAAATAGATCAAAAGGGGGGACATAATGATATGATAAGTTGGGCATAAAGTGGCTAAGTCTATCATAAGTTTAACATGGTGATATATGAGGCAAAGGTGTTCATCACAACTAGCATATGACATTATTGGCCTCAAAACATGTATGACATCAACTTAGCAAATAGGTGATAACATGGTCATAGTTAACATAGGGTGATAACTTGTGATTAGCATATAGTTCATAACATCATAGGAAAGTTAACATAAAGATCATGAGAGGATCTATGTTGCATTATGCATAACTACCAAGTTCCATGTTGCATTATGCATAACCACCAAATAAAGCTCATAGCTTTCTACCCAAAAATCAAGGTAAATGATACTAGGTTCATGATAGTGCCACAATCATAGATCAAAAGAGTCATACATGGATCTATGCATACAAATATAGCCCAAAGACAAGCATTATACCCAAAAGTCACATTTCAACTTGCTACATGATCATATTAACTTCATAGTTTAAATCTAAGAGTAGAATAGGGCTTACAACGCTTGGCTAAGAAGACTAGAACCAAAATAGAACAAGATTGAGACGAAGCCACACTAGAAATCCCCAAATGAATATAAGCTCCAAGTTGTCTTTGAGAAATAAGAAGCTCCTTTGATTTGTATGAAGAAAGATGGCTCTTTTACTAGCTTAGAACACTCAAGCTTTCATGAAGAAGATGGAGGCCATGATATGAAGGTGGAGGCCATGATTAGGAAGCATTTTGGCATAATTTAGTTGTAGGAATGATTTGTGATGATTTAGGCTAGGTATTAGGGTCCTTTTATAGAAGTTTAGGTTAGTTTAGGCCATAGGATTAACCCTAATTTAGATCTGAGCCATCAAATCACGTCACTAGCCAACAAAACAAGACCCAGGAGCCAAAACAGGTGCACCAGGCCAAACTGGCCGACCACCCAAGTCGACAGGGGTGTCGACTGGGCAGTCGACACCACCTAGGGTGTGTCGACTCCCAAGTCGAATCCCCAGTCGACTTGGGGCTGGCGGGAATTTTCCCGCCTGTCCTGCTTGGGCTGAATTTGAATTCTGAATTCAAATTTGAACTGTTTTTGAACTTGAAATTTTCTGAAAAATTTGACGGGCCATAACTAGGTCATACGGACTCCGATTTTCAAAAACTCGGACTCTATTTCGCGTATTTTTCCGAGACGAACGCAATGGCATAGCCCGTTTCCCTTGATTCAGATTTTAACATTTAATTCTGCCTTGATTTACGCTATAACATGTTATTCAAAATACGGGTTGTTACACTTCTCTTCCTTTTCTTATATAAATCCCAATAATTATCCGTATTTTGATTTGTTTATGTCGACATTGAGGATCATTTGTCGATTTGAATGGTCAAAAATCCCGGATGTTACATTTGGTATCGGTGCTTTGGTTTAGCGAAAATCTTGGCTTTATTTGGGATTAACTCATTAGACATAGGGTAGTAATACCTTAGAATGAGTTTGAGTGTATATGAGAGAGCTACTTGTAATTTCGATATAAAATGATTTTGGATTATGTTGGTTTGTTCTGTTGAGTATTTATGAATTTTGGTCGGTACTCGGGACGCCAATGTATCGATAGAGATTTCTAAACACTCGAATAGGGCTTATTGACATATTATTGTTTTTAATTATATTTTTGTACATATATATAATTATTTGAAAATCTATGAATTTTGATATTTGTTGATAATAATATTAAATGTTCATCATTTATTACTCGATTAATCAATAATATAAAACTATTGGTTATTGAATGGTTTAAGAAATAAATATTGAAAATAAATTGATAACGAAATGTTGAAAATTTAACTGACAATGAAACAAGAAATTAAATATGAATTTGAGAATTTAATTTCGGGGGGTTTTGTAATATCGTTTTGCAAATGGTTTGAAATAATACATTTATATTTTAAAAGTTATTTCATATAGAAATTGTTTTCAAATGAATTTTGAAATAAGTGTATACTTTTCCCTCTTGCCTTTGGAAAATGATCTCGGTGATGAGTGCATGCATTATTGACATTACTTTCAAGAGACTAATTGGGGAAACCACTTAAAATTTTTATATTTTGTTTGGAAATTTGGATTTCATATAAATCTCTTAATTTATGGTTTGAGATAAAAGTACTATATATATTATTTCAAAGTTGTTTTGAAATTGACCTGAAGTTGAATTCTTAAATTTTTGAATAATTAATAAATTTCAATTTATGAAAGGAATCAAAACTTGAAATTCTAGAAACTTCTGAATTGTATTATAGGAAAATGATCCTAAGAGAAATGGAAATTAAAATTGAAACTCTTTGAAATATGAATAGTGAATTTGAACCAAATTTAAACCATTGAACTTATGTAAAATTCAATCCTTTTCTTTGGCATATATAACTTACCAATTATATAAAGGTTGAAATGTTATAAAGATGTGCAAGCAGGTAATATACAAGTTTAGTATGGATAATGAAGGTGGAAAAAAATTGGTCTATATATACGAATGAAAATTAATTATGAAATAAACGATTTGTACTTAGTTATGTTTGAAATTGAATTGAACTAACTAATGCGAATAAATTGGATTAATACAATAATTTAATAAAGTAAATTGTTTGGTTATGAATTGGTATTGACAGTTGGATGTCCGACGATTTAGGATAATTGATATTTCTATGTTGAAATTAATTGTTTAACTACTTTATGTGAAAACATAAGAGAATTGGTTTATAATTTATAAATTTAACGATGGATAAACGAATTAATTAAATTTAATTAAAACGAGCCCGTCGTGAAGCTGCGGTTCGTAATTTTACAAATTGAAGTTTAAATGAATGTATAGGATCCAAAATAAGTCGGAAATCTTTGAAACGAGAATCCTTTGGATCTGTTTAAATATAGTTTTCTAATGAAAGTGAAAACTTTAGATTTTGACTTGTAGATTTTAAGATATGTGTAACCCAAATTTTCAGAAAAATCGTTGTATGGTAATTCCTGATTTAAAACTAAAATATAAACAAAATTAAGTTGAATAAGAAATGTTATGGCTAGATATATCTAAATTAACAATTTCTTGCTACACGAAAAGTTTTAAGTGGGGGAGAGTGCAACATCCCAAGATTTTGCAATATTTTAAATTACTAGATTTAATATGTTTTTCAGCAAAATTGTTTAAATATAAGAATTTAATGATTTATTTCGTGTATTGATAATGTGTGAACTAAATTTGGATTCGTAAATATTTAAATTTGTCCACAATAAACAATAATTGATTTATAAATTTATCTGAATTTTATTTCGATTTGAATGGAAATTATAAACCTTTGAATTTAATTTATTGGCTAATAAACGGAAAACGAATATTTTATTATATTAATAAATTGGTTAAATTTGTCATTTTCAAACAATTTCAGAATTTGATAATATTAATTTTATTTGATCCAAATTTGTAAATTACTGTAATATATAAAATTTCGTAGCCATCGGAATTTTAGTTGGATCATAAGAAATTAAAATGCGTATAAATTTATATGTACAATTCAGTTAAATAACCAAGTTTTAAAAGAAAACTTCTACAGACTTTGGAATTGGGCTGTGAAACATATTCCATTGCGTTCAGAAGGCATCAAAACCTATTGTTAGGCAGTAAGCAGGCATGATTTGGACTCAGTCCAAAATTTTGGCTTTATAACACGCAAAACGATGAAAATATTATTATTTTATTATTCAAAACCCTAATTTCAGAGGCTGTCGTTCCTTCTTATTTAATGGCCAGAAATTGCCAAACTTCTTCCTTTAGTTTCTACTTCGATTCTAGATGATTTCGAATGATTTCTGAAGCAAAATTATAGAGCTTAGAGAGAGCTTTACATCCATACGGTCCATTTATGTTAGATGTTCCACAGTTCGCCAGAATCTGGCCTTAAAAGTAATGCGAGTTTCACGATTTTCGAAGCGTTATGGACCACCGGCGGCTGCCGCGTTCTGGCCGGTGATAGAGCAAGGGGAGGCGCACGTCATGGAGGCATCGGATCGAAGTCCGATCGTCCCTGGGAGGTTGCATTTGATGAGATGGAGCACGAGATTGGGTTCGCATGTTTTTTTCCTGGAACAGAATTTTAACGGAGGAGAAAGGATATCTAGGGGCTGACGTGGCGAACGGTTATTGGTGAGGTGGTTTTTATTTATTTTGTGTAATTTAAAATTCGTAATGATAAAGTTCATATAACTTTCACATACGATCCCAGATTTACACGCGGTTGGATCCATTGGAATAGTATCGAAATTTTGGACAACATAGAGCTGTCCCCGACTGATTCTGAAACTGTAAAATTTTGGGCTAAAAAATTGGATTTCAATCTTGTTTGAACCAAAGGTGAGTGATTAAACCCACTCACATCTAACTAAAATATTTGATTGTTAGTTAAATTGAATTTATGTTATGATATGATTGTTTTGGTTTATGTTTGACTATTTAAATTTATTATTTATGTCAAAATTTGCATAGACTGTATAATTTAATTTAAAGTTGATATAAGTGTATGGTTAGAATTTATTTTCTGTTTAAAAACCTCATATGTAATGACTAGTAAACTGATATCACATTGAACTGTTTAGATGTAGTGATTTTCATTGATGCTGTGGAATGATATATTTAACGTATTGATATGTAATTCATCTTGTTATCGACAATTGTTTATATATGTAGTGATTTTGTTGATTAATCCCAACCATTACCCTGGATGTTACCCAGATAAGCCTGGGATTAATCATTAAAGTAAATGAAGAATGTAGGTTGAAATGATAAATATCTATGACCCTGATTTGAATTGAAATGATATATATCCTTTCCCAAAATACTAAAATTAAATTTTAAGTATTACTTGGCCATAGGATAGAAAATTTATATATGGACACCGTTTGGTTAAATAAATTTTGTTTTCACCATGACTCTTGAAATATTATTTAAAAACAGTATAGATGATGTTTTATAAATTGATTTTTCTTTGAATATGAACTTTGGATTTTAAAATATAAAAGCCAAAGGAAGTTATTTAATATTTTAAATTGAAGTTATAAATTTGGAATTGAAATAGAATTGAAATTATTGAAATTGAATTGTTTTATCCACGTTTGAAATTTACTTAAAATTTACTTGATTTATAGTCATAATTGAATCATGAACTAGAGATTTTATAAACGAACAATTCAAAATGAGAATTATAATTGAAATTCAGTTATTTGAATTGAATTATTTGAAATCAAACTGTTGAATTGAATTGAAATATAAATGGGAAGTCAAATCCTTTTGAATTAAGATATCGAAATTTAGTCGATTGATTTGAAACTGAAATATGATTTCCTGTTTGGTTAAATTTTGAAGATATGATTCTAATTCAAACTATAGCAACTTTTAACCATTTTATAAAATATTTTATAATAATAAATTTCTTTATAAACTATTTACCTTATAACTAATTTTTTCTATTTTAATATTTAACTGTTTATTTTATAAACTATTTTAATATTTTACCTATAGATTTAACTAATTCTGAAAATTATATTTCAAATACAAATTATTTATTTTCAAATTATTTCAATTATATATCTAAACTATTTAAATTAAAAAAAATATTTAACTATTTTAATATTCAAATTATTTTAAAAGTTGGAATTGTTTCAAGATTTAAGTTGGTTTTAAAGGGAGATTTTACTATGAAATGTTCTATCTTGACTATTGAAATGAATTTAACAAAATCTGATATTTTGATATGAAGTACAAACCCCTTTGAAATGTAAAAGAACTGACCGATGTGAAAAATGTAAACGAATAGTTGTTAAAGAGACCGGGATCGGATATTATCATACTCTCTACCAATACCGAAAACCACTTTAACAACTGTGTACTCGGTGGTGTTCCAGAATGAAGTAGGTTGATTTGGAGGCGATTACTGGAATCGAAGAAAGAGAACGATTGGATATCCTTGACCTTCGAGTCATAATTGAAATGACTAAAACAGGGCTATACCATGACCAAGTGGGGTTAACTACCTCCATCAGCAACACTTCTTCCTTTATTATTATAGTCCCTCAGTTTGATTGATTTGATTTGATGCACATCCGTGATTTGGGAGTGTTGTTCGAGGTGGGCGGTAGTTACGGCTTTGCGTTACCACCAGTCTGGGCATGCAACTAGTATATTCCTACTTTAGGCATTCCTCATGTGCCTTGTCATATTATCCTGATCGAGCTCCCTATGACTTTGATTTGTACCGTACCTAAGGAGTGCCCTCTGATAGCCACTACGTACTGTGGACTTTATGGTATCTGTATAGACTATGTTATTATAAACAGTGTAAGGGTAATAATGGTAATCCGGCTTACGCTATTTTAATATTTTATATTTAAACATAGACAATATTATAATAGCATATTGTATTATATAGTATCTAGTTTAATGGATCCTTAGGAGATGGAAATTCCCGTAACATCTCTTAAGTTATTGCACTCATATTATCGCATGAATTTGATTTAAACTAATATGAGAGTATTTTAGTTCTATTCTGAGTATTTTTGTCTTTTCATTTGTGCTCGGGTCAGCCTGAGTTTTCAGTTATTGAAGACAATGTTACGAATGGAGCTCAATAGACGTATTTATTATTATTACTCCGCCGCAAACATTGGTATGTTTATGATAGTTAACTCTGATAATTGTTGTAAAATATAATCAAATGTATGTTTTAACAGCTTCATGAACTATTATTTAATTATTATATTTTTGTCCTTCTGCTGCGAGATTCTACGTTTGTTTTTCTTCTTCTCTTCCTTTTCTTATATAAATCCCGATAACTATCAATATTTTTGACTTATTTATGTCGACACTGAGGATCATTGTCGATTTGAACGATCAAAAATCCCGGATGTTATAGGGGAAAACTTAGGCTGTCATGGATAGGAACAAATATACAGTGGTTTTTAATGGTTAGTTATTGCATTGTTTTCATATATAAGTGAATAAAAATGGTGTTTTAAATGTGTAGTTATCAGTAATTTATTTTTGTAACCATTTTTGTTTGATTATTATTATCAGTTTGAGGTTAAAATTTTACATTGATGCCATTAAGTAAATTTTATTACTTTAGATTTATGCTACTACTTGCTTTCTCTATCGATTATTTTATTATTCGGTTATTTATTCCTATAGCATTAGCATGTACTTTTTCATATACTACTATTGTTAAACCGTACAGCTTGAAGCTAAAATGTAATCTTTATTCCATCCGCATTTTGCAAGAAGAATTCAGGTATGTTGTCCTTACTTTTTGATAGATATGTGTGTACAGTACCATAAGAGTTTATTCTTTGTGCAGGCTTATCAAAGGATGGATGAATAAATAAGAGTTAACTATATAGTAATAAAATATGATCTATTCACTTTGCCAGTTATTTTATTACTGTTTTGATTTGGAGATCTGTGTGATAGAGAGAAATAAAATCTAGAATTTGTATATTATGTATTAAAAAATTATTTGTAATATGGCTTCTAATGATGAGTGATGATGAGGATGGAACTTAAAGTTGGAGAGTTATTCCTACTAATACTAATTAGTACCTAATTATATTATTTTTTTGGTTCTACAATATGCTAATAATTTTATGAAACTGGATTACAGTTTATTGTCAGGCTTAATGAGATGCAATAAAAGATATAGACTTGGATTGGTGGTTGCATTTTAAAGGTGCAACATCGCTTCTATTTTCACTGTACATTATTTAAATTCGAATTTACATTCTCATATAATAAATAAAATAAAATGGAATAATGAAAATTAGAAAATCACACAAGCCATCAATGTACCTTTCAAATTTTTGCTGATCTTTCAGCCAAGTTGATCGACCTACCGTGTGTACTGTGCTTCTTATGTCACTTCTCTAATGTTTTGCTGATGCAAGATTTAAGTAAACCCAAAGAGTAAAATGCAATTCTGCCTTATTAATATGTCTTTATTGGTTACAGGTTTTTCTGAGATTAGATAACAAGTAAGTCCATGTTATTGAATGGTTTCATTTAAATAATTTTGAAAGCCAATTTGTTCACATTATATTACTGTTGCTATGCTCAAGTATGGGATTTTCTTTTCTTCTATCAAGCAAGATGTTAACAATTATATTTATGTGAACATATTTTAACATCAATCCAATATGATTAAGTATACATTAACAATTGTCTTGATTGTCTTTATTTTCATCTTCCAATCTCTTTATTTTTATGTGGATATGCACAAACGGTGCTCCACAATTTTGGATACCAACACATTCATAATTTTAAGTCTCACTTAAATTTTAAACAACAAACGATTTTATTGCAAGATTATGTTTTTTTTTCTAATCTTCAGCGATATATCATCCTGGCTGTGATACCATAAACCTAGGCCAACTATTATTTCATTTTTGTTAAATATGATTAATTTGTATATGTATAATTGTTGTGCCCAATCCATAGAAAATGTTAAACGAAAGTACTCCTATGCGAAGTTTATGTCACTTTGTTTATCCTTCTGTTATCAGTAGACTTTGTTGTTTTTACAACTAAAACCTAATATTGCTTTTGAATAAAGATATTGGCACTAGTTTGGTGTCTTCCATTCAATTTGCAACTGTGAGGTTTTGTATTATTAGTATCGATAAATTAACTTGACATAAGCTCATGAACAAAGTAGTTGACAAAATAATCAGTTTAAACTAAAATTATTACATAAAATATTATTGTTTATTTTAAGTTGGATTTGACTGTTCGTGTACGTTGAACTAATTCATGAGGCAATTCAAGTGCGTTGGCTATATCTGAATGTGTTAATATGGTAAGTGATCGTTTCACCGATTTTATTGTCATCATTTTAAATAGTTATGCTGTAAAATATGGCTCGACAATCAAATGCAGGTTCACCTGGACATGCATATATACTCGTGCTTAAAAATGATTAAACATGCAATAGCACTTTCTTATAAATTGGATAACCTGCAATCTTATACATGTAACAACCTTCATCTCATAAACTAGCAGTAAAATTAAATTCTTATAATTTAGAAAGATTAGTGGCTACTTAAATTTTTTATTATATATGAGCCTAAGGGCTCAATTCACAGAGCCATTTAGGCTCAGTTTCACTGAGTCCAAAGGCTCAGCGAAACTGCGTCGAAAGGCTCAGTTTCACTGTGTAACATCCGAGATTTTTGACCGTTCAAATCGACAATGATCCTCAATGTCGACTTTAAATAAAATCAAAAATACAAATAGTTATTGGAATTAAAATAAGAAAAATAAGAAAAACAATCACAGAATCTTACAGCAGAAGGACAAAATATAATAAATAAATAACAGTTCATGAAGCTGTTAAAACATACATTGATTTTACATTTACAGTGATTATTAGAGTTAATTAACATACCAATATATGCAATGCAAAATATAAACGAATACGTCAGTCAGGCTCCATCTTCATCTTCATAACTGTGTCTTCGTTAACTGAAAACTCAGGCTGACCCGAGCATAAATGAAAAGATAAAAGCACTCGGATTAGAACTAAAATATTTTCATATCAGTTAAATCAATTTCATGTGATAATATGAGTGCAATAACTTAACAGATGTTATGGGAAATTTCATCTCTTAAGGATCTGTCAAACTAGATACTATATAATATAATACGCTATTATAATAGTGTCTATGGTTAAATATAAAATATTAAAATAGTGTAAGCGGGATTACCATTATTACCCTTACATCGTTTGTACCGCTGCCGTACAATTTGCATATAACACACTAGTACGTCGATGGATAGGGATGCGCCGTGATACGACAACGTTAAATCAAAATCGTAGGGGGCTCGATCAGGATAAATATGACAAGGCACACGAGGAATGCCCAGAGTATGAATATACTAGTTGCATGCCCGAATTGGTGGTAATGCATAGCCACGACTACGGCCCACCTCGAACATCACTCCCAAATCACGGATGCGCATCAAATCAAATCAATCAAACCGAGGGACTATAGTAATAAAGGAAGAAGTGTCGCCGATGGAGGTATCTAACCCCACTTGGTCATGGTATAGCCCTATTTTAGTCATTTTAATTATGACCCGAAGGTCAAGGACATCCATCATCGTTCTCTTTCTTCAAATCCAGCAATTGCCTCCAAATCAACCTACTTCGTTCTGGAACTCCACCGCATACACAGTTGTTAAACTGGTTTTCAATATTGGCTGAGAGTATGACAATATCCAATCCCGGTCCCTTCAACAACCCGACATTTACATTTTTCACACCGGTCAGTTCTTTTACATTTCAAAGATGTTCATACTTCATGTCAAATATCATATTTTGTTTTAAAACTCGTTTCAATAGTCGAGATGGAATATTTCATATTAACATCTCCATTTAAAACAAATTTGAATCTTAAAACAATTCCAACTTCAAAATAATTTGAATATTAAAATAGTTAAAAATATATTTTTAAAATAGTTTAGACATATAATTTAAATAGTTTTAAAATAATTAATTTGTATTTAAAATAGAAATTTCAAAATTACTACAGGTAAAATAATAAAGTAGTTTATAAAATAACTAGTTATAAATATGGTTTATTTAAAATAATTAATAAAATAAAATAGTTGTAAGGTGAAATAGTTTATAAAATAAATAGTTAATTATTAAAATGGTTTATTTAAAATAAGTAATAAAATTAAATAGTTATAAGGTAAATAGTTTATAAAGAAAATAGTTATTATAAAATATTTTTTAAAATGGTTTAAAATACTATAATCGGAATTAGAATCATTTCTTCAAAATTTAACCAAACTGGAAATCATATTCCAGTTTCAAATTAATTCGACTAAATTTTGATATCTTAATTCAAAATGATTTGTCTTCCCATTTATATTTCAATTCGATTCAATAGTTCGATTTCAAACAATTCGATTTAACAATTCGATTCAGATAATTTAATTTCAGTTATAATTCTCACTTTGAATTATTCATTTATAAAAATCTCGAGTTCATAATTCAGTTGTTACTATAGATCAAGTTAATTTAAAGTAAATATCAAACATGGATAAACAATTCAATTTTGATAAATTTATTTCATATTCTGTTCAGTTTTAACTTCAGTTATCCGCAATTACGAATTCCTTAAAATTTTAAATTTTAAAGCTCAAAGTTCAAATTCAAAGAAAATCGATTAATAATATCATTTATATTGTCTTTAAAATAATATTCCAAAATTCAAGGTAAAAAAACAATTGTTATTTAACCAACCGGTGACCGTATATAATTTTCTATCCTATGGCCAAGTAATACTTAAAATTATTTTTATATTTTGGGAAAGGATATATATCATTTCAATCCAAATCAAGGTCATAGGTATTTATCATTTCAACCTATGTTCTTAATTTATTTAAATGATTATTCCTGTGTTTATTTGAAGCCTGTAACATCTAGGTAAATGGTTGGGATTAATCAATGCAAACAATGGTTATATTTAATCAAGGTGAATGACAAGTAACTTCATGCAATTAAACATCAAGATGTCAAATATATCAAATTCAAGCCGTACATTATATCAATTCAGCCAAAACAATTCAATATCGTATAAATCTACTAGTTATCATATGTTGGGTTTTTAAAACTGGCAATTAAATGTCAGATTTTAACTTAACTATAAAATTAAATCTAACAGTCAAATTAAACTGCACTATCGATTCAAATAAATTTATATATACAATTTAAATTACCAAACATCAATCAGTACAATCATATCATGACATGATATTAATTTAACTAATATTAGAATACTTTAGAGGCGTGAGTGGGTTTAATCACTCACCATTGTTCTGAACGCATTTGAAATCTTAAATAATCCCCAAAATCTAACTATCGTGGAATCTGTCCAAATCAATGCCATCGCGAAGAGCTCGCTGATACGATTCTAACGCAACAAACCGCGTGTCAATTGGAGCTCGTTTGAAAAAGTTACAAGTGTTAACGCGATTGAATTTCAAAACTAAAAATAAAACAAAAAAAAAATATTCTCACCATGCATTAGCCGCCACATCACTTGTCAACTATCCCCTATCCTCTCCTTTACATCATACATCCCAGTACTCACCCGCAACCCAAAACTCGTGTTCAACTCCATCAAACGCAACCTCCCAGGGACGATCGGATCACAATCGAGTATCACCACCGCGACCACCATCTCGAGCTTCACCCATGGTCAGGACGCAGCGCCCTCCGGTCAACCCCAACGCCGTGAAAAACCCATAATCCGTGTTGCCTTTATGGCACAAATTTGACCAATATACTAAATGATAACTCATTATCACTATAGAGATTTGAAGCTCATGTAATGCTCTACGATTTACCCTTTGGAAGCTTTTGATTTCATTGAGTTGATTGGTAGTAATTAAGGATTAAATTTTCGAACGCTTATGAGAATTGGTTCAATGGTAAGATATTTACATTGTATTATTACTAGAAGTCTTTGTATTTATACCCAATTAATCTACATTAACCATATTCGGAGTTAAAAAAGAAGTTCAAGATTTATGTTTTCCTCAAATTAAGGCTTCCACCGACCATCGACATAAAATAAAATGTTTAAATGCATATACGTAACCAGGGGACTAGGCCTCATGGCCAAGACCAATAAATGAGTTTTATAACTTTTACTTTAACTGCCATAATTACAAAGTTAAACCTCCGTGCAATAACTTATTTCAAAATGGTTCTACATTAGCATGTGTATTGTTATACGCACACTTATATTAGATTTGTACTATAGCGTAGAATTAGATCATAAGAATATGTGAATGATTTACTAACAAGTGTTTGTCTTGTCTGGTTTTAGGAAAACATATATCAATAGTTGAAGCCATTTCAAGATAAAAGATTTGCAAACAAAACATTATTTTTTACATTTCATAAAAAAAAATCAACGCTGTTTACATGACTATAACTCTACTCGCTACTATTATACTAATGTACATGCTTCGTTAGTAAACTTTTAGGTATGGATATAATATTTTGAAAAATGAACTGAATAAGAATAATAGGAATTACCTATAATAAATTATTTACACATGCACACATTGTGTGTATTTATAAATGGAACTACTGTCTACAAGATTCAGTTTGTCTTTTAAAACGATAAGATTATTCATTGCTGCTCTCTTTACCCAAGAGTTCAAAGTCCCAGTGGAAGGTTCACGCTTCACTCGCTGTAACTTAATGTTAATATGATGCTACATTTGTAATATATTTTCTAATACATATGATAAATAATTGTCTTCGTAAAATTAACTTCCATTTCATTGACACTGCTTATAACTTTGAAGAAAAAATTATATGTCAGCTAAAAGTAGATAAGTAAATAATAATCGAAATTATATTAATATTAATATTTATTTGTAAATGTTTTTTGACAGTTTATTTCAAATTTTACTATCCAGTCAAGTAAACTTATTGTTAACGTGGAAAATCGTCACACGCCAACACCCAAAAGTGTATGTGTGGTGTGAACACAACAAATCCAAAATAAGTAAAGTAGACGCGGGATACACAGCTTTTATAGTGGTTCGGCACTAACGCCTACGTCCACTTTATAATGATTATTCATCATATGATATCTTACAATGTTGTACAAGTTTAGAAGATATTCGAGTACAAAGTATTACAATAGAACAACAATGTCCTTCTTCTTCTTCCTTTAGATGAGTTGACTTGGTCAACTATGTCCGAACTTATCCTTAATGTCGAATAAGTCCAAAAGAGTCCAAATGTAGCATTATTATCCTTATGAATGTCCAAGTGTTGATTAAAAGCATGTATGTCATGTTCTAATGGTCCATGCCATATCCAATGGCCATGGAGAAGAAGGCGATTGCCATTAATGAGTCTTTGGAGCTTTAGAAGTCCAAAAATTCCAAGAGAGAAGCCTCCAAATGAAAGCCAAGGCTTGGGGTTTTATAGGAGAAGGCAGGTGGGAGTAGGTAGGAAATGAGGACTACAAGCCTTAGTTTCGGATCCCAGAAATGGCCTTAATACACGAAACGCGTACCCTCCCTAGAGGGTACAAAATTCGTACCCCTCCAGGGGGTACGGAACTCTTATCCCCTGGATGGGTGTGAATTTCGTACCCCTCCAGGGGATACGAGATAGCTGGGATGGCCGAGATGCCGACGCTGGAAGAACCGAAATCTTGCTGTTTTTAGGGAGTCGAGGTTCTTGAGCTTGAATTGGTGGGATTCGAGTTTTTGGTAGTCCGGAGTAAAGGGATATGAGCTTCCGGTTCCGACGAAATCGAACGAATCGGGCATGAAGTGGTGGGATCCAAACCGCCGAGACCGTGGGGCCCCAGACCCCCATCAGCGCTGCGCCCGGACCCGCTGACGGCTTTCCTTCGGCTCGGCTGATGGTTGGCCTAAGAGTTATAGTGTAAGGCCTTAGAACAGATGTTCTCGGGCCCAAAAGAGGTCATCTGATAGAAGTTTCGGGCCTTCTTATGTTTGCGGCGCGACTTCGATCAAATCGCTTTGTGTTTCCCGATGACGTTCTTCATGCTTGAGCATGTTGCTAACCAAATACTTGACGTGTGATAGCTTTGACTAAAAAGAGTGTCAACACTTATTATAGTGGCATTAAATAAAATCTACACACATGTGCAATTTTACTAGCTGGTAACATAGAGAATGCATTTATATGATTCAACCGTGTCATTTTTGGAACAACAAAATCACTCTTTCTAGCTTCCGTTACAATCAGTAGGGTTTGTAGAAAATGAAAAAAGTATATTAAAAAACCTTCACTTTATGATTTCACTATCATTCACCTTATGCAGTGGTAACTGACACAAGGAAAGGAACGAAACATTCATACGAAAATTGTAATTCATTTTCATGTTTCTATCACCTTATTTTATGGATCTTTGAAAACAGATGAATCATTTTGGACATGTTAAGGGTTTTCATTTTCTATTTTTGTATAAAAAAATTGCGTCAACTTAAGACTATTATGTCCTATTAAACAGGATATAATTTAGGCATTGTGAAGACCTCCTACAACCCCTGCACTAAATAAGAGTAAAAGTGTGTTGAAAGGTGTGCCAGATAACTGTGGACGATCATCAAGGTATGATAACACAAACAGAACCTTACGTAAATATCATAGCGCAAGATAAAATAATAGAACATATACAACAGGTAATATTAGTGTAGCATATTTTAACTGAAATTCCAAGCTTTCAAAAACAACTAGAAAGTATACCCATATACCAGAACTGCAACATATGTCTATACAAATTTGCCTCACTACAGCACTCAAAGTAGAATAACAAATAACAAAAATTCAAATACTTTATAGTAAGAGAGATAGTATGCCAGCCTCCTGCTCGCATCTGAACTGCTTCATCGTCTTTATTAAGCTATCACATGTCACCTGCCACCTAGTCTGCCCATCCAAAATTGGATGAACAACCCAAGGTAATAAGAGGGAAACATAAAACCTTGAGTCAGACAATAGTCTTAGTGAGCGATAAAACATCTAACTAACTTCATCAATAAAGTATATGAGAATGGGTAAATAAATTAACTAATTTACCCATAATATCAGAGAAGAACACAACTCCCATCTTCCCCACATCGGACAGTGATAGCCTTTACAATCCATACAACCAAAGGAACAACGATTCATCCATAGTAATCAGAACGACCATTCAATCATAGAAAACAGAAGTAACCGATCAATAACACTTATAACATCCAGATTATAGATCTCACGTAAACCATCCTAATCGAATTCAACATCCCTTAAGTACAAGCTCCAAAGGCCTAAACCAATATCAGACAAGCACATAAGATATATCTCCTTCGATGTTGGACAATCTACATGAGACGGTACAAACAAAGAAACCAATCATCCATGACATATTTTGGCTATTAAAGCCAATCCTACTTCGAAACCATCGTTAATCATATGATGGCTCATCATGACTGCCATATGTCAAAGGCTAATGGTAACCCCAGTTCTAGCAAAAAATCCATGCGCCCTCATGACTCATATGTTTGTCTTCTCAAATCTCGACAACTAGGCCCTTCACGACTGCCCACAGTACCCCTGTTTTGAGTCTGCTAGAACTTACGATAAAGATAATCTCTCGTCCTTCGCATCTCTAGCCACCAACTCCGATGACCATTCATTAACTCAAGTCCCTTTTGAGTACCCATTATCTACGAACTCAAAACACCCATGAGTCATGATCTTCTCATTCATTGCTTTACACCGATCAACGAATTCATCACATCACTTCGAATGCATTTCTCGAAGTCACAACATCACTAAACCAAACAACATCCATATAAGGCTTAGAACAACCCATAACACTCAACCATGACTCTGGAAACAAACCATGGTGTTTAAGCGATCAACCATAAAGTTTAAAAACACTGCTAAAAATCCTTCAATACACCGGGCAACTGACAAGGAACCGACCGATCCAATCCTTTCCCTTGCAACATGACCGACCGACCCCGTATCAATCTTATGGCCGACCGACCCTTTCAAGACCGACCCAATACTTCCATTAGTAACACAACCAACTCGACCAGACCACAATAGGCAAGACCAACCGACCCAACCCCATCTGACCGATCCAATCCACTCAGGCCAACCCAACTACCAGCATCTTCATTACTCCGGCTGGTCGCTTCCTTGATCACGACCGACCCGCCTCCTCCTTTTAGGACCGACTTGACCCAATCGAGAACAACCCGACCCATTTGAGACTGACCCGACCCAACTCCTGTACTACGGCTTGTACTACCCTTGTACTTCGTGACGGACCAGAAGTACGATCGACTAAGACGAGGCCGACCCATTTCCTGCACATTCCAATCCAACTCCGATTCGACCAAAACTTCGCCAAACGATAAATTCGACGAAACCAACTATTCCAACTCATCAAACATGAATACAAACATGATATGAAATCACTAGCAACATGAAAACGACGATTTTCATCTCAAGTTATATAAATTTTACCAAAATCATGATAAATGAATCATATGAACAAATTTATGGATCTAACTTGCATAAACATATGAAATAGCAAAAAAGTTGCCGGTTTAAACTTGCTAAATTAGGTCCTAGGGTGATTCATATGAAAATGGACTTACCGTGGTGTAGATCATGAGAAAACACTTGAATTTGATGAATAACATGATCAAACATTTATATACCTGATTGAATCCTTGTGAGAATGCATATCACTCACCAATTCTCCAAAACAACCCAAAAACACTTAGATCTAGATCTGGGTAGCGAAGAATTTGATCCGAACTCTTCAATTCAATGAACTCTCCCTTGTAATGGTGTATATCTAGCTTTAAACGTTGTAAATCTTTGATTCTCTAATGTAGATCTCGAATTTTAATGGTGGAAAGGTGTAGGAGAATGGAGTAATGAAGGATCACAACCCCCTCCAATTGAGAGAATGAGAAAAGTATACTCTTCTCCATGTCTCTTACCCCCTATTTATAGCCTCCCACCAGCCCACTAATGGGCCACCCCAAATCATCCCATTATGGCTTTATAAACCTGAACAGCCAACTGTTAAACCTTAAAACAGTGATTCCTCCCATACCGCTAAGCCAAATAGGGATGTTCGTCTTTGATTCTCTAATGTGACCACTCTACGGAAAGGGAAACATCATTTCCTTTCCAATGGCATAGGTCTCAACACCTGATTCAATTCAAGTCAAAAGTTATGCCATGTACAAGACTGATATTGGCAAAATGGTCACAAATAAATTTGGTAAAAATTATGGACATGTTTCACATCCCCATAAACAACATATCAAAATATAGGAATGATCCAACATTCAGGAAATAATATAAAAATATTTTACGATCTTCTGATACGTAAAATGCGGTCTATTACAGACATAAGCTTTGGCTAATTACTTTTCCTAGCTATTTCCACTTTTCATTTACAAATTTCTATCAAATTTCACATCTCAACAGCAAACATTTCCCAAAATGTTCTTGTTGATAACTTCACCTTGAAAGACACCAATTCGTACGGCCTATATTTTGATTAAATAAACTAGAATGAATTAATTGACCAATCTATTATTTGGTTTTCACTAACAAGTAACAATCTCTATTTCACTATGACTGTTGTTTTGTTTTCTAAGGGAAGAGAGATCTCATTCTCCGCTGATCCTAGCGTTCTATATTTTCAAGGGAAGCCGTCAAAAGGTCCAAACAGGCAAAGTTCAAGAATGCTTCTTTTTTAAAATACTATAAAATTAGATATTATAATTGTTTGTTACACATCATCATTTACAGACTGCAAAGTATTTGTTGGCTAATTGGAGAAGCAGTTCACCGACATAACCACCTCATTTTATATTCAAAGATTTCATTTATATATACTTATACTGTTTCATTTAACAATGTCACAAAGACATCTCAAAAGTATTTTATCATCTTCATCAATAAAGGAAAAAAAGGAGAACAAATCAATAATCATACCATTTCATTGCTATTACAACAATTTACATCAGAGTACAAGAATATTCCAGAGTATGAATAAATATTACATATTGGAAATACAATATCAGAGATTAAGAATTTACATAGCAGCGGAAAATAATACATAAGTACAATGCGTAGCGGGAAAATAACAACTGACACAACTGGAAGAGATATACAGATACAAAGCTTTCCGAATATTGCTCCAGCTGTAATCCAAGATCCTGTGAAAAGAAGTATCTGCGAAAACCAAAACTACTAGCTGCCCAATATGAGCATCCAAAGTTTAGGTTAAAACAATAAACTTCGAGTCAGTCATGGGACTGGTGTGAGAACTAAAACGATTTTTTTTAAGTTAGGTAAATCACGGGATCACACTGTATAACATGGAACAGGTTTATCCCCCATGGATACTAGTGCATAAAAATAAACAACGCAATACTAAAGAGAAAAATGAAGCTATTATAAGACTCAGGTCCCATCACACAATGAACATAGTCGAGGATAGAGTTTTCCCTTATAATAGCTAAATATGCTTAATACGCGAAATTTCATCTTTTATTATTACTATAAGTGAAGAAATTAACTTTAAATATAAATGTATCAATCATAGGCGGCGTAGGTATCATTATGTTACGTCACCATATAGGTTTACAACTAAAACCATAAAATCGCGTATTGAAAATTGGATTTCCATCTATGAACCGAGGCAAGGGATCTTTCTCACCGATTTCGAGACACTTTAGCAAATGCCTCAGGATCACAACTGTGGGAAACCGTTGGATCTTCATGGTCATTCGTCCGTCGATGATTAGTTATACCATAAACTATATGTTAGTCGGTTCTATCGAACCTCCGAAATAGGTCAGTATGTCGATCCTGTGAGCATATAGCCCTATAAAGAGCTACTAGGGACTCAAATCATATCCGAGCCTTTCATTCAGCCGAATTCCGAGGTACCTCGCTTTCCGTTATAAAGTTTTTCCAACATCCACATAAGTAAACAGTCTGGGCTCCATACCATGACGTTACTCGTAACTAGAACTAACATATGTCTATTTCCAAGCATTCACTATCCTATTTTTGGTTCATACCGGGGTGTGAAGCTCATGAATTAACGCTACACAAAGTTATGGTAATTAAATCTTTGGATTGATCATCAACCACAAGACTCTTCTTTTCAATAAAAGCCTTGATCATTTGCATCTCAGCATGCCACACTGTCAATCCATACCATACCACTGATTTCCACCAATATATAACCTCTGAGCTCGTACATCTCAAAGAAGGGTGTTAAGCAAGTGAACAAATTCTCCGCCACTAAACAGATGTATATTTAGCAGAGATCAACAAATACAGCATAAAGAAATACAATGTCCGACACATCATCCATTTGCATGTCCGTTCGGGGTCTGAACGAAACCGGAGGCACCTTATTCCTCGTCCCATATGTCCAATGCAGGAGAGAGGCCCTCGCATATCCAATCGATCTCCAAGTATGTCTGAATGATCACCACTTATTACCTTTTCTTGGGTGTACATCCCAATCAAAACATCAGTAATCATCCAAACGATGTGAAGATCTCCGGTCTTCAACCACCGTCTTCATATCATCGACACATAGTTGTCGTATCAGTTATTCAAAATGGGATAAACCCGATCTTTTCGAATAACTCGCGTATTTTATAATCAAGTGCTATAAAAACACATCATACGCCTAATTCCAATTCGGAATATTCTTTTATTCAAATATTTACGTCATTAGGGAAAGGTTCCCATTAATTTTATCAATGATAAACTCTTTTAAATTTTCTCTTTGTTCTTCCTTTTGATATCGTTTTCAAAAGATTTTATTTTATCCTTTAACAATTCTAAACCAAATTAAGGATTATAAAACTAGTTGGGATTATCGAGCCATAACGAAGTAATCATTTATTTATTAATCCCAATCTCAACCTATTCATCCCATGGAGCAAAACCGGTAGTACTCCATATATGACACCCCATGTCCGTTAATGTCACTCACTAAGGGAATGCATTAAGTTTCGTGAAACGTTACAGTTAAATAGAAACATAAACATTATGAAACAGATATAAAAGCAACAGCAGAATTTAAATTTTATTTATAATAAAGCATCGTGGTTCAAAAACAGCATATGTCTGAAATACACATAAACCATTGCATCATAAAAACTACTGTCTTGTACTTTAAAACATCAAAGTACATAAAAAGAACAATTCCCGAAGTAAAGCATAGCCATAGTAGCAAAGATAAAGCTTGAGCCATACGTCAAAGCAGCTCCAACAAAATTAAGCAGAATCACGGTCAAGCATGAGTATTCCAGCCTTGAGAACCTGGGAGGAACGGAAGAAAAAAGAGGAAACAAAAAGGGTCAGACATAAGGTCTGGCGAGTCTAGTTACTTTTAGCAAGTAAATAATTAAAAGTAGCATGACAAGCATATAAAGTGGATAAGAGAGAGACAACTACATAAATGAAAGGAATGATAAGGTAAACAGGACAATCATAATAGGGTATACTACGCTTTTCTAAGGATTTCTCTGCACTAATACTAGTATAACCAAAATATGATTATCCCCAACATGTATACGACGGTAGACTTAGGCGTACTTTCTGGTGAGAGGTTTTATCCCCATACAATCCACAGGCATCTCCCATGCCGGACTCCTAAACTAACCAGAGTCTAGATGTACCCTAACTACTACCCTAATCGATCGGCTCCCTACTCCGTAGATACCCTATGCAGGCCCCATTATAGGATGTATCACATCCTAAAGTTGCAACCTCCTGGTGATGTGTACAACCATATCTATTGGTGTCACGGTCGTCTTATCCCCTTCGTCGCGACTCATGCACGCACATGGCCCGGTCGGTTTACGCCGCCAACACAGTCCTTCACGTTTGGATATCTTACAATTAGCCCAGTAAGCGTTTCCCTACTCCGACCTAGTTCGGAGTATTCGTTTGATACCGTGGTATGGGTTACGGATTGAAACAGGTCCCAAACAAATGACGCAAGCTCTCCCATTTGTCTTACATCCCCACTACTAGGTTTTCCACTGGTTATGTTTACCTAATGGTGTTTTTAATTACATAACCCCAACAGGTTACGTTTGTGGGCCCATATTTACCAATATTACCCACCAACCCAAAATGTACTTAACCCTCCCACTTAACCCATATTTACCTAATGGATTCAAATAGGTTAAGTGTTTCAATTCGGTACCATATCCAATTAGGGTTATAATGGGTTGGACCTCCTACATTAGGCCTACAACTTGTGGATGCTGGATATGTCAGTTGGGTCCGAGAAGACTTCTTCCACAAGTTGGGCCAAACCTCATATCACAGCCTGATTCGTATTTGTGCACTTAGGCCTCTCACATTAGGTTCAACATTAGTGGCTGCTGGATATGCCGGTCGGGTCCGGACAGACTTCCACCACTAATGCAACCTAACCTCATGCCATAAGTGCAGTTATAATTTCTATCCTGTGTAAGCTAACTATTAGGCCAAGAAGCTTTCCTACATGGACTTCCATAGGCTTTCAAGGCAGATGCTTTCCCTGGACCGAGCATACGCCTTATTTGCTGTAGAAAGCAAGTAAGTTCCCTTGTTCGGAAGAGGTCTATATGAGATTCGATTTCAAGACCTTAATCAGATCGGCGTCGACAGTCGGAACACGTGTTGTTGCGTTATTAGATGTTACCCTTCTGCATCCCGAATCACCATCCTCTCTGGGATCTATGTCTTCGAGCAGATCATTGGGTAATTCCTTTTTTGATGCTCCCTTTATTCGCAATATTGACGCCTCCTTCACACTCCATTTCATCTGGAGGGGAAGCGTCTTTGAGTTTCACGCCATCTATGTTGCGTAGCATATTCTATCTAGCCAAATAATCGACTTCTCCCATAACTTGGTCACCATAGACCATTCCCGCTCTATCTTCGGTTGGGATATTTAGCAGTAGACACTAGGGTGCAATGTAGGCTCTAAATTCTGTTGGAGCGGGTCTATTTGGACCTTGATCAGATAAGCTTGAATACGATAGCATAGTTTGTGAGGTACTTTGATCTCAAAATCTTATCTCTTGACCAAGGTCATATGGTGGCTGGTGAGCAGACAAGTTGCTATCATCCGGACAAGGATCCATATGTCCAATCATGGTCTGCGGTGGTTCAATTGGTATCTGACTCTGGGAACCAAAGTGTGTTGATCTAACCCTTAGTTGATGGAAACCAATCTCCCTTGATGCGGTTGACGGAAAATAAGCATTTCAAAGGTTAGCCAAGCTATTCAGGAAGCAAACCAAAGAACATTTGTCTTTCATTACATCATTCAAGTGGAGGGTGACTTTGTAGTGCCAGGATCCTTATTTTCTATCGGACATCACGTCATTGAGAATCATGGTCATTGGGATCTTCTGAGTCATCTTCAGAATAGTGTCCAGATTGTTTTATGTTAATGGCATCTGGGACTTCATCAGTTGGACAGGTTTAAGTCATGTAAACTAGGTGATCACTACTCGTTCAGGAACATCATCAGTTGCATTGGTGAAATCTATACACCATCGAGGCTCTGGAGGAGGAGGCTGTTGTGATATAATCACTATCTCGTATACCATCATAGTCGACATGCCGAATCTTTTCAATAGCTCCTCACATTGAATAACATCAATAAATAGGTGTGATGGCTCTAGGAAGAATTCCCGCTGTTGCCAAGTTGTTGTCGATTTCCTCAGACTATCTATTGAATCTCGGTTGATAAGCCTTAATGATTATTGCAGGACAAAAACGTACTCCGAGCCCAAGGCGAGCCGTGCTCCGAGCCGAAGGCGAGGCCGTCAGCGGGTCCGGGCACAACACCGGTGGGGGTCTGGGGCCCCACAGTCCCGGCGACGATCGACCTTAGGATGATGGAGCCTTTTCTGAAATAATCTGAAAATTGTATTTTTTCCAAAAATACCTATTTCGGTTCGGATCGAAATTTGCCTTCAAGTTGCGGTTTGGGCGTACCTTAGGATCGAATTATGTCCGCAGATCAAATCAAGTCAGATGGAGACACTCGGTTCGGATCGGGGTGCAGTTGTCGGTTCGGGTCGGATGGCCTTCTTCATTACACTATTGTTGGATCGGATCGGAGGCCCTCCTCCGGATCGGGTCGGATCCGACCCGAGAACATTCGAACCGGTTCTAGCACATACCAAGCTTTATACACGGTGATTGGGGATCGGATCAGATCCGATTCGACCCGTTCGACTTGGAGACTGATAGCAGTGACTCTCACTTGCAGATCGAGAACATCCATTTGTTCTTCATTCGAACCGAAGACTGAAATATGTCAGAGCTGCCGTTTCCAATCTTTGTTAATCATCGTTGCTACAAGGCCTGCTATTGGCTTCACGTCTGGAAGTCGTCATTCTTACAAGATCATTGGAAAACAGAGAATTTGTCGGATTTCCTCATCGGACTTGGCGGGCCAATTAGTAGATTGGAGAATCCATAAACGTTGAGAATCTTCATTTCTCAGTGTAAGCACCAAAATGGTAGGCCAAAAAATGGTCCTAACACCCAATTGAATATGATTTGCGAAGAATAATAATTTAAAACATAGAAAGTCAGGGAAAGACACGAGATTTATAGTGGTTCGGCATTAACTAGCCTACGTCCACTTCATAGTTTCTCATTTCATTCCAAAATTACAATTACAATGAATACATTCACACAGTCACTCGAATACAATGAATTATTCTCTCCGAGTTCATTGATTTTTATTGGAGAAGAAGGTGGTTGTTGATTGAGAAATTCAGCCATGGCTTCCATTCATGAATTAAGTGTCCGAACCCCCCTCAAATGATGCGTTGTATGTGTATTTATAGGTGTAAAATCGGTTGGGATGTGTGGCCACGTGGCAACATCATGGAGGACTTCGAAAATGATGGAGAAAGTGGGGAGCGGGGCTTCATTCGTGAGCTTACAAGTGTCAATCGGTCTGGGTAAATAGGCACAAGAATAGGTCTCCAATGAAGAGAAGTTGCGTGTTTCAGGCAGTTCGGTTAGGAAGCCTACATCCGATCCAAACCGGTGTTGTTGCACCCATCCGATCCGACCAGAGCTATTCCATCCGAATCGATCTGAGCTATCCCATTTGAAACGATCCGAGCTATCCTAATCCGATCTGATCCATGCTCTGGTTTTAGGACATATGAGAGCTTTATCCTCTAACATATGTAACCCTGATCATCTGAGTTTTGGGTGGCCTGGTCACAAAATAGGCTAACAACAAGTTAAGATCCGAAATATGACATCACAAGTGAATTAGATCTATAGTAGATCTAGCATAGTACAAGTTAAGATCCCAAATATGACATCACAAATGAATTAGATCTATAAAAGTAGATCTAGAATAGTACAAGTTAAGATCCAAGGATATCATAGATTCAAAATTTACAATAGATCAAATATGATAAATATTGAGATCCAAGCCATAGAATTATATAGATTCACAAAATACGATAAATCCAATATGATTTAGTCACAGGTGTATTTCTAAATCATAGTCATAACATGTTTACTTTTAATCATTTAAACATAAAAGTAACTGTACTTACAAGGATCGGATTTATGAGAATAGAAGGAGTAAACTGAAATTTGAATCTCAAATCTATACTTGAGGCATTTGATTTGCAGAAGAAGAAAGGGTTAGATTCAGTTCAAGCACTGACAGCATCTGGCTTCCATTGTTTTTAATATGAGAAAACAAGTGAAATGAAGATATATTTATAGCTGCCAGCCTCCAGAATTCGAATGCCACCTCAGCCTTAGGGTGAATCGGGTCATAGGTCAACACCCACTTGAAAAAGGTCCGGATACCCAAAAACTAATATGGGCGCACTTTACAGGTGCGCCAGTGTAAAAATGCCCTGGTGCACTTGTCAAGTGCGCCAGTTATTTCTGCTCTTTTCGCCAAACTTCGACTATCCATAACTTCTTCATACATTATCCGATTTACGCAAACCAGGTGTCATTCTTGGCCATAATTTTGAGGTGAATGCAATGACATAATCCGTTTCCCTTAATTATGGATGTTAAATTAATTATTATTTAATTTTTCCTCTTTAGTGTAGTTAAACACAGGGTGATACATTCTCCCATACTCAAAGGATTTCGTCCCCGAAATCTCCAAGTTAAGAAGAATGTATCCTACCATCCATCTACTCATCTACCAATCACATGCATCCATTTTCCTTAAAATTTTCTAATGCTTATATGAACATATGCAAAGGTGTGTGTATATGTCTCAATACTAATGCGAAAATCAGGTGGTCTACTGATTCAGTTGACCTTCTTAATGCAATGTATGTTAGTGTCATGAATCCAATATGTATGCAAATAATCCTATTATAACAGGTGAGTTCTATATGTGTGCACAATCATTCGTCCAAATGCAACATCCATATGCTAATACATCCATTTCCATCCATGAAAGAAAAGAAAATTCACATACATCCACATGCATTATGAGAGTGATTGAGCCGATCTAGTGCCTAATGTGTGTGTATATGCATCCACAGGCAGCCACTAGCAAACACTTGCATCCACTTGCATCCATCAAACATAACATGTCTCAAACACATGTTTACATCCATAGGATTCCTATTTAAAGGTCGAAAATACTATGGATTGGACATATTCAAGTGATAGAAACAAGCACAGATAAAACTTTGGAAAAAGGAGTTAAGAACATACCCTCGAGAAGGAAAGGGTATGAAGCACGAATCTTGTCTTCGGTCTCCCAAGTCGCATTTTCTGGGTTAACTCCCCATTGAACCTTTATCAACTTGATCTATTTATTGCGTAGTATCTTAACTTCTGATCCAAGAATATGGGTAGGGACTCGCCTGACTGTCGCCTCCCGTTCCACTTCTACCTCTTCCATTATACACGGCTCAACAACTTCCGTGGTGTCATGTAAACATTTGTGCAGATGAGAAACATGGAAAACATCATGAACATCGTATAGATTTTCTGGGAGCTTTACTCTATAGGCCATCTGGCCAATCCTCTCGGTTATGGGAAATGGTCCCACAAACCTAGGTGCCAACTTCCCTACCGATCCGAAGCGAACCACATTCCTTAGAGGTGATACTTTGATAAAAACTAAGTCTCCCACTTCAAACTCGATGTCCGTCCTTCTCTTGTCTGCATAGGATTTCTGCCTATCTTGAGCTGTCTTCATCCGCCGTCGAATAAGGTCAATCTTTTTGGACGTTTCTCTAACCATATCTGGTCCAAGTAATAATCTTTTTGTAGATTCCCACCAATAAGTTGGTAATCTACATGGTCGTCCGTACAATGCTTCGAAGGGTGCCATGCCAATGCTAGCTTGATAACTATTGTTATAGGCAAACTCTAATAAAGGAAGGTGTTCTTCCCAGGTCCCTCCGAAGTCTAGGATATACAGCCTTAAAAGATCCTCTAGAATTCTGTTCACCCTCTCCGTCTGCCCATCGGTCTGAGGCAACTGTGTACCTAATGCTTCTTGCAAGCTTTTCAAAAATTCTCTTGTAAAGATGGGGTCACGATAACTCACAGTGCTAGAAGGTACTCCACGAAGATGAACAGTCTCACGAACATAAATTGCTTCCAACCATGACGCCGTCCTCTTACTCTTAACTGGAACGAAATGAGCGCTCTTAGTCAATCTGTGCACTACTACCCAAATACTGGTGTTGCCTTTCTTTGACCTAGGCAAACCATCTATGAAGTCCATGGAGATGCTCTCCCATTTTCACTGTGGAACCTCCAAAGAATGAAGTAAACCACCGAGCTTCTTTTGCTCAGCTTTAACTTGCTAGCAAACTAAACATTGAGAAACAGATTCGGCCAAATCTTTCTTCAACCCGACCCAAAAGAAAACCCGCTTCATGTCTCTGTACATCTTATCACCGCCTGGATAGATGGTCATCTTAGAATGGTGGGCTTCTTCTAGAACTTCCTTTATCAAGATTCCAGTTTGAGGAACACAAAGCCTTCCATCTCCTCGCAGCTACCCCTTTTCATCTATGGAATATCTACTGAGGTGACTAGAAGTCTCCCCTTTTCTGAGCTTTTCCATGATGTCTAAAATCTGTGGGTCACCTTGCTGCAAAGCTCCTATCTGATCCATAAGATTTGGTCGTATTTCTAGCGATGCAAACAAATCAGGCAAAATCTCGATGGAGGGTCTAAAATTAAAAGTTGAGATGATCTCCAAGCTCTTCCTCTCCACAAAAAGAGGACTTAAGGCCATCCTCGGCCTACTTAGTGCATTCGCCACCACATTACCCTTGCCAGGGGTATAAGCAATCTCAAAATCATAAGAAGCTAGGAACTCCATCCCCCGTTGTTGCCTTGAATTAAGATCCTTCTGCGAGAACAAGTACTTGAGAGATTTATGATCGGTACATAACTCGAACCTTTCTCTAAGTAAATAATGGTGCCACGTCTTAAGCGAAGAATACTATGGCAGCAAGCTCTTAATCATGGGTGGGGTAGTTTTTCTCATGAACTCTCAACTGTCTACCCCCATAACACACTAGTTTCCCTTCTTGCATCAGAACCGCACCAAGCCTTGTACCACCGCATCAGTGAAAAAGGTAAATACTTTACTCCCATTAGGAAAAGTCAAGACTGGGGCTGTTGTCAGAGCCCTCTTCAGTCATTGGAAAGCAACATCACAATCTATATCCTATGAAAATGCCAAATTCTTCTTTGTCAGCCTGGTGAGTGGGGCTGATATCTTTGTTAAGTCCTTAATGTACTACCTATAATAACCTGCCAACCCAAGAAAGCTTCTCGCCTCGGTTTCATTTTTAGGAATCTGCCAATCTTGCGCTGCAACCAACTTTATGGGATCCACAGCTGTCCCTTCTTTGGAGACCACATGCCCTAAGAATCTCACCTCTTTTCTCCAAAAATGGCATTTGGAGAACTTTGCTTTAAGTTGGTGTGCACGGAGTGTCTTCAAAACCTCCCGTATATGCAAGGCATGCTCTTCCTCATTCTTTGAGAAGATTAAGATATCATCAACAAAGACCACGACAAATTAGTTCAGAAACTCCTGGAACACCCTACTCATCAAATCAATAAAATAGGCGGGTGCATCTATTAGCCCAAAAGGCATAACGAGCCACTAAAAGAAACCGTCTGGAGTCCTAAATGCAGTCTTATCGATATTGTCCTCGACAACCCTTAACTGATGGAACCCCGTGGCCAAGTCTAACAGAGAGAATGCTGATGCACCAACAAGCTGATCAAATAAATCATCAATCCTCGGGAGTGGGTGCCTGTTCTTCTTAGTGAGTTTGTTCAACTCCCTATAGTCCACACATAAGCGAAGCGAACTCTCCGCCTTAGTTGCGAATACCGTTGGAGAACCCCATTCAGAAATGCTTCACCTAATAAATCATTTCTCAAGTAGCTCCCCTACTTGTTTACTGAGCTCCCTCCTTTCTCTTGGAGCCATATGGTGCACGGGCAATGCAACTGGCTTTGCATTGTCCACCAAATATATGCGGAAATCAATCCCGCGCCTTGGGGGTAAACCCCGAACCTCCTCACAGACATCAGAATACTCACGAACAACTAGAACAGATCATAGATCATCGATAGATACGTCGAGTGACTCTAGAAAGCTAAGCATGACATACCCTTGCGAGTCGCATGAAATCTCAAGAGTTCTACCATGACAAGTCCGAAGCTTAACAACCCTCCTTTCACAGTCCAGAATGGCACCATACCTGTTTAGCTAATCCATCCCTAGACTCAACCCATAGCCCATGAACCCTGCTTGAGTGTCAAGAATCTTTCCATCTGCATGCTTTTCTCAACCTGGGAAAGGAACTTCATTTCAAATCTTTGTCTAAAATCATTCCATGTTTCCATCGGACGTCCAACTTGGGTGACTTCCCACCAAATTGAGGCTTTGTCTTTCAGTAGCCAGGCAGCTAATTGAAACTTCCTTCTATCCTCTACATCAAAGATTACGAACAAGTCCTCGGTCTCCTTGAGCAAATTCCATGCTTCTACGAATGTCTCGTTCCCATGGAATGGCTTCCCTCCCATAGCATGGTAGTCTTTGCAGATCTTGGCGAAATTATCTGCTCTTGGAGGGGGAGGAGGGGAATGATTGATGCACCTGGGGAGGAACATTTCCTTGGCCTTCGGAAGGCGTCGTGGCCTCTAAATACCTACGGAACAATCCTGGTATCGTAACGCCCTCTGGGATATTAGGAATGTTTGGTTCCCCCAGACATGCTGAAAAGAAAAAGGAAGAGATTTAGACAAAGGACCGAAGGATATTACATATGGCTATGGGGAAATATGTTTTTCAAAACAGACTTTTCTTTTTGAAAATGCTTTATTTGAAACCCATTTTTAAAATTGTTTTCAAAAACTTTTATCTAATCTGGTGACCTTTAGCTCTGATATCAAGTGTGGCACCCCACGTCCATTAATGTCACTCACTAAGTGAATGTATTAAATTTTGTGATGCATTATAGGTAAACAGAAACAGAAATATTACAAGACAGATATAAAAGCAACAGTGGAATTTAAATTTTATTTATAATAAAGCATCGTGGTTTAAAAACAGAATATGTCTGAAATATACATAAACCAATATATCATAAAAAATACTGTCTTGTACTTTAAAATAAAAGAGTACATAAAAAGTATACTTCCCCAAGTAAAGCAAAGCCATATTTGCAAAGATAAAGCTTGAGCCATACGTCAAAGAAGCTCCAACAAAAGTAAGCAGAATCATGGTCAAGCCTGAGTACTCCCACCCGGAGTACCTTGGGGGGAACGGAAGATAGAAGAGGAAACAAAAAGGGTCAGACATAAGGTCTGGCGAGACTAGTTATTTTTAGAAAGTAAATAATTAAAAGTATCATGGAAGGCATATAAAGTGGATAAGAGAGGGACAACTACATAAAAGGCAGGAATGACAAGGTAAATAGGATAATCATGATAGGGTATACTGCGCTTTTCTAAGGATTTCTCTGCATTAATACTAGTATAACCAAAATATGATGATCCCCAACATGTATACAACGGTAGACTTAGGCGTACTTTCTGGTGAGAGGTTTCATCACCATACAATCCACAGGCAGCCCCCATGCCGGACTCCTAAACTTACCAGAGTCCAGATGTACCCTAACTACTACCCTAATCGATTGACTCCCTACTCTGTAGATACCGTGTGCCGGCCCCATAGTAGGATGTATCACGTCCTAAAATGGCAACCCCTCGGTGATGTGCACAACCATATCTACTGGTGTCATGGTCATCTTATCCCCTTCTGCCCGGCTCATGCACGCACATAGCCCGATCGGTTTGTACCACCAACACTGTCCTTCACGTTTGGATCTCTTACAATCAGCCCAGTAAGCATATCCCTACTCCGACCTAGTTTGGAGTATTCGTTTGATACCGTGGTACGGGTTACTGACTGAAATGGGTCCCACACAAATGATGCAAGCTCTCCCCTTTGTCTTACATCCCCACTACTAGGCTTTCCACTGGTTATGTTTACCTAACGGTGTTTTTAATTACATAACCCAACAAGTTAAGTTGGTGGGCCTATATTTGCCAATATTACCCACCAACCCAAATTGTACTTAACCCTCCCACTTAACCCTTAATTATGTCAACATGTTCATACAATCCCTATGGATTCAACTAGGCTAAGTGTTTCAATTCGTTTCCATTTCCAATTACGGTTATACTGGGCTGGACCTCCCACATTAGGCCTACAACTTGTGGATGTTGGATATGACGGTCGGGTCCGGGCAGACTTCTTCCATAAATTGGGCCTAACCTCATGTCATAGCCTAATTCGTATTTGTGTACTGAGGCCTCTCACGTTAGGTTCAACATTAGTGGCTACTGGATATGTCAATCGGATCCGGGCAAACTTTGACCACTAATGCAACCTACCCTCGTGCCATAAGTGTAGTTACAATTTCTAATTGTAGTCCTAGGCATTCATTATTAAGTAATCAATTAATTAAACCTATACCTTTATAGGTGTTAATACCCATTTTACCCAATTATTGTATTATATGTCCAATTACGTTTATATTCAAATTATGCCACTAGTAACCTTTTTCCCCCTTTCCCTAACTAACGCACTTACAAAATTGGCAGCATGCCTAGGCTAGATAACGACCTAGTCATAAACAATAAAAGGGAAAAGTAATGACAAAGGTGAATGTTCTAACATGACTGAAATAAATATATACTAACATGGTGATAAGGTGATCATATACATACATATTGGCATAGACATGTAATTGTCATCATAACAGGATGGACATAAAAACAGATCTAGTGAAAAGGGTAATGATAAAACTAGATCTAACATTGTTAGGATGAACAGATCCAAATAAAATTCCTATGTCCAATAATAACAGATCTCAATTAATCACAATATGTTGATCTAGATCTAAACAAAGGTTTAACTGTCCAAATTAACCACAAACTTAGAGAAAAGGTAAGATCCAAATATGTGACATGATGAATTAACCATAAAAGGATTAGAAAATAGATCTAACATAGTATAAGTTAAGATCCTAAATATGACATCACAAGTGAATTAGATCTATAGAAGTAGATCTAGCATCATACAAGTTAAGATCCCAAATATGACATCACAAGTGAATTAGATCTATAGAAGTAGATCTAGCACAGTACAAGTTAAGATCCCAAGTATGACATCACAAGTGAATTGGATCTATAGAAGTAGATCTAGCATAGTACAAGTTAAGATCCAAGGATATTATAGATTCAAAATTTACAGTAGATCAAATATGATAAATATTGAGATAAGCCATAGAATATTATAGATTCACAAAATACGATAAATCCAATACGATTTAACGGGCGTATATCCAAATCATAGTCATAACATGTTTACTTTTAATCATTTAAACCTAAAAGTAACTATACTCACAAGGATCGGATCTATGAGAATAGAAGGAGAAAACTGAAATTTAAATCTTAGATCTTGTAACACCCCACACCCGCTAAGGTCACTCACAAAGGGAATGCCTTAGCTTCGGTGGAGTATTTAAGTGAATATAGAACTGAAAAATTACAACAAGACAGATATAAGTAATACTTGAAATTTAAAACATCATTTCATTGCAGCAGAAGGTAAACATGTTTGGTTACATCTCAAAAACCAATAAGAGTCAAGTACAAAATATCCATCTCGCTAAAACATAAGTACATAATCCCACTACATACTAATAGCCATAATAGAAAAGATAACCGAGCTTTTCTTCAAGAGTCCAAGCTCCAAAAGATAGATAAAGCAATCTGATCAAAGCCCACTAGTGCTAGGCCCACTCTGAGAACCTGAGGGTTGGGGAAAATATAAAAACAACGGGGTCAGACATAAGTCTGAGTGAGCCCTATAACCTTAACAATACAATCATTAAAGTAATTAGGGTATGATATAGACCTGGTACGGTACGACTGGGGATAAATGACTACACTAAGTAGCCAACCAGACTTAGGATGAACTAAGATAACGGTAAAGACGCGCCTATCCACCCAAGGATAAATACTACACTGCACCACCCCAGATCTACCCACCCAAGGGTAATTCCTACATTGCACCACACCAGTTCTACCACCAGTTCTACCCACCCAAGGGTAATTCGTACTTAAAGGTTGATCCCACTAAGTGTACTTAGTAATTTAATAGTAGTTTCGTGTACCCCTAGCTGACTACATAGGTGTTGTCTGCCCCTATCTCCACTAGGTGTACCCACAACTTAGTAATTTTATCAGTAGTCTCTTGTACCCCTAGCTGACTACATAGGTGCCGTCTGCCCCTATCTCCACTAGGTGTACCTGCTACTCCCAAGCGATCGGCTCCCTACCGTAGATACCCGTGCTGGCCCCACATTGGGGTGTATCACTCCCCAAAGTGGCAACCCGATAATATCAATGGTGCACGGCTTATATCTACACGATGCAACAACGTCTTACCTACCAGCCCGGGTCCACACACGCATATGAAACCCGTTGGACTCGCGTTGCCACCGCTACCCCGTTTTGGCCTCTTATAGTCAAGCCCAGTACGTGTGTCCCGTCCTCGACATGGGTCGAGCCCAATAAGATACATATGGGTTACTGGTTGAAATGGACCCCCACAAGCTACTACTTAAGCTTGTCATTTTATCTAGTGCATCCCACTTAACCCCTTTTTCATAATCATGCCCACTTACATGTTAAGGTTTGGTTAAGTCATCTAATCATATTTCAATTGCCACTCAAGGCACCCACTAGATTTCTACATGCCACCCAAGGCACCCACTTGATTTCCACATGCCACCCAAGGCACCCACTTAACCCTTTAATCATGTTTAGTTACATGTTCCACTTTGGTTAATTATTTTAATATTATCTTCCATTGCCACCTAAGGCAACCACTAGATTTTCCCCATGCCACCCAAGGCACTTACTTAACCCTTTAATCATGTTTAATTACATGTTCCACTTTGGTTAAGTATTTTAATCTTATCTTCCATTGCCACCCAAGGCAACCACTAGATTTTCCCCATGCCACCCAAGGCACTTACTTAACCCTTTAATCATGTTTAATTACATGTTCCACTTTGGTTAAGTATTCTATTCGTATTTTCTATTGCCACCCAAGGCAATCACTAGATTTTTCCACATGCCACCCAAAGCACCCACTTAACCCTTCATGCCCCACTACATGCTTATCTGGTTAAGTGTTTCTTAATTGATTAAGAACGTAACCGTTGTAAAGACCTCTCACATTATACTATCTTTTATGGCAGCTGGATTTGCCGGTTGGGTCCGGGCAGCCTTACGCCATAACCGAGTCTAACCTCGTGTCTATACACTTGTCACGTATTTAGTTTGTGCCTAAGACCTCTCACATTGGGCCAATCATTTGTAGCCGCTGGATATGTCGGTCGGTTCCGGGCAGTCTTACGCTACAAAAGGGTCCAACCTCGTGTCTTAGTCGATTAATTACACCTAATTAATCACCCCCATATTTCGAATTAATTTTCCCTAATTAATTCCAATTTTAATGATGTACATAATTGACTCAATTATGTCCATCCATATTATGGTATGCATAATCATACCAATTTCACACCATTTCATTAACATGTATATTAACCCCATCGTTCCCCACGTAATTCGCTAACATGACATAAAAGGGAAGATTCATCACAAATACAATGGGTTCAACTTGCATAACATTAGCATCAACATGGGTTTAAAGGTGTCAACATGCATATAGCATCAACCCAACTAGCATAAATAATCAACCCAAACTTGCATGAATCACATATGTCATAAAGAGGTTAACTTGCATAAGTTATTTATGTCATACAAAGGGGTAAACTTGCATATGTATGTATGACATACAAAGGGGTTAACTTGCATATGTATTCATATCATACTAAGGTGTAAACTTGCACATGTTACTTGCATATAATCAAACAACAAACTTGCATAACATGTCATATATGAACTTGCATATAATCATACACCAAACTTACATAACATATCATGTATGAACTAGCATATAATCATACACCAAACTTGCATAACATATCATGTATGAACTAGCATATAATCATACACCAAACTTGCATATCATGGTGTCATAATGGATCAATGTTTCTCATATGACTTGCATATCTTGCATAACATCATAAACACATAGCATATGACTTGCCTAACTTGCATAACACCACAAACACATAGCATATGACTTGCATAACTTGCATAACATCATAATCACATAACATATGACTTGCATAACTTGCATAAAATCATGATCACATAGCATATGACTTGCATAACTTGCATAACATCATGATCACATAGCATATGACTTGCATAACTTTCATAACATCATGAACATGTATCATATGACTTGCATAACTTGCATAACATCACAAACACATAGCATATAGCTTGCATAACATGCATAACATCATTAACACATAGCATATAACTTGCATAACATGCATAACATCATTAACACATAGCATATAACTTGCATAACTTGCATTGATCCACATTCATAGCCATAACCACATTATATCCTATCATAATCATTTCAACAATTGGTCATTAAGGCTATAGAAAACTCACAACTCGTTGATTAGCACTCCTAAGAAGAAGATTAAGTTGCTAGAGTTGACTAGAGATTGGTTTGAGAAGCTATCTTCCTCTTTAGATTGATGGAGGCTCCTTCAAGTTGCATTTTGACGGCATAACGGTGTTGTATCTATTTTTAGTATGAATTAGGGTAGTCTTAGGGTGCATTTATAGAATTAGGATGTAGTTTAGGCTCTTAGATTAACCCTAGATTAGGTTAGAGCCGTCAGATCTCGTCACAAGCCACCAAAACACAGCCCAAAAGCCAAGCTGATGCACCCAGGTCACCTGGGCTCGACCAGGGAGGTCGACCCCCAGGTCGACACTAGGGTCGACTCCCCAGTCGACCTGGTGGGCAGGTCGACTCCCCAGTCGACCCCCAGGTCGACGCCCTGGGTCTGGCGGGAATTTTCCCGCCACTTCTGAAATTTGAAATTTCTGTTTTTAAATCTGTTTTTAAATTTTCTGAAACTTCTTCGGGCCATATCTGGGTCATACGGACTCCGATTTTCGAAAACTCGGACTCTATTTCGCGTATTTTTCCGAGACGAACGCAATGGCATAGCCCGTTTCCCCTGATTCAGATTTTAAAATTTAATTCTACCCTGTTTTATATTATAGCAAGTTATTCAACATACGGAGTGTTTCATTCTCCCCTACTTAAAGGATTTCGTCCCCGAAATCTCTAAGTCAAGGAGAACGTATCCTACCAACCAAACAACCATCTACTCAAACCATCAAACACTGGCATCCATTGTCCTTAAAGTTTCTAATGCTGTATGAACATATGCAAAGAGTGTGTGTATATGTTCCCTGTCTAATGCAAAATTAGGCGGTCCACTTATTTAGTTGACCTCCTTAATGCAAACCATGATAGTGCCATGCATCCAATATGTATGTGAAAGAACCTTATCGACACATACTATTTCTACATGAGTGCACAATCATTCACCAAAATGCATCATCCATATGATAGCACAACCATTATACATCCATTAATATAGCTACCTACACACAATTATATGCAATATGCAATATGAAGTGATTGAGCCGATCTAGTGCCTAGAGTGTATGTATATGCATCCACGAGCAACCACTAGCATCCACTCGCATCCATCAATCATAACATGTCTCAAACACATGTTTCAACCATAGGTTTACCCTATCTAAAGGTCAAAGATACTAATGAGAGGACATACTGAAGATAAGATAAGTACTAGACAAACGATAAAGGAGAAGTTAAAAGACGTACCCTCAAAAAGGAATGGGTACAATGAACGCATCTTCGCTTCTGTCTCCCAAGTAGCATTGCTCTCATCTTCTCCCCATTGCTCTTTGACTAGTCGAACCTCTCTGTTTCTCAACTTCCTAATCTCTGACCCAAGGATGCGGGTAGGAGCTCGTCGAACAGTCGCATCACGCTCTACCTTTACTTCTCTAAGCAAGCTCGGCTCTACCACCTCTGCGGTCTCATGTAGGCACTTCCTCAACTGCGATACATGGAATCCGTCCTGTACCCCACTGCTTCTTACAAACTCTTCCAAAACTCGCTAGTGAAGATAGGATCTCGATCGCTCACTATGCTAGAAGGTACACCATATAAACGAGCTATCTCTCGAAGGTAAACTGAAGCTAGCCATGGAGCAGTCCTCTTGCTATTCACGGGTATAAAATGGGCGCTCTTAGTAAGTCTATCTACCACAACCCAAATTCCCGTATTACCCTTCCTCGATCTCGGTAACCTATCAATAAAATCCATCGAGACGCCATCCCACTTCCATTGCGGAACTTTCAATGGGTGAAGCAACCCACCGGGTTTCTTTTGCTCCGTCTTTCACCTGTTGGCACACCAAGCATCTAGCGACATACTCGGCCACATCTTTCTTCATACCGGCCCAAAAGAAAACTCGCTTCATGTCTTGGTATATCTTGTCCCCACCGGGATAAATGGTCATCCTAGAACGGTGTGCATCATCAAGAATAGCCTTCCTTAAACCCTCGTCTTGCGGTACACAAAGTCTACCGTCTCTACGCAAGCACCCCCTATCGTCTAGGGTGTACCTACTCAAATGGCTGGACGACTCCCCCCCTTATGAGCCTCTCTACTAACTCAACCAACTGTGGGTCGTCCCGCTGTGCCTCGCCAATCCGTCTCAAAAGAGTAGGTCTGACCTCCAAGGATGCTAGCCAACCGGGCATAAAGTCAACGGAAGGTCTGAAATCAAACATCGAGATAAATTCCAAGCTTCGTCGTTCCACGAACAATGGACTCAAGGACAACCTTTTTCCGCTCAAGGCGTCCACCACCACGTTACCTTTGCCAGGGGTATACGCTATCTCGAAATCTTAGGATGCTAAGAACTCCATCCACCTTTGCTGTCTCAAGACTATGTGCTCGAAGAATCTCCAACACTTCCCTAAGATGTAGGGCATGCTTTTCTCCACTTCTAGAGAAAACCAGGATATACTTTCATACAAAATCGTCACAACTATCCATCTCTCATGCAGACCATCCTAGTCGAACTCGACATCCCCCAAGTGCAAGCCCCAAAGGCCTAAACCAATATCAGACAAACACCCAAGGGACACCTCCTTCGAGTTCAGACGACCTACGTGAGATGATTCTAGTAAAAACAGCTAAATAATTAAGCCCTTGTCCAACTCTGGATGTCCTTGCCAGTCTCACTCCGGAACCACCGTTGATCAAATAACTGGCTTTGCTTAACCTATTAAGCACATACGAAAACTTAATTCGTTCTTAGAAAAGACCAAGATGTCATCCATAAAGACCACTACAAAGTTATTTAGGTACTCCCTGAACACCCTACTCATCAAATCAACAAAGTATGCGGGGGCGTTTGTCAAACCAAATGGCATCACCAGCCACTCCTAAAAACCATCTGGAGTCCTAAAGACGGTCTTCTCTATACTATCCTCAGTCACTCCCAACTGATGAAACCCCGTGGCCAAGTCCCACTGCGAAAACACTGAGGCGCCAACCAACTGATCAAAGAGATCATCAATCCTTGGCAATGGGTGTCTATTCTTCTTTGTGAGTTGGTTGAGTTCTCTATAGTCTACACAAAGTCTGAGGGACCCATCCGCCTTCGTGGCAAAAAAAACTACTGGAGCACCCCACTCCGATATACTTCGTCTTATGAACCCCTTCTCAAGCAACTCCCCTACTTGCTTATGGAGTTCCCTCCTCTCACGAGGAGCCATGTGGCGCACTGACAAAGATACTGGTTTAGCATCATCTACCAGATATATTCGGAAGTCTATCTCCCGCCTCGGAGGTAAGCCCTTCACCTCCTCAAACTCATCCGAGTATTCCCGGACCACTCTAACAGATCGCAAACTCTCGACTGAAGCGTCACGCGATTCAAGATAACTTAGCATAACAGAACCTATGGGATTACAAGAGATCTCGAGAGTGTTACCCAAGCGGGTCATGAGCCTAACAACTCTCCTTTCACAATCAAAAACGGCACCATTACTGGGTAACCAGTCCATGCCCAAAATCAACCCATAGCCCGTGAAGCCCAAAAGCATCACATCTACACTCAACGCTAAGTATAGAAATCTTCAAACCCAAACATGTCATGGACAAATAAGTGGAGCCCCCAATTGGGTTTGAAACAACCACGGGATCATCTACTAAACTGGTGTCTAGGTGCAGTGACTCAACTAATGATGATGAGATAAACGAATGTGGTGCACTAGAGTCGAATAAAGTTCGAACAGGATGATCGAGAGAACCAAATTTCAACTTAGACGGTCCTACCCCCATCAGGTATACCCATCGTGAGGGAATACATCTACCCTCCAGAAGATCCTGTACTTCGTCCTTACCACTGTGGACAACCCCATGGTGTCCTATTTCTCCAAAACAACTAGCCTTCCCCTTCACATTCTCCTTTCGTGGCCTTCTTACCACGATGAGCTTTCGTCCCTTATTTACCTAATAGCTATTTGAACCTTCCTCTCTCGTCCATCTTAACGGTACCCATAAGCCCTCCACCTCCTTGGACTAACTTCTTAGCCCAACGAACGTCTTAGTCCCTTGAAGTGGTTCTTCCGTCCTTCATACGAAAGTCCTTATTTATCTTAAAAAGACATCTATACGCGGAGGGGAAATTCAAAAAGAGATAGAGGAAGAGATTCAAATCGGAGAATCGAAGGAAGAATATATGGCTATTGGGGATTAGGCTTTTCTTTCAAAAACTTTTCTCTTAAAAGACATGTTTTTGAAAATACTTCTTCCAAAATGTTTTTAGAAAAAATAGTTTTCTAAAAATTTTATCTGTTCTAGTAACCTTAAGCTCTGATACCACGTGTAATACCCCACACCCGCTAAGGTCACTCACAAAGGGAATGCCTTAGCTTCGGTGGAGTATTTAAGTGAATATAGAACTGAAAAATTACAACAAGACAGATATAAGTAATACTTGAAATTTAAAACATCATTTCATTGCAGCAGAAGGTAAACATGTTTGGTTACATCTCAAAAACCAACAAGAGTCAAGTACAAAATATCCATCTCGCTAAAACATAAGTACATAATCCCACTACATACTAATAGCCATAATAGAAAAGATAACCGAGCTTTTCTTCAAGAGTCCAAGCTCCAAAAGATAGATAAAGCAATCTGATCAAAGCCCACTAGTGCTAGGCCCACTCTGAGAACCTGAGGGTTGGGGAAAAAGATAAAAACAACGGGGTCAGACATAAGTCTGAGTGAGCCCTATAACCTTAACAATACAATCATTAAAGTAATTAGGGTATGATATAAACCTGGTACGGTACGACTGGGGATTAATGACTACACTAAGCAGCCAACCAGACTTAGGATGAACTAAGATAACGGTAAAGACGCGCCTATCCACCCAAGGATAAATACTACACTGCACCACTCCAGATCTACCCACCCAAGGGTAATTCCTACATTGCACCACACCAGTTCTACCACCAGTTCTACCCACCCAAGGGTAATTCGTACTTAAAGGTTGATCCCACTAAGTGTACTTAGTAATTTAATAGTAGTTTCGTGTACCCCTAGCTGACTACATAGGTGCCGTCTGCAACTATCTCCACTAGGTGTACCCACAACTTAGTAATTTTATTAGTAGTCTCTTGTACCCCTAGTTGACTACATAGGTGCCGTCTGCCCCTATCTCCACTAGGTGTACCTGCTACTCCCAAGCGATCGGCTCCCTACCGTAGATACCCGTGTTGGCCCCACAGTGGGGGTGTATCACTCCCCAAAGTGGCAACCCGATAATATCAATGGTGCACGACTTATATCTACACGATGCAACAACGTCTTACCTACCAGCCCGGGTCCACACACGCATATGAAATCCGTTGGACTCGCGTTGCCACCGCTACCCCGTTTTGGCCTCTTATAGTCAAGCCCAGTACGCGTGTCCCGTCCTCGACATGGGTCGAGCCCAATAAGATACATATGGGTTACTGGTTGAAATGGACCCCCACAAGCTACTACTTAAGCTTGTCATTTTATCTAGTGCATCCCACTTAACCCCTTTTTCATAATCATGCCCACTTAAATGTTAAGGTTTGGTTAAGTCATCTAATCATATTTCAATTGCCACTCAAGGCACCCACTAGATTTCTACATGCCACCCAAGGCGCCCACTTGATTTCCACATGCCACCCAAGGCACCCACTTAACCCTTTAATCATGTTTAGTTACATGTTCCACTTTGGTTAAGTATTTTAATATTATCTTCCATTGCCACCCAAGGCAACCACTAGATTTTTCCCATGCCACCCAAGGCACTTACTTAACCCTTTAATCATGTTTAATTACATGTTCCACTTTGGTTAAGTATTTTAATCTTATCTTCCATTGCCACCCAAGGCAACCACTAGATTTTCCCCATGCCACCCAAGGCACTTACTTAACCCTTTAATCATGTTTAATTACATGTTCCACTTTGGTTAAGTATTCTATTCGTATTTTCTATTGCCACCCAAGGCAATCACTAGATTTTTCCACATGCCACCCAAGGCACCCACTTAACCCTTCATGCCCCACTACATGCTTATCTGGTTAAGTGTTTCTTAATTGATTAAGAACGTAATCGTTGTAAAGACCTCTCACATTAGACTATCTTTTATGGCAGCTGGATTTGCCGGTTGGGTCCGGGCAGCCTTACGCCATAACCGAGTCTAACCTCGTGTCTATACACTTGTCACGTATTTAGTTTGTGCCTAAGACCTCTCACATTGGGCCAATCATTTGTAGCCGCTGGATATGCCGGTCGGTTCCGGGCAGTCTTACGCTACAAAAGGGTCCAACCTCGTGTCTTAGTCGATTAATTACACCTAATTAATCACCCCATATTTCGAATTAATTTTCCCTAATTAATTCCAATTTTAACGATGTACATAATTGACTCAATTATGTCCATCCATATTATGGTATGCATAATCATACCAATTTCACACCATTTCATTAACATGTATATTAACCCCATCGTTCCCCACGTAATTCGCTAACATGACATAAAAGGGAAGATTCAACACAAATACAATGGGTTCAACTTGCATAACATTAGCATCAACATGGGTTTAAAGGTATCAACATGCATATAGCATCAACCCAACTAGCATAAATAATCAACCCAAACTTGCATGAATCACATATGTCATAAAGAGGTTAACTTGCATAAGTTATTTATGTCATACAAAGGGGTAAACTTGCATATGTATGTATGACATACAAAGGGGTTAACTTGCATATGTATGCATATCATACTAAGGTGTAAACTTGCACATGTTACTTGCATATAATCAAACACCAAACTTGCATAACATGTCATATATGAACTTGCATATAATCATACACCAAACTTGCATAACATATCATGTATGAACTAGCATATAATCATACACCAAACTTGCATAACATATCATGTATGAACTAGCATATAATCATACACCAAACTTGCATATCATGGTGTCATAATGGATCAATGTTTCTCATATGACTTGCATATCTTGCATAACATCATAAACACATAGCATATGACTTGCCTAACTTGCATAACACCACAAACACATAGCATATGACTTGTATAACTTGCATAACATCTTAATCACATAACATATGACTTGCATAACTTGCATAACATCATGATCACATAGCATATGACTTGCATAACTTGCATAACATCATGATCACATAGCATATGACTTGCATAACTTTCATAACATCATGAACATGTATCATATGACTTGCATAACTTGCATAACATCACAAACACATAGCATATAGCTTGCACAACATGCATAACATCATTAACACATAGCATATAACTTGCATAACATGCATAACATCATTAACACATAGCATATAACTTGCATAACTTGCATTGATCCACATTCATAGCCATAACCACATTATATCCTATCATAATCATTTCAACAATTGGTCATTAAGGCTATAGAAAACTCACAACTCGTTGATTAGCACTCCTAAGAAGAAGATTAAGTTGCTAGAGTTGATTAGAGATTGGTTTGAGAAGCTATCTTCCTCTTTAGATTGATGGAGGCTCCTTCAAGTTGCATTTTGACGGCATAACGGTGTTGTATCTATTTTTAGTATGAATTAGGGTAGTCTTAGGGTGTATTTATAGAATTAGGATGTAGTTTAGGCCCTTAGATTAACCCTAGATTAGGTTAGAGCCGTCAGATCTCGTCACAAGCCACCAAAACACAGCCCAAAAGCCAAGGTGATGCACCCAGGTCACCTGGGCTCGACCAGGGAGGTCGACCCCCAGGTCGACACTAGGGTTGACTCCCCAGTCGACCTGGTGGGCAGGTCGACTCCCCAGTCAACCCCCAGGTCGACGCCCTGGGTCTGGCGGGAATTTTCCCGCCACTTCTGAAATTTGAAATTTCTGTTTTTAAATTTTCTAAAACTTCTTCGGGCCATATCTGGGTCATACGGACTCCGATTTTCGAAAACTCGGACTCTATTTCGCGTATTTTTCCGAGACGAACGCAATGGCATAGCTCGTTTCCCCTGATTCAGATTTTAAAATTTAATTTTACCCTGTTTTATATTATAGCAAGTTATTCAACATACGGAGTGTTACAGATCTATACTTGATGCACTTGATTTGTAGAAGAAGAAAGGCTTAGATTCAGTTTAAGCACTGACAGCATCTGGCCTCCATTGTTTTTAATAAGAGAAAACAAGAGAAATGAAGATATATTTATAGCTGCCAGCCTCCAGAATTTGAATGTCACCTCAGCCCTAGGGTGAATCGGGTCATGGGTCGACACCCGCTTGAAAAAGGTCCAGATACCCAAAAACTAATATAGGCACATTTTACAGGTGCGCCAGCGTAAAAATGCCTTAGTGCACTTGTCAAGTGCGCTAGTTGTTTCTGCTCTTTTCACCAAACTTCTACCGTCCGTAACTACTTCATACGTTATTCGATTTACGCAAACCAGGTGTCAATCTTGACCTGAATTTCGAGGTGAACGCATTGACGTAATCCGTTTCCTTAATTCTGGATGTTAAATTAATTATTATTTAATTTATCCTCTTTAGTTAGTTAAACACTGGTTGTTACATTCTCCCATACTCAAAGGATTTCGTCCCCGCAAGTTAAGAAGAATGTATCCTACCATCCATCATCCGTCTACTCATCCGCTAATCACAGGCATCCATTGTCCTTAAAATTTTCTAATGCTTATATGACAATATGCAAAGGTGTGTGTATATGTCCCAATACTAATGCGAAAATCAGGCGGTCTATTGATTCAGTTGACATCCTTAATGCAATGTATGTTAGTGTCATGAATCCAATATGTATGCAAATAATCCTATTAAAATAGGTGAGTTCTATATGTGTGCACCCTCATTCGTCCATATGCAACATCCATATGCTAATACATCCATTTCCATCCATGAAAGAAAATAAAATGCACACACATCCATATGCAGTATGAGAGTGATTGAGCCAATCTAGTGCCTAATGTATGTGTATATGCATCTAAAGGCAGCCACTAACAAACACTTGCATCCATCAAACATAACATGTCTCAAACACGTGTTTGCATCCATAGGATTCCTATCTAAAGGTCGAAAATACTATGGATAAGATATATTTAAATGATAGAAACAAGCATAGATAATACTTTGGAAAAAGGAGTTAAGAACATACCCTCGAAAAGGAAAGGGTACGAAGCACGAATCTTGTCTTTGGTCTCCCAAGTCGGATCCTCTGGGTTATCTCTCCATTGAACCTTTATTAACTTGATCTCTTTATTGAGTAGCTTCTTAACTTCCAATCCAAGAATACGAGTAGGGACTTACCTAATTGTCGCCTCCCGTTCCACTTCTACCTCTTCCATTATAATTGGCTCAACAACTTCCACGGTGTCATGTAAATATTGGCGCAAATGAGAAACATGGAAAACATCATGAACACCAGATAGATTTTCTGGGAGCTTTACTCTATTGGCCATTTGGCCAATCATCTCAATTATGGGAAATGGTCCCACAAACCTACGTGCCAACTCCCCTACCGATCAGAAGCGAACCACATTCCTTAGAGGTGATACTTTGATAAAATCTATGTCTCCCACTTCAAATTCGATGTCAGTCCTTCTCTTGTCTGCATATGATTTCTGCCTATCTTGAGTTATCTTCATCCGCCGTCGAATAAGGTCAATCTTTTCGAACGTTTCTCTAACCATATCTGGTCCAATTAATAATCTTTCTGTAGATTCCCACCAACAAGTTGGTGATCTACAGGGTCTTCCATACAATGCTTCGAAGGGTGCCATGCCAATGCTAGCTTGATAACTGTTGTTATAGACAAACTCTACTAAAGTAAGGTGTTCTTCCCAGGTCCCTCCGAAGTCTAAGATACACAGCCTCAAAAGATCCTCTAGAATTCTATTCACTCGATCTGAGGATGATAAGCAGTGCTCAAACACAACTGTGTACCTAATGCTTCTTGCAAGCTTCTCCAAAATTCACGGGCAAAAATGGGGTCACGATCACTCACAATTCTAGAAGGTACTCCATGAAGACGAACAGTCTCACGAACACAAATTGCTACCAACCATGATGCCGACCTCTTACTCTTAACTGGAACGAAATGAGCGCTCTTAGTCAATCTGTTCACTGCTACCCAAATACTGGTGTTGCCTTTCTTTGACCTAGGCAAACCATCTATGAAGTCCATGGAGACGCTCTCCCATTTTCACCGTGGAACCCCCCAAGAATGAAGTAAACCACCGAGCTTCTTTTGCTCAGCTTTAACTTGCTGGCAAACTAAATATTTAGAAACAAATTCAGCCACCTCTTTCTTCATCCCGGCCCAAAAGATAACCCGCTTCCTGTCTCTGTACATCTTATCACTGCCTGGATATATGGTCATCTTAGAATGTTGGGCTTCTTCTAGAAGTTCCTTTATCAAGATTCCAGTTTGAGGAACACAAAGCCTTCCATCTCCTCGCAGCTACCCCTTTTCATCTATGGAATATCTACTGAGGTGACTAGAAGTCTTCCCTTTTCTGAGCTTTTCCATGATGTCTAAAATCTGTGGGTCACCTTGCTGCGAAGCACCTATCTGATCCATAAGAGTTGGTCGTATTTCTAGCGATGCAAACAAATCAGTCAAAATCTCGATGGAGGGTCTAAAATTAAAAGTTGAGATGAACTCCAAGCTCTTCCTCTCCACAAACAGAGGACTTAAGGCCATCCTCTACCTACTTAGTGCATCCGCCATCACATTACCCTTGCCAGGGGTATAAGCAATCTCAAAATCATAAGAAGCTAGGAACTCCATCCAGCGTTGTTGCCTTGAATTAAGATCCTTCTGCGAGAATAAGTACTTGAGAGATGTATGATCGGTACATAACTTGAACCTTTCTCCAAGTAAATAATGGCGCCACGTCTTAAGTGAGAATACTATGGCAGCAAGCTCTTGATCATGGGTGGAGTAGTTATTCTCATGAACTTTCAACTGTCTACCCCAATAACACACTACTTTCCCTTTGTGCATCAGAACCGCACCAAGCCCTGTACCACATGCATCAGCGAAAACGGTAAATACTTCACTCCCATTAGGAAAAGTCAAGACTGGGGCTGTTGTCAGAGCCCGCTTCAGTTGTTGGAAAGCAACATCACAATCTATATCCTATGAAAATGCCAAATTATTCTTTGTCAACCTGGTGAGTGGGGCTGATATCTTTGTTAAGTCCTTAATGTTCTTCCTATAATAACCTGCCAACCCAAGAAAGCTTCTCACCTCGGTTGCATTTTTAGGAATATGCCAATCTTGCACTGCAACCACCTTTATGGGATCCACAGCTATCCCTTCTTTGGAGACCACATGCCCTAAGAATCTCACCTCTTTTGTCCAAAAATGGCATTTGGAGAACTTTGCTTTAAGTTGGTGTGCACAGAGGGTCTTCAAAACCTCTCGTATATGCAAGGCATGCTCTTCCTCGTTCTTTGAGAAGATTAAGATATCATCAACAGAAACCACGACAAATTAGTTCAGAAACTCCTGAAACACCCTACTCATCAAATCAATAAAATAGGCGGGTGCATCTGTTAGCCCAAAAGGCATAACGAGCCACTAAAAGAAAACGTCTGGAGTCCTAAATGCGGTCTTATCGATACTGTCCTCGACAACCCTTAACTGATGGAACCCCGTGGCTAAGTCAAACAGAGAGAATGTTGATGCACCAACAAGCTGATCAAATAAATCATTTATCCTCGGGAGTGGGTGTCTGTTCTTCTTAGTGAGTTTGTTCAACTCCCTATATTCCACATATAAGCGAAGCGAACTCTCCTCCTTAGTTGCGAATACCACCAGGGAACCCCATTCAGAAATGCTTCACCTAATAAATCAATTCTCAAGTAGCTCCCCTACTTGTTTACTAAGCTCCCTCGTTTCTCTTGGAGCCATATGGTGCACGGGCAATGCAACTGGCTTTGCATTGTCCACCAAATATATGCAGAAATCGATCCCGCGCCTTTGGGGTAAACCCCGAACCTCCTCATAGACACCCTTGCGGGTCACATGAAATCTTGAGGGTTCTACCATGAAAAATCTAAAGCTTAACAACCCTCCTTTCACAAACCAGAATGGCACCATACCTGTTTAGCCAATCCATCCCTAGAATCAACCCATAGCCCATGAACCCAAGCACATATGCATCACATTCGAATCCGACGCCCAATATAGATATTCTCAAACCTCGAAAAATCATGGATAAATGAGCCGAACCTCCAATGGAGTTTGAGACAGCTATGTGATCCACTACCATACTTGTATTTACGTGCAGAGACTCTACTATAGAAAAAGATATAAATGAATATGAAGCGCCAGAATCAAAAAGAGTTCTAATAGGTTGACTGGAAAGAGAAATCAAACCTTCCACGAAAACTTTCCTACCTCTTTCTGGAACATTGGTAGCGAGAGCATTCATCTGCCCCCTAGAAGTCCCTACCCTATGACCTTTTCCCTTCTTCTTTGGGAACTCCCTAGAATAATGTCCAGTCTCTCCACAGCTAAAGCAAGTGTTCTTCCTTTTCTTACATCCTTTGACCAGGTGACCCTCTCGTCCACAATTATTGCATTTCCTCTTATCGTTAGCCTTGTCGTTCTTTCCACCTTTCTTCTGTTGTTGTTGTTGTTGTTGTTGTTGTTGTTGTCCCTTCTTGGGCTAGACTTACTTATTTTGTGTTTTTCCCCCAGCCTTTACTTCCTTCTTCTCTCCCTTGTCTTCCTCATGCATCAAGTCCATATCCACAAGCCTTTCAAAAGTAGTACCCATTGGAATATGGGACATTTCCAACCCATAAAGGGTTCATTTAGACCTTTAACAACTCGTAATGCCTTCTTACACGGAGTATCAACTAGTTTCATCCCAAATCTCGCTAGTTGGTTGAATTTGTTAACGTGTTCTTTTACCGTCATACTTCCTTTCTTGAGTGTCAAGAATCTTTCCATCTGCATGCTTTTATCAGCCTGGGAAAGGAACTTCATTTCAAATCTTTGTCTAAAATCATCCCATGTTTCCACCGGACGTCTAGCTTGGGTGACTTCCCACTAAAATGAAGCTTCGTCTTTCAGTAACCAGGTGGCTAACTGAACCTTCCTTCTATCCTCTACTTCAAAGATTACGAAGAAGTCCCCGGTCTCTTTGAGCCAATTTCGCGCTTCTACAAATGTCTCCTACCCATGGAATGGCTTCCCTCCCATAGCACGGAAGTCTTTGCAGATCTTGGAGAAATTATCTGCTCTTGGAGGGGGAGGATGGGGAATGACTGGTGCAATTGGGGGAGGAACGTTTCCTTGGCTTTCGCCAGGCGCCATGGCCTCTAGATACCTACGGAACAATCCTGGTATCGTATCGACCTCTGGGATTTTAGGAATGTTTGGTTCCCCCAGACATGCTGAAAAGAAAAAAGGAAGAGATTTAGACAAAGGACCGAAGGATATTACATATGGCTTTGGTGAAATATGATTTTCAAAACAGACTTTTTTTTTTGAAAATGCTTTATTTTAAAACCCATTTTGAAAATAGGTTACAAATTTTTTTATCTAATCTGGTGGCCTTCAGCTCTGATACCATGTGAGACACCCCACGTCCATTAATTTTACTCACTAAGGGAATGGATTAAGTTTCGTGAAGTGTTATAGGTAAAAAGAAACAGAAATATTGCAAGACAGATATTAAAGAAACAGCAGAATTTAAATTTTATTTATAATAAAGCATCGTGGTTCAAAAATAGCATATGTCTGAAAAACACATAAACCATTAAATAATAAAAACTACTGTCTTGTACTTAAAAACATCAAGATACATAAAAATCATAATTCCCAAAGTAAAGCATAGCCATAGTAGCAAAGATAAAGCTTGAGCCATACGTCAAAGAAGCTCCAACAAATGTAAGCAGAATCACGGTCAAGCCTGAGTACTCCCACCCTGAGTATCTTGGGGGAACGGAAGAAAGAAGAGGAAACAAAAATGGTCAGACATAAGGTCTGGCGAGTCTAGTTACTTTTATCAAGTAAATAATTAAAAGCACATGACAGGCATAAAAAGTGGATAAGAGAGAGACAACTACATAAAAGGCAGGACTGACGAGGTAAACAGGATAATCATGATAAGGTATACTGCGCTTTTCTAAGGATTTCTCTACACTAATACTAGTATAACCAAAATATGATGATCCCCAACATGTATACAACGGTAGACTTAGGCGTACTTTTTGGTGAGAGGTTTTATCCCCATACAATCCACAGGCAGCCCCCATGCTGGACTCCTAAACTTACCAAATTCCAGATGTACCCTAACTACTACCATAATCGATCAGTTCCCTACTCCATAGACACCCTGTGCCGGCCCCACAGTAGGATGTATCACGTCCTAAAATGGCAACCCTCGGTGATGTGCACAGCCATATCTACTAGTGTCACAGTCGTCTTATCCCCATCGGCCCGGCTCATGCACGCACATGGCCCGGTCGGTTTGCGCTGCCAACACAATCCTTCACATTTGGATCTCTTACAATCAGCCCAGTAAGCGTTTCCCTACTCCGACCTAGTTCAGAGTATTCGTTTGATACCATGGTATGGGTTACTGACTGAAACAAGTCCCACACAAATGATGCAAGCTCTCCCATTTGTCTTACATCCCCACTACTAGGTTTTCCACTGGTTATGTTTACCACACGGTGTTTTTAATCACATAACCCCAACAGATTAAGTTTGTGGGCCTATATTTACCAATATTACCCACCAACCAAAATTGTACTTAACCCTCCCACTTAACCCTTAATCAAGTTAACATGTTCATACAATCCATATGGATTCAACTAGGTTAAGTGTTTCAATTCGTTAGCATGTCCAATTATGGTTATACTGGGCTGGACCACCCACATTAGGCCTACAACTTGTGGATGCTGGATATGCCGGTCGGGTCCGGGAAGACTTCTTCCACAAGTTGGGCCTAACCTCGTGTCACAGCATGATTCGTAATTTTGCACTTAGGCCTCTCACATTAGGTTCAACATTAGTGGCTGCTGGATATATCGGTTGGGTCCGGCCAGACTTCCACCACTAATGTAACCTAACCTCGTGCCATAAGTGCAGTTACAATTTCTAATTGTAGTCCTAGGCATTCATTATTAATTTGTAATGGCCCGAATTTCCGTACCCTTTGAGTTGACTAATAATACCACACGTCCAACCCAAATGACACAGAAATACGAACCATTAGTAGAAAGAAGTTAGAGGATGAGGAATAGAAAGAAAAGTTAGAATAGAAGAAAAACGAAGAACATAAATCTCACAGCGGAATGAATAAAATATATTAAATAACATAACTTTTGAAATACAAATCAGTAACTATATATACATACCATTATCAGAGCATAACAGTTATTCCTGGAACAGTTATAAGCACATGTTTCCGGATACAACATAGTACACAGTGGAAATATGATAGTCTACAGCTAACTGGTGAAGCCTCCTGCTTCCAGCTCTTCCAAGTTAATCTGAAAAATCTCGACTATTTGACTGCCCGTACAAATTTAGGCACCCAAGAGTTTAGGGAAAACAAAAAACAAAATAAACTCTGGTCAGTCATGGGACTAGTGTGAGTAAACTCCAATCATTTGTTTAACTTAAAAAAATCCTTTTGAAAAAAAAATGATAATCATAAGACCGATCCATACATAAACACAGATGGTTTTTACCTTACGCTCCATATATAATATGAAACCAAAAACCGCAGGGCGCTTATTGGAGATTGGATTTCCAACATGACAAGGTAAGGAACCACCTTCCGATAGTGTATCTCTAGAGGGGAATACACTGGGTTCAACAAGAACATCTTGCAACCTGGCCCACACATGACCGACCACTCATTTCGCTTGAGTGTATCGAATGTATATCACCAACGGTTGGGATCAGCAACCGTTTCCGGAATGGGACAACATCTAATAGAACAAGGAATTAAATGAATTTCTCTAGATAGGTGATAATACACCCTAATGGGAACGACCCACATTGCCATGCTGCCTGCCCGATTTTTGTTATTTTCCAGTTGCTGAGGCCTGAGGCTACGATTTCTAATCATTCATTGATAGCACAATCACTTTGAATGCCACATTGTCAGATCCGTAAATCATTAATTGATTTGCACAAATATATTCTGGATATTTGGCTATGAGAATAAATTCTCCGCCACCATATATATCTATACAGACCAACATATGCGATTATTGGAAATACTTTGTCATACATTCGTCCATTTACGTTCGTTCTGGGATTGAACGAAACCGAAGGCACCATTTCTATTAATAGAAAAAGTCCTTGCACTTTGCTCCGTCTTTGATTATCTTCATATAATCTGATTCACAACGTTACTGTCAATACGGAGTGGTTCACGGATTATAATCCAACCGGTCCCTCCATGTTGACAACGATATTGGCAAACACTTCGATAGTCGGTTATTTAACTATCGAAGAAAAACAAACATCCATTCATAGCATCAAACAATCACTGGGCTCTTAATTAATTTTTCATTAATTAAATCACTATTCCATTTCCTTATCAATATTTGTTAACCAAATATTTTAAACCATCATCTTGTCCCTTTTTGCCATTTGGAAAACATTTCCATATATCGCCTCCTTTGATTTTCTATACATAGAAAATATCTTCTATTTATAATTGGAAACCATTCCAATTACTTATCTCTTTCACGCCCTTTCATTTCTACACTCAGGAAATATTTATTTATTATATTTCCAAAATTCCACTTCCTTGGGTTAAAACAAATGTTGTGTAAAACATCGTTACAACAACCCAAAATACTGCATTCAACTAACTCTTATTCAAACATTTCCCTTCGAGACTATATCTTTCTATTTATCGGTCAAAAATGAAATCAAATAGTTGGGGTATAACTACCTCTCAGACCTTGACTGAAAACATCATTAACTTCAAAACAGACAAAACCACTTACCTCGAATAATCCACATCATATAAAGCCAATTACTCATTTTTAAAATGTATATACATTTCTCTTTCTATTACCAGACTATCGATTTCCTTTTTGTTTATAATATTCTATTTTAAATTTGTTTCCTTTATCGAATTCAATATATATTGATATATTGATTTTTTAGTTATCCAATTTTCTTTAAAATATTCTAACTCCTTACATTTCCTGAAAATTTCGCCATAACCTCCTTTGTACCGGTCAATAGTTCAAACCTCAACTCGCCTCTCTAGGCCCTTTCCATTCAAAAAGAAAATCAAAAAGCCAAGTAGCTTGTCGATTCAGCGAATAAAAACTCATATGGAATTTAAACGTGTGCCTTTTTATTGGGCACACGAATTATAAATCTTCATAAACTTCATTCCATACCTGTCTAACCCATATACTTCCATTCCTAATTTATTCCAACTCAATCTAGCCATTTTAACTCGATTCGCTAATTTATTCTTTAATCAGCTCGTTTTCTCATTTCATTTTTTCTATTTGAACATATCACGTTCAAATATATTTTAACTTGCTTATTACCATTCGAATCCCATTTTCAATTCAAATTCCATATTCAATTTCGAATATGAATTTACAATCCCCTTTTCTGATCCAAAGTTCAATTTCGATTTCAAATTTCATTCACTAATTTTTTCTTCAAATTAGTTAATTCAATTCACCAATTAAAAATCTGATTTATGTTTCAAAACTCAGTTCACTTACTCCACTTGAGTGCATACTTATTTTACAACTCGAATCTGAATTTTCTTATGGAAATTCGGATTTTATTTGTTTAATATCCTTTTATTTATTTAAATAAACCGTTATGGTTTTATAATGGTTATGGCGCTGTTTTTCTAAAAATTTGATTTTGACATAGCTCAAAATCTATAAGCCGAGATTCAGATTTTTCTCTTCCATTAGAAAACTATTATTCAAATGGTCATGACGATTCTTGTTTCAAAGAATTCCGACTTAAATTGAGTCCTGTATACTCATTGAAGTTCGAAACGCCAATTTACGAACTACAGCGCTGCGGCAAGTTCGTTTTAATTATATTTAAATATAAACATTTAAATTTCATTTATAAATAAATTTCAACTCCATCCTAATATATTTTAATATATATTGAATCTAATTTCCACAATTCAACTGAATATTTCCAATTATCTAAAATCGTCGATTTTTCATTACTTGGTTATAATTTATTTATACTCGATTTGCTATATTAAATTCCAATTCCCTTTTACAAATAAATTATTTATAAAATTCGATATAATCGAATTCTAATTGTAAATCCTCAGATTTATCTCAATTTAGTTTTTTATTCCAAATTCCCGAATAAAATATATCGTTCCCTTTTCGAAACGTTTTCAAATCCCTTTATAAATTCATACTTGAATTTAAAAGTGCCAAATATATCTAATGATAATAATCTCATACTTGAATTTAAAAATACCAAATATATCTAATGAGATAATCTCATACTTGAATTTAAAAATGCCAAATATATCTAATGATGATTATCTCACCTTATTTATAAAAATCGTTTTTGAATTTCCCTTCCTTCTTTTATATATACTAAAACAAGTTCTTATTCCAAAAGCCTTTTGGAGTTCTATTCCTATTGGGATATTTTATTTTTACAACTTATAAATAAATTTGTAAAGTCTATTTTCACTTTTAATTATAGTTTCTATCTAATATAAATTTAATACCCATTCTAGAAATAATTTAGTTTTATAAATTCGACATAGTCGAATTCATATCATAAATCTGTTTGGATTTATTTTAGTTCAGCTTATATTCCGAACCATTGAATAAATTTCATCGTTTCCCTTTTAACGAAATTCCCAATTCAATTTAAATTCGTATTTGAATTTAAATATTTTAAATTATCCAAATGATAATTTTTCACCTTTCTTTATAAACATCGTCTATATTACCTGTTTATATATTTAAACAAGTCTCATCTCAAATCCATTTGAAATTATAATTTCTACTTTGGAAAATTAATTTTCCCTTTTATAATTCACACTTGTATTTACATTTTCCCCATTATCCAATGATTATTCATTTCCCTTCATTTATAAACAACATTTATAAATTCACTTTAGTTCCCTGATTATCTAATGAAAATCATTCCATTTTATTTATGTGTTTATAAATTTACTTCAATTTCCTGGTTATTTAATTTATAAACATTGTTTATAAATTTCAATACTTGTTTAAAACAAGTTAATATTTCTATAGCTCATTAAAAATTCAAATTTCTATTTTTTAAAAATAGATTTCTCCTTTTAAATCTCAAATATCATTTTCACGATATGTTTATATATATTAACATTTTGGCCCAGTGATATTTAAACAATCAAACCACTCAATGATCAATCAACACATCACATACCATAATATATGTGAAACAAACAAATAATAATATTTTTGAGGAATCCAGTTGGATCCCTCCAACCTATTTTTCCTGCATCCACAGACGTTAGCCAACATAAATAATACCCATCCTGCTTCAAGGCAAGATATCACGGTATGAAGGTCGTCCACTATCATAGCGTGGGGCGTATAGGGTCATCCGCTAATGATACTGCGGGCATCCGCTAATGATACTGCGGGCATCTACTAATGATACTACGGGAATCCAACCACCAATATATATATATATATAACCACGAACCAATCCTAAATAACTAATACATATTTTATAGCAACAATAATATTTTAATGCAACCAAGCAACCATCAAACAATTATTTTTAACGACTAGAAATAATTCTAAATAATAAATTGAGTGATATTTACTCATCGTGATTTGCAGTTGCTGTCAACGTGATCATTTTGATTAATAGAAATTTTCCCTAACTCGAATGAATTCCATTCTGGCTCTATATCATAGTGATTGTCGACATGATTTCAAAGAAGTCTGTTTCATTTGTTTCTGATCATGTATGTAATAAATATTAATGTTACATGTTTATGTAGATCTAAAATTAATTATAATTAACTTTAATTAGTGTGATAAGTTAATTACCTTCCTAAAACATACTTCTGCAGACTAGGTTCGAATTCACGGTCTACAGAAAACAAGAACCGATACCTTCTCCACACCAACTCTCCTCCTCTTCCTATTACTATGTATTTTTATGAACCAATAATACTTAAAGAGCTTTAATCCCCTACTCTCTTCCCCGATACTACTGCTACAAGCTCGAACTTCACTGCCCCAGTCCACACTCCAAAAAAAACCTTCTGTAATTCAGCACCCACTAAAATTGGACATCGACTTCCAACTCCTTAACACAAAATTTCCGAACTCCAGATTTCAGCAAAAACCTAGGTCAGCCTCTTAACAAATCATCGTACCTTCAAACCCATCGTTGGCCTCCACGGCATCCTCATTCCGTCCATTACTCATACATAGAACTCCACCTTCCTGCCTTGGACAACAGAGCGTGATACAGGTTAATGAAAACCCTTCTACCAATCGCGACTTCGATCTGTTTTGACATGCTACAGGTTATCGACATCTTAGCTGTCGAACTCCCCAAAAATGCTCCAGTTTAAACGCCTTTACTCAATGATCGACATGCCACAGTCGATGTCCCTAAACTCCCTAGGTCACGACTTCCTGTTCAAGATCCAATTGGCCATGTCGAGGGTTCAAAGTCTAGAACAGCGAAGAGCAATTGCACCCCTTTTTCTTTGATTTGCTGAATCGGTTTGTTTGGAGAAATGGAACTCGCGGTTTTGATTTTATCTCATTCATGAAAAAGGGGGGAAAAGAATGAAGAATGGAGAAAGAAACAAACAAGGGCAGGCTTTATTTTGTTTCGATTTTGATCTGTGAAAACGAAAAGAGGCATTTTTAAATTTCCTTGAACTTGAGAACGAACCACAGAAGAACACAAAAAAAAAGAAATGAGATCAAGGAGATGTGCCGTTTATATAGAAGAAGAATACTTAGTGATTAAGGAATTTACTCTGTGCAAAGTACACTATATTTAATGTGATTAGATTTTGTTTTGGCTTCGATTTGATCTCGTATTTAATACGATTCGATATAAAGCGATTTTTTTATTCTTTTTAGATGGATATCGATTTGATTTTGAACCTATCCACAATCAAATATCTCAGGGTCCATTAATTTAAATCACGAACTGCTATTCTAGCATACCGACTGACATTTCAATATAATTACCCTATTCTGTACTCAACAGTAAATACTCTGAAATTTAATTTCAACATATATACCATATTAAATTAATATAATTTAATTTAAATACGAAAAACACAAATTCTTTGATAATAAATTATTATTTATTATCGTATATATCAAATAAAATTCCTACTTACCATCTGAATCATTTTGATTCAGTTTTTAACTTTGATTTCAATTATATTTCGAATTACAATAATTTGATATATTCTAAATTAAATTATATTCGACTATTAAATCTATAACTCAATATAAAAATTAATTTATATTATCAACTAAATATTTTAAACAAATATTAAATATATAAAATTAATCGATTAAAAACTGGGTCGTTGCATAATTAATCAATTAATTAAACATATGCTTTTATAGGTGTTAATGCCCATTTTACCCAATTATTGTATTATATGTCCAATTACGTTTATATTCAAATGATGCCACTATTAACCTTTTTCCCCCGTTCCCTAACTAACGCACTCACGAAATTGGCAGCATGCCTAGGCTAGATAATGGCCTAGTCATGAACGATAAAAGGGAGAGGTAATGACAAAGGTGAATGTTCTAACATGACTGACATAAATATATACTAACATGGTGATAAGGTGAACATATACATACATATTGGCATGGACATGTAATTGTCATCATAACAGGGTGGACATAAAAATAGATCTGGTGAAAAGGGTAATATAAAACTAGATCTAACATAGTTAGGATGAACAAATCCAAATAAGAATTCCTATGTCCAATAATAACAAATCTCAATTAATCACAACATGTTGATCTAGATCTAAACAAAGGTTTAACTGTCCAAATTAACCACAAACTTAGAGAAAAGGTAAGATCCACATATGTGACATGATGAATTAACCAGAAAAGGATTAGATCTAAAGAAAATAGATCTAACATAGTACAAGTTAAGATCCCAAATATGACATCACAAGTGAATTAGATCTATAGAAGTAGATCTAGCATATTACAAGTTAAGATCCCAAATATGACATCATAAGTGAATTAGATCTATAGAAGTAGATCTAGCATAGTACATGCTAAGATCCCAAATATGACATCATAAGTGAATTAGATCTATAGAAGTAGATCTAACATGGTACAAGATAAGATCCAAGGATATCATAGATTCAAAATTTACAATAGATCTAATATGATAAATTTTGAGATAAGCCATAGAATATTATAGTTCACAAAATACAATAAATCCAGTATGATTTGATCATAGGTGTATATCCAAATCATAGTCATAACATGTTTACTTTTAATCATTTAAACCTAAAAGTAACTATACTCATAAGGATTGGATCTATGAGGATAGAAGGAGAAACCTGAAATTTGAATCTCAGATCTATACTTGAGGCGCTTGATTTGTAGAAGAAGAAAGGGTTAGATTCAGTTCAAGCACTGACGGCATCCGACCTCCATTGATTTTAATATGAGAAAACAAGAGAAATGAAGATATATTTATAGCTGCCAGCCTGCAGAATTCGAATGCCACCTCAGCCCTAGGGCGAATCTGGTCATGGGTCGACATCCACTTGAAAAAGGTTGGATACCCACAAACTAATATGGGCGCATTTTATAGGTGTGTCAGTGTAAAAATGCCCTGGTGCACTTGTCAAGTGCGCTAGTTGTTTCTGCTCTTTTCGCCAAATTTCTACCGTCCATAACTTCTTCATATGTTACCCGATTTACGCAAACCAGTTGTTAATCTTGACCAGAATTTCGAGATGAACGCAATGACGTAATCCGTTTCTCTTAATCCTAGATATTACATTAATTATTATTTAATTTATCCTCTTTTGTGTAGTTTAACACAAGGTGTTACACCATATCTAACACCCACGGTGTTATCGGTAAATTTAATTACCATTTCACGTTCAAATCTAATTAAAGATTTAACTATCACCTGGAGTAAAACTGGTGGTACTCCATTCTCGATCATTTCATGAATTCGATAAATTTAATTATCCCATTCTCATTCCAATCTAATTAAAGATTCATTAAAACTCCAACTTGGTTTTAATATCTTAAATCAATACTTTATGATTTTTAAACTTTTTGGAAATTAATCCTATCTTTCTCTGGGTTAAAGAATCGATGTTATTAAAAACACAGTTCACAATAAACACAAATCATCTTCCATAAAAATGGAATCTTCAGGGAAATCCAATAGTATATAATCGATATAAATTTCTGGATAAAAAGAGCACTATAAACAGAATAACAGCTAGGCCTTTTAAATTCCATATATAGTAACGGTCTTCCTTCACAGAAGCTCATCTCGATTAGTACCAAATCGAATTCCATTCAATTACAATTTAATATATTAAATTGGAAAACTTTTCTTTGTAAAAGTCCATTAATCTTATTTAAAAGATTATATATTCCAAATCATATCTTCATTGTTAATTGGGTTAAAAAATGAATGTTATTTAAAACATTATTCACGATAAACCCAAAAATCCAATTTCAATTCAACTCCAATTAAATATTAATTAATTGGTGAACTTCTCTAAATCATATTTAAAAGATTTATTCTTTTCTCAACTGGATTTAAGAACAGTGTTATTAAAGACATCATTCACGACAAACCCAAAATCCAATTTGATATTAAATACAAGGCTCTAAATAGAAATTATATCGGCTTATATTCAATATCAAATTCTGAAACCAACAAATATCGTATTAGGAATAACGATACACATATCTTCCAAATTCCTCAATAATATCCGTATAATCACAGAATCCAATATCGAAATATTCTGAAGAATATTTCCATTCAAAACCGTTCCAATTCATACGTTGGAAAAATTCTAGTTATTTTAAAACCCATTTTCAATCCAATTTATTATTTCTAAAAATAATTGGATTATTATTCTAGTTAATAACTAGTTCATTTTGATAAAAATATCTTTTACTTTTCAAATATGGAATTTTTCATCCAAACTCTTTCCAAATCATTATTATAATTTTACACAATTTTTCCATATTTTTAATAATTTTATTAAGGCCCTTACAGTCGGTTTCCAATATCGACCACGAACTACATTCATAACGAACTTTTGTAAAATTTATTTGGACATAATTCCAAATCCAACCATTAGATTTCAAAACTCTTATAATCATTGGAAAGCTCATTTCGATACGAACCCAACAGTTCCGATTTTAGGAGAATCCGACAATCGGATCTCCCATTACATCCATTTGAAGTTAGTGGTCAAAATTCGTGAATGGTCACTGTGTGGCACGTTCCATTCAGGCCATTATATATATATAATACATATATCATTGATTTCCATTTAAAACATATTTTATAAATATCATTTTAAAAATTTTCAACTTCAGTTTCAATTTTAAATCAAAATTGAATATTCCATATCATTATAATATTAAAATGATAATATTTTCAAAATATCTTATTTTGAAATCCATTTCCCTTTCGTATTCTTTATAAAATGAACAAAATCGACCGATACACCCGTTCGGGTTAAAATGGCATTTAACTACTTAACTCCGTTTCACTTTTCAATATTTTTATGTCCATCCAAAATCGGACATCAAAATCATAATTTTATTCTTCACTGAATATTATTTTAAAATATTCGTTATTTTCCAATTGGAATGTGACTCAACCAATTATCATATAATTTTAATTATACGGATTTCATACACCGCATGTATTCAGCAATAATAATAAACAATCATTAAACATTCAAGCAACATCCAAATTTCATTCTACAACTGTATAAGCATTAAAATAAATAAATAACGCTCACCACAGTCAGTCAACCTATCGATTGACATACGACTAAACATTAGGATTAATGTATGTCAAATATCATCCAATACCTGTGTGGGGTTTCAACCACCAAATACTGATTATTATTTGTGCAGTTGGGCGATGTAAAATTTATTGTCCCAATCAATATCAGATAAATAGGTGTACATAAGCAAGCCGTCCAACTTGTAAATGAATATTTATTTCAATTTCTTTTTATGAAAATTTTATATACATTTTATGTAAATAATTTATATATTTCAGTTTCTGAAAAATTCGGCATTATAACGACGCGATATTAGAGCCGGAATAATGTATAGCATTATCCCTTTCCTGATACTGGCTCGCGCCATACACAACAATCAATCAATCCAATAATACCACAATACAGTCAATTTTTCCACAACACAATCATATCACACAAATCATCCAAGGTTTATACAAAAGTAGTGATAGGAGCTACTAAGCCCCATTTACAACCTATTATATAATAACAAAATGAAAATAGTTTGAGTGAGGGAGTTCTCACTTTGGTTTCCACTCCGCCAGTCTTTAATTGACGGTTTTGGTTCAGTTTGGGTATGTATTTGCCCCAAATTGGACCCAGTTAGTTTGGTTGTGAAGCTCTTGACTCCACGATCGTAAATGATCCAGTTTCATGCAATTTGGAGTTTGTAGCAAAAAGTTATTAGCGTCTAAAGTTTAATTACATAATTAAAATTAACTAAAATATAATACCAAATTAACAATGTTTTAAGAAAACATTGCTGTTTCCCTTTCCATCGTTCAAAAAACCCTGAAACCCGTCGTTCCCTTTGAAGCTCGTGAAACCCAAAACCCTCAACCCCATTGACCTCGATTTTTGCGCTCTACCGATGACCTGCTGCCGATCAAAGACAACCACATGACAACGCCCAATCCCCTCCTCCTTCGCCTGCAGTGGTGGCGAGTTCGGTTGCCTTTGGTGCCGCAAAAACAAGTGCGACAGCGGCCAGTTTGGGGGAGAAATTCTCCCAAAATATAGCACAAAACCCAATCATTCAAGTATGGATTTGAAGAATAAGGAAAGCTCTAAGATTTTGTCTTTGAATTGATAATCAAATTCGAAACAATTCGAAAGTTATTTGGGAAGGAAATGTTTAGTGACGATGGCCATCGAAATGAATAACCGGCAGCTGAACGTTGAATGAGAATTATAGTTTTAATTTTAATTTATATATATATATATATTAATTATTTTAATTTCAAAAATACCCGTTTATCCGTTCGAACTCCAAATCAATCGCAACGACTATCGCCCCTAGCCAAACACCCTCATTCCGGACACAATGGGATATGTTTCATAAGCCAATTCTACTGTTTCAATCTGTTTTCATCAAATTAAAATATAGATCAATATATATTGAATTTGAACGTACATTTTAATTTACCGGGGCCACATACTAACTCCAAAAATTACAGAAAAATAAATCTAGCTATGTTTTGATGATACGGTCCTAACAAAACTAATTTTGTCGAATTTGGAGACCGTTTGAAAAATGGTCTTTTTCTGGACGATTTAATTTAAACTGAAATTACCAAATACGTTTAAATTTACCACGCTCACATATTAATTCCAAAAATTATGAATTTTTAAACCTGTCTATAATTTGACACTCCGGATCCAACAAAAGTGGTTTCATTAAAAATGGAGGTCGTTTGCAAAATGACTATCTTTAGGGGCTATATATAATATAAAAATATATATAATTCCATAGCTACTATTTTAAATTTTAAACTGGACATAACTTATAATCTATAAAGTGAAATCTCAGTTTCTTACATTTGTTGGAAAGATATAATGAAACGGATTCTAACGTTTCCTGTTTTACCGAAATCCGATTTATTTTGAATGCCATATATTCATTTGAAATTTAAAATCGAATTTTCAAACTATCGCGACATTTCAGGCTCGTTTTATAATTAAAATAAATTTATACATTCTAACTTCGATTTAAATAAATTTTTAGTCTTTATTATTTAAAATAAACCATTTTAAATATTCAAAATATATTAAAATAGCTATTATAAATTTTTTAAATTGGTTCAGAAATTCCGGGTCGTTACAATGACTCTGGAAAAAACCATAGTGTTTAAGCGATCAACCACAACATTTAAAATTGTAACACCCCACCTCCGCTAGGGTCACTCACAAAGGGAATGCACTAGTTTTGGTGGATTATTATCTAGGTAAACATACACAGAGATATCACAAGGCAGAACATAAATAAAGCAGCGGTAGAAATTAAAAACCAAAATTTTATTACTTTCAAGAAAAGAGTCAAAACCCCATATATCCGAGGTACAAATTATTCCATTACATCAAGTTCCAAATATAGAAGCATAAACTTAAGATAATAAAAGTAAATTATTCCCCATAAATAGCAGAAGCAGCCATAGCATAGCTCAAGACCAAACTGTACATGAGCTGTCAGTAAGCAAGCTAAATCCAAGCTAAGAGCTAGTGTTTCCTCCCTGAAAACCTGGGGGGAACGAAAGAAAAAAAGGCGAAAGAAAAAGGGTCAGTCATAAGACTGGTAAGCCCTAGTGACTTTCAGTATAAAAACTAGTAAAGGTAACATGACGTGTGAAAACTGGAATTAAACATAAGGATGATAACAGAACTGGTAGGATAATTAAGATAACAGGATAAGTCAAGTCTAGCATCGCATATTCGAGATTCGCTGCACCAACTGTACTAGTGTTCTAACCCATGTCAAGTATTAATCATGAAATGATCCCTTGGCCCAGTATCATGAAGTGACCCATTACGGGGTCCTACAGTACGATCTACTAATCGATCGGCTCCCTACAAGTTCTAGCTCATCATGTGTCTGTGTCATACGGCCCTATCCTGAAATGTAGTTACCTGTGCTAGGTCCACCATAGGGTGTATCAAGCCCTATGGTTCCAACCATCGACACGAATCAAGCACGCACAGTGTAAATATATAGGTGCCCAATGCCTGCTTTTTCAACTCCAGACTACGTGCATGACCATAGTCCGCCTGAACCTACAATGGCGCACCTACTCAGCCGTCGTTCTGGTCGCTTACAATCAGCCCAGTAATCGTGCCCCACCCTGCCTAGTCCCAGGGTATTGTGATACATTCAAGTGGGTTACTGCTGAAAAGGACCACGTAACTAGGATTTCTAATGGGTTAAGTGTTGTCATTCAAATTCGTGACTTAATCCTATCCAAATCATGTATCAAGTTGGTTAAGTGTGTTCAAGCGGTTCATGACATAACCCTATCAAATCATCGTGTCAAGTTGGTTAAGTATATTCAAGTGGTTCATGACATAACCCTATCATGTGGCATTAGTTCATTAATGCACCCCAACCTCTCATATTATACTAACTGTTGTGGTCACTGGATTTGCCGGGTGGTTACGGGCAGATTTACACCATAACATAGTCTAACCTCGGGTTTTTCGTGCGATATGACCAACTACCCACATTGGATCCTATTGTTTGCAGTCACTGGATTTGTCGGGCGGTTCCGGGCAAATTTACACTGCAAACTCAACCCAACCTCGAGTTGGCCATTTTCAAGTTTATCTAATTGTCATGCCCACGTTCAAGTTTTCATGTCAAAATTCATGTCGAGTTTTCATGTCATGTTTCATGTCAAATCGTGTCAAGTTCATATCCATATCCAGGTTCAAGTTATAATACGTTCATGTTCAAAGCCAATTTATGATTTACCTAATCTACCCAAATCGTATTCCCATCGCACATAAGCTAGAATCGATACAAATAAATCTAACTAGGGAATAACATAAAAAGGGACGGGTATAAGGTGGCAGAAGTGATTACTAGCATAGCATGGTATGACTTGAGATAAATGATTATAACATTACTGGCATATGGAATATTGGCCTCAAACATAAAGATTCCAAATCTAGCATAATAAGGTACTAGTCAATATAACAGTTGTAATAAGGTGATAGTATAGTCATGGTAACGATTGACATAAGGTGATAGTATAGTCATGGTAACGATTGACATAAGGTGATAGTCATAAACTTGTGACTAATAGCAGATTCAACATGATAATATGAGGGGGGTCTCATTTTGATTTACAACATGAATAGGCCCCAAATCAATGTCATAGTAATATATCCAAGAGTCAAGATCCAAGATGAACAAGAATGGATGTAAAACAGTCATCATAGATAGGTCCAATTTCAATTTACAACATATTCATATTACATTTACAGTTTAAATCTAAAAATAACTGGGGCTTACAGATCGTGGTTCGAGAATTAGAAAAAGAGAGTCGATGTTGAATCTTTATATGCTTAGTCAAGTCCTAACAGAAATCCCCAAATCAGCAATGTAGTTTCGACATAGAAGAAGTAGTCCCTTTCTCTAACTTTTCAACCAGAATTGGAGCAGCATAAGGTCAGAAAGAATTTTGTGTAGAGAGACTAGTGTTAGGGGCTGTATATATAGGGTCAGGTCAACGAATGTAGACAGAAACGAGGCCAGAAACATCAAAGTGAATCAAGCTTCAAAAGTGGGCTCGGCCACCAGGTCGACCCCCAGGTCGACACTATGGTCGACCTAGTCCTAGGCAGGTCGACTACATAGTCGACCCCCAGGTTGACCTGGTCCTGGGCGGGAAATTTCCCACCCAGTCCATTCTGAGGTTTGAAATTCGAAATTTGAATTCGAATTCTGAGCTGTCTTGAACTTGAAAACTTCTAAAAACTTCGAAAGGTCATAACTTGGTCATACGGACTCCGATTCTCGAAAACTCGGACTCATTTCCATGCAAAATTTCGAGACGAGCGCAATGGCGTAACCCGTTTCCCTTGATTCTTATTTTAAATATTAATTCTGCCTTGATTTATGGTTATTACACGTTATAAAAATACGGGTTGTTACATTCTCCCCTCCTTAATGGATTTCGTCCCCGAAATCTCTAAGTTAGGGAGGATGTGTCCTACCATCCATCATCCATCTACTCAAAGCATCATCCACAGGCAACCATTGTCCTTAAAAGATTTCTAGTGTTGTATGAACATATGCAGAAAGTGTGTGTGTATGTACTTATCTAATGCAAAAGATCAGGCGGTTACTGATTCAGTAAACCTCCTTAATGCAAAATATGTTAGTGTAATGAATCCAACATGTATGCAAATTCCTAACATAGTTTATAATCTTTACATGAGTGCACAAACATTCATTCATATGCAACATCCAAGTGATAGTATAACAAGTTCCATCCATGTACAAGTATAAGCACTTATGCATATGCAACATGAAAATGTGACTGAGCCGATCTAGTGCCTAATGTGTGTCATGCATCCACTGGCAACCACTTGCAACCATTTGCAAACATCAACCATAACATGTTTCAATCACATGTTTACATCCATATGGTTCTACCTAAGGTTCTCAAGATAAGATCGAGACGATAACAAGACAAACGTAGATAGTAGAAGCATGATACGAAATGGTTTTCAAGTTTATAGGAAAAAGAGATCGAGAATGTACCCTCAAAAAGAAATGGGTAAAGCGCGCGTATCTTCTCTTCGGTTTCCCAAGTTGCGTCTTCTTGGGCTTCACTCCACTGCACTTTAACTAGCTCGACTTCTCGATTCCTTAGCTTCTTAATCTCTGTTCCTAAGATACGAATCGGAACTTGTGACGGCCCGCCCCGCACCAACCGGCATTCACTCCAGAAGGGCGTTGTACACATGTCCATTTAGCACGGAACGGGTCGTCAGAAGGAAAAGGAAGAAGGAAATGAACATACAAAGAACCTGTAGAATGTCTCACAACGTATAGAACAAAATATAATAATAACATACTTGACATAAAACATGAGAGACAGTGCATAAGCTAAACCAGAACTAAGCATCATAGCAGCGGAAATCCAAAATATAGCTTATTACAACTTTTCAACTGTCTCAAAACAAAAGTAAGATAAAGGAGGTACACTACTAATGCCCAAGTAGCGACCACCAACGACACAGGGAGAATGTGTATATATATATCATACGTGGAAGCCTCCTGCCCGCCTCCGAATCAGCTACTCGCGCACCACCAGCTAACCTGTCTCTAGTCTGCTCGTGTGAGCACCCAGAGTAATAAGAGGAGACATAAAACTCTGGATCAGACATAAAGCCTGGTATGAGCGATAAGCATCTAAAGTGAACAATAACAGGTAGACTAAAACATACCTGAACCTAGACCTGCAACCAAAGAGTTAGCACTACATACTGTACAACACTCTAGGGTGCCATATCAAACAGTGTAAAGATACGGAGGTGGGGGAGGTGTGCATGTCATAGTAATGGCAAACAATCAAACATAGTATCCATCCTCACATCTCTCACTCAGTGCGTAAAGCATACGATATTCACCACTTCGATCACCCACCCTTGCTACGATCACTTCGCCCCCATGAAGTCATAAATGGCTTCGCTGCACTGATAACGTAGCCACTAATCCTTTGCTATGTCCACTTGCCCCATGGAGTTATTCACCCCATCTACGCTGGCTCATAGCCTTACCAATCCTTACTATGTCCACTTGCCCCATGGAGTTATTCACCCCATCTGCGCTGGCTCATAGTCTTACCAATCCTTACTATGTCCACTGGCCCCATGGAGCTATTCACCCCATCTGCGCTGGCTCATAGTCTTACTATGCATCACTTTGCCCCTCGAGTCGTAATGACTCTACTGCACTGATAACGTAGTCTTGCTACCATCACCTTGCCCCTCGAGTCATAATGACTCTACTGCAATGATAAGTAGCCCATCATTCATTTTTAGTGGTGGATCGAAGTTATGAACGTCGACAACTCCTTAGCACACGTCCCGAAGCAAAGCCCAACCATGAAGTGAACTCATTGGTTCCCAACTGGATCCTGAGCTCTAACTTCCCATATTGGACTACCTTTGCATTTCGGGTTATTGGTCAATACTGGGTCGGGTCGTATTCCCTTCAAGCCATCGGTTCGGATCGGGTATCCTCCTTTGGGTCGGTTCTTCTTCTGGTACGGTTTGGTTCGGGTATTCCTCCTCGTGTCGGGTCGGGTGCCCCACTTCGGGTCGGGTCGGGTGCCATCTCCCCTCCAGTTCGTGCTTCCGCTCCGATCCGCCTCCTCATTCTTCACGTGCTCCGATCCGATCCATCCTCCTCTATCCGCTCTGATCCCTCCTCCTTAATCCGATCCCAGTTTAGTTAGCTTGGCCTTCCTTTTTGCCAATTTTCTCAAGTGGCAGGTTCCGATCTGATCGAATCCCTTGCCCAGTTCAACATATCTGATCCGAGCCCCATATCCGATCCGATCCGAAACCTGCACTGCTTTCTGAAATTGTTCCAGCAAGTGTTTACGCCATTCAACGACGTTTTCGATCATTATAACTATTGAAATCAATCACAAAGCATTTCACACAGTCAAAAAAACATGCATAATCAACCACAAACATCAAAACATCAATATGATAGGTTAAAATGGATTAAACATACCCCAAAATCCCATATTTTCCCCTTAAGCATGTTTAGGTGAAACTAATGATAGGATTAGCAAAACTTAACCAAATTAACCCAAATTCATATCAGAGGTCTAAAACATCATTTAAGAATTTATAAACATTTTTCCAGAATTTTATCATGCTTAAATTCGCTAATTAACACTAATTACCCTTAACTAGCCATAATTAGTGTAAAACTATGCAAATCACTCACTTTAGCCACAAACAAAACTAAGATCTGAAATAAATATCTGATTTGATGCAAATCCCAATACTAAACAGCAGCCCCAATGTTGATTTGGTGTAGATCTCCCTTGATTAGATGTTGCTAAGCTTAATCCTTGACCAAAAGATGATTTGGAGGTGATTTAGAGGTTGGAGGCCATTTTTAGGGTTTCTTGGTGATAAGTGGAGGCTAGAAAACTGAAATGGAATGATTCTCCATCTCATTTCAGCCTTCCCTTAACCCTAATCCCGAAATGGGTTATGGGCCTACTCACTAATCACCCGATTTGGCCCGGTTAAGCAGTTTTTCACCCTCCAAACCTTATTTCAGCCATATCTTCCAAACGGTAAGTCTGTTTGGCTATTATGACCACTCTACGGAAAGGTAAACCATCAAACGAATCCAATGGAAGTGGTTTCAGGTCAAAATCCCTTTCCAATCAAAAGTTATGGCCAAAACAGTACCAACTAAGGGCAAAATGGTCATTTAAAAATCGACAAAAATCATGAACATGGGAAATGACTCTATTAGATGTTTCCCAAAGTTACATGACCATACGACTTCACATGGGAAAGAAATAAATATCCTACGATCCTATGATGTGTAGAATACGGGTCGTTACACTCTCCCCCCCTTAAGAAATTTCGCCCCCGAAATTTCCTAATCAAAACACACACAAAGGTTCCCGCGTGCCTATCAACCATAAAACAACCATCAAACATGCAAAACAAGTAAAATAAGTCTATCCTAGCATGCGGAATAACTAAATCGCAAAGTAAATCTTACCAGGCAAAGAGTTCTGGATATGCCTTCCTAATGCTCTCCTTTGTCTCCCAAGTACAATCACTCTCGTTCTCGCCCCACTGGACCTTGACTAGCTTCACCGCCTTCCTTCGAAGTTGCTTCATATTGTGCCCCACAATACGAATTGGCTTGTGGTTCCCAACCGCCTCGGGTTCTACTTCGAAGTCCTCTAACCGATCAGGTGAAATAGTCATATCTGAGTCGTGAACGAACTTCCTTAGTTGGGAAACATGAAATACATTGTGAACTCCCGCCATCTTCTCTGGTAAGCCAACTCTATATGCCAAATTCCCGACTAATTCAAGAACAGGGAATGGGCCAACAAATCTTGGTGCCAACTTGCCTCTCCTGCCAAATCGAATCACGCTCTTTAACGGAGAGATCTTGACAAACACCAAGTCACCAACGGAGAATTTCAAGTCTCTTCTCCTCTTATCAGCATAACTCTTCTGCCTATCTGGGGCAGCTTTCATTCGTTGCTGAATGATCTTAATCTTATCCGAAGTTTCTCTCATCACATCTGGTCCAAGCACAAACTTCTCGCGAGTCTCTATCCAACATGATGGTGAGTTGCACGGTCTTCCGTACAAAGCTTCATATGGAGCCATACCGATACTGGATTGGTAGCTATTATTATATGCAAACTCTACTAGATGCAAATGGTCATCCCATGATCCACCAAAATCCAATATACAAGCTCTCAAGAGATCTTCCAATGTACGATTCACCCTCTCCGTCTGACCGTCGGTCTGAGGATGATATGCGGTACTGAGATGTAATCCTGACCCTAGAGCCTCTTGTAAGCTCTTCCAAAACCCACTAGTGAATAACGGGTCTCGGTCACTCACAATGCTTTTGGGTACTCCATGAAATCTCACTACCCACTTCATATACAATTCTGCTAACTTAACTGCCGTTCTGGTCGATTTGACTGGTATAAATCTTGCACTTTTAGTCAATCGATCCACAATTACCCAAATGCTATCATATCCCAATCTAGTCCTTGGTAAACCATCGATGAAATCCATCGAGACTTGCTCCCATTTCCATTCGGGAATTTCTAATGGTTGCAATAACCCACTAGGCTTCTTTTGCTCGGCTTTAACTAGCTGGCAATTCATGCATTTGGATATAAACTTCCCAACGTCTCTTTTGATTCCTTCCCAGTAGTAGGTTTGCTTCATGTCTCAATACATTTTATTACTACCTAGATGTATAGTCAGTTTTGAGTGATGACATTCTCTAAGCACTTCATCTCTCAAACCATTCTCGTTGGGCACAACTAGTCTTCCCTTCTTTCTAAGCCATCCATCTCGATCAAGCCCATACAAATTCATCTCCTCACCATCGATGTTCATCTCTAACTTGGAGATGATTTCTAATAGATTAGGATCGTCCCTTTGGCTGGAACCAATCCGCTCTATCAAAGTGGGTCTGATCGCCAAACTAGCTAGCATGACTGAATCCAATTCGCACTTTGGTCTGAAATCAAACCCCGCGATATACTCCAGTTGCTTCCACTCAAGAAACATTGCCCCTAAACTGGCATGTCTCCTACTCAAGGCATCGGCTACCGCATTACCATTCCCAGGTGTATATGCGGTATCAAAATCATACGATGCCAAGAACTCTAACCATCTTTGCTGACGGAGATTCAGATCTTTCTGAGAGAAAAGATACTTTAACGATTTATGATCGGTAAACAACTCAAATCTTTCTCCCAAGAGATAGTGTCTCCACATTTTCAGCGCAAACACGATCGCTGCTAATTCCAAATCATGGGTAGGATACTTCTTCTCATGAAGCTTTAGCTGTCGACTAGCATAAGCTACAACCCTACCTCTTTGCATCAATACAGCACCCAGTCCGGTACCACAAGCATCCGTGTATACCGTCGTCTCTTCATTCCCTTTAGGAATGACTAACACTGGCGCACGCGTCAACTTCTCCTTTAGACTCTTGAAGGTATCCTCACACACTCCGTCCCAGACGAAGGACTGATTCTTCTTAGTCAATTGAGTTAACGGTGCTGCTATCTTGGAGAAGTCCTGGATAAACTTTCGATAATATCCAGCTAATCCCAAGAAACTTCTTACATCTGTTGCATTCTTGGGCGTAGGCCAATCCTGTACCGTAGCCACCTTCGCAGGGTCCACGGTAATACCACTCTCTGAAACAACATGACCCAAGAATCTCACTTCCCTTCTCCAAAAATGACACTTAAAGAATTTCGCTTTCAATTAGTGTTTCCTCAACACCTCCATCACTATCCTCAAGTGTCCCTTGTGTTCCTCCTCTGTCCTTGAGTAAACAAGGATATCGTCCACGAACACAAGAACAAACTTATTCAACTGATCTCTGAATACTCGATTCATAAGATCCACAAAATAGGCTGGTGCATTGGTCAACCCAAATGGCATGACCAACCACTCATAAAATCCAGACGGCGTCCTAAATGCCGTTTTCGGAACACTCTCATCTGCTACTCGTAGCTGATAAAATCCTGTCGTGAGGTCCAATTGGGAGAACACTCTTGCTCCTTCTAGTTGATCAAACAAATCATCTATCCAGGGTAGAGGATACTTATTCTTCCTCGTCACCTTATTCAACTCGCAATAGTCCACACACAAACGAAGGGAACCATCTGCCTTAGTGGCAAACACAACTGGTGCTCCCCACTCGGAGACACTCCTTCTAATAAATCCCTTCTTCCAAAGATTGCTGACTTGCACCCCGAGCTCTCGCTGCTCCCTTGGTGCCATACGACGAAGTGGCATCACTGTAGGTCTGGCATCTTTCACTAAATCAATACGGAACTCAATCTCTCGGTGTGGTGGAAGCCCGGTCACCTCCTCGAAGACGTCCGGATACTGGCCAACCACGGGCACATCTGACAACTCATCCTGCGGGATGTCGAGGGAATTTACAAAACTAGCCATAACCCCATCACTAGGTAGGCTACCAAACACTACCCGCCGCCCATCATCCGCCCTCACTGTCACCAAAAAGCCCTCATAGTCTACCACCACCCCGTATCTTTGGAGCCAATCGACTCCCAATATAATGCCATACCCAGTAAAGCCCAAAACAAAGCAATCACAAACAAACATACATCCATGACTCGATAAGACCAAATTCCTGCAAATCATACTAAGGCTAGTCGAACCACCAATCGGGTTCGTCACAACCAATGGTCTATCGACTATCTCGGGTTCCAGTCCCAACCTATCTACCAGGTCACTAGATATGAAGGAACGGGAAGTCCCAGTATCAAACAAAACTCGAACTGGTACATCATAAATAGAAAGCATACCTTGAATAACAACATTCTTTTCTTTCTCCGCCGCAGTTGGGGCATTCGACGAAGAAGGAACAACATCAATAGCATATGCTTTCACAATCTGCTTCTCCTTAAGAGGTTGCGGACACTAATCCTTGAAATGTCCCTCTTGACCACAGTTGAAGCACTTCTTATCCGCTGGCTTGGCCCGACATTCTTTAGCAAAATGGCCCTTCTTACCACAACTGAAGCACTCAACATCCTTCTTACTCTTCTTCTGACCGCCTTTAGATTGGTCTTGCTTCCTCTTATTCTGAGAGCTATTCTTGCCTCCACCGCCTGCTTGTGGCTTTGGCCCTTCTGAAGATGCAGCCTCAGTCTTTGACTTAGGGTAAAGACTCTCTGATCTTAAAGCCTTCCCCACAACCGATTCAAAAGTCTCATCGATGTGATTGATAAGCCTTTCCCCCAAGTATCCATCCAAACCAGTAATGAACTTCTCATTCTTCTTCTCAGGAGTGTCAATGAGAGACAGTCCATACTTCGACAAAGTGTCGAACTCAGCAATATAGTCAGAAACTGCCCTTCCGTTCTGCTTGAGTTCCAAGAACCTCTTGAACAACACTGACTTCTGGGCAGCTGGAATAAACTTCTCGCTAAAGCGAGCCTTGAACTGAACCCAAGTAACCTGGTCCTCTGGGGTAGCTGTTCTAATGGCATTCCACCAATTCATCGCTCGCCCTTGCAGCTGACGAGACGCTAGCCTTCTCTTCATCGCATCCTCAAGACCCAAGTCATCGAAGATACGATCACAGCTATCCATCCAATCTTTAACATCTGTGGCCGACTCCGTCCCATGGAACGGCTTCCCACCAAGGTTAGTGTAATCCTTGCACAACTTGGCAAAATCGACCCTAGGCGCCTGCACTACTGGGCCAATACCAACTCCGGGATTGGGAACTGCCCCTTGCACTTCTCTAAGCATGTCTCTCATGAGGTTAGTAAACATCGCCCTCATGTCAGCGGCATCCCCATGGTTGGTCCCTCTACCTGCACCCCTCGTGTCTCGGCTCATCGTCAATCTGAAAAAGGGAAACGATTAACGACCCCATAGTGGTGCTAGTGCAGTGCGACTTCATTCTTATACTACCAATAGTATATATATATAGCTTTTGAAAACCAAAGTAATCACAAATATGCGCTCTCATATACGTACTATCTCTCCCTAGTGTCTTTCCCTAGGTTAACTACGCAACCTAGAGCTCTGATACCAAGTGTGACGGCTCGCCCCGCACCAACCGGCATTTACTCCAGAAGGGCGCTGTACACATGTCCAGTTAGCACGGAACGGGTCGTCAGAAGGAAAAGGAAGAAGGAAATGAACATACAAAGAACCTGTAGAATGTCTCACAGCGCATAGAACAAAATATAATAATAACATACTTGACATAAAACAGGAGAGACGGTGCATAAGCTAAACTAGAACTAAGCATCATAGCAGCGGAAATCCAAAATATAGCTTATTACAACTTTTCAACTGTCTCAAAACAAAAGTAAGATAAAGGAGGTACACTACTAATGCCCAAGTAGCGACCACCAACGACACAGGGAGAATGTGTATATATGTATCATACGTGGAAGCCTCCTGCCCGCCTCCGAATCAGCTACTCGCGCACCACCAGCTAACCTGTCTCTAGTCTGCTCGTGTGAGCACCCAGAGTAATAAGAGGAGACATAAAACTATGGGTCAGACATAAAGCCTGGTATGAGCGATAAGCATCTAAAGTGAACAATAATAGGTAGACTAAAACATACCTAACCTGGACCTGCAACCAAAGAGTTAGCACTACATACTGTACAACACTCTAGGGTGCCATATCAAACAGTGTAAAGATACGGAGGTGGGGGAGGTGTGCATGTCATAGTAATGGCAAACAATCAAACATAGTATCCATCCTCACATCTCTCACTTAGTGCGTAAAGCATACGATATTCACCACTTCGATCACCCACCCTTGCTACGATCACTTTGCCCCATAAAGTCATAAATGGCTTCACTGCACTGATAACGTAGCCACTAATCCTTTGCTATGTCCACTTGCCCCATGGAGTTATTCACCCCATCTGCGCTGGCTCATAGCCTTACCAATCCTTACTATGTCCACTTGCCACATGGAGTTATTCACCCCACCTGCGCTGGCTCATAGTCTTACCAATCCTTACTATGTCCACTTGCCCCATGGAGTTATTCACCCCATCTGCGCTGGCTCATAGTCTTACTACGCATCACTTTTCCCCTCGAGTCGTAATGACTCTACTGCACTGATAACGTTGTCTTGCTACCATCACCTTGCCCCTCGAGACATAATGACTCTACTGCACTGATAAGTAGCCCATCATTCATTTTTATTGGTGGATCGAAGTTATGAACGTCGAAAACTCCTTAGCACACGTCCCGCAGCAAAGCCCAACCATGAAGTGAACTCATTGGTTCCCAACTGGATCCTGAGCTCTAACTTCCTATATTGGACTACCTTTGCATTTCGGGTTATTGGTCAATACTGGGTCGGGTCGGATTCCCTTCAAGCCATCGGTTCGGATCGGGTATCCTCCTTTGGGTCGGTTCTTCTTCTGGTACGGTTCGGGTCGGGTATTCCTCCTCGGGTCGGGTCGGGTGCCCCACTTCGGGTCGGGTCGGGTGCCATCTCCCCTCCAGTTCGTGCTTCCGCTCCGATCTGCCTCCTCATTCTTCACGTGCTCCGATCCGATCCATCCTCCTCTATCCGCTCCGATCCCTCCTCCTTAATCCGATCCGATCCCAGTTTAGTTAGCGTGGCCTTCCTTTTTGCCAATTTTCTCAAGTGTCAGGTTCCGATCCGATCGAATCCCTTGCCCAGTTCAACATATCCGATCCGAGCCCCATATCCGATCCGATCCGAAACCTGCACTGCTTTCTGAAATTGTTCAAGCAAGTGTTTACTCCATTCGACGACGTTTTCGATCATTCTAACTATTGAAATCAATCACAAAGCATTTCGCACAGTCATAGCAACATGCATAATCAACCACAAACATCAAAACATCAATATGATAGGTTAAAATGGATCAAACATACCCCAAAATCCCATATTTTCCCCTTAAGCATGTTTAGGTGAAACTAATGATAGGATTAGCAAAACTTAACCAAATTAACCCAAATTCATATCAGAGGTCTAAAACATCATTTAAGAATTTATAAACATTTTTCCAGAATTTTATCATGCTTAAATTCGCTAATTAACACTAATTACCCTTAACTAGCCATAATTAGTGTAAAACTATGCAAATCACTCACCTTAGCCACAAACAAAACTAAGATCTGAAATAAATCTCTGATTTGATGCAAATCCCAATACTAAACAGCAGCCCCAATGTTGATTTGGTGTAGATCTCCCTTGATTAGATGTTGCTAAGCTTAATCCTTGACCAAAAGATGATTTGGAGGTGATTTAGAGGTTGGAGGCCATTTTTAGGGTTTCTTGGTGATAAGTGGAGGCTAGAAAACTGAAATGGAATGATTCTCCATCTCATTTCAGCCTTCCCATAACCCTAATCCCGAAATGGGTTATGGGCCTACTCACTAATCACCCGATTTGGCCCGGTTAAGCAGTTTTTCATCCTCCAAACCTTATTTCAGCCATATCTCCCAAACGGTAAGTCCGTTTGGCTATTTTGACCACTCTACGGAAAGGTAAACCATCAAACGAATCCAATGGAAGTGGTTTCAGGTCAAAATCCCTTTCCAATCAAAAGTTATGGCCAAAACAGTACCAACTAAGGGCAAAATGGTCATTTAAAAATCGACAAAAATCATGAACATGGGAAATGACTCTATTAGAGGTTTCCCAAAGTTACATGACCATACGACTTCATATGGGAAAGAAATAAATATCCTACGATCTTATGATGTGTAGAATACGGGTCGTTACAGAACTCGCCTCAATGTTGCTTCTTTTTCCACTTCTACGTCTTCAAGGATGCTTGGCTCAACCACTTCGGCTGACTCATGCAAGCACTTCCGGAGATGCGAGACGTGAAAAACATTGTGCACCCCAGCCAGCTTCTCGGGTAAGTCTACCTTATGGGCCATCCTCCAGTCCTCTCAGTGATAGGGAACGGTCCTACGAACCTTGGTGCTAGCTTTCCAACTGCTCCAAAACGAACTACATTGCGTAACGGAGAAACTTTTATAAAGACCATATCTCCGACTTCGAACTCTAGGTCTGTCCTTCTCTTGTCCGCATAAGATTTCTGTCTATCTTGGGCCGTTTTCATCCGTCTTCGTATCAACTCAATCTTCTCAGAAGTGTCCCTTATCATGTCGGGCCCAAGTATAAGTCTGTCTGTCGTCTCCCACCAACAAGTTGGCGATTTGCACGGTCTTCCATACAGGGCTTCGAACGGTGCCATTCCGATGCTAGCTTGGTAACTATTGTTATATGCAAATTCCACGAGAGGAAGATGGTCTTCCCAAGTACCACCAAAGTCAAGAATGCATAGTCTCAAAAGATCCTCTAGCACCCTATTTACCCTTTCGGTTTTTCCATCCGTCTGCGGGTGATAGGTCGTGCTCAAGTTCAGTCGTGTACCCATTGCTTCTTGTAGACTATTCCAAAACTGGCTAGTGAAAATCGGGTCACGATCACTAACTATACTAGAAGGAACCCCATGCAACCGTACTATCTCTCGAAGGTAAATAGACGCTATCCCTGATGCGGTCCTCTTACTTTTCATCGGAATGAAGTGAGCACTTTTCGTGAGTCTATCAACTATGACCCATATGCTGGTATTTCCCTTTCTTGACCTAGGCAGTCCATCCACGAAATCCATCGAGATACTCTCCCATTTCCATTGCGGAACCTCCAAAGGATGTAATAGCCTACCAGGCTTCTTCGACTCGGCCTTTACTTATTGGCACACCATGCACTTCGATATGAACTCTTCCACGTGCTTTTTCATTCCAGCCCAAAAGAAAATGCGTTTCATATCCCTGTACATCTTATCCCCTCCGGGATGTATAGTCATCTTCGAGTGATGCGCCTCTTCGAGAACTTTCCTTACTAGGTCTCCCACTTGTGGGACACATTGCCTTCCATCGCGTCTTAGCCACCCCTTGTCATCTATGGCATACCTACTGAGGTGACTTGACGTCTCACCATTAATCAGCTTGTCCATGATTTCGACTATCTGTGGGTCTTCCTTCTGTGAAGTCCCTACTTGATCTAGAAGTATAGGTCTTAACTCAAGAGATGCTAACGTAGCAGTCAATGACTCAACAACAGGTGTAAAATCAAAGGTTGCTATAAACTCAAGGCTTTTCCTTTCAACAAACAAGGGGCTTAAAGTCAACCTTTTTCTACTTAGCGCGTCCGCCACCACATTACCCTTGCCAGGGGAATAAGCTATATCGAAGTCATATGATGCCAAGAACTCCATCCACCGTTGTTGTCTCAGATTCAAATCTTTCTGTGAGAAGAGGTACTTAAGCGATTTGTGGTCAGTATACAGCTCGAACCTCTCCCCTAGAAGATAACGGCGCCAAGCTTTAAGTGCAAAAACAACCGCGGCCAACTCCAAGTCATGCGTGGGATAGTTTTTCTCATGAACTTTAAGTTGTCTGCCCCTGTAGCATATTACTCTTCCCTCCTGCATTAGGACAGCGCCTAATCCCGTGCCGCACACATCTGTGTACACGGTAAACATCTTACCTCCATCGAGTAATGCCAAAACTGGAGTTGTGGTGAGGGCTCTCTTGAGTCTCAGAAAAGCAGCGTCAAACTCTATGTCCCATGCAAAAGCTAGGTTCTTCTTTGTTAACTTAGTAAGAGGGGCTGAAATCTTAGCGAAGTCCTTAATGAACTTCCTGTAGTAGCCCCCCAAACCGAGAAAGCTCCTCACCTCCGTTGCATTCTTAGGAATTTTCCAGTCCTGTACCGCAACTACCTTTGCGGGGTCCACGGCTATGCCTTGCTTAGAAACTACATGTCCAAGGAACCGAACTTCCTTCCTCCAAAAATGGCATTTGGAGAACTTAGCCTTTAACTGGTGTGCTCTAAGTGTTTCCATGACCTCCTTGAGATGTCTAGCATGCTCTTCTTCATCTTTTGAGAAGATCAAAATATCATCCACGAAAACTACCACAAACTTGTTAAGGAACTCCCGAAACACCCTACTCATCAAATCCACAAAGTATGCGGGTGCATTTGTTAACCCAAACGGCATGACGAGCCATTCGAAGAACCCATTTGGAGTCCTAAACGCAGTTTTGTCAATGCTATCCTCAGCCACTCGAAGCTGATGGAATCCTGTAGCTAGATCGAGTTGAGAGAAAACAGATGCTCCCACATGCTGGTCAAACAAATCGTTGATTCTTGGTAGTGGGTGCCTATTCTTCTTTGTCAGCTTGTTTAACTCATGATAATCTACGCACAAGCGAAGCGACCCATCCACCTTAGTAGCGAATACCACTGGAGCACCCCATTCAGAAATGCTTCGTCTTATGAAATTTTTCTCAAGCAACTCGTTAACTTGTTTACTGAGCTCTCTTCTTTCTCGCGAGGCTATGTGCCTAACGGGCAATGAAACTGGCTTGGCACTATCAACAAGATAAATTCAGAAGTCTGTCTAGCGTTTAGGAGGTAACCCCCTCACCTCATCAAAGACATATGGATATTCTCGGACCACTCTTACAAATTGCAAATTATCGTCGGACGAGTCAAGGGATTCAAGATAACACAACATGACCTGACCCTTAGGGTTACAAGAAATTTCAAGGGTATTACCAAGGCGAGTCATGAGCCTCACTACCCTTCGTTCATAATCAGGAATGGCTCCATAATTGGCCAGCCAATCCATACCTAGGATCAAACCGTATCCCATAAATCCGAGAACATAAGCATTACACGTGAATTCTACGCTTAAGATAGAGATCCTCAAATCTACACACATCATAGATAAGTGGACGGAGCCCCCAATTGGATTTGAAACTATAACAGGATCCTCAACCAGACTAGTACTTAGGTGCAGATTTTCAACAATATCAGAAGAAATAAAAGTATGCGATGCACCAGAGTCAAATAAGGTTCGAACATGAAAGTCAGAAATGTAAACAAGGCTTTCTACGGAAATATTACTACCTCAGTCAAGAGCTGGAGTGGTGTTGAGAGCATGCAACTGCCCTTCAGAAGTTCCTGCTCGCTGGGTCTGCCCTTACCCTTGCCCTTGCATCTTAGGGCAATCCTTGCTGATGTGTCCAGTATCTCCACAATGAAAGCATTCACCCAACTTCCTCTTCTTCTTTCTACAGTCTTTAGCTAGATGTCCAGTAATACCACAGAAGTTGCACTTCCTCATCTCACGTGGTTTGTTGTTGCTCTTGTTATTCTTGTTGCCCCCCTTCTTGAAGTCAGCTTTCTTATTTTGAGTCTCATTAGGCTTAACCTCCTTCTTGCTATTCTTGTCTTCCTCATGAAGTAGAGCCATATCCACCAAGCTTTCAAAGGTCGCCCCCATGGTTATATGAGTTATGGCCAAGCTGTGTAGTGGCTCGTTCAATCCTCAAGCAAAGCGTACAGCCTTTTTCTGGGTCGTGTTGACCAAATCCAAACCGAACCGGGCAAGCTGATTAAACTTATTCACATACTCCCTAACAGACATGTCCCCTTGCTTGAGTGCTAGGAACCTCTCCATCTGAAGGTTCTCTTCTGCTGACGATAAGAATTTAAGCCCAAACCTCTCTCTAAAGCCTGCCCAAGTCTCAACTGGCCTGGTAGCGTTGGTGACTTCCCACCAAAATGCAGCTTCCTCTTTCAACAACCATGCTGCCAACTGAACTTTCCTATGGTCCTCCATATCAAAGATAATGAACAAGTCTTCCGTCTCCTTTAGCCAGTTTCATGCCTCAACAAAGGTTTCAGTTCCAACGAAGTTCTTGCTGCCCATTGCTTTAAAGTCTTTGCATATTTTGGCAAAGGCGGTACCAGCAGGAGGAGGAACCGCGGCCACTGGGGGAGGAGGAGGGATGTCTGCCGGGCCCGCTCCGTTGGCCCTAGCTTCTAAGTACCTTCGGAACCATCCAGACACGGGTATTCCCTCAGGCAGGTTAAGATCAGCCATGCTGAAGAACGAAAAGAAAAAGATTCAAACGAGGAAACAAAGGAAAGTGCTAATGGCTTTTTTGGGGAATAACCTTTTTAAACATAAAAATTTTCTTGAAAAATGCTTCTTTATAAATGGGTTTGAAAATAGTTTCAGAAGGTTTTTAAAACTTTTGCCTAGCCTGGTAACCTTCTGCTCTGATACCAATTGTAACACCCCACCTCCGCTAGGATCACTCACAAAGGGAATGCACTAGTTTTGGTGGAGTATTATCTAGGTAAACATACACAGAGATATCACAAGGCATAACATAAATAAAGCAGCGGTAGAAATTAAAAACCAAATTTTTATTACTTTCAAGAAAAGAGTCAAAACCCCATATATCCAAGGTACAAATTATTCCATTACATCAAGTTCCAAATAAAGAAGCATAAACTTAAGATAACAAAAGTAAATTATTCCCCATAAATAGCAGAAGCAGCCATAGCATAGCTCAATACCAAACCGTACATGAGCTGTCAGAAAGCAAGCTAAATCCAAGCTAAGAGCTAGTGTTTCCTCCCTGAGAACTTGGGGGGGGGGAACGAAAGAAAAAGAGGCGAAAGAAAAAGGGTCAGTCATGGTAAGCCCTAGTGACTTTCAGTATAAAAACTAGTAAAGGTAACATGACATGTGAAAACTGGAATTAAACATAAGGATGATAACAAAACTGTTAGGATAATTAAGATAACAGGATAAGTCAAGTCTAGCATCGCATATTCGAGATTCACTGCACCAACTGTACTAGTGCTCTAACCCATGTCAAGTATTAATCATGAAATGATCCCTTGGCCCAGTATCATGAAGTGACCCATTACGGGGTCCTACGGTATGATCTACTAATCGATCGACTCCCTACAAGTTCTAGCTCATCAGGTGTCTGTGTCATACGGCCCTATCCTGAAATGTAGTTACATGTGCTAGGTCCACCATAGGGTGTATCAAGCCCTATGGTGCCAACCATCGACACGAATCAAGCACGCACAGTGTAAATCAACGGGTGCCCAATGCCTGCTTTTTCAACACCGGACTACGTACACGACCATAGTCCGCCTGAACCTACAATGGCGCACCTACTTAGCCGTCGTTTTGGTCGCTTACAATCAGCCCAGTAATTGTGCCCCACCCTGCCTAGTCCCAGGGTATCGTGATACATCCAAGTGAGTTACTGCTGAAAAGGACCGCGTAACTAGGGTTTCTAATGGGTTAAGTGTTGTCATTCAAATTCGTGACTTAACCCTATTCAAATCATGTATCAAGTTGGTTAAGTGTGTTCAAGCGGTTCATGACTTAGCCCTATCAAATCATCGTGCCAAGTTGGTTAAGTATATTCAAGTGGTTCATGACTTAACCCTATCATGTGGCATTAATTCATTAATGCACCCCAACCTCTCACATTAGACAAACTGTTGTGGTCACTGGATTTGTCTGGCGGTTCCGGGCAGATTTACACCACAACATAGTCTAACCTCGGGTTTTTCGTGCGATATGACCAACTACCCACATTGGATCCTATTGTTTGCTGTCACTGGATTTGTCGGGAGGTTCCGGGCAGATTTACACTGCAAACTCAACCCAACCTCAAGTTGGCCATTTTCAAGTTTATCTAATTGTCATGCCCACGTTCAAGTTTTCATGTCAAAATTCATGTCGAGTTTTCATGTCATGTTTCATGTCAAATCGTGTCAAGTTCATATCCATATCCAGGTTCAAGTTATAATAACGTTCATGTTCAAAGCCAATTTATGATTTACCTAATCTACCCAAATCGTATTCCCATCGCACATAAGCTAGAATCGATACAAATAAATCTATTAGGGAATAACATAAAAAGGGACGGGTATAAGGTGGCAAAAGTGATTACTAGCATAGCATGGTATGACTTGAGATAAATGATTATAACATTACTGGCATATGGAATATTGGCCTCAAACATAAAGATTCCAAATCTAGCATAATAAGGTACTAGTCAAGATAACAGTTGTAATAAGGTGATAGTATAGTCATGGTAACGATTGATATAAGGTGATAGTATAGTCATGATAACGATTGACATAAGGTGATAGTCATAAACTTGTGACTAATAGCAGATTCAACATGATAATATGAGGGGGTTTTCATTTTGATTTACAACATGAATAGGCCCCAAATCAATGTCATGGTAATATATCCAAGAGTCAAGATCCAAGATGAACAAGAATGGATGTAAAACAGTCATCATAGATAGGTCCAATTTCAATTTACAACATATTCATATTACACTTACAGTTTAAATCTAAAAATAACTGGGGCTTACATATCAAGGTTCGAGAATTAGAAAAAGAGAGTCGATGTTGAATCTTTATATGCTTAGTCAAGTCCTAACAGAAATCCCTAAATCAGCAACGTAGTTTCGACGTAGAAGAAGTAGTCCCTTTCTCTAATTTTTCAACCAGAATTAGAGCAGCATAAGGTCAGAAAGAATTTTGTGTAGAGAGACTAGTGTTAGGGCTGTATATATAGGGCCAGGTCAACGAATGTAGATAGAAACGATGCCAGAAACATCAAAGTGAATCAAGCTTCAAAAGTGGGATCGGCCACCAGGTCGACCCCCAGGTCGACACTATGGTCGACCTAGTCCTAGGCAGGTCGACTACATAGTCGACCCCCAGGTTGACCTGGTCCTGGGCGGGAAATTTCCCGCCCGGTCCATTCTGAGGTTTGAAATTCGAAATTTGAATTCGAATTCTGAGATGTCTTGAACTTGAAAACTTCGAAAGGTCATAACTTGGTCATACGGATTCCGATTCTCGAAAACTCGGACTCGTTTCCAAGCAGAACTTCGAGAAGAACGCAATGACGTAACCCGTTTCCCTTGATTCTTATTTTAAAAATTAATTCTGCCTTGATTTATCGTTATTACACGTTATAAAAATACGGGTTGTTAAAAAAACACTGCTAAAAACCCTTCAATACACCGGCCGACCGGCCAGTAACCGACCGACCCTATCCTTTCCCTTGCAACAGGACCGACCAACCCCGTATCAATCTTATGACTGACCGACTGTCTCAAGACTGACCCAAACTCGACCGACCACATACTTCCATCAGTAGCGCAACTAACCCCACCAGAATAAGCAAGACCAATAAACCCAACCCCATGCGACCGGTCCAATCCACTCCGGCTGACCTAGCTTACTGCTCTCTTCATTACTCTGGCCGACCGCTTCCTTGATCATGACTGACCCGCGTCCTCCTTCTAGGACCGACCTAGCCCAATCGAGACCAATCCGACCCATTCGAGACCGACCCAACTCCTTTACTACGGCTTGTATTACCCTTGTACTTCGTGACCGACCAGAAGTACGACCGACCAGGATGAGGCCGACCCATTTCCTGCACATTCCAATCCAACTCCGATTTTAACCAAAAGTTCGCCAAACGATAAATTTGACAAAACCAACTCGTCCAACTCATTAAACATGACCACAAACATGATATGAAATCACCAGAAACATAAAAACAACGATTTTCATCATAAGTTATATAATTTCACCAAAATCATGATAAATGAATCATATGAACAAATTTATAGATCTAACTTGCATAAACATAGCATAAAAAACCGGTTTAAACTTGCTAAATTAGGTCCTAGGGCGAATCATATGAAAATGGACTTACCATGGTGTAGATCTACGAGAAAATACTTGAATTTGATGAAGAACATGATCAAACATTCATATACTTAATTGAATCCATGTGAGAGATGCATATCACTCACCAATTCTCCAAAACAACCCAAAAACACTTAGATCTAATTCCAGATAGTGAAGAATTTGATCCAAACTCTTCAATTCGATGAACTCTCATTGGAATGGTGTAGATCTAGCTTCAAACAATGTAAATCTTCGATTCTCTGATGTAGATCTCGAATTTTAATGGTGGAAAGGTGTAGGAGAATGGAGGAATGGAGGATCACAAGCCCCTCCAATTGAGAGAATGAGAAGAGTGAACTCTTCTCCATGTCTCTTACCCCTTATTTATAGCCTCCCACCAGCCCACTAATGGGTCTCCCCAAAACAGCCCATTATGGCTTTATAAACCTGAACAGCCAACTGTAAAACTTTAAAACAACGATTCCTCCCAAACCGCTGAGACAAATCTTTAATGTGACCACTCAACGGAAAGGGAGACATCATTTCCTTTCCAATGACACAAGTCTCAATACCTAATTCGATCCGAGTCAAAAGTTATACCCTGTACAAGACTAACAGGGGAAAAATGGTCGCAAATAAAATTGGTAAAAATTATGGACATGTTTCACATCCCCATAAACAACATATCAAAATATGAGAATGATCAACCCTCAGGAATAAAATAAAAATATTTTACGATCTTCTGATATGTAAAATGCGGGTTGTTATATTCTCCCCCTTTAAGATTTTCGCCCCTGAAATTCTGACAAACACAAACAACCAAAACAATTCTGCATGCCTATCATCCATGATTAGCCAATTCTATCATCCAAACTAGCAACCATTTAGTCATGCACTCATATCCCTATCCTAGCACGCAGATCTAATCATCACCAACAAAGATAACAACAAGTAACAATGATGTAATGATGGTGCGATATCAATCGGTCATACAGACGAAGAGTTTTGGATGGGTTGTCTTTATACTCTCCTCTATCTTCTACGTTCCATTGTCGTCATCCACACTCCATTGTACCATGACTAGTTTAACCATATTCCTTCTAAGTTGTTTCGTGTCGTTTGCCACAACACGAAATGGCTTACGAGGTCTCGTAACCGCGACCTCGACTTCTAGGTTTTCGTATTGTCCCATAGATATTACCTCATTCGGATCCTGCGCATTTTTCATAGAAACGATTCACGAAAAGCATTATACGCACACGACATCTTCTCGAGTAACTCTAATCTATATGCGAGTTTTCCAATTCGCTCGACTATCGGAAACAATCCAACGAACCTAAATGCTAACTTTCCTTTACTTCCGAACCTAACCACATGCTTTAATGGAGAGATCTTCATGAAAATCATATTGCCAATGTCGAATTCCAAATCCTTTCGATGCTTATCAGCATAATTCTTCTGACAATCTTGGGCTACCTCCATTCGTTGCCGAATGATCTTGATACAATATAATGTCTCTCTTATCATCTCTGGCCCAAGTATCAACTTATCTCCAGTTTCTAACCAACATGCTAGAGAATTACATGGTCTACCATACAACGCCTCGTATGGTGTCATCTTAATGCTTCTTGTAAACTCTTCCAAATCCACTCGTGAATAATGGATCTCGATCACTCACTATGCTCTTCGGGAACCATGGAATCGAACAATCCATTTTATAAAGTTCAGCCAACTTCGATGCTGTCCTAGTCGATCTAACAGGGATGAACCTCGTACTTTTGGTCAAGTGATCCACGATGACCCAAATTCCTTCGTTTCCTACCCTGGTTCTAGGTATCCCATCGATAAAAATCCATCGATATCTCCTCCCACTTCCATGTAGGAATCTCCAATGGCTGAAGCAATCCACTCGACTTCTTGTGTTCAGCTTTCACCAACTGAGAATTCATACACTTGGAAATGAATTTTCCAGTATCTCTTTTCATCCCTTCCCAATAGTAGACTTGCTTCATGTCCTATTACATCTTATTACCACCGAGATGAATCGTCAACTTCGAGTAATGACATTTCCCTCAGAACCTCATCTCTTAATCCGTCGATGTCAGGGACAACCAGTCGTCCTTGCTATCGAAGCAAACCTCCACGATCGACTTTGAACTCTTTATCCTCTGGTTCCATTTTCTGGATATTCTCGACAATCTTCACATCTCACTTTTGCCCCTCGCCAATCCTTTCGATAAGAGTAGGTCTTATCTGTAAGCTTGCCAATATTTCAGGTTCCAACTCACATCGTGGCCTGAAATCAAACCTTGCCAAATACTCAAGGCTCTTCCATTTTGAAAACATCGCTCCCAAACTTGCATGTCTTTGATTTAACACATTTTCTCCTGAGTTATCTTTTCTAGGATTGGTACTTTGAAAATTATCCTTCCACTGATGCTTTTGCAAGGCTTCCAAACCAACTCACAACGAGTCTTATACACTAACTTGTTCTGAGAGTAAACCAGGATATCATCCATGAACACATGTACGAACTCATTCATTGGTCTCTAAAAACTCTATTTATAAGATCCACAAAATATCCTAGAGCGTTGGTCAACCTGAATGGCATCACCAACCATTAAAAGAAACCGAATGGTGTCTCAAAAGCAGCCTTCGACAAAATATCATTTACCACTAGCAAATGGTGTAATTTCATTGCCATATCCATTTGAGAAATAACTTTGGTGTCGTAAGGATGATCAAACAAGTCCTTGATCCTCGATAACGAATACTTGTTCTTCTTGGTCATCTTATTCAGCTCACGGTAGTCCTCACAAAATCTCTACCAGCTACCATCCTTGGTTGCAAACACAATTGGTGTACCCCATTCGGAAATACTCCTTTGAATGAATCCTTTCCCAAAGAGTCACAAACCTGAACCTCTAACTCTTGTTGTTCCTTAGACGCCATCCTCCTAAGGGGAATAACGATAGGTCTAGCACCCTCGACCAAATCGGCTCTAACCTCAGTCTCACAATGCAGCGACAACTCTTTGACTTCACCAAAGACATCCTCAAACTTATTTGCAATTAGCCCGAATGACAAGTCTTCTTATAGAACTCCAAGCGAATATAACAACTCATGAGAACACCATCTTTGGGTTACCCCGAATCAACACCTTTCGCCCTTCCACATCCCCGACTCTCACCTCTAGATTTTCGCAATTCACTCTTGTTGCATACCTCTTGGGACAATCCATGCCCAAGATGATCAAAACTCAGCGAAAATTACAATTAAGCAACCATTCATAATTAAGCATCCATGATCAATAATATTAGTTCCACAAAGTTTGCAAGGAGCAGATGAACCCATACTAGATTAGTTAAAACAAAAGGTCTATTACAACTTCTATTTCCAAACTTATTTGACATACACTCTTATTACAGGTAAAGAATACGATTCTCTAGTACCCAACAGAACTCAATCAAACTCCGCCGACAAGAAATCTTATCCAAACTAACAACAACTTCTTCTAGATCTTATCAGGATGGAAATAGGAAATCGGAATAGCTTCCAAAACACATCCTTCCCCTGGTTGCTTATTCTTCAGAAAATCAGGGCAATTCTTGTTCTCATGCCCAGGCTTTCACACTTGAAACACTTCTTCTCAGCTCTGTGATTCTTACAATCCTTGGAAAAATAGCCCTTCTACCAGCAGTTAAAGCAAGTCACCTCTCCCTTCTGCTTCTGCTTCTTCTTCTTATTCAGCTTCTTTGTCGCACTAGGACCAGTGAAAGTTTATTCTTGAGGTTCATGTCTGTTTCTACAAGCCTCATCCCAAGAAGCATTGATACTCTCTCCTCGCTTCTTGGCCCGACGTAGAAGTTGCTCTAAAGATATACCTCTTCTTAATACATCTTCTTCATCTTTAGGAGAATAATCCTTCTGTCGCTTAGCGGAATCACCCCTAGGTACATGTACAGGAACACCATGCCTTATTGCCACTTCTGGAATGTGCATTCTTAGCAGGATAGTGGCCATCATGGCCTCAAGTATAACTGGACATTCTGGCATAACAGCGAAAGCTTCCAACTGGTTTCCATCGCCTGCCCTTCCCGTCGTAGGCTCATCCTTAGTAGTGTTTCCTAAAGTTTGACGGCTTATTATAAATCTAAAAACTAGAATGATTAATCCACATGAAAAATAACTGCTAAAAAGTTCAAATGTTATTATACTATACACTATTATATAGTATACATCCAACTGAAATCTACAAATACGTCTCTCTTACGTAGTTACGTCTTTAAACTTTAGCTAAAAATCATTAACTAGAGCTCTTGTAACACCCCGTATTTTCTGAGAATATTAAAATAACAAATTAAAGAATAATTTATTTAAAAAAGAGGAATGAGAAAAGAATGATGTTTAGAATTGTTCTAAGGGTTGTAAGCAAAAGACTTAGTAGCTCATTTGGTTAGAACATGTGACTTGCATACAAGAGGTACTGAGTTCGATCTCCGCCAGCGCTATATTTTTGTTTTAGGGGAATGGCTAAAAAGTGGCTTAGTGTGAACGCAGTTCAAAAAGTGGTTTAGTGTGAAAATGGTTAATTATAAATAAGTTATTAAGCCATGAAGTTTGTATGCATACGAGAGAAATATATATATAGATATATATAAAAATTAAATAAATAAATATTAAAAAAAAGTTCAAAACAGCTAATCGGGAGGGGGAATAGCCAAACCGCATCATTTTTGGAGTCGACCCGAGCTCTGATGGGTCGACTAGAGGTCAATCCAGGGTGTTTGGCTGCCAACTCGTGGCCCGATTCGCTCTAAGGGATGATATCGCATCTGAGTGGTCCAGATCAGTTCTAGGGTTAATCCTAAGGCCTAAATAACTTCCTACACCTATATATACACCCTAAGACCTAACCCTAATTCATAAATATTATCTATGACACCATTATGCTATCAAATTCTCTCTTAAACCCTAGCCGCCACCTCTAAATCAAATCTCAAGTGTTGAACTTCAACTCAAATTAAAGATTAGAGCTTCTACAACAATTCAAGAAGATAAATCAGCAACACGACAACGTTTCTACACCAATTTCAGTGCATAATTCTATTCTTTAACCACGAAAGGTGAGTATGGTGATTTTCATAATATAATGGGATTAAAAGTAACATGATGAAGTTGTATAGAGGATTCATATGTATGTATGTAAATTAAATCTCATCCAAGTCTTCACCTTTTTGATTCATGTCATCATATGCCTATGTTTCTATATAAAGTTCATACCTTTATCAGTTTATTCATGTTGAATCTGTCATTATGCCTCTATGCCAGTTTACATGCCCCTTTATTTCAGGATGTTGTGTTAATTCCAATTTTCTGTGATTTGATTCTATCTTCTTATACCTATTCCTTTTATTTTTGGATCTAGGCTACCTTCGAGCCTATGTTAAAAATACGCGGGAATGCAAATACGTGGGAACGATGGGAATATGTGAAATATGGAAAATTGGATATTATTGGATATTTTGCATAAGTTGGATAATATGTGAAATTGGCATATTTGGGTATGAATTACATGGAATTGATGAAATTGCCTATAATTGTAAATTTGTAATTGAGGTTAATTAATATGTAATTAGTGACAATTTGGAATAGGCAATATTATAAACATGATTATATGTTTAATTGGATATACATGACATGAAAATTGGGTATGGGTGAAATACGATTGTAAATAAACCTTTGACACGAGGTTAGGCGCAATTGTGGCGTAAGACTGCCCGAAACCGCCCGGCAAATCCAGCTGCCACAATTGGACATCTGATGTAAGAGGTCAAAGGAATGAATTGTAGGCGCAATGGTTAATGACACGAGGTTAGACCCGGTTTGTGGCGTAAGACAGCTCGGAACCACCCGGCAAATCCAGCGGCCACAAAGCGTTCGGTCTAATGTGGGAGGTCATGCACCGTTCGTCATAAGGAATGAATTAAGGAATACTAACCATAATAAGACATGGGTATGGTTAGAGGGTTAAGTGGGGTGACATGTAAATTATGACATGTAAATATGGACTTAACCGGTATAAGATAAGACATGTAAATTATGACATGTAAGTATGGACTTAACCATAGCATGTGTAAGACATGGACATTTAAATTAAATTGGTTAAGTGCGAGAAAAACCTAGTGTGGACCAAGCATAGGAGGCTTGTGTCGGATGGGGGACCCGTTTCAACCAGTAACCCGTTTGAGTATCTAATTGGGACGATACTAGGCCGGGGTTGGGGCACGCTTACTAGACTTGAATGTAAGAGGTCAAAACGTGAATAGCGGTGGCAACGCGAGTCCAACGGGTTTATGTGCGTGCATGGGTCCAGGCTGGTAGGTAAGACGTTGTTGCATCATGTAGGTATGGCCGTGCATTTTATGTTGGTATCGGGGTTGCCACTTTGGGGAGTGATACACCCCACTGTGGGGCCAACACGGGTGCCTACGGGGTTTAGGGAGCCGATCGAATGGGTAGAGTAAGGGCACCATAGCGGTGGTAGGAGCAAGCCAGCACCTATGATAGCAGCTAGGTACACGTAACTACCAAGTTTGTCGTGTGGGTACAGTTAGTGGGAAAGGATCAACCTTTAGTAAATAGAGACTAGTAGATGTGCGGTGTAATTAAGTAATGTGGTGTAACTTAGCAAAAGCGCGGTGTAACGAAATACATGTTGGTTGAGTTGGATAGTCCTTTGGGTGCTAGTCTGATGTTGACTTCGGTCTTCGGGGTTAGTACTAGGAGGGTTGTTCGCTTAGCCAAGGTGTAGGATTGTCTTAGTACTTAGGAACGGAATCATCTTGTCCATCCTTTTTATCTACCTTATCTATGCTACAGCCATATCATGATACCTATTTATGTCTTGATCATTTACCTTACCTATTATTTGTTAAAATTACTGGATTCGCCAGACTTTATGTCTGACTCGTTTTGTTTCCACCTCTTTTCTTTCCTTCCCCCCCTTTCAGGTTTGCAAGGAGGGAATACTACAGCTTAGTGCTGATTTCTTTCAGTTGCTTGAAAAGAGTAGATGTATCGCTTTGAACTCTCTCATCTTTATGGCTTTGCTTATGCTCAGTGGGGATTTATGCATTTATGTTATTTAAGTATTAGCTTCTTTATGTACTTTGAAGTTTTTTGAAAAGAGAATTGATCCTGTTGTAATGGTTTTTGGAGACTACTTATGTAAGCTTGTTTTGAAGTTATGATTCTGAAATAAGTTTTATCTTCCACTGTGTTTTATTTATTTATTCTTGTAATTTATTTGTTCTATACTACTATAACGCTTCATGACATTAATGCATTCCCTTTATGAGTGACATTAATGGCCATGGGGTGTTACACGTGGTATCAGAGCTATGGTTACAAGAACAGATAAAAAGTTTTGAAAAGTGTTTTCAAAAGTTTTATTTTCAAAGAAAGTATTCTCAAAAACTTGTTTTAAAGAAGCTATTTTCAAGGAAAATTTACTTTAAAGAGCATAATCCCCGCAAGCCATACATCTCTCTTTCGCTTCCCTTGTTTTTTTTCTTTTTAGCATGTCTGGAGCGTCTGAGATACCAGAGGGTGTTCATGTACCCGGTTGGTTTCGTCAATATCTCGAGGCTAGGGCCGCTGCCGCGGGTCCGGCATACGTTCCTCCTCCTCCCCCAGCTCCAGTCATTCCTCCGCATGGAGATGCTTTCTCCAAGATATGTAAAGACTTTCATTCGATGGGTGGAAAACCTTTTAGTGGATCTGAAATGTTCGTTGAAGCTAGAAATTGGTTGAAAGAAGTGGAGGATCTGTTTGGCATTTTCGATTTGGACGATTGTAAGAAGGTCAAATTGGTTGCTTGGTTGATGAAGGACGAAGCTTCGTTTTGGTGGGAGGTTACTAATGGAGAGCATGCTGTAGAGACGTGGGCAGATTTTAGGGGAAGGTTTGAGTTGAAATTCCTTTCTCAAGCTGAGGAGAGTATGTACATGGAGAGGTTCTTGACATTGAAGCAGAAAAAAATGACCGTGAAGGAGTATGTGACCGAATTTAATAAGTTGGTGAGATTTGGGCTAGAGTTGGTGAATACGCCTCACAAGAAGGCCTTGAGGTTTGCAAAGGGCCTAAATGAACCGCTTCACAGTTTGGTTATGTCCCACATTCCAATGGGGGCAACGTATGAAAAGCTTGTTGATATAGCATACATGCATGAAGAAGAGAAGGGTGTAAGTACTTTTAGGCCACAAGATAAGAAGGAGGATCCAAAGAAAGTCCAACAACAAAAGAACGGTGGTAAAGAAAAGGGGAAGTGTCACAACTGTGGGATACCAGGCCGTTTGAAGAAAGACTGTAGGAAGAAGAAGAAGTTCGCTTGTTATCATTATGGTGATCCAGGTCATGCTATCAAGGGCTATCCTAAGAAGCAAGGGCAGAGGGCAGGTTCTACTTTGGGAGGGCATGTTCATGCTCTCATGGCTCCGGGGCAGGAAGAAGAAAGAAAAATTTCTGTTGAAAGTTTGATTTTCTAGTTTGATCATCCTGTCCGTACTTTATTCGATTCTGGCACATCACATTCATTTATCTCTACATCATTAGTAGAAACACTGCACTTAAATACTAGTCTCATTGTGGATCCCATTATAGTCTCAAATCTTATTGGTGGGTCGGCTCATTTATCCATGGTTTGTAGGGATTTGAGATTGTCTATCTTAGGCATTGGTTTTGAATGTAATGCTTTTGTGCTTGGTTTCATGGGCTATGGGTTGATTCTAGGGATGGATTGGCTAGCCAGACATGGTGCCATCCTAGATTGTGAACGAAGGGTAGTAAAATTGTTGACTCGTAGTGGAAAGACCCTTGATATTTCTTGTGACCCTAGAGGATCGGTGATGCTTTGTTATCTTGAGTCACTTGATGCATCCAATGATGATTTACATTCTGTTCGTATAGTCCGTGAATATGTTGATGTCTTCGATGAGGTGAGGGGTCTACCCCCAAAACGTAAGATAGACTTTCGTATTTATCTTGTAGACAATGCAAAACCCGTATCTCTTCCAGCACGCCACATGGCTCCTCGTGAGAGGAGGGAACTCAATAAGCAAGTATGGGAGTTGCTTGAGAAGGGGTTCATAAGACGTAGTATATCGGAGTGGGGTGATCCAGTAGTATTTGCCAAGAAGGCGGATGGGTCCCTTAGACTTTGTGTGGACTATAGAGAACTTAATAAGCTTACTAAGAAGAATAGGCACCAACTGTCGAGGATTGACGATCTCTTCGATCAGTTAGTTGGCGCCTCAGTGTTTTTGCAGTTGGACTTAGCCACTGGTTTCCATCAATTGAGAGTGGCTGAGGATAGCATAGACAAGACTGCCTTTAGGACTCCGGACGGTTTCTATGAGTGGCTTGTGATGCCCTTCGATTTGACAAACGCCCCCACATACTTTGTTGACTTGATGAGTAGGGTTTTTAGGGAATACCTTAATAAATTCGTGGTGGTCTTTGTAGATGACATCTTGATCTTTTCTAAGAGCAAGGAAGAGCATGCCCTACATCTTAGGGAAGTGTTGGAGACCCTTCGAGCACATAGCCTTAAAGCTAAATTTTCTAAATGTCACTTTTGGAGGAAGGAAGTGCGATTCTTAAGGCACATGGTTTCCAAAGAAGGGATAGCTGTGGATCCCGCGAAGGTGGTGGCCATACAAGATTGGAAGGTCCCTGGAAATGCTACCAAGGTGAGGAGTTTCTTGGGGTTGGCTGGCTACTATAGGAAGTTTATCAAGGACTTCGAAAAGATATCAGCCCCATTGACACGCTTGACGAAGAAGAACCTAGTTTTCATGTGGGATGTAGATTGTGATGATGCGTTCCAACGTTTAAAAAGAGCTTTGACCATAGCCCCAGTCTTAGTGTTGCCAGACGGGAGTGAGCCATTTATCGTTTATACCGATGCTTGTGGGACAGGACTAGGTGCAGTCTTAATGCAAGAGGGGAGGGTAATAGCCTATGGAGGAAGGTAGTTGAGAGTGCATGAGAGAAATTACCCTACACATGACCTAAAGTTAGCCGCTATTGTTTTCACGCTTAAGTCTTGGCGCCATTATCTTCTTGGCGAGAAATTCAAATTGTTTACAGACCACAAATCGCTAAAATACTTATTCTCTCAGAAGGACTTGAACTTAAGGCAGCAAAGGTGGACGGAATTCTTAGCGTCCTACGATTTCGAGATAGCATATACCCCTAGCGAGGGTAATGTGGTAGCAGCCGCCTTAAGTAGGAAAAGGTTGTCCTTGAGTCTATTGTTTGTTGAGCGGCGAAGCTTAGAGTTCATCTCTACGTTTGACTTTAGACCTTCCATTGACTTTGTACCCGGTTTTCTAGCATCCTTAGAGGTCAGACCTACGCTTTTGGGACAGATTGGTGAGGCACAGCAAGATGACCCACAGTTGGTTGAGTTAGTAGAGAAGCTCATAAGGGGGGAGTCATCGAGCCATCTCAGTAGGTATACCCTAGATGATAAGGGTTGGTTACGTAGGGACGGTAGACTTTGTGTACCACGAGAAGAGAACTTGAGGAAGACCATTCTTGATGATGCACATCGTTCGAAGATGACCATTCATCCTGGTGGGGACAAGATGTACATAGACATGAACGAATTTACTTTTGGGCCGGTATGAAGAGGGATGTGACCGAGTTTGTTGCTAGATGCTTGGTGTGCCAATAAGTAAAAGCAGAGCAAAAGAAGCCCAGTGGGTTGCTTCACCCATTGGAGGTCCCAAAATGGAAGTGGGAGAGTGTCTCGATGGACTTTGTTGATGGGCTACCAAGATCAAGGAAGGGTAATATGGGGATTTGGGTCGTGGTAGACAAACTTACTAAGAGCGCCCATTTCATTCCCATGAAGAGTAAGAGGACTGCTCCATGGTTAGCCTCCGTATACATTCGAGAGATAGTTCGTTTGCACGGTGTTCCTTCTAGCATAGTGAGCGATCGCGATCCTATCTTTATTAGCGAGTTTTGGAAGAGCTTGCTTAGAGAGGTGGAAATAGAGCATGATGCGATGATTCGACGAGTTCCTACATGCATTCTTGGGTCGGAGATTAAGAAGTTGAGGAATCGAGAGGTCAAGCTAGTCAAAGTGCATTGGGGAGATGATGAGAGCGACGCTACTTGGGAGACGGAAGAGAAGATGCGTTCATTGTACCCTTTTCTTTTAGAGGGTATGTCTTTTAATTTCTCCTTTATCACTTAGCTTGTACTTGTTCTATCTTTAGTATGTCCTCTCACTAGTATCTTTGACCTTTAGATAGGGTAGTCTTATGGTTGAAACATGTGTTTGAGACATGTTATGTATGGTGGATGCATGTGGATGCAAGTGTTTGCTAGTGGTTGCTCGTGGATGCATATATACACACTTTAGGCACTAGAACGGCTCAGTCACTTTCATATTGCATATTGCATGTAAATTAATGTATTTAGTAAAATGAATGTACGTTGAATGTGTGTATCATATGGAGGTTGCATTTAAATGAATGGTTGTGCACACATGTAGTAATGATATGTATAGGGTTCTTTGCATCCATGATGAATACATGTCACTATCATTATTTGCATTAAGGAGGTCGATTGAATCAGTGGACTGCCTGATTTTGCATTAGTATACGGACATATACACACATTATGCATATGTACATGAAAAACATTAGAAATCTTTTAAGGACCATGGTTGCTAGTGGTTGATGGTTGATTGGATGGTAGGATACGTTCTTCTTGACTTAGAGATTTCGAGGACAAAATCCTTTAAGTAGGGGAGAATGTAACACCCCATATTTTCTGAGAATATTAAAATAACAAATTAAAGAATAATTTATTTGAAAAAGTGGAATGAGAAAAGAATGATGTTTAGCATTGTTCTAAGGATTGTAAGCAAAAGACTTAGTAGCTCATTTGGTTAGAACATGTGATTTGCATACAAGAGGTACAGAGTTCGATCCCCGCCAGCGCCATATTTTTGTTTTAGGGGAATGGCTAAAAAGTGGCTTAGTGTGAACGCAGTTCAAAAAGTGGTTTAGTGTGAAAATGGTTAATTATGAAAAAGTTATTAAGCCATGAAGTTTGTATGCATATGAGAGAAATATATATAGATATATATAAAAATTAAATAAATAAATGTTCAAAAAAAAATTCAAAACAGCGAATCGGGAGGGGGAATAGCCGAACCACACCATTTTTGGAGTCGACCCGAGCTCCGCTGGGTCGACTAGAGGTCAATCAAGGGTGTTTGGCTGCCAACCCGTGACACGATTCTCTATAAGGGCTGATATGGCATCTAAGTGGTCCAGATCAGTTCTAGGATTAATCCTAAGGCCTAAATAACTTCCTACACCTATATATACACCCTAAGACCTAACCCTAATTCATAAATATTATCTATGACACATTATGCTATCAAATTCTCTCTTAAACCCTAGTCGCCGCCTCTAAATCAAATCTCAAGTGTTGAACTTCAACTCAAATAAAAGATTAGAGCTTCTACAACAATTCAAGAAGATAAATTAGCAACACCGCAACGTTTCTACACTAATTTCAGTGCATAATTCTATTCTTTAACCACGAAAGGTGAGTATGGTGATTTTCACAATATAATGGGATTAAAAGTAACATGATGAAGTTGTAAAGAGGATTCATATGTATGTATGTAATGTAAATCTCATCCAAGTCTTCACCTTTTTGATTCATGTCATTATATGCTTATGTTTCTATGTAAAGTTCGTACCTTTATCAGTTTATTCATGTTGAATTTGTCATTATGCCTCTGTGCCAGTTTACGTGCCCTTTTATTTCATGATGTTGTGTTAATTCCAATTTTCTGTGATTTGATTCTCTCTTCTAATCCCTATTCCTTTTATCTTTGGATTTAGGATAACTTCGAGCCTATGTTAAAAATACGCGGGAATGCAAATACGTGGGAACGATGGGAATATGTGAAATATGGAAAATTGGTTATTATTGGATATTTTGGATAATATGTGAAATTGGCATATTTGGGTATGAATTACATGGAATTGATGAAATTGCCTATAATTGTAAATTTGTAATTGAGGTTAATTAATATGTAATTAGTGACAATTTGGAATAGGCAATATTATAAACATGATTATATGTTTAATTGGATATATATGACATGAAAATTGGGTATGGGTGAAATATGATTATAAATAAACCTTTGACACGAGGTTAGGCGCAATTGTGGCGTAAGACTGCCCGGAACCGCCCGGCAAATCCAGCTGCCATAATTGGACGTCTAGTGTGAGAGGTCAAAGGAATGAATTGTAGGCATAATGATTAATGACATGAGGTTAGACCCGGTTTGTGGCGTAAGACAACCTGGAACCGCCCGGCAAATCCAGCAGCCACAAAGCGTTCGGTCTAATGTGGGAGGTCATGCACCGTTCGTTATAAGGAATGAATTAAGGAATACTAACCATAATAAGACATGGGTATGGTTAGAGGGTTAAGTGGGGTGATATGTAAATTATGACATGTAAATATGGACTTAACCGGTATAAGATAAGACATGTAAGTATGGACTTAACCACAGCATGTGTAAGACATGGACATTTAAATTAAAATAGTTAAGTGGGAGAAAAACCTAGTGGGGACCAAGCATAGGTGGGAGGCTTGTGTCGGATGGGGGACCCGTTTCGACCAGTAACCCATTTGAGTATCTAATTGGAACGGTACTAGGTCGGGGTTGGGGCACGCTTACTGGACTTGAATGTAAGAGGTCAAAACGTGAATAGCGGTGGCAACGCGAGTCCAACGGGTTCATGTGCGTGTATGGGTCCCAGATGGTAGTTAAGACGTTGTTGCATCGTGTAGGTAAGGCCGTGCATTTTATGTTGGTATCGGGGTTGCCACTTTGTGGAGTGATACACCCCACTATGGGGCCAGCACAGGAGCCTATGGGGTTTAGGGAGCCAATCAAATGGGTAGGGTAAGGGTACCTTAGCGGTGGTAGGAGAAAGCCGACACCTACGATATCATCTAGGTACACGTAACTACCAAGTTTGTCATGTGGGTACAGTTAGTGGGAAGGGATCAACCTTTAGTAAATAGAGACTAGTAGATGTGCGGTGTAATTAAGTAATGTGGTGTAACTTAGCAAAAGTGCGGTGTAACAAAATACATGTTGGTTGAGTTGGATTGTCCTTTGGGTGCCAGTCTGATGTTGACTTCGGTCTTCGGGGTTAGTACTTGGAGGGTTGTTCACTTAGCCAAGGTGTAGGATTGTGTTAGTACTTAGGAACAGAATCATCTTGTCCATCATTTTTATCTACCTTATCTATGCTACAGCCATATCATGATACCTATTTATGTCTTGATCATTAACCTTACCTATTATTTGTTAAAATTACTAGACTCGCCAGACTTTATGTCCGATCCGTTTTGTTTCCACCTCTTTTCTTTCCTTCCCCCCCCCCTCAGGTTTGCAAGGAGGGAATACTATAGCTTAGTGCCGATTTCTTTCAGTTGCTTGAAAAGAGTAGATGTATCGCTTTGGACTCCCTCATCTTAATGGCTTTGCTTATGCTCAGTGGGGATTTATGCATTTATGTTATTTAAGTATTTGCTTCTTTATGTACTTTGAAGTTTTTGGAAAAGACAATTGATCCTGTTGTAATGGTTTTTGGAGACTACTTATGTAAGCTTGTTTTGAAGTTATGATGCTATGAAATAAGTTTTATCTTCCGTTGTGTTTTATTTATTTATTCTTGTAATTTATCTGTTCTATACTACTATAACGCTTCATGACATTAATGCATTTCCTTTGTGAGTGACATTAATGGCCATGGGGTGTTACAGCTCTAATACCAAATGTGACGACCGCCCATAACCCCTGCACTAAACATGAGGAAAAGTAAGCTGAAAGGTGTGCCAAGCAGCTATGGACGATCATTAAGGTGGGATAACACAAACGGAACCTGTCGTAAATCTCACAGCGCAAGGATAAAATATAATAGAATAAATTCAACAGGTAATATTAGTGAAGCATATTTTAACAGAAATTCCAAGCTTTCAAAAACAAGTAGAAAGTATACCCATATGCTAGAACTGCGACATATGTCTGTACAAATTTGCCTTACTGCAGCACCTAATGCAGAATAACAAATAGCGGAAATCCAAATACTGTATAGTAAGAGAGATAGTACGCCAACCTCCTGCTTGTTTCTGAACTGCTACCTCGTCTTTTTTAAGCAATCACCAGCCACTTACCACATAGTCTACCCATCCAAAATTGGATGACCAACCCAAGGTAATAAGAGGAAAACATAAAACCTTAAGTCAGACAATAGTCTTAGTGAGCGATAAAACAACTAACTTCATCAATAATGTATATGAAAATGGATAAATAAACTAACTAATTTACCCACAACATCAGAGAAGAACACAACTCCCATCTTCCTCACATCGGACAATGATAGCCTTTACAATCCACACAACCAAGGGAACAACAATTCACCCATAGTATTCAGAATGACCATTCAATCATGGAAAACAGAAGTAACCAATCAATAATACTTATAACATCCAGATTATACATCTCACGTAAACCATCCTAATCGAATTCAACATCCCTTAAGTACAAGCCCCAAAGGCATAAATCAATATCAGACAAGCACCCAAGATATATCTCCTTCGATGTTGGACAATCTACATGAGACGATACAAATAAAGAAACCAATCATCCATGACAGACTTTGGCTATTAAAGACAATCCTACTTTGAAACCATCGTTAATCGTATGATGGCTCATCATGACTGCCGTATGTCAAAGGCTAATGGTAACCCCATTTCTAGCAAAAACTCAATGTGCCTTCATGACTCATGTTTGTCTTCTCAAATCTCGACAACTAGGCCCTTCACGACTGCCCAAAGTACCACTACTTTGAGTCTGCTAGAACTTACGATAAATATAATCTATCGTCCTTCACATCTCTAGCCGCCCACTCCGATGACCATTCATTAACTCAAGTCTCTTTTGAGTACGATCAACGAATTCATCACATCACCTCGAATGCATTTCTCGAAGTCATAACATCACTAAACCAAACGACATCCATATAAGGCTTAGAACAACCCATAGCATTCAACCATGACTCTGGAAACAAACCATGGTGTATAAGCGATCAACCACAACATTTAAAAACATTGCTAAAAACCCTTCAATACACAGGGCAACCGAGAAGGAACCGACCGATCCAATCCTTTCCCTTGCAGCATGACCGACCGACCCCGTATCAATCTTATGGCCGACCGACCCTTTCAAGACCGACCCAATACTTCCATCAGTAACACAACCGACTCGACCAAACCAGAATAGGTAAGACCAACCGACCCGACCCCGTGCAACCGATCCAATCCACTCAGGCCGACCCTACTACCAGCTATCTTCATTACTCGGGCTGACCGCTTCCTTGATCACGACCAACCCGCCTCCTCCTTTTAGGACCGACCCGACACAATCGGGACCAACCCGACCTATTCGAGACCGACCCGACCCAACTCCTGTACTACGACTTGTACTACCCTTGTACTTCGTGACTGACCAGAAGTACGATCGACCAGGACGAGGCCGACCCATTTCCTGCACATTCCAATCCAACTCCGATTCTACCAAAACTTCGCCAAACGATAAATTCAATGAAACCAACTATTCCAACTCGTCAAACATGACCACAAACATGATATGAAATCACTAGTAACATGAAAACGACGATTTTCGACACAAGTTATATAAATTTCACCAAAATCATGATAAATGAATCATATGAACAAATTTATGGATCTAACTTGCATAAACATATGAAATAGCAAAAAAATTGCCGGTTTAAACTTGCTAAATTAGGTCCTAGGGTGATTCATATGAAAGTGAACTTACCATGGTGTAGATCATGAGAAAACACTTGAATTTGATGAAAAACATAATCAAACATTCATATACCTGATTGAATCCATGTGAGAGATGCATATCACACTCCAATTCTCCAAAACAACCCAAAAACACTTAGATCTAGATCCGAACAGCGAAGAATTTGATCCAAACTCTTCAATTCGATGAACTCTCCCTTGTAATGGTGTATATCTAGCTTTAAACGATGTAAATCTTTGATTTGCTAACGTAGATCACGAATTTTAATGGTGGAAAGGTGTAGGAGAATAGAGGAATGAAGAATCACAAGCCCCTCCAATTGAGAGAATGAGAAAAGTAAACTCTTCTCCATGTCTCTTACCCCCTATTTATAGCCTCCCACCAGCCCACTAATGGGCCTCCCCAAATCAGCCCATTATGACTTTATAAACCTGAACAACCAACTGTAAAACCTTAAAACAGTGATTCCTCCCAAACCGCTGAGCCAAATGGGGATATAAATCTTTGATTCTCTAATGTGACCACTCTACGGAAAGGGAAACATCATTTCCTTTCCAATGGCACAGGTCTCAACACCTGATTCGATCCAAGTCAAAAGTTATGCCATGTACAAGACTGATATTGACAAAATGGTCACAAATAAATTTGATAAAAATTATGGACATGTTTCACATCCCCATAAACAACATATCAAAATATAGGAATGATCCAACATTCAGGAAATGACATAAAAATATTTTACGATCTTCCGATACGTAAAATGCGGTCTGTTACAGACATAAACTTTGGCTAATTCCTTTTCCTAGCTATTTCCACTTTTCATTTACAAATTTCTATCAAATTTCACATCTCAACAGCAAACATTTCCAAAAATGTTCTTGTTGACAACTTCACCTTGAAAGACACCAATCCGTACGGCCTATATTTTGATTAAACAGACTAGAATGAATTAATTGACCAATCTATTATTTGGTTTTCACTAACAAGTAACAATCTCTATTTCACTATAGTTTTTGTTTTGTTTTCTAAGGGAAGAGAGATCTCATTCTCTGCTGATAACATGTGTAAAGTTCCAATCCTAGCGTTCTTTATTTTTCAAGGAAAGTCGTCAAAAGGTCCAAACAGGCAAAGTTCAATAATGCTTCTATTTTAAAATACTATAAAATTAGATATTATAATTGTTCGTTACACATCATCATCTACAGACTGCAAAGTATTTGTTGGCTAATTGGAGAAGCAGTTCAACAACATAACCACCTCATTTTATATTCAAAGATTTCTTTTATATATACTTACACTTTTTCATTTAGCAATGTCACAAAGACATCTCAAAAATATTTTATCATCTTCATCAATAAAGGAAAAAAAGGAGAACAAATCAATAACCATACCAATTAGATTTAAAACCGTTCAATTTGGCTACAATAGCAGCCTTAACAACAGTGTTTTTCTCAAAGGCAACTGCGCGATTAGACTAGACAGGGGCAACGCGTGTAGAGGAGGCAGTGATGACGCGATTAGACTAGATAGGGGCAACGCGTGTAGAGGAGGCAGTGGCGGCGCATGGCGACGCAGTTGAAGGCAGGGACGACGCGGTTAAATTTAGTTTTTTTCTTAATCTGAAACGATGGAATGTAGAAAAAGGGAACGTCGGTTTGTTTTAGAGGATGGAACGGTGTGGTTGTTTCACGTGGACGGTAATTTCGTAGTCCATTTAAAAAATTCCAACCCGTTAAAATGGTGTAGGAAATTTCCTACACCGTCCCTACATCTTTTTTGTAGTGTTAATTCCAAAATTTTGAAATCTTTCAATTACTTTATTTACATAGTGTGACTGAGATAATTCAATTTCACTAGATGTTTTTATTATTTTGATTTCCAAAATAACTTCTGTAACACCTAAATATTTCATGTCGAAATTGTTGATTAACATTTTATTTATGGTCTCTATAATTTTAATGTTAGGACCAAAGATTAATTATCATATCGTCTACATATAAACAAACCATCACGTATGATTGTCTAACTTGTTTATTATAAACACATTTATCACATTCATTTATATGAAAACCATTTTTCATCGTGACACTATCAAAGTTTGTATGTCATTGTTTTGGAGTTTGTTTTAGTCTCTATAATGGTTTTACTAATTTACACTTTTACAGACTTTGTTTTCATTTCCTTTGAAAATAAAATCTTCAGGTTGCTCCATGTGCATCTCCTCATCGAGAACTCAATTTAAGAATGTTGTTTTTACATCCATTTGATGAATTTTTAAATTATAAATGAATGCAATTGCTATCAACATTCTTATCGAGATTATTCGTGTTACTGGCGAATATGTATCAAAGAAGGCTACACCTTCTTTTCGACGATATCTTTTGATTATTTTTTGTTTTGGTATCCTAGACGTATAACAAAATCAGGGTTCTAAAATTTTAATTTGGAGAAGAAAAAGAATGAGTAGCTCCCGGTCTGGTTACATGTATATTGCTATGTTCCAACAGCCGCAAACGACTTCAATTTTTATCGGCTTCCAATAAGCTATGGAAGCTGTCGGAAATAAGATGATAGGTGGTTAGCAACCGTCGGAATGCTCCGCCGCAATATACAACTATTCATGTAAGGTGGAGTGTCAATGTATTCTCTGAGACGGACATTTTCTTCATCATTCAGAATATATCCACCGCTGTGATTGTTGCTCCTCATAGACTATTATATGCTCTTCTGTTATTTTATCATTATATATATATATATATATATATATATATATGTATGTATGTATGTATGTATGTATATATAGATATATATGTGTGTGTATGAAGAAAGAAAATAAGAGCAATTTCGTGATTTCCAAAAGCACAACAACAAGCTATAGTACTGAAACATAATTGATTTTTGTAAAGATGGCAATGTCTATGGTGTGGATTGCAATTCACCGGCTGCGGAATGCAATCCACAACTCGTGATTTAGTCAGCTTTACAAAAGTTGGAGCAACTCGTTTTCCTAATTGGGGATGAGCGGATGTATTTACTTGATGTTTTGTGCTTCCAAATGGTTGGGAATGCTCTAACACTCAAAGGACTCCTTTGGTATGTCATGAGAATGTTGCTGACTGGAGGTTTCATCAAGTCTCATTCAACATGTACGGTGAGAGGTTCACATTTGGATGGCTTGCTCAAGGATACTTCTTAAGTTAGTTAAAAGAACCACACACAGTTCTTTACAAGTTAAAACTTTAGTACAGTATTCTATAACATGTACGATGTGTTAAAGCATGACACATTTACAAGCTTGAGAACATCCATTTCTCAGGTATTATATATATAAATACATGTGTGTATAGACACACACACACACACAATCCTATGTGATCCACATAACAAAGAAATGCTTGTGTTTATCTCGTGGAGCCATTTTTCAATTGATAATAACTATCAAAGCAGAATAATTTGAACCTAGTCTGAAAATATCTTAGTATTTCAAATCATTTGTGGACACAGTCAAAGTAAGAGAAAATATTTAAAATAATTTCAACATTTGATATAGTTAATTTATACAAGCAACTTGAACCACCGAAGCCGGGGTAGACAACAAAAACAAAAAAAAAGAAGGAAAGCACCATAATATGGTCTACAGTAGGCACCGAGTGACAAAAACCACATATGTGTACATCATGGGGACCGTAGCAAACATTGCTTGTGGATAAAAGAGGTGCGTTAGGATATGGGCATACTACTACATTACATTACATCATATAGAGCTGCAGATAGAGAGAGAAATTGATAAGCCTGGAAGATCGAGCAGTAGAATGAGCTCAAATGTTGGGAAGAAGGCGGTGTGTGTGTCTGGAGCATCAGGCTTCGTCGCTTCATGGCTTGTTAAGCTTTTGCTTCATCGAGGTTATACTGTTAGAGCATCTGTCAGGGACCCTGGTATTTTCTTTTTATTTTACAATCCGATGTTTCTTTCCTTCTACAATCATTGAAGCACTACTTCTACTTTCAACATCAGAAAGCACTTCTGTTAACAAATTTCTTTTAGAACAATCAAATAGTAGACTGCTTTACTTGGTATAGTAGGTACCTTCTACATTATGTCTTTTCCTTTACAATTTTAACTTGACTAGTCTTTTTAAATTATTCCATTCTTTATCCAACAAATGGAGTATGTTTTAACAGTCAATTAGGAATTCTAAAAGTGAGTTAGATGGTTAAGATTTTATGGACAAGGAATGATACCATTGCGTTGACATAGATAATCCCATCCCCTTTTTTACTTGATCTTTGTCTTGTAATCTATATGCGAGCATGCATTAGATGTTTACCATTTATGTTGGCAATTAATAAACTCTAAGAAAATAATATGAAATTTTGGTAGTGGAGATGGAAGAAATTAAGGAGGAGGATGGGGAAGAAGATAATGACATTTTTTTCAATTTGAAGGTATCATTACTGCTCCGATACCATGAAGGCAAAATATGATTTGATCTCTCTTCTTTATTGAGGTTTAACCATGGCCGTATATATAGCCTTATAGTCCATGCACATGTACAGAGAGTTCGAATTTAAAAATACATGACCGTTTCAATAATAAAATGTAGAATAAGTAAAGGAGAATAAAAGGTTTGACAAATTATTGCTAACTGACTTTGTGTTTGCTGCTGACAGGTTTGACGAGTCTTTCTAACTGACTTTGTATTTGCTGTTGATAGTTTACTTGATGTTTTGTGCATTCGATGGTTGGGAATGCCCACACACACTGGAAGTACTCCTTTGGTATATAATGTCATGAGAATGTTGCTGACTGGGCGTTTCATCAAGCAGCGTTCAACATGTACGAGAGCCTGTTCTCATCCATCTTGAACTTTCTCTCAAGCAGCGTTCTACTTTTTACCCTTCTTCATGCCTTGACAATTTGATTCCACATTCAATTGGCGTGCAAACTAGATTAAAGTCATCCATCTTGAACTTTCTCTCCTTAGCATATCCTTCTTGAGTGATTAGAATGCCATCATCTTCTGGTTTTACTTCAATGCCAAGATAATAAGACATGAGCCCAATATCAGTCATCTCAAACTCCTTCGTCATCTCTTTCTTAAACTCTTTAAACATGCTTGGATTGCTACCTGTGAAAATGAAGTCATCTACATACAAACATACAATCAACGTATCACCATTTTGAATTTTAATATAAAGTGCATGCTCATATGGACATTTAATGTAGTTTCTCTCTTTCAAATACTTATCAGTTTGAGCATTCCAAGCTCTTGGAGCTTGTTTCAACCCATAAAGTGACTTCTTTAGCTTTAAATCTTTGTCTTCTTCCCCTTTGACTTATTAGCCTTGTGGCTGCTCGATATAAACTTCTTTTTCAAGAACTCCATTTAAGAAGGTAGATTTCACATCCAATTGATGTATCTTCCAATTGTTTTGGGCTGCTAAAGAAATTATTAATCTTACAGTTTCTACTCGGGCAACTGGAGCAAATATCTCTTCGTTGTCGATTCCAGCTCTTTGAATACAGCCTTTTGCTACCAATCTTGCCTTGTATCTTTCAACTTCTCCTTTGGCATTCTTCTTTACTTTGTGCACCCACTTGACACCAATCGGCTTGTGTCCTTTTGGAAGTGAAGCTAACTCTCATGTGTCATTTTTCTTGATTGCCTTAATTTCTTCGTTCTTAGAATTTCTCCAATTCTTCTTTTGCAAAGCTTCTTGAAAATTTATAGGCTCAGAATCTGCAAAAAGACAAAAGAGAGTAAGATTGTCTTGGTTTTCTGTTACATCATAAATTTCTTGAAGGCTTCTAAAATGAGGAATCCTTTCACTAGAGCTCCCATCTTCTTGACTGCTTGTTGATGAGGCTAGTGGGGAAGTAGGCTCTTCACTTGATTGTTCGCTCCTTGGTTGTTGTATTTCATCTCCTTCAAAATATGGAAAGAAGGTGTAATTTTCATCATACGATTTCCAATCCTCCATCTTCATCGAATACAATAATTATTATCTTCTTCGTATTAGGATTGTAAAGTTTATAGCCTTTAGAATGTGTGTCATAACCAATAAAAATATACTTTTCACTTTTTTCACCTAGTTTGCTTCGCTTTTCATTTGGTACATTTACATGAGATATGCATCCAAAAACTATTAGATGAGAAATGCCAGGCTTCCTTCTGCTCCATGCTTCTTGTGGTGTCTTCCCCCACACACTTCTTGTTGGAGATTGGTTTGATAGATAAACAGGGCAAGCCATAACTTCCACCCAAAATTTCTTTGGTAGCCTCTTACTTTTGAGTATGCTTCTCGCCATCTCAAGCATTGTCCTATTCTTCCTTTCTGCTACTTCATTTTGCTGAGGTGATCTAGGCACTGTTAGTTGGCGTCGAATTCCATTATCTTCACAGTACTTCTAAAATTCTCTTGATGTGAACTCTCCTCCACGGTCAGATCTCATGGCATTTATCATAAGGCCACTTTCCTTCTCAACATGAGCTTTGAGCTTCTTGAAGTTCTCAAACACCTCTGATTTCTCCTTCAAAAAATACACCCATGTTTTTCTTGAAAAATCATCAATAAAAAGAAGGAAATGATTACTTTTACCTGATGATATTGGCTAGGGCTGTATATCGGACAGGACAGTCTGTTGTCCGGCTCGGTCCGAGGCTATAAGGTGTCTGGTCCGTGTCCGTACGATTCTCTTATAGGACAGAGCTTGGACACCATGTTCTGGTCCGATCCAAAATGTTAGATGTTTTTCTATTGTCCGAATGTTGTCCGCCCATTGTCCGACTCATCCGAGTGGTGTTCGAACTTAATGCTTGTCCGGTCCGTCCGATTCTCTTATAGGACAAAGCTTCGATACACTTTCGTCCGGTCCGGTCCAACCTGTTTACACCCCTAATCTTGGCTTGATTGGCCCACACACATCTGTATGTATGATCACTAATGGTTTCTTGGCCCTTCAGTATGACTCCTTTGGAAAGCCCATTCTGACTTGCTTTCCAAGAAGACATCCTTCACATAATTGTTTAGGATGACCTATGGAAGGCAATCCTCTCAATATTTCTTCCTTGAAGAGTAATTCTAGTCCTCTGAAGTTAAGATGTCCAAAACGAAGACGCCAAAGCCATGAGACATCTTTGCAACATGCCTTAAGACATTGGGCGACATCATGTTAAATGTTGAGCACAAACATTCTGTTTCTTGACATTGATACCTTAGTAATGAGATTACCTGTACTTTCTCTTATGGAAAGGCTTTTATCTTTTAATTGAATATCATAACCTTTCTCTAAGAGTTTTCCTAAGCTCAAGATGCTATTGTTCATGTTTGGCACATAGTAAACATTAGAAATGAATTGATTTCATTCTTCAGTCGGATAAGAACGTTACCTTTGTCTTTCACTGCTGCTTTTGATTCATCTCCAAATGCTACATTGCCCTTTATTGTTTCATCAAGCTCTGCGAACATATCTTTTCTTCCGCATATATGGTTGTTTGTGCCGCTATCTAGGTACCATTGATTATCTTTCTCTTTTTCATTTTCTTTATGGGCCAATAATAATGTACCATCTTCTGTAATTCTTTCTTCAACATAATTGGTCTTCTCTTTAGCTTTATTGTTTCTTGGAGCTCTACATTCAGAAGCATAGCGTGCAAATTTGTCGTAATTATAGTATTTGATTCATGACTTGTCATTCCTTGAATTTGAATTTCCTCTCCCACGACCTCTAGTTTTGCTTTCTCCTCTTTGATTATTGTTGCTATGGTTGTTTTCATTGTTGGGCCTTCAATCTCGTCCATGTCCATATCCACGTCCTCTTCCTCGCTCTTGACCACAACCCCACATTTATTGGCTTTGATTGTTTTCTTCCTTTTTTGAATCAATTCGTGTCTTAAAAACATGCTCCATGGTCTCTTCCTTCTTTGTTTTCTTTTCTTCATAAGCTTGAAATGAGCCTAAAACTCCTCTATAGTCATAGTCTCCAAGTTTTTTGTTTCTTCAATGATGGCGACAATTTGTTCAAACTTTGGATCTAATGATCTACGAATGTTCTCCATAATTCTGACATCATCTAATTTTTCACCATTTCTTTTCAAATTATTAGTAACAACTAAAACTCTTGAGAAATAATCAGAAATAAGTTCACCTTGTTTCATATGTAGAGATTCAAATTCTCCTCTTAATGTTTGAAGATACCTTTTTGACTTGATCAACTCCCTTGTAAGATATCTGAAGAATTTCCCATGTTTCTTTTGTTGACTTTGCTTCCGAATTTTTTTTAAAAGTGTCATCATCCAATGCTTAATAAATTAGACTAAGAGCCTTCTTGTCTCTCGTCCTCAAGTTTCTCAATTCATTCTTTTGGGTTTAAGATATACTTTCTTCGTTTTCTTGTTCAGTATAGCCTTTTTCCACTATCTATCAAACATCGTGTGCTCCAAGGAGGGCCATCATCCTTATGCTCCAATTATTATAGTTGGTCTTAGTAAGCATTGAAATTGGTACGAGAACGCTGTTATTCGCCATCTTTTAGAATCTTCAACCTTCTTCTTCTTTTTTTGAAAGGATCCCATAGCTCTGATACCACTTTGTTGAATATTTTTAAGGAGAAAGAGGGAGAGAATATAAAAAAGAAAAATTTATATTTGAAAATTTCCTTTATTGATGTTTATTTTTTGCTTGATACAACTTGATTAATACAACATTTGAGAGAGTCTCTATATATAACATGACAAATGTTCTAAACTCTTCTTTCTCTAGATAATTCTATTACATATTTGATAGCTCTAAATTTATTATAATTTATTTTGGCCTTTCCGGAATACAAGGATTGAATTTATTACATAATTGGCGTTTACTTATAAAACTAAATTTATTTGTTTCCTCATAAAACTAAGTTTATTTTTCAACAAGTAGGACTTGATCTTGTTGTTGCCAAGCTTCATACTCGCTATTAGAGGAACCATCGTCTTTGGTGGTGGACGTGGGACATGGATGGCTTCCACTGACATACTTCATTAGTTTGTAGCCACGGAGAAGAGGGAGGAACCGAGACCACGCCAGAGCACATAGTTTTTGCCATCAAGCTTCATGAAACTATATGGTGGTGGTAGTGGAGATGGAAGGAAAGGAGGAGGATGGGGAAGAAGATAATGACTTTTTTTTTATTTGAAGGTATCATTACTGCTCCGATACCATGAAGACAAAATATGATTTGATCTCTCTTCTTTATTGAGGTTTAACCATGGCTGTATATATAGCCTCACAGTCCATGCACATGTACAGAGAGTTCAAATTTAAAAATACAAGACCATTTCAATAATAAAATGTAGAGTAAGTAAAGGAGATTAAAAGGTTTTGACAAATTATTGCTAACTGACATTGTATTTGCTGCTGGCAGGCTTGACGAAGTCTTTCTAACTAGCTTTGTATTTGTTGTTGATAGTTTACTTGGTGTTTTGTGCATTCGAATGGTTGGGAATGCCCACACACTGAAAGTACTCCTTTAAAGAATACGTCTGCATGTACTTCAACCACATTTACAAGCTTGAGAACATCCAAATTAATTCCATAAACATGTAGCATGTGTTAGAACATGACACGTTTACAAGCTTGAGAACATCCCTTAAAGAATACGTCTCTGCATGTACTTCAACCACGGTTTCATCAAATCTGGTCAAAAAACCAAAAAAGAAGGTAGGCACCGTAATATGGGGAATACGTATACAATAGGCATCTGAGTGACAATAACCTAATAAATGCATGAGCAAAAGAGCATCGACAACATGTAAGAGAAGGAAGGGGACCGTAAGATACATGGCTTGTGGGCAAAACAAAAGAGGTGTTATATATGGGCATACATTATACATTACATATAACTGCACATAATCCATAGAGAGAAACTGATTAGCCAAGAAGAATGAGCAGTATAACGAGCTCAAATATTGGGAAGAAGACGGTGTGCGTGACTTGTAACGACCCGGATTTTGGCTGTCAAATATTTAATTTAATTTATTATTTTAAATATTATATTTGGAGTATTTATGGATTTTAATATTTAATTCGTTATTTAAACGAAGTTTAAACGCTATAATTTATTTAAATATAAATCGTGCTTGAAAATGGCGTGCAGTTCGTAATATGGAGTTTTGAACTTCAACTGAGAATACAAGATCCGATATAAGTCGGATTTCTGTGAAACGAGAAACGATGGAACCGTGTTGATGGTAATTTTCATATGAAAGAGAAAAATCTTGATTTCATGTTATAATTTGTTAGATATGGCCAAATCAAATTTTGAAATAGTCGCTATGGAAAATCTTATTAAAATATAGGCCGTTAAAATAGCCATTTTGCAAACGGACTCAGATTTCGACGAAATCAGTTTCATTGGGACCGTTGCGTTAAATTATTGTACGATGTTGAATGGCATGGCAAACCGATGTCGTATGTGACCACGGTAGCCATAAACGCCAATTCAATTTCTATAGCACGTAATTAAATTAATAAAGTGTTATTTGGGTATAACTTGAACAGACGATCGAATTAAGATGTGAAACCAATTCCTTTGAGTTTGTATCATCGATTAGAGTCAGGATAGGTATATAGTTTGTTATTTTTGGAGACCGTGCAATTTGGTGTCCAGAATGGCATTGTGGTGCGCGTAAAAATAGCCTACCGGGAAAACAGTCTCAGAATGCGACGAAACTGGTGCCATTGGGTTCGTATTGAAGAATTATTTTAGGATTTCAAGGTTTCAAGTTGATTTAATTTATCTGATGATCGTGGAAAAATTAAACGCATGTTTATTTCTGGTTTTATAAAGGAAATTTTTTTATACGACCTCGGATTTCGACGAAACTTGTCCCATTGGGTCCGGCATACTTTCTTACACTAAGATTAGCTTTTTTATCAGAAAACAGAGATCATATATGGTGCTTTTTACGTGTTACTTCTCCGCGAAGTTTCGTTATAATATAAAATAATATATATTATGTTTACACTGGATTAATTATAAATAAAACGTGCAGGCTACCCTAAATAAAATATCCTGCCTCTTACTTACAAATCATGGTTCATTTCAGCTTATCGATGATTGAAAAACACAGCAGGCGCCTATTTCCAATATATATACACTAGTCTATTTACCTACAAATGCACTGTCTCCTCGTTAGCAGCCGACCAAACCAACAGATGAAATGAAAACTCAGTGTTTTTCAACCCCTAACATGCACAGCTACCCATTCCTATCAGCACTTCCTTCACTTGCCTAAATCAAAATCCATCTCAAAGCTTTCGCTCGAAATGAAAACATGCTGGACTCTTTGAGATGAAAGCTCACACAGCTACTCCCCTTCCTAATTCCTATCGATACAGCAAACCTACCGTGTACAACATAGAGTTGACGTTGTGTTTATCCTTCCCATATTTTGCCTATATATAAGCCACCTTCTATTTTCATTTTTCAAAAAAGTGAAACCTTCCATCTGCCATTATATAAGAATACGCAACAAACTAAGGCTCCCTTCTGGAAATCCTCCAACCAAAATCAAAGTGAAAAGGGTCTCATAAAGTATGACAATGTGGTGTTGACCGATGAGTGAGTAGTAGGGGAGAAAGTCGTACTGTTTGCGAAGCTAGAAAGATGAGCTACTATTGATGAAGGGACGGGTTTTGGTGGTTTTCCGGTCGGGGGAGGCGGATCTGGGTGGAGCGCCTGAAGGGGAGATGTAGGGGGTTGCGGCGCCGAGGGTTTGGTGGGGGTCCGGTCATCTCCGGTGATCGGAGGCGTGCTATATTAGGCTGGTTTCGTTTTCCGTTCATTCGGGTTTTGATGGCGATCGACGGAGTTTTGGGTGGCAGCGTTGCAGTCGAGGGAGGAGCTCGTCCAGGCGGTTCCAATGATGTGGTTGCGGGGGTCCCAGGTCGAGTGATGGTGGCGCGGTAGGCCGTTGATGGTGATGTGGTTTGAACGGAGAAGAAGCGACGGGTTCCTGATGATCAAATAAGAGAAAACACGTTTTTTAGGAGACGAGGATGACGTGGCGGTCATTAAAGGGTAAATTAGGTAATTAATTTTTAATTAAGTTTAATTTAAAAATCGTATATATGTTTAAACTTAAAATGGCGATAACTTTTTCGTTTGTTAACAAAAACTAATGAAACTGGATCCGTTGGGATCGCAGAGACGAGGCCTAGGTGATGACACTGACTAGGCTCTGATCCGACGTAGTTGAAAATTCAGCTAAATTTGAATGCTCGACTGAGGTTAAAAGGAACAGACGCGTCAACCGTCCACCGTAATGAACTGGTGAGTTAATTCTCACACCTTCTGGAATTCTGTGATGTGGTAAATTCATATTAAAATATAATTTACCTTTAGAAGAAAAATTGTTTAATTGATTGCCATGGGTTGTTTACTGATTGGTTGGTTGCTGTTATTTATCGTTTTAAATATTAGATTATTGAAATTTATTTCATATATTGTTATGGAATGCCTAACAAACTGTGATGCAGGGAAGAACAGGTTGGAGGGATCCGACTGGATTCCTCAAATATTGTATATGTTGTTTGTTTGTTTTATATCGTTGATATTTGAACTGATAGAACCCCATATGGTAGTGAAACATGTTTGAGTGTGATGGTTGAATAAATAGTCACCTGTGTTGTGTTTAAAATCAACCGACAGTGTTGATTTGGTAATTGGCAGTGAATGGCCTAAATGTGTGTTTAGACGTCGGTTTTACCGTTCGGTGAAACGACGCAGTTTTAAAGTTATAAATTATTTTATAACTGAACTGATGTTTTTCAATCATTTTATATAAATAATTAAATTGGAAATTTATGAATAAATATTTTAATCAAGTTATAAAGAATTTTATGAATGGCTTATGTGGCAAAAACGTATGGTGTAAAGAAGTTATAAAGCAAAAGGGCAAGGAAAATTACCTACGGGTTGGTAAAGTAGGATAATTGTTTTTGAAACAATTAAATGATGAATTTAAATTAATTAAGTTATTCGATTTACTTAAAAAGGGGAATGACATCAGGTTAGCTATTTTCATCTAGTTAGTGTTAAAGTTATTATTGTTTTTAATTAATAAAAATGAGAAGAATGACTTTTAATTGGAACTCGATTAAGATAGGATTAAGTGGTATTATGGTTTGATCAGAAAGGGAATAAGAGTTTATAAAAAGGGGTTTTTGAACCAAAATAGTGAACTTAAGGAGGTAAGATATTTGAGTGAACGAAGCGTTGTAAATTGAAACTAGAATTTCAAAAGTAAAGATAAGTACATGTAATTGGGTTGTATTAAATATCGGTAAATGGGCTATTATAAAGAAGTCAAAGTGAAGTTTTAAAAGGATTTTCCTTGAAACAAAATTGACGAATTAAATGTTGTAGAATTAAGTAGAAAGATTTATCGAAAGAAGATTTCAATGTAAAGAAGGGTTTATTAAACCAAATTTGAGATCGAGATGATAAACAAGTTGTTGTGGGAGTTAAGTTGCAAACTGATATTATTTTTAATTGAGGACGTTGTCGATCAAGGTCTGAGAGGTAACTAAAATACCCCAAATTGATTGGCTTCACTATTATCGAGGAGTAGTATTAGTTTGGAACGAGTGGAGGTGTTAAGATTAGTTTTACCCTATACGAGGGATATCGAACTCTAATGCAAGATTTTGGGAAATAAATAATATTGCAATATTAGTTTCAAAAGAAATAAGAATATTGTTTTCAAATTATATTGAATATTTGTTTATTCAATTAGAGTTGGTCGAATACAGTATTTGAGGTAGAGTTAGTCAAATATAGTTATCCAGGAAGAGTTGCCATTGCATACGACTGCTAGCGTAATTCGCAGGGCTGCAGATAGCCTACGGCGGTCGGATGTTTCCTGAGGAGATCAGGCGTAACCATTGTGATCGCTGCGATCTAGAGTCAAGCGAATAAAGTTAAGTCGAATATTAGAGTTGATTAACGATATTGTTAAATATATTTTAAAGAGGTCAGATAGTGCCAAGTGCCAAATCAGCAAACTGATGTTATTCACACACTTGTTATTTGATAGTTAAATCACCAACTATCAAAACCTGACCAATACGATTGTTGGTATAGAAAGGTCGGGATCAAATTTATATTCGAAAACCATTCCGACCAACAAATACGCGGAGACGTCGATGGAAGACGGAGCAAGTGAAGACCGTGGACCTTCATAAGCGGAAGGACTACTTGTCGAATCTCTCTGGCTTGCAACCAGAGTTATTCGATTTGTGATCCTGTCGTGGTTGGAATCCACGGATTTGCAAGGACTACTCGCTACTGATCCATGGGGTGATTCCTATATTGGATGCGGTAGGAGGATGCCTTCAGTTCATCCTGTTCTTGGATGACTTGTATGGACGAGTGTCGGACAGAGTATTTCCAAAGGGGTCACGTACGTTGATTTCTCCAAACGTACCATAGTTGATGGCGGAGAAATGGTTTTCTCTAGCCAAATAACTAGAGTATTTTTGTGGACGTCAATTAGTGATATCTGATGGATCTGACGATGTGGCATTCAAAGTGAATGGTGGCCAGATGATCGAAGAGGAATTCTAGCCTCTAGCCTTATCAACCCGAAAATGACAAAAATCGGGCAGGCAGCATGGATATGTGGGTCGCTCCCATTAGGGTGTATAATCACCTATCTAGAGAAATTCCATTTGCTTCTTTAATCTATATTCGATGTTGTCCCTTTACGGGAGACGGTGGTTTGAGCCCAACCGTCGGTGATATACATTCGATACACTCGAGCGAAATGAGTGGTCGGTCATGTGAGGGCCGGGTTGCAAGACGTTCTTGTTGAACCCAATGTATTCGCCTCTAAAGATACACGTTCGGAAGGTGGTCCCATACCTTGTCATAGTTGGAATCCAATATCCAATAAGCGCCCGCGGTTTTTATGGTATACTATATATGGGAAGCGTGAGATGCAAGCGTTCCTCTAGATTGTTATTTACTTGTATTTAGACATTATGATAATATCAGAGAAGTTATGATTTCAAAAACGTTTTGGGTTATAGTAAGGTAAAACCGTCCGTGTTTATGTGTGGGCTGGTCTTACTATTACCTTTTGATTTCAGAAAGGATTTTCCAAAGTTAAACAAGTTGTATGTTCTGTGAATTGATCACTGATAGTATTCCAGACTGACCCGGTGTATTTTGTTTTAAATCAAATGTGCTCGGGTCAGACCGAGTATGTTTCAGGTTAGGTTCGCTTGGAGTTTCAGGTGCTGGAAGCAGGCGGCTTCACTGTTATTTATATACAGATATTATTCCGCTGTGACTGATATGTTGTACTCTGATGATTGGTATGTATAACAAGTTCTTTTGTATAAGGAGATTTGATATTATATTTTATTTGTTCCGCTGTGAGATTCTGATGTGTTCTTCTTCCTTCTTCTATTCTAATATTTCCTTCTTTTCTCACCCTCTGAATTCTTTCTCATGACAACCCAGTGTTTTCGATGCTTGAATAGTCGACATGGTGATATTATGTCGATTTTCGAGGTCGAAAATCCGTTGGGTCGTTACAGTGGTATCAGAGTTATTGGTTTAGAGATAACCTTGGCTCTGTGGTGTGACTCGATAGAGATGGGGTTAGTAATACCCTAGATTGAGTTGTGTATATATACGAGAACGCGTATTTGTAATTTGATATAAAATTATTTTTGAAATTTGTTTTGCCCAATTTATTTTATAATAAAATAAAAGTAAAGATTATCATATTATGGGCAATTATTTTGATTGGTTAATGTTGATCGAGTGATATGTTTGGATGGTGTGCTCGATCTCATGGATGTAAACCTGAACATGAATCGATTGGTTTAAAACCAATATGAAATAAATAATTCGAATAAATCAATCTAGATAAATAAATATGAAAAGGATAATTAAAGATATAAATGAATTGATAAAGACGTGATTATAATCTCATGTGGATTGAATTGTGTGTGAATGGTTTGATATGGATGTTTTGAACATAACTATAATTTGTTTGATGACTAATGAAATCCATTTGAGTTGAGAACAGGTGCAGACTTGGTTATTCAGTTTAAAATCCATCCAAAGGAAATTCTGGAGTTAACTGAATCTAGTTTGAGTAGAGCTGCAAAATAACTAAGCAAGCTTGCGTATAATATATCGCTTATCGCGTAATAACGCTCACCAAAAGGTACGCCTACGAGAATATGAAATTTTGGTTTTTAATTGGGTTTGAGTTTGGATTTTGAATTTTTCCGACCATGAGAGTCGATGTATAGATATTTCTTGAACCTGCGATTTTGCAGATGTCCTCCGTACAGGGGAGACTGCCAAATTTTTTCCAAAATTTAAGGTGTTAGAAAATTTTTGAAGATTTTTGGGAAATTCTTTTTTTTTTGGCAAAGCCGACCGGTTTTTATAGTGTTCCGTAACACTCTTTTATTTATTACAAAACAAAAAATACAAATAAGTTCAGGTGATATGTAATATACATATCAACTATAAGTCGGTTTTTAAGGTGGACCGTCCACCGTTAACGGCATTTATAGTGTGTCGTCCACTATGTATTTCCCTAGCACTCCACACAGGGAGGCAAAAGTTACATCGTCATTTCCATTCTCACCACGCAGGGTGAAATACATAAACATATGACTTAATTCAAATATGACATTGCGGTTTACATCTATCAACATTTCCATTAGTCTTCAAAACCAAGCATCACTACACAGCTGCAAACAGTGTAGCAAGGACTATGAGGTACTGCTTCACATTAAATTCCCTACTGCACAAAGCAGACTTCTCTCGAGTCTCGAGCCACACGAAATACACCATGTTGAAAACAGACATGGGACTGTAGAAACATGCATGACTAGACAGAATGACATCGGCTAAAAGGGGGTAGGTGAATATAATTGCAGGAGATTTATCACCCAAAAGAAAACCCAGTAAATCGAGAGACCTAAGTCTTCACCTCGAACCAAGAATGCTTTTGGGGTCATTGAACCAGATCCCAAATCATCACAACAAACCCACTTAGAGCACACAATTTCATGACAAGTAATATGTCCCTTAAGAACCTTTCGACACAAATCCGAACATCCCAGAACAGCGAAGGAAATCCCAGTAAAACCATTACAACAACTGAACATAAGGAAAGAAAACAACATTGCAACGACAGATCTATCGTTCCAAGGCAGAAGAACAATAACAGAGCACGAAACCAGCAACATAATGATAGATACAAACCCAGCAATGTAAAACGTTCTATTCCTAAATTTTAACACAGAGTGCAGACTTAGGAACTGCTTTTGGGTGAACTTACATCGGGCGCTGGCATCGCCAAGTTATTTGCTTTCGCTCTGAGCTCAGGAGCATCAACGCGTCGCTTCCATAAGACAGGGCAGTAAGGAACAGGGCCAGTGAAAGAGGCTGAAAAGGAACATTACAAATTTGCACTAAATCGATCCACGGAAAAGGTAGATCTGAAAGCTACAGATCTGAAAGACGAGATAACGTGGATCAATTTAGGGTTCGTGAAGTTTAACCACGATGACGAAAACTGAGGAAGTTGAGAGGGCGAGAAGATGAATGGGTAGAATAGAAGTGAAGATGAGATGAGAATGGAAGGAAAGAGGAGTTTACAGGAGAGAAAGGAGAAAGGTTTTGGCCTCAGTCGCCATTAACAGAGAAACTTCAACGAACCGGTCAAGAGTATATTTTTGTCCGATTTTGGGAAATTCTTTTATTTGAGTTAAACTGGTTTTAAAACCAATGGGCTCAGTTTTGAAAATTTAAATCGAGTTTTAAAACTTATTATTTTTATAAAGATAATGGGTTTGTAACGTTCTTTCTTACCTTAGCAATTTCGAGGACGAAATTATTTTAAGGGGGGAAGAATGTAACGACCCGGATTTTGGCCGTCAAATATTTAATTTAATTTATTATTTTAAATATTATATTCGGAGTATTTATGGATTTTAATATTTAATTCGTTATTTAAACGAAGTTTAAACGCTATAATTTATTTAAATATAAATCGAGCTTGAAAATGGCGTGCAGTTCGTAATATGGAGTTTTGAACTTCAACTGAGAATACAAGATCCGATATAAGTCGGATTTCTGTGAAATGAGAAATGATGGAACCGTGTTGATGGTAATTTTCATATGAAAGAGAAAAATCCAGATTTCATGTTATAGTTTGTTAGATATGGCCAAATCAAATTTTGAAATAGTCGCTATGGAAAATCGTTATTAAAATATAGGCCGTTAAAATAGCCATTTTGCAAACGGACTCAGATTTCGACGAAATCAGTTTCATTGGGACCGTAGCGTTAAATTATTGTACGATGTTGAATGGCATGGCAAACCGATGTCGTATGTGACCACGGTAGCCATAAACGTCCGTTCAATTTCTATAGCACGTAATTAAATTAATAAAGGGTCATTTGGGTATAAATTGAACAGACGATCGAATTAAGATGTGAAACCAATTCCTTTGAGTTCGTATCGTCGATTAGAGTCAGGATAGGTATATAGTTTGTAATTGTTGGAGACCGTGCAATTTGGTGTCCAGAATGGCATTGTGGTGCGCGTAAAAATAGCCTACCGGGAAAACAGTCTCAGAATGCGACGAAACTGGTGCCGTTGGGTTCGTATTGAAGAATTATTTTAGGATTTCAAGGTTTCAAGTTGATTTAATTTATCTGATGATCGTGGAAAAATTAAACACATGTTTATTTCTGGTTTTATAAAGGAAATTTTTTCATACGACCTCGGATTTCGACGAAACTTGTCCCATTGGGTCCGGCATACTTTCTTACACTAAGATTATCTTTTTTATCAGAAAACAGAGATCATATATGGTGCTTTTTACGTGTTACTTCTCCACGAAGTTTCGTTATAATATAAAATAATATATATTACGTTTACACTGGATTAATTATAAATAAAACGTGCAGGCTACCCTAAATAAAATATCCTGCCTCTTACTTACAAATCATGGTTCATTTCAGTTGATCGATGATTGAAAAACACAGAAGGCGCCTATTTCCAATATATATACACTAGTCTATTTACCTACAAATGCATTGTCTCCTCGTTAGCAGCCGACCGAACCAACAGATGAAATGAAAACTCAGTGTTTTTCAACCCCTAACATGCACATCTACCCATTCCTATCAGCACTTCCTTCACTTGCCTAAATCAAAATCCATCTCAAAGCTTTCGCTCAAAATGAAAACACGCTGGACACTTTGAGATGAAAGCTCACACAGCTACTCCCCTTCCTAATTCCTATCGATACAGCAAACCTACCGTGTACAACATAGAGTTGACGTTGTGTTTATCCTTCCCATATTTTGCCTATATATAAGCCACCTTCTATTTTCATTTTTCAAAAAAGTGAAACCTTCCATCTACCATTATATAAGAATACGCAACAAACTATGGCTCCCTTCTGGAAATCCTCCAATCAAAATCAAAGTGAAAAGGGTCACATAAAGTATGACAAGGTAGTGTTAACCGATGAGTGAGTAGTAGGGGAGAAAGTCGTACTGTTTGCGAAGCTAGAAAGATGAGCTACTGTTGATGAATGGACGGGTTTTGGTGGTTCTTCGGTCGGGGGAGGCGGATCTGGGTGGAGCGCCTGAAGGGGAGATGTAGGGGGTTGCGGCGTCGAGGGTTTGGTGGGGGTCCGGTCATCTCCGGTGATCGGAGGCGTGCTATATTGGGCTGGTTTCGTTTTCCGTTCATTTGGGTTTTGCTGGCGATCGACGGAGTTTTGGGTGGCAGCGTTGCAGTCGAGGGAGGAGCTCGGCCAGGCGGTTCCGATGATGTGGTTGCGGGGGTCCCAGGTCGAGTGATGGTGGCGCGGTAGGCCGTTGATGGTGATGAGGTTTGAACGGAGAAGAAGCGACGGGTTCCTGATGATCAAATAAGAGAAAACGCGTTTTTTTAGGAGACGAGGATGACGTGGCGGTCATTAAAGGGTAAATTAGGTAATTAATTTTTAATTAAGTTTAATTTAAAAATCGTATATATGTTTAAACTTAAAATGGCGATAACTTTTTCGTTTGTTAACAAAAACTGATGAAACTGGATCCGTTGGGATCGCAGGGACGAGGCCTAGGCGATGACACTGACTAGGCTCTGATCCGACGTAGTTGAAAATTCAGCTGAATTTGAATGCTCGACTGAGATTAAAAGGAACAAACGTGTCAACCGTCCACCGTAATGAACTGGTGAGTTAATTCTCACACCTTCTGGAATTCTGTGATGTGGTAAATTCATATTAAAATATAATTTACCTTTAAAAGAAAAATTGGTTGATTGATTGCCATGGGTTGTTTACTGATTGGTTGGTTGCTGTTATTTATCATTTTAAATATTAGATTATTGAAATTTATTTCATATATTGTTATGGAATGCCTAAAGAACTGTGATGCAGGGAAGAACAGGTTGGAGGGATCCGACTGGATTCCTCAAATATTGTATATGTTGTTTGTTTATTTTATATCGTTGATATTTGAACTAATAGAACCCCATATGGTAGTGAAACCTGTTTGAGTGTGATGGTTGAATAAATAGTCACCTGTGCTGTGTTTAAAATCAACCTACAGTGTTGATTTGGTAATTGGCAGTGAATGGCCTAAATGTGTGTTTAGACGTCGGTTTTACCGTTCGGTGAAACGACGCAGTTTTAAAGTTATAAATTATTTTATAACTGGACTGATGTTTTTCAGTCATTTTATATAAATAATTAAATTGGAAATTTATGAATAAATATTTTAATCAAGTTATAAAGAATTTTATAAATGGCTTATGTGGCAAAACTGTATGGTGTAAACAAGTTATAAAGCAAAAGGGCAAGGAAAATTACCTACGGGTTGGTAAAGTAGGATAATTGTTTTTGAAACAATTAAGTGATGAATTTAAATTAATTAAGTTATTCGATTTACTTAAAAAGGGGAATGACATCAGGTTAGCTATTTTCATCTAGTTAGTGTTAAAGTTATTATTGTTTTTAATTAATAAAAATGAGAGGAATGACTTTTAATTGGAACTCGATTAAGATAGGATTAAGTGGTATTATGGTTTGATCAGAAAGGGAATAAGAGTTTATAAAAAGGGGTTTTTGAACCAAAATAGTGACCTTAAGGAGGTAAGATATTTGAGTGAACGAAGCGTTGTAAATTGAAACTAGAATTTCAAAAGTAAAGATAAGTACACGTAATTGGGTTGTATTAAATATCGGTAAATGGGCTATTATAAAGAAGTCAAAGTGAAGTTTTAAAAGGATTTTCGAAACAAAATTGATGAATTAAATGTTGTAGAATTAAGTAGAAAGATTTATCGAAAGAAGATTTCAATGTGAAGAAGGGTTTATTAAACCAAATTTGAGATCGAGATGATAAACAAGTTGTTATGAGAGTTAAGTTGCAAACTGATATTATTCTGAGATGAGGACGTTGTCGATCAAGGTCTGAGAGGTAACTAAAATACCCCAACTTGATTGGCTTTACTATTATCGAGGAGTAGTATTAGTTTGGAACGAGTGGACGTGTTAAGATTAGTTTTACCCTATATGAGGGATATCGAACTCTAATGCAAGATTTTGGGAAATAAATAATATTGCAATATTAGTTTCAAAAGAAATAAGAATATTGTTTTCAAATTATATTGAATATTTGTTTATTCAATTAGAGTTGGTCGAATACAGTATTTGAGGTAGAGTTAGTCAAACATAGTTATCCAGGAAGAGTTGCCATTGCATACGATTGCTAGCGTAATTCGCAGGGCTGCAGATAGCCTACGGCGGTCGGATGTTTCCTGAGGAAATCAGACGTAACCATTGTGATCGCTGCGATCTAGAGTCAAGAGAATAAAGTTAAGTCGAATATTAGAGTTAATTAACGATTTTGTTAAATATATTTTAAAGAGGTCAGATAGTGCCAAGTGCCAAATCAGCAAACTGATGTTATTCACACATTTGTTATTTGATAGTTAAATCACCGACTATCAAAACATGACCAATACGATTGTTGGTATAGAAAGGCCGGGATCGAATTTATATTCGAAAACCATTCTGACCAACAAATACGTGGAGACGTCGATGGAAGACGGAGCAAGTGAAGACCGTGGACCTTCATAAGCGGAAGGACTACTTGTCGAATCTCTCTGGCTTGCAACCAGAGTTATTCGATTTGTGATCCTGTCGTGGTTGGAATCCACAGATTTGCAAGGACTACTCGCTACTGATCCATGGGGTGATTCCTATATTGGATGCGGTAGGAGGATGCCTTCGGTTCATCCTGTTCCTGGATGACTTGTATGGACGAGTGTCGGACAGAGTATTTCCAAAGGGGTCACGTACGTTGATTTCTCCAAACGTACCATAGTTGATGGCGGAGAAATGGTTTTCTCTAGCCAAATAACTAGAGTATTTTTGTGGACGTCAATTAGTGATATCTGATGGATCTGACGATGTGGCATTCAAAGTGAATGGTGGCCAGTTGATCGAAGAGGAATTCTAGCCTCAAGCCTCATCAACCGGAAAATGACAAAAATCGGGCAGGCAGCATGGCTATGTGGGTCGCTCCCATTAGGGTGTATAATCACCTATCTAGAGAAATTCCATTTGCTTCCTTAATCTATATTCGATGCTGTCCATTTACGGGAGAAGGTGGTTTGAGCCCAACCGTCGGTGATATACATTCGATACACTCAAGCGAAATGAGTGGTCGGTCATGTGAGGGCCGGGTTGCAAGACGTTCTTGTTGAACCCAATGTATTCGCCTCTAGAGATACACGTTCGGAAGGTGGTCCCATACCTTGTCATCACTACTAGAAAATGCTGTTTTAGTGACGTAGTTATTGTGACGGAAAAATCCATAGCAAAATTGTGTCGGATCTGAGATGGATCTGAGTTGAATTTTTAATTTTTTTTTCTAATAATTCTTTTTGTTGACCAACATATTTTTTGTGACGTAACATGAATTCCTAACAAATCCGTGGCAAATCAATCATGGAATTGTCACGAATATGAAAATCACAACTAAAATTTTGCTTTAAAATAGGAGAAGTGATATCAAATGCTATTTGTCACAGATCATGGAAAATCCATCGCAAATCAGCTATGGAATTGTCATTTATAGTTATAAAGTCACTAAATTTTATGCTAAAATTAAGTAAAATATTGTTGCAACAAGAAGTCACAACCCTGTAGCAATTTTTATGTAGATTTAGCATGGATTTGTCATGTAATATACAGTTAACTTTTTTGATGAAAATAAATATATCTTAAGAAATCCTTTACAAATTTATCACATGTTTATCGTAGATTTGTAAGTTTGTTTTTATCTTAAAATATAAGAGATGTATTAATAATTACGATTATCTTGGTTAGTTATTAATAGTGTGTAAATTATATTTAACAATTATTAATTACATTTAATGATTAGTAAAACAAATTAACAACAAATATTAAATAACTAATAAAATATGCATAACATATTCTATTTAATAATTAATATTCAATTATAATTAAGAAGTAAAAATACTAATAATAAATTATTAAAATATTTTTTAATAACTAACTTTTTAATAATTATTACTAAATAATTAACTATTAGTAATTATATAATAATTAACACTACAACAAAAATACCATTTTACAACTAGAAATTTGCAACAACTCTATAAAGTATTGCGTAAAAGTCAGAGTTTTATCAGTTCTTTGAAAAAAACGTTGTAGTCAATCTTCATAGATAGTTGTTATCATACAAATGTTGTATTACAATCAAAATTCTACAACTCCATTTAAATAGTTGTAAAAAAACAATGTTATATAATTATTCTTTTCCATTGTGTTATATTTTGTTTCTTCGTAATTCTTTTGGGATGTTGTTAAATTTTAAAACCGTACAGGCTTTTTAGTGTTGTAAATTTATTATATTCACATTATTTATCAAATATTTAATGGGTATTTATAGCTTTTGTTGTATTAAAATAGATTTGCTGTGCAAAACTACTTTTTGCGAAACGATTGGAAAATAATGTAGATCGGTTTCCCATCAGCACCCTTGATTCCATAGGTTCTCATCCGTTAGATTAGTTATCAACTAGCGGTCCAGATTTCAATCCAGCGATCCTAACATGTCATCCCCGTTTCTCCTTTGTCCTCACGCTAATGAAATTCATTCGGATCTCCTCGACCTTGCTCCCTCTTCTTTTATTTCTTCGAACCAAAAAAAGGTGGTTCGTCTCCTCAATCTTTTTTCGGATGAAGATTTGATTTCCGTCATTATTTGGTAACGTCTTTCTATGTTCTTCCAGTATTTGATTTTCAAAACCTTTGTTCATGTAATTTCGATTTCAATTTAGGGCATTTTACTCTTTAATTTTAGATTTTCTTTCCAATTAAATGCTATGAATTTTGATTAATTTAAGGATTCTTACTTTATTACTATATTATTTGAACATTCTTCTAATTGACTAAAATTGTTTTTCATTTTACAGGGTATGTAGATTTTCTAGGCACAGAGACGCCAATCTTCCAGGTAAATAGTCTGAACTCGCTTTTCAACTTATCTTTTTTGCCAAATATATAACAGCGTTCAGTGTTTTGCGTTTGTTTATGATTTTGGGTGCTGATTTGGGCGTATGTAGTGAAATCTTTTAGGGGTTTTGAAGTAAAGATTGTATTTTGCTGGAGTTTTATTTCAATTCAAAGTATCCAATAAACTATGAGGGATGAAGTTTACTCTTCCAATACCAAACATATCACCATAACCACAGTAGCAATTCCTCCTTTAAATTCATTTCACTTTCTTTCTATTTTACCACACCATTTAAATTTCTTCATACTATATATTAGTCTATATATGGGTAACTACCAGGCAGCACAGCATGCATATGAATACAAAGTCCTAATGGGTAGGGGTGATTGAGATTGTACTTAACAAAGTCCTAATGGTCAACATCTTCACATATTGCAAGTTCCTCATGACATCCTAGTTTATTTGTTAACAAAGAATATTTGATTGGGATTGTACCTAACAAAGAATGTTAGACTGGGAATATTTGATCACATATATTCTGTCCATTGAAGTATTTGGATATCAGTTAAAAAATATATTTGATTGGGATTTCTTCTTCACATATAGAAATTGATCCGTCCTTGTTTATTTGTCAACAAAGAATATTTGATTGGGATTGTAATCAACAAACAATATTTGGTTGAGAATATTTGATCAGATTCACGCCATTTAAGTGTTTGGACATCAATTAAAAAAAGAATATTTGATTGGGATTTCTTTTTCATATATAGAAACTAATCCATCCTAGTTTGTTTTGTTAACAAAGAATATTTGATTAAGATTGTAATTAACAAAGAATATTTGACTACGAATATTTGATCATATTCATCCCTTCTCAATGTCTATTTAACTACTATTTTAAAATTAACACCTTTCTTTAGAATTTAGTAACCTGGAAAATAATGGTAAGTTTTTTCTATGCGAACTTTGATTTTTGAATGTCGTTTGTTTGTTCACATATTTAGTTGCATTGTTTAATGTTTGTTTATATTATCAGTCTACATTCTTGCAGTCTTTAATGCTTTTGCATGTCTAATACTTGTGTCTATCCTTTTTCAGTTTTTGTGGGACTTGAAGCTTTATATTTTGAACAATTCTTGGAAAGAAAAGAACAATTGACCAGAAGGAAGCTACTATACAGTAAGTTGGAATATCAATATTTTGTTTAAGCAATAGCATATTTTAGTTGGTTGTTATATGGAGATGCAAAAACTTAACATATATTTTGATACCACAGCTTAAACTAATGTTTGGGATATATACTAATATGCATATTGAGTTTAAACTTTATTTACCCTTTTGACACATATTTTTAGCTGGTTGCCTGTATGGAGTTCAAAATGACACATATTTTAGTTACCTATGTGTTTACTTTTCTGCTTTTGTCAGTTTTCATATTTAGTTTTTTTAATTGATATGTATATTAAAGCCTAAAGGAGAATGCCAAGCTGTTATCTCCACACTTCAGAAAAACCAAAATAAAAACAAATGAAAACAGAAAGTCCCATTGTGTTACAACAAAATTATGCTTGAATTGTGGGCAACGAAAGTATATATGTCTGAGTTTCTTTTGTATATAGCATGTAGCAGTCAATTGTTAAATAATTTGACCTCTCTTATTTTGTTGTAATAGGTTAAGTACTGCTTATGGATGTTATGCTGCTGCAGATTGAAGATCTTCCTCTTCCAGCATATGATTTTTAGAAGAGTGAGACTGAGTAGAGTGCTTGCTAGGCAAAGGGAAGCAAGCAAAAGGAGTCAGAATGAAAATTTGAATGAGGTAAAACAGTATAAAAGAGAACATATTATCGTCCTTTTACAACATGAATGCAATTTCTTCAATATGCTAATTCAACTAACATGCATATATAATGGGGGGTTGTGTGTCTATAAATATAGCTGCTTGATCTTATCTTATCTTATATGATGCAGACCTATAATTAAAATCATATTCAACTTTTTTTGTATCGAGTGCTAATGCACTTACAATATTTTTTTTGGTGATACATCTCCGATCCCATTACATTTTACTTGTATCTGCTATAAACCAAATCATATTGCTGCAATGCTCTTAATTGTATCCTACCAGGAGAATTCCTTTTGGCTCTTACTGTATCTAAATTTAAAAAGTAATTGTACTAACATATTATATTTGATTATTAATTATTAAATTTCTTCATTACAGATAAGTAAGGATTTTTAGCTCAAAAGCTAGCTGGTTGTTGCATCCTCGAAGAATTTAATGGTTTTTGGCTTTGTAAGCACATTTTATTGGGTCTGTGTATTTTGTCTGTGCATACTTGATACATATGTTATGAAACTTGTATTATGGATATTGTCTGGATATCATTTAATCTTAATTTATGTATGTTGTTAAATTTCAATATGTTTAATATATGAGCAGTTTAAATTATTTAAGTAGGTTTATATAAGTTTACATGCTTTTTAATATATGAGCAGTATGTTGTTCAAAAGAATAAATGTACCGTAGCAAACCCATAGCAAATTTTCAATGGATCTGTGATGGAAATTTGAAATAAGTTTACATGCTTTTTAAATAAATATATAGAAAAATAAATGGTTTGCTACGTACCATGACAAAAACATCACAAACTTTGTTGACTTTCCGTCACTAACCATTTTGTGACGGATCTAGCACCTAATGAATTGGGACGGTAATATCCATCACAAATCCGTAGCAAAATATTGTTTTGTGATGGATTTGGGATGGAATTTCCCATCACTAAAACAGCATTTTCTAGTAGTGCATAGTTGGAATCCAATATCCAATAAGCGCCCGCAGTTTTGATGGTATACTATATATGGGAAGCGTGAGATGCAAGCATTCCTCTAGATTGTTATTTACTTGTATTTAGACATTATGATAATATCAGAGAAGTTATGATTTCAAAAACGTTTTGGGTTATAATAAGGTAAAACCATCCGTGTTTATGTGTGGGTTGGTCTTACTATTACCTTTTGATTTCAGAAAGGATTTTCCAAAGTTAAACAAGTTGTATGTTCTGTGAATTGATCACTGATAGTATTCCAGAATGACCCGGTGTATTTTGTTTTAAATCAAATGTGCTCGGGTCAGACCGAGTATGTTTCAGGTTAGGTTTGCTTGGAGTTTCAGGTGCTGGAAGCAGGCGGCTTCACTGTTAGTTATATACAGATATTATTCCGCTGTGACTGATATGTTGTACTCTGATGATTGGTATGTATAACAAGTTCTTTTGTATAAGGAGATTTGATATTATATTTTATTTGTTTCGCTGTGAGATTCTAATGTGTTCTTCTTCCTTCTTCTATTCTAATATTTCTTTCTTTCTTTTCTCACCCTCTGAATTCTTTCTCATGACAAACCAGTGTTTTCGATGCTTGAATAGTCGACATGGTGATATTATGTCGATTTTCGAGGTCGAAAATCCGCTGGGTCGTTACATGACTGGAGCATCAGGCTTCGTGGCTTCATGGCTCGTTAAGCTTCTGCTTCGTCGAGGTTATATCGTTAGAGCATCTGTCAGGGACCCTGGTATTTTCTTTTCTTTCACAAACATATATTATATATATGTTATTCCTTCAGAGGTTTGTTTGCTGGTCATATTAAAAGCTTTTTTCATGCGCACAGACCTACTTGCATGTTTGAAAGTAACATCTTTAGATCCTCTTCAATGAAAATGATTTCTGCTATGTCTGCTAGAACACACTATTTGATAAAAGTACAGTAGTTTTTGTTAGAAATGAATTAGTGGAGTTGGAAAAATTTGGCAAAATCACTAAGTCCCACATCGGGAAAACTTGTGCCTTAATTCACTACATATACGAATGCTTGATATGTTATATCAAAAGAAAAAGCAAGAGAGAGAGGCAATGAAATAGCATGAACAAAGCATGCATATATTTCATATTAATTTAAAAAAGGTCAAAGATTAGGGACTTGGGCCTCTTGGGGTCTTGTGATCGGATAGGGCCTCCGAATGCTGCTAGGTCTGCTTGCGCTATTCAACTGCGACGGTACTTCTTCCTCGTTGTTCTACATTTTCTTCTGCTAAGTTTCCAGATAGCTATTGGTGATCTGCAGTCTTGTGATCGGATAGGGCCTCCGAATGTCGCTAGGCCTGCTTGCGCTATTCAACTGCGACGGTACTTCTTCCTCGCTATTCTATATTTTTCTTCTGCTAAGTTCCCAGATTGCTATTGGTGATCTGCAGTCTCTGTATCAATATAGAATACTCTGTGTAACAGTTTTCTAACCTATGCTCTTTGATTTCACTGCAACTAACTGTGCACATTGTTGTTTTAAAGTGGGGACGGTCGATATTTGGCGAGGAAAATGTATATATCACTAAGCAATTATAGATTGAAAGTGGGGTCCGCAGCTGTATTGCGGGTGGTGGGGGTTCCTAGCTCCTTAGGAAGAGGGGGAGAGTTCAATTCCCGCCTCACGCACTTTAGTTCAAATAAGGGGGCTTACCATGTGCATATGCATGATGATCCCGCGGACCGGGTTAGGTGCACTAGGGGAGCTTTACGACAATTTTTAGAGTGGTTTGCTCAATTTAGACCTACGTCCACTATAGAAACTATTTTCATTATCACTTTTGAATTTACAAATCACACGTTTTGATTCATCTCACTCCTTTTACCCATTTCACTCTTTCATAAGAATCTCCCTTTTATTCTCTCTTTTTTACTTTGGATTTCATTTGAATTCATGAAGGAATCGGTGAGATCTATTGATTTGTAATGATAGTTGTGTAGATGTTCAATCACTTGAACAATTAGATAATCTTCATTCGTTTCATGGTGAATTTGTGTTAGATCTAGACTTGAGAGAGAATTAACGGAAATTAGAGTAGCTTGACTTGAATTTGAAAAAATCTCTAATGGAGTTTGGAGAAGATTTAATCCATTTGCTGTTGGAAAGAGATAGACTGATCTTGAGAAGCAATTAATGGAGCTTAGAATGAAGTTTAGAGTGATAGAGAAATGATTTGAGCAGCCCTTTGAGGTTAATTTTTCAGTCCCTTGAATGATGGAGAAGTGGGGTATATGTTGAAGAGGAGTGACGATGTTGTAAATAGGTGTGTACAACTGGTATTTGCACTTTACAACTGTCACATGCACGACATGGTGAAACCGATTTAACCATAAGCATGACTGGCCATATTTTTGTTGCAAAATGTCCCATGCCATACGCCATTGCATGTTCGAACAATCATCTTTTCTGCTTTACTTATGTAACCATTTTTCTTATACAAATAGTTCATATATACTTGCTACGTTGTTGACATATCTTTTCACTTTATAACAAATATGAACACATGGCCTCCTCCCATGTGCACAAGCTGATGTGTGAATCATAATATACACACTTAATAATATACTTGTTGCCACGTGTGCCTTTTGGTAGGGGGAAATTGTTTCCATATTATTACGGTCCATCTACTTGTGTCTCCTCGATAATGCCACGACTTGACTCACTATGGTCATAACGGCTTGTTGTGTCCAGCTGTCATCGATGACTTGGTGCTCCTTACTGATGACCTGAATTATATGCGGTAAGAATCATGTCGTACCAACGACTTAATTTGAGCGGCTTGACTTGCCCGACATGGTTTCGTGTCGTGTTAACGACTTGGTTGCATGTCGTATTAATGACTTGATGATATGAATGATTTACTACTTAGACCGTAACCAATTCATAGTCCTTTGACGTCAACTCTTTGAACCGCGTTTTAACGGGTTTAACAGGGGTGGATTGTGAAATTATATCTGTGATTTGCACGCAACTTTACAAATTAATTATTGTGTTTTTTTTCTTTATCATTCTTCAGCTCTCGAGCAACCCAAATTAAATCTAATTTCTTAACCAAAAAAAAAACAAAGAAAAGAAAACCAAATTAAACAACTTAGCGTTATTTTTCACCTCGTGCTTGAAATAATAGGGTCTTGATCAATTTTACAACGGGTCCAGAAAGTTTGCGAGTGAACTCCACTCTTAGACGCCATCGTCGTCGGCTAACGGTTGAAAAAACGACTGGGGCTGGACTTCAAAACACCGGTCTACATTCATCATCATATCCAATTTTGAATCAACAGGACATTTATATACATATATATATATATATATATGTATGTATGTATGTAATGTATATGTGTGTGTGTGTATGTATGCATATGTATATGGTTCATTAATATCAATAATTAATTTGGAAAACTAAGCTCGTTAGTTTAAATCTATCGACTTACAATATTTATATTGTTTTTTGAGATAATTAAGGAGAATGACAAACCATGAGAAAAATTTAAGTAGGAGATCATCAAGTTTCGTTTTTAGGTAGACTGATAAACCTTAAACAAGAATTAAACTAATGAAATATGCTAAATATAACTAGTATTATACTCGATTTTTACGCTATATAAAAATGTATTTTAAAAATTTGGGTACTTATAGGTATAAATTTGGTAGTACATATCATGCTATCATGGTAGGGAACCCGATCAAATCGAACCCATAATCTCTTGCATCCTGCCCCAGCGCCTTAACCAGCTGAGACAAGGATGCTTATCCACTATATAAAAATTTAGTTATAACTATCATTGTATTCAGTTTTGCATTGTATAAAATGCTAGTTATATTCATTAAAAAAAACGTTAGTTATATTTAACATTGTTCTTCTAAAATTTGTCATTCGGTCTACAAATAAAACTTGATGTCTTTTAAGCTAAAGTTATTTTCAAAATTCCTTATGGAGTGTTACGTGCTTAGGTTACGTACAAAAACCAAACCACTTTTAATATACAATTTTTATAATCCAAAGTTAAGTCAAAATTATGTTTCCAAGTTAGCACTTTCCTTTTGATTGTTTGCAAGCACTTGAAGGACAATTCTCTTTCATTCCTACAAGTGTTTTCAAATAACCTAATGCTTCCTTCCTTCCACAATCCTTGAAGCACTACTTTCAACATCAGAAGCACTACTGTTAACAAATAACTATAAGAACAATAAAATACTAACTGTTCTAATTGGTAGTAAGTACCCTCTACATTATGTCTTTTCCTTAACAATTTTATTTTGATTAGTCCTTTTAATTTGTTGACTCTTTATCCAACAAATGACTCTATTTATCCAATAAATGGAGTATTTTTTAACAGTTAATTAGGAATTATAAACGTGAATTGGATGGTTAAAATTTAATGGACAGGGAGTGATGCCAATGCGTTGATAGATATTCCCGTCCCCTTTTCTACTTGATCTTTGTCTTGTAATCTATATGCGAACATGTATTACTTATTTACCCTTTATGTTAGGAATTAATAAAATCAAATGAATAAATGTGACATTTTGGTGCAAATATAAGTTTACACTTACTTTAGAACATATTATCTTGATTAAACAACAAATATTTATAATTTTATGTATTAGAGTAGGTGTGATCCCAAGTACGATCTTGATAAAAATTAAATGCCCTTTCCATTTGATCACTTTTTCATTTTCCAGCTATAGACACGGTAAAAATTCGAAAAAAACTCCGAGGTTCAAAAATAGCATACTCTTTTTAATACATAGATCACATTCAAGAATGTCTATCATGTGATATGTGCATAAAATTTTAAAATCTTGAAATCTAACCTTGTTTATAAGATAAACAAGCTACATTAGACGCGATGTAAGCTAAGGAGTTGTCATAAAGCTTATATTGACTAATATTTATTATTTATAAATGGACTAACAAAAATTAAAAAGAAGAAGAAGAAAAGGAATAATAATCATCATCATATGTTATCTCACCTCTCTTTTCCCTTTAATTCAACTAGCGTGTAACCCGAGCATTGCACAAGATAATATTATTAAAAATATTATTTATTATTTGTGTATATGAATTTTTTTGTTGTGAAATAAATAAACTATAATTAAAATTATTATTATTGTTTGTGTTCAATTTATGTTTTATAGCTTACACAAACAATATGTATGTACGTTCATTTGAGAGTTTTTTTTATATTATTTTTGTTGATATAGATATACATGTTGAAATTGATGTATGTTTGTAATTTGTTCAATAAATTAGCAAATATTATTTGATAGAATTTGTTTAAATAAGTTAAATGTTAAATTACGAAGTTAGTTTAACTGCTAACAGTAAGAATTGAAAAGAAATTTGTAAAAGAAGGTATAAATTTGTTGCAGAGTTACTGATGTTAAAAAGGAATTTTATGATATAAAATATGGTAATTCTTGATATAAAGAATCATAATTCATTTATAAATTAACTTTGTCATTACTGTTGATATACATAGTTTATTTTATGTGATTTGTACATCTTTATAGTAGTATAGGAAGCTACTTTTTTTAATATGAATATATATAATAAAATTGTCGTATATTTTTAAGAGTTATTAATTTTTTTGGCTAAATACTCTTTAAGGGTATTTTAAATAATTAGAATTTAAGATTTCATGAATAGTTTAGACATATGTATTAAAATATAAAATATCATTAAAGAATTGAGGAGGTCGGACAAATAGTTGTAGAAATGTTAAACTACAGGTATTTAAAGCTGAAATTGTTTTCTTCAATTTACGATAAATTTATCGAGATAAATGTATAATATATTAATTTTTTTATTATTGTTTACATATATTATTTAATTTGTTATCTATTGTTTAAATTGTGTGACTTATTTAGCCTTATATTCGGAAGAAAAACTAATTTTTGAACATGGTGTATAGTTAAAAACATCACACTTAGCGTTAATTAGATGAATTAACAACAATTTATTAGTTGAATTCAATATCACATAATTGATTTGAACATATTGACTTAAATATACAATGTTAAGTGATATTGTGGACTTAAATATACAATGTTAAGTGATATTGTGCGGTATTTTATAAATAACTACATAAATTTTAAAATGTAGGCATCTAACATTAATATAACAATGCAATCACAGAAAATATATTGACATAAAAGAGTTCAACTTTGAAATTGTGACAGTTATTTATGTGTATTTTTTATGTTATGTGATTGACATGTTTATACATTTGATTTTTCTTTCACTTTTGTTATATGAATATGGTTAATCCTGATATGATTTATTAGGTGAATCAATGAATAGTACGTAGTACGCCAAAGTTATTTAAATAGTTTTAATATTATATAATCAATAGTAAAATATGGTACAAAATGTAAAATATTAGAAAAGAATTGATAGAAACTTAAATGATTATAAAAGTTTGAAGTGTAGGCATTTGAAACAAAAAAACATAATTTTTTCATATTGAGTATTAAAAAGAAATATTGATTGATTAAATTAAATTAAATTACTTAAATTTTAGATTTTGTAACTAGTTTAAATATGTGGACTAAAATATATAGAATATTAGGAGCTAACTATTAATAAAAAATTGTATAAACTTTGAAATGTCCATTAAATATATAAAAAGATTAAAAAAAGGTAAAATAATGTGATAGAAATAGTAAATAAGTGTAAAGTGATATAATAATTTAAAAACGAAATACTCAAACGGATCTAAGGAGAAATGAGGAAATTCCTGAAATTAAGGAGAGAGCTTTAACAAGTTACGCTTTACTATTATTTAATAGATAAGTAATTTATTGATATGGAGAGTCATACATTTAGTCTAACCAAACTAGGTACGACAATGCAATGGGTATTTTGTGCTTGAAATCCATCCAGGGATTTTTGAACCCGATTCCAAATCCATAGGTTGATTCGGTGTGGGTTTGGAATTTTATCCCAAACCAGAAATCCATACGAATTAGAGTAGAATTGATTTGTTCCAATGCCTAATGAAATTGTGTACTAATATACACAAATTTACTTATTATACTTTTTGTCGCTAAATAATAAATTAAATGCAAATAACAATATGTTCACAATTTTTCCCCAAAAGAAGTCTATATTATATATATTTTTGCAAAAAAAATTTGTGTTCATAAATAATAAGAGAATATAATGAAAACGAGCTTTGCAATAATGGTTCAAAAGGTATGCATTTCTTATTTTATAACTAATACTATGAAAAAATTATAGGTTATTTATTGAAAGTAATATATATATATATACATATATATATATATATATAACACATGCTTTAATTAGTTATAAGGAAAGTCTAATTAGACGCAAAATTTTGACATAAATTTGGATACAACAAAGTTTAACCATTGAAACGCCATTTGATTTCAGCCTCATATGAGGAAAAATTGATTCAACTGCTGAGATTTTATATTTCCTTATTTGTATCAAATTTTTGTATTCAAATAGTCGCTCATTTAGTTATACCTACAAATACTAACGGATAATCATTATAGTAATAAAGTGGTTTCATGATGTTTTAATAATGCAAATCAATTTGGGATGGGTCGACATTACCCTGATCCGATCCAATTTGACCTTAGATCTGGGAATCTCAAAAGTGAATTGCGGGCCTAACCGTCTTGAAGACCAAATGAAATGGGTCTAAATGATCAAAACTGAGGTGGATCAACCGAGTTTGAATCCTAAACTCATTCCATTAACATCCCTAAACCCACTGTGCAGATTAAACCAAGAAAACTCTGGTGACATGCACCCTTGACAAACATGCGGGAAGATGACAGGAGTTATGAACATTTGAATACACGAAAAAAATGGCATTGGACAACTCTATGTTACGTTTTGACTACTCTATGTTATGGGCCTTGGGTATACCAAAAATATATAATTATAAATTAAACACTCTCAGGTAAGGTCAAAACTCGTTGTCGCTTTGATATTTATTCTTTCTACGCTAATATATAATCACTTGTAGGATCATATTGTACAAGACATGGGCCTATTCATATCCTCTAAGCACGTGTTTTTTAATTAATTCCTTATCCACTCGTTTATTTTTGCAACAATGACTAAATTGGTTTATCCATCTTGGAATAAAGACTATATTGTCCCACACTTAACCCTAGTTATGTTATGCAAAGACGGTTAGATTAAACCCTCAATTTTTAATTTCAGCCTGTGACGTATGTATATGAGTTGACATACATTTTGTTATAACAAAAGGAATCAATGATGTTGTGGGGTTAGCAATCCATATTTATACACCTCCTTTTCAAGCCATGCTATATGATGAACTTTTTAAATTCAAATTGTAGTTTCTTCTTTACTAATACGAGACAATCCTAACAACTTATCTTTGAATTTTGTTGTTATTTTGTTAAGTACATTGATCTTTACATCGTTGGTGTCTTGTAGTAGCACAATGTAATATTTTTCTGGATATTCTTTTCATTTCTCTACGATGTCTGCCCGCTCTAACTGTGCTTATGTCTGTTTACGTATGTAAATACCCACACTACATCACTTTCCTGAAAAGAAAAATATACACAGGCAAAGGGTAACTAAAATACCTCCAAATATCACAGTTCATTTTCCATTAAAACATATTTCAGCGTGTTTTCTTACAAAAAAAGGAAGGATTATTTGACTTTGGAATGGTTGAGGTGTAGCAATGGTTATAGTTGCATTTATGTTCATTAATTCCAGTAGAAGTTTTGACTAAACTAGTACAATAACGTAAGGTGTGGAAAACGACCGTCAGATTGCATAGTTTAGAAAAGAAAAAGAAAAACTAGTGTTTTTTTTATAAATCTTAGTTGAACATCAAAAAATAATATTACAATTTTTTTTTTTTTTTGAATTTGTCCGGGAGAAACTGGCCGGAATCATAAAAATCCCCCTAGTGCACCTAGCCCGATCCGCGGGTACGTCTACGTAAATGGGTGATCTTAGCGTAGCACATGATAAACCCTTAACATACCATTCAGGTGTCGATTTCACGTCGTTGTTACATCGACACAAGTCCTTTTCCGCTGAGCTAATGCTACAGACATGATAGAAAATACTTAAAATTAGAGAGATTTAGGGAGACCAAAGTAGAGAGAATTAAGTGAATTAGATTGGAAAGATTTAAGGGGACATGTTATAGACATGTCCCTTGTATTATTTTTTTTGCAGAAAAATTGAATTTGACTAAGTGACAGTAAACAAACCTTTCTAACGATCGATTAGACAATGAAAACCAGAAACCAATGCTAATTAAAAACCAAGTCAGTTGGTTTAGTTATAAACGGTAATTACCAAATCAAACAAAAAAAATTAAAATAACGCGAAAATAAAAATCAGTTCCAATTAACCGGCAAACAAAACTGAACCAAAACAATCAAATTCGTTCAATCGATTTATTCGGTTTGAATCATCAAATGGTCATATTCCAACGAAATGACCAAAAAAATTGAATTCTTCTTTCAAAAGCAGTAGCTAAGTTATTTATTTAACAAATGAAACTAAAGTCTACTTAGTACAGTGTGGATCATTCTTAGAACTTGTGTTTCACATTTTTTTTTTAAGGTTGGAATTTTACTAACTGCAGTTTATGAGTTGATACCAGGTTTCTTCCAAAAGAAAACTCTAAAATATGTTATATATATATATATATATATATGAAAATGTATTACAAAACATTTGCAAAAGCGTGTAAACCAGTTACACTAATGGTGCAGAAAGTATAGTTGGAAAATATTTACAAAACTGTTACAGATGATGTAATGCAAATCCTTTGTAGAATTGCATCTGTTTGCAAAGACTTTGCAATGTTTAAATAAAAACAGACAACAGGACAGAAGAGAGGAAAATAAAGCAATTAAACTATGATGGTGATTCTGAAGCACTACAACAAAAATACTCTTTTGCAATTGCTGTAGAGGTTTTGACTAAACTAGTACAACCACATAACGGTGTGGAAAGCGACCGTCAGATTCCATAGTTTAAAAAAGAAAAAGAAAAACTAGTGTTTTTTTTTTTATAAATCTTAGTTGAACATCAAAAAATAATATGATAAAAAATACTTTTTTTATTTGTTTAGTTTGGGGGAAACCGATTGGAGCCGTAAAACCTCCCCTAATGCACCTAGTTCAGTCTGCAGGTACAACATAAGTGATTGATCTTAGTGTATGCACATGATAAACCCTTAGCATACCATTCGGATTTCGAACTCGCGTCGTTGTTACCTCTATACAAGTCCTTATCCGCTAAGCTAATGCTGCAAACAAAAATAAAATACTTAAAATTAGAGAAATTTAAGAAGACAAAAGTGGAGAGAATTAAGTGAATTAGATTGGAGAGAATCATGGGGACATGTTATAGACATGTTCCTTATTTTTATGATTTTGGCTAAGCGACAGTAAACAAACCTCTCTAAAGATCGATTTGACAATGAAAACCAGAAACCAAATGCTAATTAAAAACCAAGTTAGTTGGTTTAGTTTGAAAACGGTAAGTACCAAATCAAACCAAAAAAAATAAATGAACGCGAAAATAAAAATCAGTTCCAATTAACCGACAACAAGAACCAAAACTATCAAATTCATTCAATCCGGTTGATTTATTTGGTTTGATTCGTTTGAATCATCAAATGGTCATATTCCGATAAAATGATCAAAAAAATTGAATTCTTCTTTCAAAAGCAGTAGCCAAGTTATTTATTTTAACAAATGAAACCAAAGTCTACTTAGTACAGCGTGGATCGGTCTTAGAACTTGTGTTTCACTATTTTTTTTTTAGGTTGGAAATTTACCAACTTCAGTTTAATTATAGGGTAATTATTTTGAAAATGAGTCACTTTGCGTTGAAAACAACAGTGGATAAGTTGCCCAAGATCGCGACCATTCGTTTGATTTTGAATGTCGCTTCTCTTAAAAAATAAAATGGAAAAACCCACCGTGTTTTTTCTAGCAAAAATAAAAAATAAAACCCACCGTGTTTTTTCTAGCAAGAATAAAATGCCACATTAAATCCAAACCGAGCAAAACCCATGTGTGGGTTCGAGCATTTAATCATAAGATTTACATGCTTTCCCTCGCACAATAATACCTTATCTTAAAGATCAATATTGGAAATGAGAGTATATCATATAATCATTACTCTTGTCATAAATTTGGAAATGTGGGACTAGCGTATATTTAATTCACCTTTGTAATTCCAACAAAACCGGGTAACAATACAAAGTAAATTTTATTAAATTGTCCTTATGTAATCACTTAACTAATTGCATTCTGTTTTGCAATAGCTGATCCAAAGAGAACGGAACATCTGCTATCATTGGATGGAGCAAAAGAGCGACTTCAACTGTACAAGGCAGACTTATTACAAGAAAACTCGTTTGATGCTATTGTTGAGGGATGTGTAGGCGTTTTTCATACAGCTAGTCCTGTTTTCTTCACAGCCAAAGACCCAGAGGTATCCGTTTGTATCTTATAAGTAGAACTTCGACACATTACAATGCATCATGCATGGCATTGTAATTCATGTTTGGTTATCTATTACCTAATTTCATAATTCAAAGCTTTCATAGCTTTCTCCTACGAATTTTCAGGCAGAACTGATTGAACCGGCAGTAAAAGGGACACTGAATGTATTAAATTCATGCAGTAGAAGCCCCACTGTTAAAAGGGTTGTTGTCACATCATCCACTGCTGCTTGTGAACATAATGGTACTCCCCTGACATCAGACGTTGTAGTTGACGAGTCATGGTTTTCCTGCCCTAAGTTTTGCAGAGAGAACAAGGTTTTTGCTAAATAAAATTCCGTTTTCCCTTTTCTTTTCTACTTAGTTGTGAATTTTTACAATCTTTCTGTATATAATACTCGTTTTAACTGAAATATAGAGTTGTTGCATGAATAATGCATTGGACTATTATCTGCATGAGTTTCATTAACATATATATTACTTATGAGTAGTTATGGTATCATCTGTCAAAGACCTTAGCTGAGGAGGTTGCTCGGAAATACTCAAAGGAACATGGAATATATATGATTATGATTCACCCTTCATTCATAGTTGGTCCTCTTCTGCAGCCGACTCTAAATGCAACTTCCGCTATGGTACTGGAGACTATTAACGGTATGCTTTTGCCAACATATATTTCTTCAAGAAATTACATAGATCTAAAATAGTTGATTTATATTCTGAACATTCCGAGTAATCCATAATTATCATGTCTGATCCTCTCTGTTCAAGTGATCATGCATGTCTTTTAATTTCATACGTGTATATGCTGTATATTATAATTATCATTGTATTAAAAGTGAACAATCGACATTACTTCATCATTATAATATAGTGTTTTCTTTCCCTTTCAATACAGGAACTTCATCAACATACCCCAATGCAACTTATGGTTGGGTGAATGTCAAAGAAGTTGCTATTGCCCATATCCTAGCATATGAAGACCCCTTAGCTAGCGGAAGATATATTTTAGCTGAACGTTTATATCATTACTCCGAGATTGTGAAATTACTGCATGAGTTGTATATATGAGCAATATGGATTGCATGTCATATAAGCACAATGCACACAAGCATCACTGCTAATATAATTTCCTTTTGACCTTACACACATTTGAAGATCACAAGTTATTAGAATTATCATGATATCCATTTTCTGATCAATTAATCACTATTATTATTTTCTGTGTAGATGCGAGGATGATAAGCCCTTTCCGCCAGTTCATCTTATATCCAAAGAAAAAGCTAAGAGCCTGGGCATAGAATACATTCCTCTTGAAACAAGCTTAAAAGAGATTGTTGAAAGTTTAAAGCAGAAGGGTTTCATTAGCTTTAGACAAAGATATCATCGTTGTCAATTGTACTTTATGAATTAGTGTCTTGTCAACCACACTTCACAAAATAGAGTCTTTAACGTTGAAACCGACATGTTTACTAGCTTGCCTTTTGTATTAGGATGCATCCACCATTTCAATTAGTGGATCCACCCTATTTTTAGGGTACTTTTCATTAGGAGAGGTTGTAGTTCTACTTTTATTTTATATGTTACTTCGTTTTCCCTGTTTTATATAAAATTTTGTTTTTGTTTTTAACAAAAATATTAAGTTTAACAGGTTTCAAAAGTAACATATTTTGAACTATAACACATTCTTTAATAACCATGAAGTGCAATATAAGTTCCGTACTTTACTCTGAGGTTTGTTCTAAATATTTAATGTTTCAACTATCTTATGAATTTTCTTGTTTTAACAATATAGAAAGTTCATTTTCTATGCGCATTATGTGCCTACAACATGGCTTCATTTATTGGAGTCGTTCCATTTGATTAATGAATGTGTACTACGTAATCTGGTTGTGATTATTGGCCTTACTTGCTATAAGTTACTATAGAATATTTGAATGTCCACTCAATATGTACGCATATGCGGGGACAGAGCCAGAAATTCCATGAGAAGGGGCTAATTTTTTTAGTGATATGTGCAATATATCAAAATAAATAAAACGGTCAAAAAATGCAAATCGGGCAGTCGACTAATCAAGAATTTAAATGTGGTTCGACTTAAATTTATCTAGAATATTTCAGGGTTAAATGAGTTGTTCAAAAATAATAATCAAAACAACTAATCATAAATTTAAAAACAATTATACCCATATAGGCAATACATAATATGGTTATCAGTACGTTAATGATCATCTCAACGCACATGGGTTTATGTAAGTGTTCAGCGCACATGGGTTTATATAAGTACACTGAGCTATTATTATGCATAACAAAACAAAACGGGGATTTTTTTCGTTTTGACCCTTGTTTTAATCTCACTAACAGCCTACTTTTTGAAAATATTGCAAAAATAACTCACTTTTGATCAACTCAGCGCTGAGGTAGCACAAAAACGAGAAAAAGCATGTCTATATATGAAGATGTGAAACCCTTGGTTTTGGTTAAAAAAGTAAAAGTGAAATAGTTGTTGCCTACTACATAGCTGTCCATTAATCAGCGGCTTGTACTGAGTCACATTAACCAGTCAATGTTAAAACTGTATGCATCGGGGCGCAATCCTGAATTGCGCCCCGATGCATTTTCTTCATTCTAATACTGATGCAATCCTCAATTGCGCCAGTATATTCTGTGTTGTACATGTGTACATGCACAATCTAGCCAACTCAGCGCTGAGTTAGTCAGAAGTGAGCTATTTTTGTAATATTTTCAAAAGTGGGCTATTAGTGAGATAAAAAAAAGAAGAAGACCAAAATGAAAAAAATACCCAAACAAAACCATACTGATATGTAAGTACACTGACTTTTTACGCAAGTCGATTTGCATTTAACCAGCAATGAAAACCAGGATATTGTCATTTTTTCTGTACTGGATGTTTGTATAATTACACTGATGCTTATAATGTCCTCCCATGTGACTTTTTCAAGTTTACCTCCTTTACTTTATCCGTTCTCTGTTGCCGTGTATTTATTTTTCACTGTAATGTACTATTATATCTGTATACCATTCCAACACCTGCATTTACCTCTCTATGAACAAATACAGAAATTAAGAGAGGGGGGCATGGCCCCTACTTGCCCCCCTACAGTTTCGTTCTTGTGCATATGGTCAATTGCTATTACCTAACATAATGCTTTTAATATTGTATATTAACTAGCAATAATATATTTACAAGACCAAATAAACATGCTTACTCTATAATGGAAAGAATAACAACTGTATAAGGCAAGATAATTCAATCAATTTTAGATAAATTGATAACATTATCTTGTGTCCATGCATTACTATATTAGCGGGATCTATTTTTACAAAGAACATCAAAAGTTCCAACAATAAAAAAAAATTAAAAAAATCAATTAGTATATTCTTAGACATGAAGGTAAACTAACAAATTAGTTGTGGATGAACTCAAGTGTGGATCAACAAATAAAAATAGTGGATATAAATAACATTGACATTTGTATTATTGAAGCAGTTGCGCACCCTATCTTCATGTTGACTGCTTTATTCTCTTTTACTTCTTGGGCTAATATGCTTTTAGCCCATTATCTTCTTTTCTCTTGTATATAAATAATCCATGCATGTACGCAATTGTTATTTGATTTCTCTTTTACAAAATTTCCTGCAAATCAAATAAAGGCATTCAGTTCAATTTGTTAATTTGGTATCAGAGCTAATTTGCCTAAAGGCATTGATCTAACTTTTTTTCGAATGCTACCGCAATCAGAAAGCACGATTTAAAGAGGATAAATTTTGTTTCTCCTCAGAAAAATCTCACCATCGGAGAATTTACCTTTCTCGTGATTCGTGCAGCTTGTTCTGTTAGTTCTTTACCCGCATTTTGTGCCTCATCGAGTAAAATCAAATTTTCTTCCTCGTTTTCTCACCAGCTGCACTAGTTTTGATCAGCAGAGGTTCAACTCGTCATTTGATCCCCATGAAGATACTCGTGTGAATTACTACAACTCAAAGATCTAGTAATGCACACAGTTCTGATCCTTATCTTGTAGTTGTTAATAGCTTCTTTGACTGCAAATCATTGATTAGTCTTGCCAATATTAGCTATTCATCATTGTTTTCTTTCAAGAACCATCTCTATCTACTTTCTTGATTCGTCATGGCTCAAGATAATGGTGATATCATTTTAGTCGCTTCTGGTAACAATGGAAGTGAAAACACCACATCTCGTCCCAACCTGGATAAACTAAAAAGTCGAGTTACCACAATTCCTTTAGATGAAGACAATTATATCTAATGTAAGTATCAAGTGGAGACATCATTAAAAGGATATGGCCTTCAATATTATGTTAAAGGAATTGTATCCATTCCACCAGTCATGATTACTAACAAGAGGGGTAACACTATCATCAATCCTGAACACATAAGATTTCCAAAACAATATAGTTTATTATCATCTTGGTTATTATCGTCCATTAGTTCAAACAATCTATCGCAAAATGTGGGGTGAAATGCATCTTGTGAGATATGGTCGTCTATATAAAGTAGATCTTTAACTCACAATCAGTTGCGAGGATCATGTACTACAGAAGAGAACTACAAAACTCAAGAAAAGATGATACGTCAATAATGGACTATCTCACCAAAATCAAGAACTTGTGTGATAAATTGAAGGCAGTTTGTCATAAAATCACTGACAGTGAGTTAATATTCATCATAACCAATGGATTTGATGAGCAATATGAATCATTGGTGACATTCATTGTCATACAATGGACTCTACTAGACTTATAATTTGTTCACTAAGCCCTTTCTTGCACATAAAGGCAGAATTGAACAGAGAAAAACAATGTAAGGAGAATGTCCAACCAGCTATGCTGCCACCTTAAAAAACAATGGACAACAGAAAATAGTTACAATCAAAACAGATAGGAAAATCAGAACTAGAGAGACAATCAAACATAAAAGGATGTGGAAGAGGCAGATGAAACAATAACAATAGAGTCAAATATCAAATATGCATGAAATTTGATCATATAACAAGCAGATGTCACTTTAGATTCAACTATGAATACAATGTCACACAGCAAAATCAAACAAGTCAAAATCAAAGTTGGCCCAGTGCAAACTTAGCCATAAGACCAGAAACAATAGTGAAGGCACAATAAGGTAATCCACAAGTAATGATGATACTACCAAGTCCGATGAAGTCAATGTAGATGAGTGATACCTAGACCCGGGAGTCACTAATCACATCCCTAACAATCTCTAAAATCTTAACCTTAGCAATAAAAATTACTCAAGTACATAAGTTTTACATATGGGTAATAGTGAAACTACAAGTATTTCACTTGGTGGTAATGACAATATTAAGGGTAAGAGGCAACTCTACCTCAATAATTTACTAAGAGTGCCAAGAATTAAGAAGAATCTTTTAAGTGTATCAAAATTTACCAACGATAACAATGTATAATTTGAGTTTCAGCCAAAGTTTTGTTTAGTTAAAGACATACTAGGTCAAGATATATTGTTACAAGACACACTTGGATAGGGGATTGTACAAATTCAGCACTATAAAGACAGGAAACACTACTAATAAAGGAATTTAGTGCAACTATGTCAGTCCTAGTGATAAAAGTGTAATTGAGACACGACAATGTAAACTGGGCTACTGTAGTTATGAAACTCTGAAATACATATTGAATGATAATTTTTTTTAAAAAAAATTTACATATTTCACATACATGCACTCACTGTCAGCTTAACAAAAGTCACAAGCTGCCTTTCAGTAATTCAAAAAATGTTTATACTAAACCTCGAAAATTGATAATAGCTGATTTATGGGGGCCAACACGATAAAATTCTAATCACGGACATATGTACTATCTAATTTCCTTTGTTGATGCTTATTCCATATTCACATGGATTTTTATTTTCTCAAAACAAAGTCAGAAAAATGTAATGTGGTTGTGCAGTTTACAACATTCATTGAGAAAAAACCAATTACAATGTTAAAACAATGCAGACTGATGGTAGTGTAGGGTTTAAACCATCGAAATACCATTTTCTCGAATGAATAATATTACACAGGTTAATATGTATACATACATCTGAGCAAAATGGCTCGGTGGAAAGAAAGCATAGACATATTGTTGAAACAGGTTTGACAATTTTATCTCAAGGTTCATTACCAACAAAATATTGGAATGAAGCCTTCATTAATTCAGTTTATCTTATTAACTTATTACCAACAAAAGTTCTTTAATAATAAAGCCCCTTATGAAATGTCATTTAAAGTCAAACAAGATTATATGCACTAAATCATATTTGGATGCCTATGATTTCCTTACCTAAGACCATATAATAAGCACAAGTTAAGTCTGAAGTCAAGTCCTTACACTTTTTTAGGCTATGATAATAACCAAAAAGGCTACAAGTGCTTAGAAAATAATGGTAGAGTTTTTTTAACAAGGCATGTTGCGTTTTACAAAGACATTTTTCTTTTTGTGGGTAAACAAGACAAACTCAACCATCAGGTGCATAATACAAAAGTAACAGCGACATGCATACCACTCTGTCTGAATGGACAGAAAAGGGTGAGAATGAAAATCAACAAAGCACTTTAGACATACAAGCAACGTTGTCAAGCACAAAATCATGATACATTTCAGTAGAATCAACACACTATCCTTACAATGACATTTAGAAAAATGAGAATATGGTAGAAACTACTAGTGGCAGTTCATCCAGTGATCAAAGAGAGGACTAACATCAAATACAATCCAATGCTAGACATCACATAATCAGTTGGTCCAAGAGTGGTATTTTCAAACTAAAGATATGCAACATTACACTGGATGAAACTAAACTTGTTACATTACACAAGCAGTGATGCATGATAAGTGGAGAGAAGCTGTGGATACTAAGTATAATGCCTTAATATAAAATGAAACTTGGAGTTTGGCTACGCCCTCAAGCATAAAAACATCATAAGATATAAATGAACTTACAAATTCAAGAGAATGTTGTGGAGGAATTTTGATTCAAGACCGCTCAAATCAAAAATCCCAACGCCACGGAAAATGAGATCGTGGTAATAGTGCAAAAACAACCAATCGAACAATCTCAATCTTATCCAAGCCAATCACAATCACCAAATAATGGAAATAATAGAGCAATAACGAGAAACTAAATCACACAGGGATTTATAGTGGTTCCACTGACGTCTTTTCAGTGTACGTCCACTTTGAGAGAGAAACCTTTATTAATATCAATAGAAGAGTACAAGAGATTGATTACAATGATCAAATTTACTAGAAAAAATTGATTTTGTGGAGAAAAGAATTGAAGAAGATTAGGATTGCCAAAACCCTAATTAGAATAAATCTTGATCTAATCTCTTGATTTTGTCATATCTCCTTTTGGATTTGATGTAGCTTATATAGGCATAGAGAAGTATATGGAAATTCCCAAAATTTCCTCTAGATCCGAAATATTCTCCAGATTCAAAATATCCTCCAGATCCAAAATATTCTCCAGATCCAAAATATCCTCCAGATCTAAAATATTCTCCAGATCCAAAATATTCTCTACAATAGTATCGCATACTTCAACACTCCACCTCGATACTATATCCATCTACATCACAACCTTCAATGCACCCAAGCATTTCCTTCTATCTTCAATCAAGAAAGCTTGAATGTTTCGCCAATGAACTCCGGCATAGCCACCGCCCATTGCACTTCACTAACGAGTTCAGGTATAGCCCCCACCCGTCAATAAAGTGTTGAAACATCCATCTCCTAAACCAGTCCCACCGAAAGACAATGTACTCGGGAGTGAAAACGAGTACTTACCATGAAGATAGAACTACAACCTCTCACCGATACTCTTCTACACCCAAGTTTCTCTCTCAACTGTGCCACCTCGTGGCACCTAGCATCTCTCCAAGCGAATTAAGTTCGAGCAATGCTCGAACTTCCCAACCGGCAATGTCTTAGTGAACATGTCCGCCGCGTTATCCTTTGTGTGCACTTTCCGAAGGCATACTTGCTTGTCTTCGTCCATGGCTACTAGAAATGACTCTCTCACTTCAATATGCTTCGTTCGTGAGCTAAACGCCAAATTCTCCGCCAAATGTATAGCACTTTGGCTATCACATCGAACATCAATACTCTCATGTTCGAAACCTAAGTCACACAATAGTCGCTTCAAATAGAGTGCCTCCTTTGCCGCTTCCACAATGGCTATCAACTCCGCCTCCGTTGTGGATAAAGCAACTACGGTCTGCAATCTCGATCTCCAACTAATGGCCGTACCACCAAGTGTGAAGACATATCCGGAAGTTGATTTCCTCCGATCCCTATCACCGGCGTAGTCCGAGTCACAATAACCAACTAACTTGCAACTCAATCCATCACTACCACCAAAAACAAGACCATGAGATGCTGTGCCTTTCAAGTATCTCAATATAGCCTTCACGGCTTCCCAATGCGATTTCCCCGGATTAGCCATATACCGACTAACCACCCCGACGGCATTTGCAATATCGGGCCTTGTACACACCATGGCATACATTAAGCTACCAACCGCACTTGCATATGGCACCTTTGCCATATAAGCCTTGTCTTTCTCTCCGATAGGTGATCCCTTATCCGAAAGCTTCATATGTAAAGGTAAAGGTGTATTTAACGTCTTTGCATTCTCCATGTTAAACCGGCAAAGCACCTTCTTAATGTACTCCTTTTGAGTCAATCTCAACTCAAAACGCTTTCGGTCCCTTACAATCTCCATGCCCAAGATCTTCTTTGCTTCTCCAAGGTCTTTCATCTCGAACTCCGCCTTTAATTTCTCTTTCAACTTGTTGATTTCTGCCTTGTCCTTAGAAGCAATGAGCATATCGTCCACATACAAGAGTAAATACACCCAACAATCATTTCCTAACCTCTTGAAGTAAACGCAAGCTTCCTTGATGCTTCGATGGAAGCCACTTTCAAGCATGAAATGATCAAATCTCTTGTACCATTGCCTAGGTGATTGCTTCAAACCATATAGTGATTTCTTCAACTTGCAAACTAGTTCTGACTTACCTTCTACAACAAACCCTTCCGGTTGCTCCATGTAGATGTCTTCATCCAAGTCTCCATGCAAGAAGGCGGTTTTCACATCTAGTTGCTCCAACTCCAAGTCGTAAATAGAAACTAATGCAAGTAGTATCCGGATAGAAGTATGCCTCACAACCGGTGCGAAGATCTCATCATACTCCTTTCCTTTCCTCTGTGCAAACCCCTTAGCCACTAGCCTAGCTTTGTATCTTCCATCATCCTTCACCTTATATATCCATTTGCACCCAATAGCACGGTTTCCTTGAGGAAGTGGAACCAACTCCCAAGTCTGGTTCTTCATCAACGATTGCATCTCTTCCTCCATGGCGCAAATCCACTTCGAGCTATCACTCGAACCCATGACGTCATCAAGGTCCATCGGCTCATTTTGGACTACATGAAGAGCATAGTCCAAATTCTCACAAAAGCTAAGATAGTTCCAATCACCATATCTTTCGGGTGGACTTATAGCACGCCGACCAACCCGAGTAGCAATACCATCACCCGGTCTTCCTTCAGCTCCACCTTGAACTGAATCTTCTCTAGGCTCGTGCACATCACCAACAGTACTAGAGGAATCCTGTGGACTATGTGATGTAACATCAACCGCATTCACCTCGCAAGCACCTCCAACAACTCTACTCGCTCTAGGTCTGAAAGTGGGAATAACTTCCTTCTCCTTTGATTCACCATGAACCAAATCCGGAACATCCGATGTGCCTTCGTTCTCCTTGAACATAGCCGACTCATCAAAAGTAACATGACGAGAAACCGTAGCCTTCTTCGTTTCCGGATTCCAAATCCGATAGCCTTTGACGCCATCCATATATCCGAGAAAAATCCCTTTGAAAGCTCTAGGCGAGAGCTTATCATTCCCTGGATCATGCACATAAACAGGACTGCCAAATACATGAAGATAACTCAAGTCAATGCTCTTCCCTTTCCACACTTCCTCCGGAATTTTGTTATCAATATCCGAGCACGGAATTCGATTAATAATATGCACCGCGGTTGACAAAGCTTCGGCCCAAAATCCCTTAGACAAACCCGATGTCAATCTCAAGCATCGAGCTTTCTCTAGTAGAGTTCGGTTCATTCTCTCCGCCACTCCATTAGATTGCGGATCTCCCGGTGTAGTAAAATACCTCCGAATACCATGATGCTTGCAAAAATTCAGAAAATCTCTAGAAACATACTTGCCGCCATTATCGGACCTAAGAACCTTCAAAGATTTTCCACTCTCATTCTCAACAAGAGCCTTCCATTCTTTGAATCTTGCAAATGCCTCCGACTTGGCCTTCATTACATACACCCAAACCTTCCGAGAAAAATCATCAATGAAGGAAATATAATATCTTGCTCCTCCCAAAGAAGCTACAGGCCCTGGTCCCCAAACATCCGTGTGCACATACTCAAGAATCCCTCTTGAATCATGTTTTCCTTCACCGAATGATACTCTAGTTTGCTTCCCCATGACACATTCCTCGCAAAACTCCAACTTGCTGAAACTCTCACCATCAATCATCTCCCTTCGACGAAGAACATCTAAACTCTTCTTCGAGACATGACCCAATCTCAAATGCCACAGCCGTGTAGCATCTAAGCCACGAGAACTATCAACACTCACAAGTTTCGCCTTGCACGGTCACTCCTTGAAGCAAATAAAGACCATGAGTTCTAGCACCCCTCATAACCACAAGCACACCCTTCGAAACCCTCAATCTATCACTCTCAATCGTGATCTTGCAACCTAAAGAATCCAACTGTCCCAAAGAGATAAGTGACTTCCGTAGTCCCGGAACATAGCGCACATTAGTGAGAGTACGAACCACTCCGTCAAACATTCGAATTTGCATGGATCCAATGCCCTTCGACTTGCAAACTGCACCATTTCCCATAACAATTGATTTTCCTTCCCGTTCAACATAAGAAGAAAAACAATTCCTATTAGGCGTCATGTGATATGAAGCCCCCGAATCAAGCACCCAATCGCTGCCCGAAACATCTGATGCTACTGCCGACAAAACATCTACGTCTCCCTTACCAACATCTCTCTCCACCGCAACTGATGAAGATGCTACTTCCTTCTTCCCCTTCTTTGGACAATCATTCTTCCAGTGACCAGGTTTCTTACATATAAAGCACTTGCCATTTCTTTCCTTTGACTTTCCTCTTCCACCGGGCTTCTTAGACTTAGAACGCCCCTGGTTTCCCTTCTTCTCTGACTTTTCTTTCTCCGCAAATAAACCTTGACCATTACCAGCACCACTACTACCATCACTCAGCTCCTTCATCTGATCTCGCAATTCCTCACTAAGAAGACCCGTCTTGACATCATTTAGAGTCAATGTATCCCGGCCATAGATCAAACTATTTGAGAACCCAGTATAGCGCTCAGGCAACGAACATAGCAAAATCATCGCCTTCTTCTCCTCCTCAATCTTCAAATCTACCGCCTTCATCTTCATTAGCAAATCATCAAACACATTTAAGTGCGCCTTTAGCGAAGTTCCTTCCTTCATCTTGTAGGTAAAGAAAGTCCGCAACAAGATCAGTCGATTTGTGAGTGATTTCTTCATATACAACTCCTCCAACTTGTTCCAAATACCTTTAGCAGTCGTCTCACCACTAATTTCGGAAATAACATTCTCTCCCATGGCAAGTTGAAGTGTAGTGAATGCCCACTCTTCCATTTCTTCTCTCTCCACATCTGAGATGTCCTCTGGCAATAAATGTGTATCAAACACTACGCGATGTACCCGATTCCGCCTAAGAACCGCTTTCATCTTCCACTGCCACTTTTCGAAATCATTATCGCCATTCCACATGTCGATAACCAATTGTGAACCAGCAGCTGCATACGACCCACGTACATAAGGACCTACACCACTTGGACCAACTGTTGATGAATTATTTGAACCTGATTCCGGCATTTCTACAACTATCTACCAACACCAATGCTCTGATACCAAATGTTGTGAAGGAATTTTGATTCAAGACCGCTCAAATCAAAAATCCCAATGCCGCGGAAAACGAAATCGTGGTAACAGTGCAAAAACAACCAATCGAACAATCTCAATCTTATCCAAGCCAATCACAATCACCAAATAATGGAAATAATAGAGCAATAACGAGAAACTAAATCACACAGGGATTTATAGTGGTTCCACCGACGTCTTGTCAGTGTACGTCCACTTTGAGAGAGAAACCTTTATTAATATCAATAGAAGAGTACAAGAGATTGATTACAATGATCAAATTTACTAGAAAATTTTGATTTTGTGGAGAAAAGAATTGAAGAAGATTAGGATTGCCAAAACCCTAATTAGAATAAATCTTGATCTAATCTTTTGATTTTGTCATATCTCCTTTTGGATTTGATGTAGCTTATATAGGCATAGAGAAGTATATGGAAATTCCCAAAATTTCCTCTAGATCCAAAATATCTTCCAGATCCAAAATATCTTCCAGATCCAAAATATCCTCCAGATCCAAAATATTCTCCAGATCCAAAATATTCTCTACAATAGTATCGCATACTTCAACAGAGAAATGCAGATGGAAGTATGGGAAAATACAAGAGAAGGCTTGTTACCAAATGTTATGCCCAATAATTTGGATCCGAATTCAAAGAGACCTTCTCGCCAGTAGTAAAAGTGTAATACCCGGTAAAATATACCCTAAATAGACCTAGGTAAATAAATCAAATATAGACAATAATAAATTAATAAAATATAAATGGGCTAAAAATAAGAATTTTCTATAATTAAGAATTAGGCCACGAAAATATTACTATTGTATTCGTGGGGAGATTCTGACCCGTTTTCATATTTTATTTGTCAAAAATAGAATCAGTATGAAGAAGTTATTAATAACACAAGTTATACGTAAACTGTTTACACGTAGGAATTGAAATTCAAAACGAATAAATATAAATCTGGGATATAATTATATATTGATTGGCATAATGGAATATTCCTCGAAGGTTTGAAATTTTGTGTGTGTATGAATTTATACATATATATATAGAGAGAGAGAGAGAGACAAAAGGAAAAAAAATAAGAAATAGGAAAAATTAATTAGTTTAATGGAATAATCAATATAAATTAACGTACATGAAAATAAAATTTCCTGTCTCGACCTAAGAAGAGGGGTCGACTGCCCCTATAAAAGAGGGGTCGACCGCCCTTAAGGGCGATGCATGGAAAAGGCTTAATTTTTTAAGGATTTGTATATAGTTTCTCTTCAAATGGACTGACCAGATTAAATCAAACTAATCCTACAGTCCATATACACACTACCAACTATAAATAGACCCCCTAATATCTCCCCAGACCTTGTAGTTTATTATTCTATTATGTGCCTCAATTCCGTCTCTTTACTAATTCTTAATTCTATAAGAAAGGTTAGGCTTCTTCTCTTTCTCTGACCTGTACTCTATCTCTTCTAATCTAAATTCATATACAGATTCTGGAATTAAGTATAATATGTATATATGAGATTCTGAATATAATCTTTGTGTGTGTGTGTGTGTGTGTATATAAGGAGAAATTGGAGTACGTTGGTTCGAAGGCTAAAATCCAGATTCTTGATAGATTCTACACTAAACCCATTTTTCTTCCCTTCTTAACTCAATGAGTGGAAATTATATGAGTTTGATATTCCTTATATCTTGTCAATTTTGGATCATTATGCCTAGAGGAATTTGGATTTAAATGAAAATAAAACAATACAAATCTGCCAAATTCCTTATTTTTGTTATTTGCAGAAATGGTCAATCAATTGTTGTATTTTGGGATTTGTTATTGATGTAATGAGAGATAGGTGTTTGGGTATTGTACAAATTTTGAAATTATCTGATTCATTTGTTTATTATAGATATTTATATTTGTGTATAATAAAGCATAAGACTTAAGTATTGTGGAATTAATAGGTTTAAGCATCTATTTTCAATAGATCGTTTGAACATATTGTTCTCAAAATTGTTAAAGTCTTAAGTTTTATATATAAAAACACATAAAAGTGAAGCAGTACCAAAAAGGAAGTTTTACATATATAATTGAATTATTGCACCTTGTTTATCTTTTGTTATTGAACTACCATTAAAACCCTAGTTACGAGTTTTATGTATGGGAAAGTCTATTTGGACACAAAGTGGTGGCACAAATTTAGACACAAACAATCTCAACTACTAGATTTTCCCCCTCAATTCAACATTTCACATAAAGTCAAACAAATCAAACAGTTCAAAGTTTGCATCTCCAATTTTATGTTAAAATATGTTCCAATAGCCGCTCCCTTTATGTATATGTTGTTAGTACCCTTTATTTATTGAATGTGAATATACATATCTATGTATGTGATGAAGTTAGGATATATACTTGTGTACTGTGATTATGTTGTTAGGATTGAAATTTCAAACGAATTAGGACGTTAAATCACGTGCGCTTTATTTATATTTATTTACTATTGTTTATTAGTGTAATTAACGTATTATTAATGCGCATTAAAAAGCATATTAAATGTGTTAAAATTGGAAAGTAGAAATTAAATGTCCCTGTAGGAATTTTTTTTGTGTGTGGGTATTAATGACTTTTATTAGTATTAATGACACATAGACATGAGCTTGATCCCAACTTGAAGCAGAAGCCTGCTCGAACCAACCGGCATATCTAGCATCTACAAGTTAGTTGTAACAATCCAAAATATTAATGAATAGTAATTAATTAACAAATTGATTAATTAAAGAATAATTTGAAAAATAATAAGAATTGGGAAACGAAGTTTATGCCATTAGGTCCGTTATGATTTTCTGGTTCAGATAAAATTTTGATTTGCGTAAAACAAACTTAAGACGAATAAGTTATGACAGTTTGAAGTTTGAAACTCGAAATCGAAATTAAATAAACAAACCGAATTAAAATTAACTAATAATGTTTTATAGCGTTAAAAATGGGATGACCCAATCCCAGATCGGGTCAACTTAGGGGTCGACCCTGGCATAATCTGAGTCGACCCCTGTGTCGACCCGCTTGGGAGATGGGTCGACCCAGTTCATTTTCCAGGCACGATTTCGTGCTTAGCACGAAATCGAAGACTAAAAGGTTTGTTCGAGACTTTTCTTTTGGCATCCTATGTTTGAAGATTTTAACCTAAAATCTAAGGGTGTAGGTTACTCAACCTCTATTACAAATAAGCCTACTATCACACCCCAATTCTCATAACTCCGTTCTCCTTCCCTGAACCTCCTCTACACAAATTTCTTCCCCTAAAATAAAATGGAGTTCTAAGATAAAATTTTATATACACAAATTGAAGGATTAATTATATACAAATTTAGATATTCCTACCAAGGCCATTTGGATAAGCATATTTTTGTGAGTATTTACTGTAATTGCTAGATTACTATAATATTTGGAATATTTAGATAGTAGAATAGTTTGTCAATTTCCTTACAGTTATTTACAGTTTGTGTGTTTATTTTCTATAGATAATTTCTATAATTGTAATTTCTGTCTCTATTCCTATTTTGTTTATTTAAGTATTTTTCCGCTTACTGTTAATTATTCAGTCTTCTCGTATCCCCTTTCTTTGTGGTTATTTTATTTACAGTTCAGGCTATGCCCTATTTCGTTTATGATTCCATTTTATTTGTTTACAGTTTAGGCCATGCGAGTTCCTAAACCTTTACCCTTTTATTTACGTCGAGTTTAGGCCATTCTAGAGCCTAAACCTCTACCCTATTATTTCTGCCTATATTAGGAAGATAATGATTTTAAGTATAAAGGGTATTTGAGCATATTAAATAAAGATAGTAACTAGCTAATGGATTGTAATTTTCGGGAATAACTAATAAAGTAAATAGTTGGAACATATAATTGGAATAGGTTAACTTAGTAATTCACTAAGTAACGGGGATTGGGGTTGTATAATGAATATGATAACCGTATCATAAGATAAACAAGATGTTTAATGCAATCAAAATATAACAAGAGGTCATACTGAATTAGTAACCTTATTATGTAAACTTAAACTGTGTGTTAAGTTTAACATGGACCAAATAAGTAAGCGTGTAGTGGGAATCTGTTCCGGTAGCGACAACTAATTAGGCAAAATAAGCGGCTCATAGTTGTGGTCACTTCCGACAACATAGACTGATTAGGGAAAACAAGCAGCCAGACAAAATAATTAATCTATGGTGGCCTTGGTGTTCGTTGACAATTCTGTGGGGGTCTATATTAGGAGATGGTCAACGATAATAAATTAAATGATAGGGACCAAGTCAAGGGGTGATTTGGGCCAAATTGCAGTTTTGGTTCGGGACTCGTATCAGGCAGTATCCCTTTTATCATTTTATGGGGGTCTCATACCAGGAGGCGTGGGCATGCTTTACTGCACTGGATAATACTAGGTCTAAACGAGGTAGGTACAAGCACGTTCCGGCGGGGCAATGAGCGTGCATCGCGCCGATTAGGGAAGATAAGACGATGTAATGCTTGTGATGAATGCTATGTCTTTTACAGCTGATAAGGTCAGGCTTGATAAACCTGAGGCCCATAATGGGCATAGGTTATCATGATGTGGTATAAGTGTCGATCGTTGGGTATAAATTAGGTTATAGCCTAATTATTATTTATGGTAAGTTGGTGCAGAAATCGTAACGATATGAATGGGAAGACAATTGATTTTATTTGTGCTTATCTATTTACTGCTTTATTTACTACCTTTGCGCCTTAATGTTCTTGGAATTGTTATTCTGTCTAAACTTTCTTTTATAGTACTCCTACTAGAAATTATAGTACTCACCAGACTTATTTCTAACTATCTCCCTTTCTTCCTTCTCTCTTCCCTTTTCTCACCCCAGTTTCGCAGCTCGAAGAAACTTAGAGTTGGTAAAGATTTGGTTCAACTTGGAATTCTACTTGATTCACATTCCATGTATTCATGTATTGTCTCACTCTTGATTTACTTTCGGTTAATGTTACTGATGTTGAGGGGAATGACTTTATATTGTACTCTGATTAAGCTAGTTTTATTTTTCATGGGACAGTTATGAGTTTCTATAACAATGGATATTTTCATGGTGTTATGACAATTGTCTTTTGATTTAAGTTTTAAATTCCATTGTGTTTCTATATATTTTGTCTTGTGAATTTTAGGTACTGTAATGTCTATTTATACCTATACGCTTTATATTCCTTAACGAAATCCTCATATGGGTGACGTTAAGGGAGGGCAGAGTGTTTCATTTGTTATCAGAGCCTAAGGTCATAAGATCAGAGAAAAAAATTTGTTTTAAAAGAAAAAGGTTTTGTTTTAAAAGACAAAGTCTTTTCAAAAAGAAAAACTTTTTCAAATTAAAAGTTTGTTTTTGTAAAATATATTCCCTTTAGTTAGTTATAGCTTACCTTTGACTCTTACAAATTCTAAATTTCTATCCTTTTCTTTTGCACAGCATGTCGGGATCCCCTAATCTTCCAAAGGGCGTTCCTATACCCGGTTGGTTCTATAGATATTTAGAAGCTATAATACCTAATGAGGGGCAAGAGCATGCAGCAACTCCAACACCCACTGCGTTGGTTCCTCCTAATCCACCACCAACAGTTGACTTTTCTAAGCTTTGTAAAGACTTCGATTCTTTTGGCAGTAAGACCTTCCTTGGTTCAGTGACTTTTGTTGATGCTCGCACTTGGCTTAGAGATGATGAGCGTATATTTGGACTTTTGGAGCTAGAGGATAGGAGGAGAATTCAGTTAGCTGCTTGGCAACTAAAAGGCGAGGCTTCTTACTAGTGGGAGGTAGTCGAGGTAGAACATGTAGTTAGGACTTAGGATGAGTTAAGGAAAGTTTTAAAAAAACTCCGTCGCAAGCGGAGGAAGGGATGCAGTTAGAGAGATTTTTGGGTTTGAAGCTGGGTGATCTATCTGTAAGAGAGTATGTGAATCACTTTAATTAGCTTACTAAATTTAGAATGGATTTGGTAAATATGGCACATAATAAGGCCATGAGGTTTGCGAGGGGATTGAACCAACCCCTCTAAGGACTTGCATTGACCATTCCTATGGGTGCGACATTCGAGGCTCTAGTTGATATGATACTTATGCACGAAGAAGGAAAGGAAGGTTCTCATGAAAGTAAAGCTGAGGTAAATAAGGTTGGTAATGGAAAGAAGTGGTTGTCTAAGAAGGTTGGTAACAAACAGATTAATAGACCAGAGAAAGCCAAGATAAAGAAAGACATTAAATGCCATGGGTGCGCATGAGGGGACATTTCGTAAAGAGCTGCAGGAAGATGGCTAAGAAAGGGAGGTGCTAAAGTTGTTGACATATAAGGCATTACAGTAGGCAGTGCCCTCAGAAGCAAGGGCAAGGGCAGAGAGTTGCTCCATCCGTAGAGCAGAAGCATGCAGTATAGGCGACTCAAACCAGTAGCGGTTAGGATAGTGGTAGGAAGGTCGCAGTTGAAGGTTTGATATCATTTTATTACTTTTCAATTATGACCTTATTTGATTACGACATTTCTCATTCGTTCATATCAACTTCATTTGCTGATTGTCTGCACCTAGATGCATCATTTGTTTTTGATCCAGTAGTAGTTTTAAACTCTATAGGAGGTTCGGCTCATCTGACTATGACGTGTAAAGGTTTGAGACTTTCTATATTAGGCGGCGAGTTTGATTGTGACACATATGTACTGGATTTTTGGAGTACGGTATTATTCTAGGGATGGATTGGCTAGCCATGTATGATTCCATGCTTGTCTGCGAGAGGAGAGTTGTGAGGCTGATGACTTGACGTGGCAGGACTCTCGATATATTTTGCTAGCCGCGAGGGTCAGTCATGTTGAGCTTCTTAGATTTCCTAGACACTTCTATTTACGATCTTAGTTTGGTACCCGTAGCGAGGGAGTTTGCGGATGTATTTGAGGAGGTAAGAGGGCTACTCTTGAGATGAGAGATCAACTTTTGGATTTATTTAACAGAGAACGTTAAGCCTGTTGAATTACTGGTGCACCATATGGCTCCAAGGGAAAGAATGGAGCTAAGTGAGCAGGTGAGTGAGATGTCATAGAAAGGCTTCATTAGATGGAGTATTCGCTACTAAGGAAGACGACTCCCTCCGTTTATGTGTGAATTATAGAAATTTGAACAAGCTCACAAAGAAGAATCGCCAGCCACCCCCTTGGATAAACGGTTTATTCGATCAATTGGTAGCTGCATAAGTTTTCTCTTAGTTGGATTTGGCGTTAAGATTCCATCAACTTCGGGTTGTGGATGCTTGCGTAGATAACACTGCCTCCAAGACTCCCGATGGGTTTTTCACGTGGCTGGTTATGCCCTTTAGGCTAAGAAATGCACCGACATACTTTGTTGATTTGATGAGTTGGGTATTTACAGAAGTTCTAAATAAGTTTGAAGTGTTGTCTGTGGATGATATTTTGGTATTCTCTAGAGATGAGGACGAGCATGCCTTGCATTTACGAGAGGTCCTCCGTACTCTCCATGCACATCCATTGAAAGCAAAAATCTCTAAGTGCCATTTTTGGCAAAAGAAGGTGGGATTCTTGGGGAATATAGTTTCTAGAGAAGGTATAGTGGTTGATCCCACTAAGGTGCTTGCTTGAAGGCCTCCAATAATGCGGCTGAGGAGAGGAGCTTTCTAGGCTTAGCGGGGTATTATCGTAAATTCATTAAGGACTTTGCACGAATTTCAGCTCTGCTTACCCGCCTTACTAAGATGAACCTGGATTCCCATGGAACATGGATTGCGAGGATTCATTTATGATAATAAAGAAGGCTCTCACGACTACTCCAATGTTGACACTATCCGGATGGATCTAAGATGTTCACAATTTATATTGATGCTTGTGACATAAGATTGAGCGTAGTCCAAATGCAAGAGGGTAGGGTATTTTTGCTATGAAAGCAGACAACTAAGGGTACATGAGAGGAATTACCCTACCCATGATTTGGAGCTAGCAGCCATTATTTTTACGCTTAAGTCTAGGAAACATTACTTATTGATGAGAGGTTTTGAGCAATATACCGACCACAAGTCTCTCAAGTACATATTTTCGCAAAAGGACCTTAACTTGAGAGCAACGCTAGATGGAATTTCTAGCATCCTACGATTTTGAGATTTCATATACCATGGGGAAGGGGAATGTAGTGGCAAATGCTTTGAGTAGGTAGAGGATGACATTGAGCCCGTTATTCATTGAGTGACAGAGTTTGGAGTTTATCTCATCTTTTGGTTTTAGACTATCTGGGATTATGTACCGGGATTGTTCGCACCATGGAGGTGCAACCTACTCTTTTGTAGAGTATTGGATCCAATCAGCGTGAGGACCCATAACTAGTATAAATTTTGGACCGACTTAGTAGAGGAAAGACCTCTAGGCACCTTTCAAGATATTCCATTGATGAGAGAGGTTGGTTACACCGTGATAGCAGGCTATGTGCTCCCCACATGGGAGATGTTATGAGTGCGATATTATCGGAGGCCCATCACTCTAGGATAACCATCTATCTGGGAGGAGATAAGATGTATAGGGATATGAAAAGGGTTCCTATTGGACGAGGATAAAGAAGAATGTCGTTGATTATGTAGCAAGACGCATGACGTGCAAGAGAGTTAAGGCTGAGCAAAAGAAGCCTGGTTGATTGCTTTAGCCCCTTGATGTTCCATAATGGAAGTGGGAGAGCATCTCGATGGACTTCGTAGATGGTTTTCCTAGATCTAGGAAAGGCAATACCAACATTTGGGTGGTTGTCGATAGGTTGACTAAGAGCGCTCTTTTCATCCCAATTAGGAGAAAGAGTAGTGCAGTTTGGTTAGCCCCGTTATATTTGAGGGAGATTGTCCGACTACATGGAGTTCCCACGAGCATTGTTACTGATAAAGACCCCACATTTACCAGCGTGTTTTGGAGGAGCCTACAGGAGGCATTGAGGACAAAACTTAGACTTAGCACCACATATCTCCTTCAGAAAGATGGACATACTGAGAGGGTTAATAGGATACTTGAGGACTTATTGCAGATGTGTATTTTGGACTTCGTAAGAACTTGGGAGGTGCATATTCCCTTAGTAGAGTTTGCTTATAATAACAGCTACAAGAATAGCATTGATATGGCTCTTTTCGAGGCATTGTATGCACGACCTTGTAGATCACGTTCGTGTTGGTGAGAGTCCACTGATGGACTTCTACTTAAGCCAAAGATGATTAAGTAAACCTCGGATAAGATAGACTTGATTCAGAGAAGGACGAAGGCGGCTAAAGACAGACATAAATCATATGCGGATAAGAGGAGAGCATGCTTTGATTTCAGCGTAGGGGACATGGTTTTCATCAAGGTGTCACCCCTAAGGAATGTCATATGTTTTGGCTCGGTAGGGAAATTGGTGCCAAAATTTGTTGGGCCATTCCCTATACTAGAGAGATTTGGTCAGATGGCCTATAGCATTTAGCCACCGGAGAGGCTATCAGGTTTCATGATGTATTTCGTGTCTCACACTTGAAAAAGTGCTTGCATGATTATGCAATAGTAGTGGACTCGAGTACCTTGGAGGAGGTTGAGGTTGGAAAGGAGGCATCTGTTAGGCGAGTACCTACACAAATATTAGTGTCTAAGGTAAAGAAATTGAGGAACAAGGAGATTAAGCTTGTCAAGGTTCAATAGGGGGAGGATAGCAATGATGTGACATGAGAACCGGAGGAGAGGATTCACACTTCATTTCCATTTCTTTTTGATAGTACGCTCTTCTTAGCTTTAAGTTTAAATCTTATCTATTTCCTATCGTTTGAATTAGCAGGTCTTAGGTTTAGCCTATGGATGATAGGATATGGTTTAAACATGCTAATAGAACATGTTATGTTTGATTGGATTCGTGTGGATGCAAGTGTTTGCAGTAGATGCATATATACACCGGACACTAATTAGCGATCGACAATTAGGAGACTAACATAATTGCATATGGATGTGTGTGCACTTTTAATTTACTTTTAAAGTTATGGATGAAATAATGGATGATTATCACTTGGATTTTGAATTTGATGGTGGTTATAACATGCATATAGAACTATGTGTTATCATTAGGATTTTTGCATACATTTGGATGGATGGCACAGATATAAGTTGCATTGAAAGGATGTCAACAGAATCAGTGGACTGCCTAATTTCTTGCATTAGTTAAGGCATATACACTACACTAATTGCATAAGTTCATATAAAGCATTACAAATCCTAAGGACAATGGATAACAATGATTGATGGACGAGTATATGGATGTAGATAATTGTATGGTCTTACTTATATCATTCTTCTAAACTTGGAGATTTCGAGGATGAAATCCTTTAAGAAAGAGAGAATGTAACAACCCAAAATTTTAATGAATGGTAATTAATTAACAAATTTATTAATTAAAGAATAAGTTAAAAATTAATGGGAATTGAGCAATTGGATTTGTGCCATTAGGTCTATTACGATTTTCTGGTTCAGATAGACTTTTGGTTTGTGTAAAACGGACTTAAAACGAATATGTTATGGCAGTTTAAAGTTTGGAATCGAAATTTAAATAAACAAACCGAATTAAAATAAATTAATAACGTCTTATAATGCTAAAATCGGGATGACCCAGTCCCAAGTCAGGTTGACCTCTGTGTTGACCCACTTGGAAGATGGGTCGACCCAGGTCATTTTACATGCATGATTTCGTGCATTACACAAAATCAGAGAATGTCTGGTTTATTTGAGACTTTTCTTTCAGCATTCGACATTTGAAATTTTTGACCTAAAATCTAAGGGCCTAGGTTACTCAACAAGCCTCATATCCAACCCCAATTCTCACAACTGAACTCTCCTTCTCTAAGCCACCTATACACAAATTTCTTCCTCTAAAATAAAATGGAGTTTTAAGATAAATTTGTATACACACAAATTAGAGGATTATTTATATACAAATTTAGAGATTCCTAACAGGGCCATTTGGGGAAGCATATTTTTGTGAGTATTTACCGTAATTGCTAGATTAGTATAATTTTTGGAATATTTAGATAGTATAATAGTTTGTTAATTTCCTTACTGTTATTTACAGTTTTTGTATTTATTTTTTGTAGATAATTTCCATAAGTTTAATTACCGTTTCTATTCCTATTTTTATTTATTTCAGTAATTTACCGTTTACTACTAATTTTCAGTCTTCTCCTATCTCCTTTCCTTGTGGTTATTTTATGTACAGTTCGGGCTATGCCCTATTTCATTTATGATTCCATTTTATTTGTTTTGAGTTTAGTCCATGCGAGAGCCTAAACCATTACCCTTTTATTTACGTCGAGTTTAGGACATTCGAGAGCTTAAACCTCTTACCTATTGTTTCTGCTCATATTGGGTAAATAATTATTTTAGGTATAAATGGCCATTTGGGGAATATTGAATAAAGATAGTAATTAGCTAATGAACTATAACTTTGGGAATAACTAATAAACTGAATACTTAGAAGGCATAATTGGAATATGTTAACTTAGTAATTCACTAAGTAACGAGGATCGAGGTTGTATAACAAATATGATAATTGTATCATATAATAAACAAGATGTTTGATCCAACCTAAAATATAATAAGAGGTCATATTGAATGAGTAAGCTTATCAAGTAAACTTAAAATATGTTTTAAGTTTTATATGGAACAAATAAATAAGCGTGGACTAGGAGTTCATTCCGGCAGCGACGACTGATTGGGGAAAATAGGCAGCTCATAGTTGGGGTTCGTTCAAGCAGCATAAACTAATTAAAGAAAATAAGTGGCCAAATGAAATAATTAATATATGGTGGTCTTGGTGTTCACTGACAATTCTATAGGGGTCTATATTAGTAGATGGTCAATGATAAAAAAATTAAATTGTGGATACCAATTCTAGGGTTGACTTGAGTCAAATTGCATTTTTGGTTGGGGACCTGTATCAAGCAGTACCACTTTTATCATTCTATAGATTTCTCACACGAGGAGGCTAGGGGATGCTTTACTATACTTGATAGTAAGAGTCCAAACGAGGTGGGTACGGGCGCGTTCCGTCGGGGCAATGAGCATGCATCGTGCCGATTAGGGAAGATAAGGCGCTGTAACACCCGTGATGAACGCTATGTCTGTTAGAGCTGATGGGGTCGGGCCTGATAAACCCGAGACCCACAGTGGGCATAGATTATCACACTATGGTATAGGAGCCGATCGATGGGTAGAAATTAGGTTATAGCCTAATTATGATATATGGTAAGTTAGTGCAGAAATCGTAATGATATGAGTGAGAAGGCAATTGATTTTATTCCTGCTTATCTTTTCACTGCTTTGTTTACTACCTTTGTGCCTTTATGTTCTTGGAACTATTATTCTGTTTAAACTTCCTTTTGTAGTACTCATGCTAGTAATTGCAGGGCTCACCAGTCTTATGTCTGACTAGTTTCCTTTCTTCCTTCTCTTTTCCCCTTTCTCCACCCAGGTTCATTGGGTGGAGGAACTCAGAGTTGATAAAGATTTGTTTTGGCCTGGATTTCTTCTTGATTCACTTTCCATGTATTCATGTATTATATCACTCTTGATTTGCTTCTAGTTATTGTTACTAATATTGAGGGGGATGACTTTATATTATGCTTTGATTAAGCCAGTTTTATTTTTCTTGAGATAGTTATGAGTTTCTGTAATGATGGATATTTTCATGATGTTATGACAACTATGTTTGGATTTAAGTTTTAAATTCTGTTGTGTTTCTATATATTTTTTCTTATGAACTATAGTTTCTGTAATGTTTATTTATACATATACGCTTCATATTCCTTAACGAAATCCTTATATGGGTGGTGTTAGGGGGTGTGGGGTGTTTCATTAGTCGGGTTAATGTGAGAGTTGTAAATGCAATGAGCCATTATAATTATTACACCAAGACGCGAGGTTATTCCTAAAAAAATGTTATAAAGTTTAAAATGGGGATATTTATTGTTTACAATGGAACATTTTGTAAGAAAAAATGTTATTAGGCATCTTAGGAGACTTAACTGTCACCAAATTCAATCTTGTATATTTAATTAAGATTTTATTTTCTAAAACAAAATGAGCATTTTTTCCCTAGCCATTAATTTTTCTATTTACCGTTTTGAAAAGTGTTAATGGCTGACATTTAAATTGTTAATAAAGATAAGTGTTTAAAAAGGGAAGTTATCCGGCTCTTATTTTATACATTTAGTAAACATTTTGAAAAGAGGCATCTAAATCTTTATTGTAACATTTTGAAATAAATTCTTAATGAAGGATGTTTTATTAAAACAAAACATGTATTGACATTTAGTTCACTAAGCATTAATTTCTTCGTAAAAAAATAGCGCTTCAGGTCCTATTGAGGTATTAAACACCTATTTATTATTTGTGCAAGTATGAAAAATAATAAGGATATGACAATACTCTGGAAAAAATATTTTGAGTAAAAAAAATCACTTTTTAAAAAGAAATAACTTTGAGTAAATAGGGGCTGCTAATTATGTTCTAGGATTAAGAAAGGATAAGTTGCACAATCTAAGCTGGAAATTTTAGTATTAGTCCCAGAAGTTTATAACTAAAAAGATGGTAAAGTATAAGTATTCCCAAAATCAAGGGTTGGTTTAAACTAGATTGCCCAAGATAGTTTAGTTTAGGAATCAATAAATTTATAACTGTGTGTAGCGGTTAGCATATATATATATATATATATATATATATATATATATATATATATATATATATATATGCAAATAATATTGCGCAACTTACATAATTCATGATTTTCGAAGTTAGGATTCATGGTTATTAATTCAAAATTTAGTGGAATTTTTTTTTGTCATTAATGAGAATAAAAGACAATTAGTTTCGGGGGACTGATTTAAAAGAGAAATTTATTTGAAAAGAAATAGAGATATATTTTCAAGCTTGAAGGAAGTTGAAAGAATTAAATAAGTATTCATGGAATGGTCTAGTTTTTATGATGAATGAACCACATTTATGAAAAAGTTGAATAAGGAAAATTCAAAGGAATGGATTGGCATCTTAAGGAATTGGGAAAAAAATTGTAACAATTTGGATTTTTTCCCGGACCTAATCCATCGCAAAATCGATTAAGATCGTTCAAAACCCGAATACGCTAACTTTGGGCATACAACACATTAGAACAAATAACAGAAGACTTTTATAAACATTATAATAATGTTACATCTGAGTACAGAATATCAGAGTACATCGAACAAAAAACAATACAGCGGAAGATTAATTTGCAATGAATATAATACAATCCAGTAGAAGACTATCAATGCTCTGGACGCAGCTCTAAGCTTCGATCCAGAATCCTACTCAATATATCAGCAAAATAAGGTACTCGACCTCCCGTGTGGGAAAGAGGGCACCCGAGTTTGCAAGTGAAGCAAAAAAGAGGTCAGTCATGGGACTGGTATGAGAAATCTTACTTAACTTATCTAACAATATGGCTAATCACAGGACCACGCCGCTAACGCGAAACGGGTTTACTCCGTTGGATTGCTAGTGCATAAATTGATTAAATTTAATTTAAAAACAACGCAATGCTTTTTAGAAAAATGAAATCATTATAAGACTCAAGTCCCATCACACAATGCAACGCAAACTGGAGGATAGAGTTTTACCTTATAATGATTAAACATGCTTAATACGTAGAAAATAATATTTAATATTATTATTAGTGTCTAATTAGTTTTAAAATACTTCAAAGTAAATGTATCAATCCTAGACGTCATAGTACCCCATCCTACTATGTCGTCATATATAGGTTTACAATCAAAACCATAATGTTGTACTGGAAATTGGGTTTCCGTCATGAGTCAAGGCTAGGGATGATCTCCTCACCAATTCGAGACACTCTAGCAATGTCTCAGGATCCCCGCAGTGAACCCTTGGATCCTGCAGGGCCGGTCACAAATATACCTTAGTGGATTGGCAATTCCTGAACACACGTTTTCCGGTCCTATTGAACCTATAATTTGGTCACTATCGACCAATAAATCCGAAGCGCCTCATAATTCATCAACCACATAAGTAAAATGTCAGGGCTGGCAAAACCCTGATACCACTTCTAGCTAGAAAGAAACGTGTGCACTCCCTGCGTTTCCTTGTCCCGTTTCTGACTCTTACCGGGGTGTGAGGCTCGCGAGGTAACATTATACACAAAGCTATGCCGAAATAGGCTATGCTTTGATCATCAACCACAAGGCACTGCTTTTCAACAAAAGCCTTGATCATTTGCATCTTGGCATGCTAGATTGACAATTCACGCCATGCGATCAATAACTATTAGTATATAACTCTGAGCTCGTGCGTCTCAAAGAAGGGTGTTAAGCAAGAGAATAAATTCTCCCCCACCAAACAGATAAATATTAAATAGAAATCAATTTACATGGAATGAAATTCAACGTCAGACACACATCCATTTACAAGTCCATTCTGGGTCCGAATGAAACCAGAGACACCTTATTCCTCGTCCCGTATGTCCAATACGGAAGAGAGGTGCTCGCATATCCAGACAATCAACAAGTACATCCGGACAACTACCACTTTAAACCTTTCCTAGGAGCGACCCAGTTCAGGTCATCAGTAGTCACCCATTCGATGTGAAGATCGCCGGTCTTCAATCACCGTCTTCAATGTCTTCGACTTTTAATCGTCGTAGTAATTATTCAGAATGGGTTAAACCCGGTCGTTCCGAAAAACTCGCGTATTTTATAATCAAAAATTAAATGATATAAAGACACATCATACGCCTCATTCCATTTCAGAATATCCTTTTAATAAAATATTCATATTATTAGAGAAAGGTTCCCATCAATTTTATCAAAGATAAATTCTTTTAAATTTATTTTTAATCTTTCTTTTTAAAGATTCATTAAAACTCCAATTCGATTTTAATATCAAAAATCATTACTTTATGCTTATTCAACTTTTAAGAAATTAATCTTGTCATTAACTGGGCTAAAGAACCAATGTCATTTAAAACACAGTTCACGATAAACCCAAAATCATCTTCCATTAAATATGGAATTTTCACAGAAATCAAATCAATATTTAATTGATATAAATTTCTGTATCAGACCGCTAATATAAATGGAATAACGACAAAGCCTTTTAAATTCCATATATAGTAACAGTCTTCTTTTACAGAAGCCTATCTCGATTATTATCCAATCGAATTTCCACTCAATTCAAATTTAACATATTAAATTGGAAAACTTGACTTTGGAAATTTTCTTTTTAAATCTTAATAAAAAGATTTATAAATTCTAAATCATATTTTTACTGTTAATTGGGCTAAAGAACAAATGTCGTTTAAAACACAGTTCACAGTAAGCCCAATTCACATATCATTTTATTCCAATCACTAAATATAATTGGAAACTCTTATAATCTTAATTAAAAGATTTATTCTTTTCATACGGGGTTTAAGAACAGTGTTATTTAAGACACCATCCATAACAACCCAAAATCCAATTCTTTTATTTAATTCCAATTAAATATTAATTAATTGGAAGATTACATTAAATCTTAATTTAAAAGATTTATTCTAGTTAATAATTAGTTCATTTCGATAAAAATATATTCATATCTTTTATGTCCATCCAAAATGGACATAGAAATCATCATTTTACTCTTCGTTGAATATTATTTTAAAATATTCGTTATTCAAAAATATTCTTTATATAAAAAGATTCTTTATGTAAAATGTACTTTATATTACAATGTTCTTTATTTTAAAGTATTCTTTATGTTACAATGTTCTTTATTTTAAAATATTCTTTATTTAAAAGATATTCTGAATCGGAATGCGACTCAATCATTTACCATATAATTTCGGTTATATGGATTCCATACATCGCATGTATACGGCAATAACTATAAATAATCATTACACAATCCATTCACATCTAGAGTGAAATCTACCACTGTGTGAGCATTAAAATGAATAAATAATGCTCATCGCAGCCTGTCAATCCATCGATTGACATTCATCTAAATATTGGGACTAGTGTATGTCAAATATCATCCCAATACCCGTGTGGGGTTTCCAGACAACAACAATTCATCAAAATAAATCAGTGATTAATGAATTTAACCAATTTTAATTCTGCTAACAAGTTGATGATAAATTACAAACATGTTATTATATTCCTAATGCCAAATGAAAATGTATTTTACTCGCAAAATTTCCCTACATGTGTCAAATGTATAATTCGACAATACAAACGTCACTTTAATTTACATACAAATTCTATTGTATAATTTAACAATAAAATGTCACTTTAATTTACATACAAATTATAATGTATGTTTTGACAAATTAAATGATTCTTATATTTGCATATAAATTCTAATGTATGTTTTGTAAATAAAAATGATTCTTATATTTGCATATAAATTCTAATGTATGTTTTAGCAATAAAAATGATTCTTTATTTAACATACAAATTCTAATGTATGTTTTAACAATAAAAATGATTCTGTATCTTTTAACAATAAAAATGATTCATTATTTAACATACAAATTCTAATGTATGTTTTAACAATAAAAATGATTCTTTATTTAACATACAAATTCAAATGTATGTTTTAACAATAAAAATGATTCTCTCATTTTTGGTGACGATTCTATTTCAATAAGATGATTTCATTTTGGTTGAAAATTCTATTTCAACAAAATGATTAAAAGTGATAATTCCATATTGTTAACAACTCTTATTTTAACCAATTGAATAAAAGTGATAATTCATATTGTTCACGATTCTAATTTAAAAAATGAACAACCAATGATAATTTCATATTGTTAACAATTCTAATTTAACAAAATGAATACAGATGATTCATTCATTTTTGTTGACAATCCCAGCTTCAATAAAAATGACAATTCATTTTTGATAATTTTAATTTAATAAAATGGCATATTTATTTACATACATTTTTCTATGTATTCTAATGACAAATAAAAGAATAATTTATTTGCATACATTATTCTATGTATTCTAATGACAAATAAAAAACAATTTATTTGTATACATTATTCTATTCAACATAACAAATAAAAAATGATAATTTTATTTGTTTACAATTTCTATACAACAAAAATGATATTTTTGTTTTATCACAAATCTATTTAACAAAAATGTTTTTTTTGTTTAACTCAAATCTAATTAACAAAAATGTAATTTTTGTTTTAACCTTTATCTAATTAACAAAAATGTAATTTTTGTTTTCAACCTAACTTCTTTGCCAAAAATGTATATTTTTGTTTCACTAAACTTCTTTGACAAAAATGAATATTTTTGTTTCACTAAACTTCTTTGACAAAAATGAATATTTTTGTTTTGACAAATATAATTTGACAAAAATGCATATTTTGTTTCGACTAATATAATTCGACAAAAATGAATGTTTTGTTTCAACTAATATAATATGACAAAAGTGCATATTTTGTTTCAACAAATATAATTCGACAAAAATGAATGTTTTGTTTCAACTAATATAATTTAACAAAAGTGAATGTTTTGTTTCAACTAATATAATTCGACAAAAATGAATGTTTTGTTTCAACTAAACTATTTGACACAAAATGATTATTTTTATTTCAACTAACATGTTTAACCAAAAATGTTTATTTTATTACAAATAACATGTTTGACAAAAATGTTTATTTTTATTTCAACTAACATGTTTATTTTTATTTCAACTAAGCTAATAAAAAAAATGAATATTTTTGTTTAATTCAAATTCTAATTAACAAAGATGTTAAATTTTTGATTCAACAAATCTAGTGAACAAAAATGATAAATTTTGTTAACTCCAATTCTAATTAACAAAAATGTTAATTTCAACGGATCTACATAACACACCAATCACAAATTAAATCACATATGACAATCAGCAGAATATTACAGTGTATGAGTAATACTACAACTATGATTAATAAATTTTAATTATATAAAAAAGTAGAATTTCTCACCTTGATCAGATTCAGAAATCGTTTATATAACGATTGATTTTTTAATTGAATTAAACCGCATGTTTTTAATTCAATCAAAATTTTCAACTTCCTCCGTTTTGATTCTAGTCAGTTCTGAAAGGTAGATCGTGCTGAGACGATTCCAACGCAACGAAAATCGTTCGATTCTTGATCACCAAATTAAAAGATATTAATATTAAAGTTTGTGTAATTTAAATAAACTATTAATTCCTTAATGACATAATAAATTAATTAATCACCACCTAATTATCTTCCTCCCCATGGTTCCATACAGTAACCAACGAAACCCAACGTGACTCCTTTAGGGTTCAGGATCGCACCCCCGCAACGCGCCAGACCAGCATCAACGAGCACCACTTCGAAGCAGACATCCGCTTCTCCCCGCGCCATGACCCTCATCCAACTCGCAGGTCCCACCATCTCGCAAAATTCCTCCGAATGCTGGCAGCTTGCACGCAGAAATCGAGAGATTCACATCATAATTTTCGATCATAGCCGCTCAATTTGTAGAGCACTCAGAGCTCTTCGATTTTCCTATTTTATGTTTTGAATTTCATTGAATAATTCTTGCAAAATTGGGAGGAGGATGTTGGAGCTTTCTGGCCATCAAAAGGAATGGCGACGGCTGTAGGTTTGAATTAGGGTTTAGAGTTTTGACTTAGGTTAGTATTTATAATAAAATAATATTAAATTCTCTAGTTTTGCAAATAAACCCGTTAAGTCTCAGTAGCTCCCATTTCAGCCCAATGAGAGTTGTCCCTAGGCAAATACACCCATTCCGGACACAATGGACTAGCTCCCGTCAGCCCGTTTGATTGCCTCAACCCACTTTTCTTTAATTTAAAGTATAAAACATTTAAAATTTAATTTTGAACGTACATTTTAATTTATCGGGGCCACATACTAACTCTAACAATTCCAGAAAAATTATTTCTAGTTATGGCTTGACGATACGGTCCTAACAAAACTGATTTCATCGAATTTGGAGACCGTTTGAAAAATGGTCATTTTCTGGTCGATCCAAATTGACTGAAATTGACAAAACACGTTTTCTTTTGCAACCATCACATATTAATTCCAAAAAATTTGAAAATTGGAATCTAGCAATAATTTGACATTCCGGATCCAACCAAAGTGGTTTCATCGAAAACGGAGGTCATTTGTAAAATGGCTATTTTTAATATTAAAAAATATATATAAATTCTATAGCGACTATTTTGAATTTTAAACTGGGCATAACTTTTGATTCCCGTTATGAAATTTCAATTTTTCAGATTTGTTGGAAAGATATTTTTAAATAGATTTAAATATTTTTGGTTTCACCAAAATTCGATTTATTTGCATCCTGTACATTCAGTCAAAGTTCAAAATTTCAAACTACCGCGCTATTTCTAACTCCTTTTATAATTAAATTAAAAAAATTTGTTCTAACTTCGATCTAAATAAATTTTTAATCGTTATTATTTAAAATAAATATTTTAAATATTTAAAATAAATTATTTTAAATATTTAAAATAAATTATTTTAAATATTTAAAATCCATTAAGATTTCTAATATAAAAAATTTAAATTGGTTCCGATTTTCCGGGTTGTTACAATCTCCCCCACTTAAAATTTTTTCGTCCTAAAAAAGGAACGAAGTTGAAAGTTATTTAATTAACCAACTCAACTTTCATTTTTTTATAAGTTCAATAATTTTATTAGTTGAACTAATAATCACACAACACAATCATAAATCAATTAGTTGATTAGCTTTAAAAATATATATAACTTTTATATACTTAAAAAATCATATTTTCTAAGATCGGATTATATATATATATAATCACAAATACGTTAATTATAAACTTGTCACTCTTAGTCCATTCTAGGGCATTACTAACCCCATCTCTAACGAGTTTTCTCATTCTAGAGTGCTACTGATCTTATCTCTAATGAGTATTCATTTATAGGATATTACTAATCCTACCTCTGATGAGTCTTTTGTTCAGTTCTAACGAGTTGTATCTGAAAGATTTGAGCTAATCAAAGCTCTGGTACAACTGTAACGATTTGGATTTTTCTCGGACCTAATCGATCGCAAAATCGACTAAGACCGTTCAAAAACCCAAATAAGCTAACTTTGGGCATACAACACATTAGAACAAATAACAGAAGACTTTTATGAACACTATAATAATGTTACATCAGAGTACAAAATATCAGAGTACATCAAATAAATAACAATACAGCAGAAGATTAATTTACAATGGATATAATACAATACAGCGAAAGACTATCAATGCTCTGGATCCAGCTCTAAGGTATAAGCTACTCGACTGTCCGTGTGGGAAAGAGGGCACCCGAGTTTACAAGTGAAACAAACTACAGGTCAGTCATGGGACTGGTATGAGAAATCTTACTTAACTTATCTGATAATAAGGCTAATCACAGGACCATGCCGATAACGCGGAACGGGTTTACTCCATTGGATTGCCAGTGCATAAATTGATTAAATTTTATTCAAAAAAAACACAATGCTTTTTAGAAAAATGAAATCATTATAAGACTCAAGTCCCACCACACCATGCAACGCAAACCGAAGGATAGAGTTTTACCTTATAATGATCAAACATGATTGATACGTAGAAAATAATATTTAATATTATTATTAGTTTCTAATCAGGTTTAAAATACTTTAAATTAAATGTATCAATCCTAGACGGCATAGTACCCCATCCTACTATGTCGCCATATATAGGTTTACAATCAAAAGCGTAATACCATATTGGAAATTGGGTTTCCGTCATGAGTCAAGGCTAGGGACGATCTCCTCACCGATTCGAGACACTCTAGCAATGTCTCAGGATCCCCCGCAGTGAACCCTTGGATCCTGCAGGGCCGGTCCACAAATATACCTTAGTGGATTGGCAATTCCTGAACACACGTTTGGCGGTCCTATTGAACCTATAATTTGGTCACTATCGACCAATAAATCCAAGGCGCCTCATATTCCATCAACCACATAAGTAAAATGTCAGGGCATGCAAAACCCTGATACCGCTTCTAGCTAGAAAGAAAACGTGTGCACTCTCTACGTTCCCTTGTCCCGTTTCTGACTCTTACCGGGGTGTGAGGCTCGCGAGGTAACATTATACAATAAGCTATTCCGAAATAGGCTATGCTTTGATCAGTAACCACAAGGCACTGTTTTCAACAAAAGCCTTGATCATCTGCATCTTGGCATGCCACATTGACAATTCACGCCATGCGATCAATAACAATCAATATATAACCTCTGAGCTCGTGCGTCTCAGAGAAGGGTGTTAAACAAGAGAATAAATTCTCCGCCACCAAATAGATATATATTAAATAGAAATCAATTTACATGGAATGAAATTCAACGTCAGACACGCATCCATTTACAAGTCCGTTCTACGTCTGAACGAAACCGGAGACACCTTATTTCTCGTCCCGTATGTCCAATATGGAAGAGAGGTGCTCGTATATCCAGACAATCAGCAAGTACGTCCGAACAACTACCATTTTAACCCATTCCTTGGAGTGACCCAGTTCAGGGCATCAGTAGTCGCCCATTCGATGTGAAGATCGCCGGTCTTCAATCACCATTTTCAATGTCTTCGACTTTTAATCATCGTAGTAATTATTCAGAATGGGTTAAACCCGGTCTTTTCGAATAACTCGCGTATTTTATAATCAAAAATCAAATGCTATAAAGACACATCATACGCCTCATTCCAATTCAGAATATTTTTTTAATAAAATATTCATATTATTAGGGAAAGGTTCCCATCAATTTGATCAAAGATAAATTCTTTTAAATTTATTTTTAATCTTTTTTTTTTAAGATTCATTAAAACTCCAATTTGATTTTAATATAAAAAATCATTACTTTATGATTATTCAACTTTTAAGAAATTAATCTTATCTTTAATCGGGTTAAAGAACCCATGTCATTTAAAACACAGTTCACGATAAACCCAAAATCATCTTCCATTAAATATGGAATTTTCACAAAAATCAAACCAATATTTAATCGATATAAATTTCTGTATCAGACCGCTAATATAAATGGAATAACGACAAAGCCTTTTAAATTCCATATATAGTAACAATCTTCTTTTACAGAAGCCTATCTCGATTATTATCCAGTCGAATTTCCACTCAATTCCAATTTAATATATTAAATTGTAAAACTTTACTTTGGAAATTTCTTTTTAAATCTTAATAAAAAGATTTATAAATTCTAAATCATATTTTTACTGTTAATCGGGCTAAAGAACAAATGTCGTTTAAAACACAGTTCACAGTAAGCCCAATTCACATATCATTTTATTCCAATCACTAAATATAATTGGAAACTCTAATAATCTTAATTAAAAGATTTATTCTTTTCGTATGGGGTTTAAGAATAGTGTTATTTAAGACACCATCCATGACAACCCAAAATCCAATTCTTTTATTTAATTTCAATTAAATATTAATTAATTGGAAGACTAAATTAAATCTTAATTTAAAAGATTTATTCTAGTTAATAATTAATTCATTTCGATAAAAATATATTCTTATCTTTTGTGTCCATCCAAAACAGACATAGAAATCATCATTTTACTCTTCGTTGAATATTATTTTAAAGTTTTTGTTATTTAAAAATATTCTTTATATAAAAAGATTATTTATGTAAAATATTCTTTATATTACAATTGTAATAACCCGGAAATGCGAGCCAGTTTAAAATTTTTATTTTGGCAATTTTAGCGAATTTTGAATATTTAAAATAGATTATTTTAAGTAATATCGACGAAAAATTTATTTTGAATAGAATTCGAACGAATATACTATATACGTCGTCATTAGAATATAAATATTTTATTTTAATTATAAAAGGAATTGAAAATGGCGCTGTAGTTCGATAATTCGATTTCAAACTTCAATTGAATGTACCGGGTGCAAAATAAACCGAATTTTAGCGAAACCATAAATAATAGGATCTATTTGATATTATCTTTCCAACGAATCCGAAAAATTGAAATTTCATAGCGGGAATCAAAAGATATGTCCAGTTGAAAATTCTGAATAGTCGCTATGAAATTCAGGCCCTTAAAAATGGAAATTTTGCAAATGACCTCGGATTTCGACGAAACCACTTTTGTTGGGTCAATGATATAAAATTATTGCTAGATTCCAAATTTCGTAATTTTTCGAATCAATATGTGAGCGTGGCAAAGGAAAACGCGTTTGACCAGTTTCAGTTGATTTTAATCGACTGGAAAATGGCCATTTTTTCAAACGGTCTCAGAATTCTGCGAAACTAGTTTTGTTAGGACCGTATCATTAATACAAAGCTAGAAAATATTTTTCTGGGATTTTTCGAGTTAGTATGTGACCCAAGTAAATTGAAATGCGCATTCAAATTCAATATATAGAGTTATATGTTGATTTTGACGAAAACTGATCGAAACGATCGAATCAGCTTACGATACATATCCCATTGTGTTCGAAATGGGGGTAATTAGCTAGGGACGACAGGCGGTGGGTCTCGTTTCGAGTGCAAATGAAAAAAATTACTTTTTGAGATCAATAAATAATTAGATATATATTTATACTTACCCCTCTGATCTCTCTCTCCTCGTTCATTAAAAAAAAAGAATCGGAGGAGCTCGACGCCCCCCCCTTCAACGTCGCCGCCGCCAGCGCTGGCGTGGGCCACCGCCACACCCCCCCAGCCTCCACTCCCCTCTCTCCGCTGCTTCTCTCTCCTCTGGAAACCCCTCGACGAACCTCGCCTCTCCTCCCCTGGACCACCGCCCTCCGCCTGACGTCGCTCCCCCTTCCTCCTCCTCCCATCGCCTCGCCCTGTTCTCCCCTTGAAGACCCTCCAGCCCAAGAACCTCCGCGCCGTGAACCCCACGACATCCCCTACCCGAAACCCTAGCGCAACCGCCCAATCAGCCCCTTCCTTCCTGGTGCCCCCACCTGACGCCGCTCCACCCTGAAGACCGACGCACTGCAGACCCAGGAGCTCCTCCACCCTCCGGCGAATTGCAGCAGCTCCCCTCCTCTGTAAAGGTCGGATCGGTGAGTTTTCCTTTCGATTTTAACTCCTTAAAACTTTGATTTAGAAAAAATATATCATGGTTTAAAAAAAAATATTATTGTTTAAAAATAGTAAATTAGCATAGATGTTCAAAAAAATAAAATTGCTTTGTTTGTCAAAAATAAGATTCGCTTTGTTTTAAAATATAATTAGACGAGATTTTTAACTATAAAAAGATATGATTTTTAATGGCGCAAAGATGAGATTGTTAATGGTGAAAAGTTTTAATTTTTAAAACAAGAAAGGTTCGATTTTTATATATTGAATAGCGAAGTAAATATTCGATTTTTATATATTGAATAGCAAAGTAAAAATTCGATTTTTATATATTGAATAGCGAAGTAAGAATGTGATTTTTATATATGTAGAGAATACGGGAAATGAAAATGACAAAAGGCGAGAAAGGCGAAGATTCCTACATAAGAAGAGTCGTGGCGTTGGAATAGCTATTCTGTGAGAACTTCTCACCTTTTAAAATTCCTTTTTCTAGTTATATTATAATATATACTAGGATGCAGACGGTGTTTAGTAGCACCCGACACCACTGTCCACAGACCATGGACTTGTTTGTTTGGTTGCATAGATTAGTTAGATTATTTTATTTGAAGTTGGTTGTTTGTTGAACTGAAATCGAATTGATTGATATGTGTATGGCGTGGGCCATCACTAGACCAGGGATAAGGCTAGGCCTTGTCCCGTTTTTAGTATCGTGCCGTTATGCCGCCGAAATTTTATAAAACAAGTTAGAAAAATAAAGATATCATTTTATTTGATAAATGAACCGAATAGAATATTCATAGGTTGAATAAAATAATTTGATCGTTAAAAATATAATTTTTAACGTGAAAGTGAATAAATAAATATTTATAATCAAATCAGCCGATTTGTTTATATACACTGATTTGACTGATATTGATTGGGTCGATAAATTTTACACATCGCCCAACTGTACAAATAAAATCTGTGTTTGATTGTTTGAAACCCCACATGGGTATTGGGATAAAATACGGCATACACTAATCCCAATAATTAGTTGTATGTCGATCGATTGATTGACAGGCTGTTATAAGCGTTAGATATCTATATTTGATGCTTATACAGTGTAGTGCACTTTGAATGATGGTTGATTATTTAACGTTGCTATTATATACATTTGTCGTATGGAATCCATATAATTAACTTTCTATGGTAATTGATTGGGCCTCATTCCAATTTAGAAAATAAAGAATATTATAAAATAAAGGTTCATGTGTTGACTATACTCATCCGTTGAGATTAGTCATGTGTTGAACGAAATATTTTAACGATAAAATTTACAACTTTAATATTATAAAATAAAGGTTCATGTGTTGACCGTACTCATCCGTTGAGATTAGTCATGTGTTGAACGAAATATTTTAACAATAAAATTTAAAATCTATATCATATATGAAATTAGAAATTAACTGGAAAATAGATGAGATGAGTGGTCTCCTGGATATTGATCTGATGTTGGTTTCGGCCTTCGGGGTTAATATTCAGGTAATCATTCTCTTACTAATTTACGGTTGGAGTCTGATTTGGAATCAAACGATAGATACCATAATTTTTATAAAATATATTAAATAACAAAAATAGTCACACGTGGATAGTACTCATTCGTTGAGATTAGTCGTGTGTTGACAAAAATATAGAGTCATGTATTGAAAGAAATATAGATTCATTTGTTGAATAGAATAACGAAGTTATTGAAAAATATAAAGCCGTGTTGATTAGAGATACGCTATTTTGACGCAAACGATATTTATATCGATTATATTCATTTTTATAATGAATATTAAAAAGAGATAAAAATCGAATATTTATAACAGGAATTCGAATTGAATTGAATATATAACGAATTCGATTTGAATTAAATAGAAAACGAATTCGATTTGAATTAAATAGAAAACGAATTCGAATTGAATTGAATCAAATAGAAAACGAATTTGAATTGAATCGAATAGAAAACGAATTTGAATTGAATTGAATAGAAAACAAATTTGATTGGATTTGAATAGAAAACGAATTTGAATTTGATTTGAATTTGAATTAAATTGAATTGAATAGAAAACGAATTTGAATTCAAATTGAAAAGAAATTTGAATAGAATTGAATATAAAACGAATTCGAATTGAATTGAAAACGAATTGAAATAGAATAGAAATCGATTTGAAATGAATTCAAATTTAATAGAAATTTGAATTAAATTGAAATGAATTTAAAACGAATTTATAAGGAAGAATTCAATTTTGATTTGAATTGGAAATGGAAGTAGAAATTGTTTTTGAAACAAATTTGAATCTATTTATAAAATTCGTTTTGAATAGAAATCGACGAAGTATATATTATATATATAATATAATGGCCTGAATAGAACGCGCCGCGCCGCGACAGTTCGTGAATTTCGACCATTGATTTCGAACAAACATTACGGGAGATCCGACCGTCGGATTCTCCTAAAACTGGAACCGTTGGGTTCGTATCGAAAAGTGCTTTCTAACGAATATTAGAAATTTGAAATCTAACGGTTGGATTTGGAGACACGTCCAAATCAAATTTGGAAAAGGTCGCTGTAAGTGCAGTTCGATGGCCGTTGATGGAAATCGACTATACGGGCCTTGATAAAATTATTAAAAATAGTAATAATTTGTGTAAAATCATAAGAAATGATTTGGGAAAAATTGGGATGAAAAACTGCATATTTGAAAAGATAAAAGTAGATTTTTATCGAAATGAACTAGTTTTGAACTAAAATTAAAACCCAACTACTTTTAAATAAATTGGATTGAAAAGGGGTTTTAAATAATCGGAATTTCAAATATAGTTGATTGGGATTGGATTAGAATTGATTTTGGGTTTATCGTGAACTGTGTTTTAAATGACATTAGTTCTTTAACCCAGTAAAGGGAGTTTTAATGAATCTGCAATTAGATTGAAATGTGAATTGATAATTTAAATTATCAAAGTTGGAAAGTGAGAGAGAATGAAGTATCACCAGTTTTGCTCCAAAGTGATAGTTAAATCTTTAATTATATTTGAACGTGAAATGGTAATTAATTTTACCGATAACACCGTGGTGTTAGATATGGAGTACTACCAGTTTTGCTTCATGGGATGAATAGGTTAGGATTGAGAAATAAAATAAATAATTACTTCGGTGCGGTTCGCTAATCTCGACTAGTTTGAAAACCATAATTTGGTTAGATATGACATCCAATGGAAGATTAAAGAATAAATTTTAAAGAATTTATCTTGGATAAAATTAATGGGAACCTTTCCCCTAAGAATATGAAATTTAGAAACTAGCTGTAAGTTAGCTAAGAAGAATGGTTTCCTGGGTATGGATCTGATGTTGGTTTCGGCCTTCGGGGTTAATATTTGGGAAATTGTTCTCTTGTTGATTTACGGTTAGTGACTAATGAATTGGAATGAGGCGTATGTTGTGTTTCTGTAACATTTGTTTATAATATACGCGGGTTGTTCGGAAAGGCCGGGTTTATACCCATTCTAAATAACCGATTCGACGATAAGTCGAAGATGAAGACGGTGGTTGAAGACCGGAAGTCTTCACATCGTTTGGGTGATTACTGATGATCCTGATTGGGCTGTACACCTAAGATGAGGGAATCAGTTGGTGGTCGTCCAGACGTACTTGGAGATCGATGGATATGCGAGGAAAGTGCCTCCGGTTTCGTTCAGGCCCAGAACGAACTTGTAAATGGATTGTGTGTCTGACATTGGATTTTATTCTATGTTGATTGATCTTTATTAAATATACATCTGTTTGGCGGCGGAGAATTTATTCTTTTGCTTAACGCCCTTCTCTGAGACGTATGAGCTCAGAGGTTGTATATCGATGGACATCAGTCGCATGGCATGAATGGCCTGTGTTGCACGCTAAGATGCAATGACCAAGGCTTTTGTTGAAAAGCAGAGTCTTGTGGTTGATGATCAAAGCACGGCCTACGTGGAAGCTTTGTGTATAACGTGAATTCGCGAGCCTCACACCTCGGTATGAGTTAAAAATGGGATACGGACCGCTGGGAGGACATGACGTTTCTTTCTAGCTTTGGTGGTGTCAGTGACTTACCAGCCCTGACATTTATATACTTTTCACCTTTGTGGTTGTTGGAATGAGGCGCCTCAATTATAGGTCTGTAAGGACTGGGAAACGTGTGTTTAGGAATTGCCAATCCTCAAACGTAGGAGAGGACCGGCCCAGCTGATCCAAGGGTTACCCAGTGTGCGTAGTCCCGAGAATTTGTTAGAGTGTCTCGGATCGGAGAGGAGCTTGCCCCTTGCCTCGACTCATGACGGAAATCCAATTTCCAATACGAGATATTTCAGTTTTATTTGCAGAGCCTAGTATGGCGACATGATAGATGGTACCCATGCCGCCTAGGATTGATATTTATGATTGAAATTGTTTTGACACTATACACTTATAATAGTATCAAATGATTTGTTTTAAACATACCAAGCATGTTTGGCTATTGTTAGGGAAAACCCTATCCTCCGGCTTGCGTTGCATTGTGTGATGGGATCTGGGTCTTATATTAGCTTCATTTTTCAAAAAAGCATTTCGTTGTTTATTCTAAGCACTGGTATTCTTGGGAGGAAACCCGTTCCGTGTTATACGGCGTGGTCCCTTGAATTACTCTCTTTTAAAGTAAAGTTTTAAATACTGTTTTAGTTCTCACACCAGTCACATGACTGACCTGGAGTTTATTGTTTTAACCTAAACTCTGGGTGCCCCTTTTTTCTGCACAGGCAGCTAGTAGTTTTGGTTTTGCAGATATATATTCACAGGATCCTGGTTTACAGCTAGAACGATGCTCGGAAAGCTCTGTATCCGTGCATTACTTTCAGTTGTGTTTTCTATTGTTTTTCCGCTGCTGTGTAATTTATTGTAATCTCTGATATTATCAAATGTAATTTATTCATTTATACTCTGTATATTCTTGTATTCTGATGGAATTGTTGTAATAAGCAATGAAATGTTCTTCTGTCTGCGTTCTGATTCGTCTTGTCCTCACAGTAATTCGTTCTTTCTCTTCTCTTCGGAGACCGGGGAAGTTCGGGTCGCTTCATTTGGTATCAGAGCCAGGTTTCGATCCCGGGACCTGTGGGTTATGGGCCCACCACGCTTCATTCGTTCTTTATTTTAAAGTATTCTTTATGTTACAATGTTCTTTATTTTAAAATATTCTTTATTTAAAAGATATTCGAAATCAGAATGCGACACAATCGTTTACCATATAATTTCGGTTATATGGATTCCATACATCGCATGTATATGGCAATAACTATAAATAATCATTACACAATCCATTCACATCCAGAGTGAAATCTACCAATGTGTGAGCATTAAGATGAATAAATAACGCTCATCGCAGCCTGTCAATCCATCAATTGACATTCAACTAAATATTGGGACTAGTGTATGTCAAATATCTTCCCAATACCCGTGTGTGGTTTCCAGACAACAAAAATTCATCTAAATATATCATTTTTTAATGAATTTAACCAATTGTACTTCCGCTAACATGTTGATGATAAATAACAAACATGTTATTGTATTCCTATTGCCAAATGAAAATGTATTTTACTCGCAAAATTTCCCTACATGTGTCTAATGTATAATTCGACAATACAAACGTCACTTTAATTTACATACAAATTCTATTGTATAATTTAACAACAAAATGTCACTTTAATTTACATACAAATTCAAATGTATGTTTTGACAAATAAAATGATTCTTATATTTGCATATAAATTCTAATGTATGTTTTGCAAATAAAAATGATTCTTATATTTGCATATAAATTCTAATGTATGTTTTAGCAATAAAAATGATTCTTTATTCAACATACAAATTCTAATGTATGTTTTAACAATAAAAATGATTCTTTATTTAGCTACAAATTCTAATGTCTGTTTTAACAATAAAAATGATTCTCTCATTTTTATTGATGATTCTATTTCAACAAAATGATTAAAAATGATCTTTTCATTTTGGTTGAAAATTCTATTTCAACAAAATGATTAAAAGTGATAATTCCATATTGTTAACAACTCTTATTTTAACCAATTGAATAAAAGTGATAATTCATATTGTTCACGATTCTAATTTAACAAAATGAATAACCAACTATAATTTCATATTGTTAACAATTCTAATTTAACAAAATGAACATAGATGATTCATTCATTTTTGTTGACAATCCTAGCTTCAATAAAAATGACAATTCATTTTTGACAACGTTAATTTAATAAAATGGCATATTTATTTACATACATTTTTCTATGTATTCTAATGACAAATAAAAGAATAATTTATTTGCGTACATTATTCTATGTATTCTAATGACAAATAAAAGAACAATTTATTTGTATACATTATTCTATTCAACATAACAAATAAAAAATAATAATTTTATTTGTTTACAATTTCTATATAACAAAAATGTTATTTTTGTTTTATCACAAATCTATTAAACAAAAATGTTTTTTTGTTTAACTCCAACCTAATTAACAAAAATGTAATTTTTGTTTTAACTCTTATCTAATTAACAAAATTGTAATTTTTGTTTTCAACATAACTTCTTTGTCAAAAATGAATATTTTTGTTTCACTAAACTTTTTTGACAAAATGAATATTTTTGTTTCACTAAACTCCTTTGACAAAAATGAATATTTTTGTTTCAACTAATATAATTTGACAAAAATGCATATTTTGTTTCAACTAATATAATTCGACAAAAATGAATGTTTTGTTTCAACTAATATAATTTGACAAAAGTGCATGTTTTGTTTCAACAAATATAATTCGACAAAAAAGAATGTTTTGTTTCAACTACTATAATTTGACAAAAGTGAATGTTTTGTTTCAACTAATATAATTCGACAAAAATGAATGTTTTGTTTCAACTAAACTATTTGACACAAAATGATTATTTTAATTTCAACTAACATGTTTAACCAAAAATGTTTATTTTTATTTCAACTAACATGTTTGACAAAAATGTTTATTTTTATTTCAACTAACATGTTTATTTTTATTTCAACTAAGCTAATAAACAAAAATGAATATTTTTGTTTAACTGAAATTCTAATTAACAAAGATGTTAAATTTTTGATTCAACAAATCTAATGAACAAAAATGATAAATTTTTATTACCTCCAATTCTAATTAACAAAAATGTTAATTTCAACAGATCTACATAACACACCAATCACAGATCAAATCACGTATGACAATTAGCAGAATATTACAGTGTATGAGTAATACTACAACTATGATTAATAAATTTTAATTATATAAAAAAGTAGAATTTCTTACCTTGATCGGATTCAAAAATCGTTTATATAACGATTGTTTTTTTAATTGAATTAAACCACGTTTTTTAATTCAATCAAAATTTCCAACTGCCCCCGTTTTGATTCTAGTCTGTTCTGAAAGGTAGATCGTGCCGAGACAATTCCAACGCGACGAAAATCGTTCGATTCTGATCACCTGATAAAAAGATATTAATATTTAAAGTTCGTGTAATTTAAATAAACTATTAATTCCTTAATGACATAATAAATTAATTAATCACCAACTAATTATCTTCCTCCCCATCGTTCCATATAGTAACCAACGAAACCCAAAGTGACTCCTTTAGGTTTCAGGATCGCACCCCCTACGACGTGCCGGACCATCTTCAGCGAGCACCACTTCAAAGCCGACATCCGCCTCTCCCTGCGCCATGACCCTCATCCAACTCGCAGGCTCCACCATCTCGCAAAAGGCCTCCGAACGCTGGCAGGTTGCATGCAGAAATCTAGGGATTCACGTCATAATTTTTTATCATAGCCGCTCAATTTGTAGAGCACTCAAAGCTCTTCGATTTTCCTATTTTATGTTTTGAATTTCATTGAATAATTCTTGCGAAATTGGGAGGAGGATGTTGAAGTTTTCTGGCCATCAAAAGGAATGGCGGCGGCTGTAGGTTTGAATTAGGGTTTAGAGTTTGACTTAGGTTATTATTTATAATAAAATAATATTAAATTCTCTAATTTTGCAGATAAACCCGTTAAGTCTCAGTAGCTCCCATTTCAACCTAACGAGAGTTGTCCCCAGACAAATACCCCCATTCCGGATAAAAAGGGCTAGGTCCCGTCATCTCGTTTGATCACCTCAACCCACTTTTCTTAATTTTAAATATAAAACATTTAATATTTAATTTTGAACGTACATTTTAATTCATCGGGGCCACATACTTAATCTAAAAATTCCAGAAAAATTATTTCTAATTATGGTTTGATGATACGGTCCTAACAAAATTAACTCCATCGATTTTGGAGACCATTTGAAAAATGGTCATTTTCTGGTCGATCCAAGTTGACTGAAATTGACAAAATACGTTTTCTTTTGCCACGCTCACATATTAACTCCAAAAATTTTGAAAATTGGATCTAGCAATAATTTGACATTCTGAATCCAACTAAAGTGGTTTCATCGAAAACGGAGGTCGTTTGTAAAATGGCTATTTTTAATATTAAAAAATATGTAAATTCTATAGCGACTATTTTGAATTTTAAACTGGGCATAACTTTGATTCCTGCTATGAAATTTCAATTTTTCAGATTCGTTGGAAAGATATTTTTAAACGGATTTAAATATTTTTGGTTTCACCAAAATTCGATTTATTTTGCATCCTGTACATTCAGTCAAAGTTCAAATTCAAATTTCCAAACTACCACGCTATTTCTAACTCCTTTTATAATTATATTAAAAATTTTCATTCTAACTTCGATTTAAATAAATTTTTATTCGTTATTATTTAAAATAATTTTTTTATAACATTTAAAATCCTTTAAGATTTATAAAATAAAATTTTTAAATTGGTTCCGATTTTCCGGGTTGTTACAAAAATATTAAGACCTCAACAGTATTTAAACCACTTAACTATAGGGAAAAACTTCCAAAAGATTTATTTTGGTTGTGATCACTAGTGGTCCCCTATATTGATTGGATAAGGATGCAAATTGATATAAATAATGAATCCCTGTTTATGCCTATGTTATTTGGGATTTAAAAACTTATTAAATATTAAATTAATTGAGTTAAGAGAAAGTTTTGCTAGAACACCTAACAAAACGATTTATTATATATGGAATTTGGAAGTTAACGATAGAAATAGATTTGCAGCCTACAAGGTGAAATCGTATTGGTGTCGATATTTTGGAATATTGAGTATAGAAGAAGTTTAGCTTTTAGGAATGCCATTCTTGAGAACAAAAATTTGAAGCATGAGATTAAGGAGTAGGCTTAAACCTTAGATTTGTGTGAATTGGCCTCTTTAGGTTGAATATGACGGTCACTTAATTTTCTTGAGGATATCTGTTTAATTTTTTATAAAATATCCCTTTTGTCGTTTTTCGTAAAAGGACTATACCTGAAATTATAAGGAATATATATAAAATGTAAGATGTGAGAGGTGTAATGTTACGTGTTTACACATAGTTTACACTATCTATTCAAAATAAAACAATACCCATTCCTTGTAATTTTAAATATGTCAACATTATTGTTTGGGGAAAATTTACGAAAATTATAGCCAAAAACCTTTTATTGGAATTTACATTCCAGCAAATTGGATCATAGGAAAATAGTTTATTTATTAGTATAGACAAGAACATAGGTTAGTTAGAATTAGAAATTTTGATTTAGGAAATTATTAAATTTTTGGGTCGCACCACAATTGAAGACTGGAGGGAAAAGTGAAGACAGTCAGATCTTTAAGGATGAGAGGAAAAGTTGCATATTAGATCTCTTAGACACTAAAAATAATACTTTTCTTTATAGGAGTAGTGTAATTATCTTTTTTGTAATTAGTAGGCTCTCTTTAATTATTACAAGGAGGCAATCTAAAAATACCAAAGTGTTGATGGGATAACCATTGATAATTTTTTACTCGAATCAAAGTGTTGATAGGAGAGCTTGACATTTTATATTTGATAAGATACCTTCATAGTACGATAAATTTTGGTTTGGCCTAATCAAGAAATGGAGACAAAGATGAAACCTTGGGGGCCTTGGCCCACTACTGATATTGTGGAGCATGGGATTTCAAGACTTTGTCATATTTAGTTCGATTGGTTCGAGTACATAGGGAAAAACATTTGATGAAAGGCATGCAAATTTTAAGTTTTGTAGCTTTCTCGGAAATTTTAGGATTCTATGGTTGCATCGTGGTTGCTAGATTGGATGGTGGAAATGTTTGCAACACAAATGCACCGGGCACACATATAGAAATTATATGCATGTTAAGGTGTTTTGCATACATTCAGCATCACTTATTACACATACACGCTAGGATTGAGCTCACTTTATCAAGTCTGCACCGCATAATCACATTGAGTAATGGATGTTTAATGGATGCATATAAATAACATTGGTGTATAACATGTTTGCTAGAGCAAATTGTGTTTTATGTCCCTTTGAAAAGATTTCAGGACGAAATCTCTTTTAAGAGGGGACAAATGTAACACCCCATAAAATATACCCTAAATGGACCTAGTTAATTAAATTAAATATTAACACAATAACAAAATATTAATGAGCTAAAAATAAGAATTTTGGATAATTAAGAACCATGCCATGAAAATATTACAATTGTATTCATGGCGTTATTCTGATCCTTTTTCATAATTTATTTGTCGAAAACGGAATCTGTATGAAGAAGTTAGTAATAAATCAAGTTATACGTAAATTGTTTACACACAAGATATGAAATTCTTATTGAATAAATATAAATCTGGGATATAATTATATACTGACTGGCATAATGAAATATTCCTCAGACGTTTGAAATTGTGTGTGTCTATATATACGAAGGGGTACAAGAATAAACAAGAAACAGAAACAACCAATTAGTTTAATAAAATAATTAATATAAATTAACGTACGGAGAAATAAAATTCCCTGGCTCGACCCTAGAAGGGGGTTGACCACCACTCTATAAAGGGGGTCGACCACCTTTAACGGTGATGGTTGGAGAAGGCTTATATTTTTTGGGATTTATATATAGCTGTGCTTCAAATGGACTATCAAGATTAAATCAAACTAATCCTATGGTCCATATACACACTAGAAACTATAAATTGATCCTCTAGACTCTCTCTAGACCCTTCACTTTATTCTATTTTGCACTTCCATTCTATCTCTCCATTATTTCTTAATTGCAGAAAAAAGGTTGGGATTCTTCTCCGTCTCTAACCTATATTCTACATTTTCTAATCTAAATTCATATATAGATTCTATAATTAAGTATAATATGTATATATGAGATCCTAAATCTGATTCTGATACATAAATATATATATATATATATATATATATATATATATAAAGAGAGAGAGAGAGACAGGAGTACGTTGGTTCGAAGGCTAAAACCAAATTTTTGATAGATTCTACACTAAAACCACTGTTCTTCCCTTCCTACCTCTATGAGTGGAAATTATATGAGTTTTCTATTCCTTATATATTATTAGTGTAAATTTGGATCATTATGCCTAAAGGAATGTGGATTTGAACAAAAACAAAACTGTACATTTCCGCCAAATTCCGTATTTTTGTTATTTGTGGAAATGGCGAATCAATTGTTGTATTTTGGGATTTGTTATTGATGTAAAAAAAGATAGGTGTTTGGATGCTATACACTTTCTTAAATTAGTCTGATTCACTTGTTTGTTATAGATTGTTTGAACGTATTATTCACAAGATTGCTAAAGCTTAAGTTTTGTATATAAAAACATGTAAAAGTGAAGCAGCATCAAAAATAAAGTTTTACATATATAATTGAATTATTGCACCTTGTCTGTCTTTTGTTATTGAAATAACCATTCAAACCCTGGTTACAAAATTTATGTATATGTTGTTAACCGCTTTTATTTATTGAATGTGAATATATATATATGACATGTTATGAAGTTAGGGAAATAAAATTGTATACCGTAATTATGTTGTTAGGATAGACATTTCAAACGAACTAGGACATTTACTCATGTGCGCTTGAGTTACGTTTATTTACAGTATTTATTAGTGTAATTAACATATTATTAATGCATATTAAATTCTTACTAAATAGCATATTAAATGCTTAAAACAGGAAAGTAGAAATTAAATGTCCATACAGGAAATTTGTATATGTGTGTATTAATAGCTTTTATTAGTATTAATGACACATAGACATGAGGTTGATCACAAATTGTAGTAAAAGACTGCCCGGAACCAACTGGCATATCCAACATCTATAAGGTAGTCGAGTTAGTGCGAGAGGTCTAAGTGTCATGGGCCATTATAATTATTACATTGAGACGCGACACTAAGCCCACTTTGTTCTATCCGAAACTGCCCAACAAATCCAACATCTGCAAATGGTTGACTTAATGTGAGATGTATTTTGTGTGTGTGTATATAGTTGTGTGAAGTAGCCTTACCTCGAGAAGGTATTAAGTGGTTGACCCACCTTGTTTGAGTCTTAAGTGGTTAGGATATTAAGCTTCATCTAAAGTTTATTCTTTAGAAAGGCTGAAGTCACTGGTCCCACCGTAACTAGGTCTTAAATGGTTAATAGGTCCATCTTTCTCTATAAATTTATGAGGTATTGAATGGTCCTTCGTAAAACAATAGACGTATGAGTATGATAGTTATCCGGAAGTTGTCTGCTTCTTATCTAAGGGCTATGTGAGGGCATACATAGGAATGGGTACATAAGAGTTCTTAAGGAACTGCCTGCCTAAGCAAAGTATTAAGTGACTAGGAGTTTACCTGTAATGACAGCTAGACAGTAAAGCATGAGACTTCAAGGAGGGTCATAAATACTATGGGAGTCTACCTAAACATGGTATTAACTGACAAATTACTATCCCTTGATTTACATTAAGAGCATATTTAATAGCGTTGATAATTATAAGATGAGGGTCCTCCATAGTGTCTTAAGTGATCAAAGGAATCAGACCATAAATAAATATACACATATAATGGCCTTAAGTGACCGATTGATAGTTCGTCTCATTGTGTATTAAGTGATTATAAAGAATCTACACTTAAGTAAATAAATAACATGTAGGCCTTAAGTGAATGTACGGTACTCCGCCTCATTAGTACATATGTTTGATTGTGTGGTAGATTTCTTAAACATAATCTGATGAATTCATACTGCTAAGTATAGGAAATAGTTATTCTTTAAACTTATGTGATTTTCGTTCACTAAAACTTATTGTTTTGACCTCCCTCCTCTTAACATATAAACAGGTTAATAGGTAGGAACGCTTGATCTGTGATGCCATGGACAATGAAGCTTGATGGAGGAGGATTCATAGCTATTAGTTAACATTTATGGTAGTATTATGATTATTGTTGTGTTATTAGGATAATTATTATTATTGATGTACCTCTTATGATAGTTGAAAATTGTTGTAACCAACATTTTTATGGGTTTTAATTTATGGTAAATCTATTTCAAGTTATTATATTTTATCCCTTTCGTTGTGTGAGGTTTTGATTTCGATTTAGTTTGCTCTGTTATATTTGTTAAAGTATTTCCTTATAGCAACCAACGATCCATTTAGAATTGCTCTAAGTTCCGATAGGATTTTTCTGGGTTGGAATTTAGGCCTATTCTGAGTGGGTTGTTACGAAAAGGCAACTACTATAGGGATAATTTTAGCTATTGCATTGCATAAGTATTAGAAAATAAAACAATGGATGTTAACAATACATTCCTAAATAGTAAGTTGGTAGAGGAAGTTTACATGCAATAACCAAAAGGATATAATACTAAAAGTGACAACAAAATGTATGCAAATAGCACAAAAGCATATATGGTTTAAAACAAGCCTCAAGAGCCTGTCATGAATAAATTAGCCTAAAGCTATCTAAACTAAAGCTTACAGCCACAAAGTCAGGCAACTCTCTCAATATGAGGAAAAATAGTCAAGCCACAACATACAAACTACTATATGTTGATGTTATACTCATCACCGGAAACAACAACCATGGTATCAATAATGTAATAACACTATTGGATCAAAACATTGCTATTAAAGATCTTGGTGAGCAAAATTATTTCCTTGGAATTCAAATTGAAAGGAAGTCCGACTCTGAACTATTTCTATCCGAAAGGAATTACATATCAGAGATCATATTAAGAGCAAACATGCATCATGCTAAGCAGCTACCAACCCCCATGACCAGCAACCTACAGTTATATAAGTGTGAAGGTGAAGTTATCGACAATAATAAACAGCATAATAGGAAGTTGGTGCACTACAGTACATTACTACATCAACTAGATTTTTTTTAGCATAAACAGAGTATGTCCTCATATGCAAAACCCTCTCAGTGACCATTGGAAGATCGTTATGCACATATTAAGGTACCTGAGAAGGACACAAAATTATGGTTTAAGTCTAAAAGCTAGCAAAGACATGAACTTACAAGGATTTAGTGACGTTGGTTAGGCAAATGATCCAGATGATGGAAAATTAATCTCCTGTTACTACGTATATCTTGAATCAAACCCTATTTCATAGTGCACGAAGAAACAACCAACAATTTCTAGATCCAGCACTGAGACAAAGTATCGTGCCCTTGCCAGCGCCGCAACAGAGATCTCTTGGATCAAAACCCTAATTAAGGAATTAGCGTTCATAATTTCAAGGATGTCGGTTATTTGGTGTATCAATGAGAGCATTGTGTCCCTCTCCATCAATCTGATTCAACATTTACGTACAAAAGCACATCGAGATCGACTTGTACTTTGTGCATGAGAGAACCTAAAGTGGTAGATTGATGGTGAATCATGTTCCTGCTTACTACTAGCGCGCTGATATTCCTAAGAAAGCTCTCTCGACAAAGAGTTTCCTCAGATTAAGAGAAGAATTAAAGATTATCAATAACAGTGGAATGGTAGATGAAGATAAAAAAGGAAAATCCTAGATGAAATTGATGTTGGGTATTTAAGCTGGCCTGTTTACTAGCTTGTCTTTTGTATTATTGAAGCGGTTCCCTCTCGTCTTCATGCAGACCACTTTATTCTCTTTTACTTCTTGGGCTGTTATGTTTTTGGCCCATTATCTTACTTTCTCATGTATATAAATAATCCACTCCTATACACAAATGTGATTTGATTTCTCTTGTATAAAATTTCCTGCAAAACAAATAAATGCATTTAGTTTATTTTGTTAATTTTTAAATCAGACTTTTATAGTTAAGGTTGCCCTTGATTTTGGATTAGCGAAAATTCTTGCATCTTCCCAATCTATTCTGATTATTCAATCATTCTATTAGAGTGATTTCCAAAATAAAACCGAAGCTCAGGGATATTTCTATTTATCTCGAATTGAATAAATCTTCTTTTAAATACTTATGTTCATGAAACCTTGCTTTATTTCCTAACATGCAAAGAGTATGTTTGTAACTAAATGAGAATTGTGAAAATTCAGAATCACCTATTTATTGATAAATGGGTAAGTTTTTCAACGGATTCAGTATTAGTTGGAAACAATACATTGATACTCTTTGAACATTTCAATGTTGTGTAAAGGTGTGTGAACATGATGTTGATTCACTTTTATCAAGGTCGTCACTCTTTAAATTTCTGATTATTTAATTGCTCAAGACTTAGGACTTAAGCATTGACTTACATAAACTTTGAAATGCTTGGCTGAAGCAACAAATGTCATGAGTAGACGGAGTCGACATTCTCCTATTGCCATGTATCGGTTTGGATATGGCATCTTTTCATATCGGTATTTTTCATCTCATCACATTAGATCGTCATTATCTTGATTGTCTGGGATTGATATTTCCTCATTTGGCTTGGATTGACCTTGCACCACTTACATCGGATTGGAGCTCATATATTGGGGTCGACTTCTTTTGTTTTGGTTTCACCCGAAGCAACTTCAGGTTCACATAGATTTAAGGAAAGACGAGTGATGCGCATTAGCACTTATCCAGACCAGTCGCATTAGATCAATAATGATCTGAAGCATATTGGATTAGGCCGATGTAACACCCCGTAATTTTATAACATTAAAATTCACAAATTAAAGTATACTTAATTTTTAGAAAAGAATTAAGTGAAATGGGTTGTGCAGAGAAATATATTGATATATATATATATATATAAATTAAAAATTAAATAAATAAATATGCGAAAAAGTTCAAAACAGCGAATTGGGAGGGGGAATAACCGAACCGGCCCATTTTTGAGGTCGATCCGAGCTTCGCTGGGTCGACTAGGGGTTAATCCAGGGTGTTTGGCTGTCAACCCGTGGGCCGATTCGCTCAAATGCAGATTTTGCATTTGATTGGTTCTCATGGTTCAGGGTTAATCTAATGGTCCTAAATAACTTCCTACACCTATAAATACATCCTAATGCTAACCCTAAACCTAATTAAAATAGAATAGTTACCGTCATACCATCGCCATGGAAATCAATGGAGCCGCCGCCAACTAAGAAAGAAGAAAAGCAAATTCAATTCTAATTCTCTCAACCCTAAAGCAAAGCAAAACTCTCTCTTTTCTTCTCTAAATTGTGAGTATGATGATTTTAACAAGATTATTATCATTTTAATTAGGTTAAGTTATGAATAGATTATGAATAGATGATGTGAATTATCATATATGTTGTTGTAAACCCCTTTTGCTATCATGTATATTGTAAATCCAATGTTATGTGATGATGATATCTTATATGTTGTAAATCATGCTATGATGATGTTATGTATGTTGAAAGTTTATATTCTAAGTTGTGATGAATCATACATGTTAAAAAGGCCATGATGTTACCATCTATGCTAGTTAATTCATATTAATTAAATCATCATGTTTGGGTTATGTTGATCTATATGACAAGTCACATATGCAAGTTAGATTGATTAGAAAAGTTATTAGCATATACCAAGACATCTATTATGACATCTAGAATTATGCTATGACATATGTGATATCCTATGCTAGTTCACACCATCATTATGTTTCCTAAAAACCCCATATGCAAGTTTATGTATAGATTTGGGCTATGATCATATTATACAAATTGAGACACTTAACAAGTTGACACCTTTTGATCCTTAACATGTGTAGTTTATGCAAGTTCCACCCCTATTATGATTAGATTTATTTTAATTGTCTATATGTTGTGATAATTTATCTTTGTGCTAGGTGTTAGACTATACAAGTCTAGCCTATATTATGCGTTGAATAAGCGAACGTATAAACGTGGGGTAGGGGTAATATTAAAAAGTTGGGGGTGCAATTGATATGATTTTGCATGCCATAAGTGGATGGCCATAATTGAGTCAATTATGGACATCATTAAAAGTTGACTTAATTAATAATTTGAAGGGAATTATTAAAACTGAGGTAAAAGATTTTAAGTGTTAATCAATGCTTAGGACACGAGGTTGGACTCGTTTGTGACGTAAACCTGCCCGGACCCGCCCGGCAAATCCAGTGGTCACAAATGTCAGCCCAATGTGAGAGGTCCTAGGCCTAAACTAAAGCATAACGGTTGTAAAGACACGAGGTTAGACTCTTTTATGGTGTAAGAATGCCCGGACCCGCCCGGCAAATCCAGCTGCCATAAATGCCAGTCTAATGTGAGAGGTCTTTATGAGGTTATGGCCTGAATGAATTAAGAAATACTTAACCAGATAAACATGTAAGGTGGGACATGGGGGTTAAGTAGGTGCCTTCGGTGGCATGAGGAATCTAGGGGGTGCCCTTAGTAGCATGTGAAATACGATTAGTAAGACTTAACCAAACACACATGTAAATGAACATGACTAAGAGAGTTAAGTGGGATATACTAGTGACAAGCTTAGGTGGGTAGCTTGTGGGGGCCCATTTCGACCAGTATCCCAAACGTATCTTTGTGGGCTCGACCCAAGTCGAGGACGGGACACGCATTCTGGGTTTGACTGTAAGAGGCCAAAACGGGGAGCGGTGGCAACGCAAGTCCAATGGGTTTCATATGCGTGTGTGGACCCGGGCTGGTAGGTAAGACGTTGTTGCATCATGTAGGTATAAGCCGTGCATTCTCAAGTTGTATCGGGTTGCCACTTTAGGGGAGTGATACACCCCATTGTGGGGCCAGCACGGGTATCTACGAGTAGGGAGCCGATCGAAAGTGGGTAGTTGGGTACACCTAGTGGAGATAGGGGCAGACGACACCTATGTAGTCAGCTAGGGGTACGTAAGGCTATGTATAAAGTTTCTGTGTGAAGCAAGTGGGATCAAACAATAGGGTGACTGGTGTGGTGCAGTGTAGTAATGTGCGGTGCAGTGTAGTAATCATTCGTTAGTAATTAGGTGTGCCTTTACCGTTATCTTTAACGTTATCTTAAACGCTATCTTTATCTTCCTAAGAGTTCATAGACATTTACTTGTCTTCCAGCTTATGCCTTAGTCTAGTTATTTTGATAATAGTATTGTTAGAATTATCATACTCGCCAGACTTTATGTCTGACCCCCTCTATTTCTATCCTTTTCCCCCTCCAGGTCCTCAGGTTGGGCCCAGCTCTAGTGGAGTTTGATTGAATTGCTTCATCTCTCTTTGGAAAGCTTGGACCGTTGAAGTAAAGTCCAGATTGTTATCTTTTTAATGGGTATTTATGTAATGGGATTATGTATTTTGTTTTTATGAAGATGGATATTGTACTTGGTTATGATCTATGGTTTTATGATGTAACAAACATGTTTAATTTCCGCTGCAATAAAATGAAGTTTTAGATTTCCATGTACTATTTACTATCTGTCTTGTTGTAATTTTTCTGTTCTATATTCACTTATAACCTCCATGGAAGTTAATACATTCCCTTCGTGAGTGACATTAATGGACGTGGGGTGTTACACGTGGTATCAGAGCTTAAGGTTACCAGAACAGATAAAAATACTTTAGAAAAATAGTTATTTTTGGAAGAAGTGTTTTCAAAAACATGTTTTAATGAGAAATTTAAAGAGAAAAGTTTTTAAGAAAAACATAATCCCCAATAGCCACATATCTTTATCTTTCGAATTCTCCATTTTGAATCTTTCCTTTTTCGTTTCAGCATGGCTGAAGATCTTAATCTACCCGACGGTGTAACGATACCAGGATGGTATAGGAGGCTATTGGAGGCTAGGGCCGCTGCAGGTCCAGCCAATGTTCCTCCACCACCAGTTGCACCTGTTCCTCCTCCTCCTCCTCGCGTAGATACTTTTGCAAAGACGTGCAAGGAATTCAAGGCTATGGGTGGAAAACCATTTCAAGGGTCAGAAACGTTTGTGGAAGCTAGAGATTGGCTTAAGGAGGTGGAAGAATTGCTAGAAATCTTTGAAGTAGAAGAAGGGAGTAGAGTTCGTTTAGCAGCTTGGTTGATGAAGGGAGAGGCCTCGTTTTGGTGGGAGGTCACTAATGGGGAGCGTCCTGTTGACTCTTGGGCGGATTTCAGACGTAGGTTCGAGGCGAAGTTTCTCTCAAGGGCGAAAGAAAATCTATATATGGAAAGGTTCTTGACATTGAAGCAAGGAAGCTCATCAGTGAAAGAATATGTCAATAAATTTAATCAGTTAGCAAGGTTTGGCTTGGACTTAGTAAACAACCCGGAGAAGAAGGCTCTAAGGTTCGTGAATGGCTTGAATGAACCATTGCAAGGGTTGGCTATGACCCACATCCCGATGGGGGCCACCTTTGAGAAGTTAGTAGAAATGGCGCTCATGCATGAGGAGAAAAGCGCTAAAGCTGATAAGGAACCCGAGAAGAAGGGGGATCAGAAGAAACCACAACAGCAAAACAAGAAGGGTGGAAAAGACCATAATGGCAAGGGAAAGAAGAAGTGCTTTAACTGTGGAACCCCAGGCCATCTCAGCAAGGATTGCCGAAAGAAAAAGAAGACAGGCTGTTTTCATTGTGGCGATGCGGGACATTTAGTGAAGGACTGCCCAAAGAAGGGGCAGAGGGCAGGAGCTACCTCGAGAGGACAGGTGCAGGCTCTTATGGCACCAGGGCAGGCTAGGGGACAAGTTCAGGCTCTCGCGGTCTCACCGCTGCAAGAACGAGGTAGAACCATTTCTGTTGAAAGCTTAGTTTTTCTGTTTGATCATCCTGTTCGTACCTTATTCGATTCGGGCGCATCACATTCGTTTATCTCTACATCATTAGTTGAATCACTGCACTTAAACACCAGTTTAGTAGAGGATCCCTTAGTTGTTTCGAATCCAATTGGGGGCTCAGCTTATTTGTCTATGACGTGTTTGGATTTGAAAATTTCCATACTTAGCGTTGAATTTAGATGTGATGCTTATGTGTTGGGCTTCACGGGCTATGGGCTAATTTTAGGAATGGATTGGTTATCCATAAAAGGGGTCGTTCTTGATTGTGAAAGGAGAGTAGTTAGGCTCGTGACTCGCCTTGGCAACACTCTCGTAATCTTCTGTAATCCCATAAATTCGGTTATGCTAAGTTATCTAGAATCGCTTGACGCGTCTGAGGAAAATCTACGATCTGTTAGAGTGGTCCGAGAATATTCGGATGTGTTTGAGTAGGTGAAGGGCTTGCCTTCGAAGCGGGAGATAGATTTTCGAATATATCTTGTGGATAATGCGAAACCAGTATCTTTGCCAGTACGCCACATGGCTCCACGTGAAGGGAGGGAACTCGATAAGCAAGTGAAGGAGTTGCTTGAGAAGGGGTTCATAAGACGAAGTATATCGAAGTGGGGTGCTCCAGTAGTATGTGCCACGAAGGCGGATGGGTCCCTTAGACTGTGTGTGGACTATAGAGAACTTAATAAACTTACTAAGAAGAACAGACACCCACTGCCGAGGATTGACGATCTCTTCGATCAGTTAGTTGGCGCCTCAGTGTTTTCACAGTAGGACTTAGCCACTGGGTTCCATCAGTTGAGAGTGGCTGAGGATAGCATAGAAAAGACTGCCTTTAGGACTCCGGACGGTTTCTATGAATGGCTAGTGATGCCTTTCGGTTTGACAAACGCCCCAGCATATTTTGTTGATTTGATGAGTAGGGTGTTTAGGGAGTACCTTAACAAATTTGTGGTAGTCTTTGTAGATGACATCTTGATCTTTTCTAAGGATGAAGAAGAGCATGCCCTACATCTTAGGGAAGTGTTGGAGACTCTTCGAGCGCATAAGCTTAAAGCTAAATTTTCTAAGTGTCACTTTTGGAGGAAGGAAGTACGGTTCTTAGGACACGTGGTTTCCAAAGAAGGGATAGCTGTAGATCCCGCGAAGGTGGTGGCCATCCAAGATTGGAAGGTTCCTAAAAATGCTACCGAAGTGAGAAGTTTCTTGGGGTTGGCTGGCTACTATAGGAAGTTTATCAAAGACTTCGCAAAGATATCAGCTCCATTGACACGCTTGACGAAGAAGAACCTAGTTTTCACATGGGACGTAGATTGTGATGATGCATTCCAACGTTTGAAGAGAGCTTTGACTTCAGCCCCAGTCTTAGTATTGCCAGACGGGAGTAAGCCGTTTACCGTTTATACTGATGCTTGTGGGACAGGACTAGGCGCAGTCTTAATGCAAGAGGGTAGGGTAATAGCATATGGTGGAAGGCAGTTGAGAGCACATGAGAAAAATTATCCTACACATGACCTAGTATTGGCCGCTATTGTTTTCGCGCTTAAGTCTTGGCGTCATTATCTTCTTGGCGAGAAATTCGAATTATTCACTGACCACAAGTCTTTAAATTACCTATTCTCTCAAAAGGACTTGAACTTAAGGCAACAAAGGTGGATGGAGTTCTTAGCGTCCTACGACTTCGAAATAGCCTATACCCCTGGCAAGGGTAATGTGGTGGCAGACACCTTAAGTAGAAAAAGATTATCCTTAAGTCCTTTGTTTGTTGAGCGGCGAAGTTTAGAATTCATTTCGATGTTTGACTTTATACCTTCTGTTGACTTCATACCCGGTTTGCTAGCATCCTTGGATGTCAGACCTACGCTTTTGGGACGGATTGGCGAGGCACAGCGAGACGACCCGCAGTTGGTTGAGTTAGTAGAAAAACTCAAAGGAGGGGAGTCATCAAGCCATCTCCGTATGTATACCCTAGACGATAAGGGTTGGTTACGTAGGGACTGTAGACTTTGTGTACCAAAAGACGATGACCTAAGGAAGACTATTCTTGACGAAGAACATCATTCGAAGATGACCATTCATCCCGGCGGGGACAAGATGTACAAAGACATAAAGAGAGTTTACTTTTGGGCCGGCATGAAGAAAGATGTGGCCGAGTATGTCGCTAGATGCTTGGTATGCCAACAAGTAAAAGCGGAGCAAAAGAAACCCAGTGGGTTGCTTCACCCATTGGAGGTTCCACTATGGAAATGGGAAAGCATCTCGATGGATTTTGTGGATGGATTACCGCGATCAAGGAAGGGTAATACGGGAATTTGGGTTATAGTAGATAGACTTACTAAGAGCGCCCATTTCATTCCCGTGAAGAGTAAGAGGACTGCTCCATGGTTAGCTTCTGTATATGTCCGAGAAATAGTTCGTTTACATGGTGTTCCTTCTAGCATAGTGAGCGACCGCGATCCTATTTTCACTAGCGAATTTTGGAGAAGCTTACAAGAGGCGGTAGGGATTCAGTTATGTTTGAGCACCGCATATCATCCTCAGACGGACGGCCAGACTGAGAGGGTGAATCGCATTCTAGAGGATCTGTTGAGGCTATGTATCCTAGACTTTGGGGGTACATGGGAAGAGCATCTTCCATTGGTTGAGTTCACATATAATAATAGCTTTCAGTCCAGCATTGTTATGGCACCATTTGAAGCTCTATATGGATGACCTTGTCGTTCACCTACATGTTGGTGGGAATCTACGGATAAGATCTTACTTGGGCCCGATATGATTAGGGAGACTTCGGAGAAGATCGACTTGATTCGAAGGAGGATGAAAGCAGCACAGGATAGGCAGAAATCTTATGCGGATAAGAGGAGGACAGATCTCGAGTTTGAAGTTGGGGACATGGTCTTTGTCAAAGTGTCTCCATTACGAAACGTTGTTCGCTTTGGGTCCATTTGGAAATTAGCACCAAGGTTTGTTGGGTCGTTTCCTATTAAGGAGAGGATTGGACGGATGGCGTATAGAGTGGAGTTGCCGGAGAGACTTAGTGGTGTACATGACGTATTCCATGTGTCACATTTGAGGAAGTGCTTGCACGAGACCGCGGAAGTGGTAGAGCCGAGCTTGCTTAGAGAGGTGGGGATAGAGCGTGATGCGACAATTCGACGAGCTCCTACGCGCATTCTTGGGTCGGAGATCAAGAGGTTGAGGAATCGAGAGGTCAGACTAGTCAAAGTGCAATGGGGAGATGATGAGAGCAACGCTACTTGGGAGACAGAAGAGAAGATGCGTTCACGATACCCTTTTCTTTTTGAGGGTATGTCCTTTAATTTCTCCTTTATCGCTTAGCTTGTACTTATCTTATCTTTAGTATATCCTCTTGTTAGTATCTTTGACCTTTAGTTAAGATAATCCTATGGTTGAAACATGTGTTTGAGACATGTTATGTATGGTGGATGCAAAGTGGATGCAAGTGTTTGCTAGTGGTTGCTCGTGGATGCATATACACACACTATTAGGCACCAGATCGGCTCAGTCACTTCATATTGCATATTGCATATATATGGATGTATTTAGTAAAATGGATGTATAATGGTTGTGTTATCATATAGTTGCTGCATTCGGGTGGATGGTTGTGCACGCATATAGAATTAATATGTATCATTAGGAATCTTTTGCATACATATTGGACGCATGGCACTATCATGAATTGCACTAAGGAGTCGACTGAATCAGTAGACCGCCTAATTTTGCATTAGATATGGACATATACACACACTGTGCATATAAACATTAAAGCATTAGAAGTCTTTTAAGGACAATGGATGCTGGTGTTTGATGGTTGAGTAGATGGACGATTAGATGGTAGGATATACATTCTTCTTGACTTGGAGATTTCGGGGACGAAATCCTTTAAGGAGGGGAGAATGTAACACCCCGTAATTTTATAACATTAGAATTCACAAATTAAAGTATACTTAATTTTTAGAAAAGAATTAAGTGAAATGGGTTGCGCAGAGAAATATATATATATATATATATATATATTGATATATATATATATATATATATAAATTAAAAATTAAATAAATAAATATGCAAAAAGTTCAAAACAACGAATTGGGAGGGGGAATAACCGAACCGGCCCAATTTTGAGGTCGACCCGAGCTCCGCTGGGTCGACTAGGGGTTAATACAGGGTGTTTGGCTGTCAACCCGTGGGCCGATTCGCTCAAATGCAGATTTTGCATTTGATTGGTTCTCATGGTTCAGGGTTAATCTAATGGTCCTAAATAAATTCCTACACCTATAAATACATCCTAATGCTAACCCTAAACCTAATTAAAATAGAATAGTTACCGTCATACCATCGCCATGGAAATCAATGGAGCCGCTGCCAACTAAGAAAGAAGAAAAGCAAATTCAATTCTAATTCTCTCAACCCTAAAGCAAAGCAAAACTCTCTCTTTTCTTCTCTAAATTGTGAGTATGATGATCTTAACAAGATTATTATCATTTTAATTAGGTTGAGTTATGAATGGATTATGAGCAGATGATGTGAATTATCATATATGTTGTTGGAAACCCCTTTTGTTATCATGTATATTGTAAATCCAATGTTATGTGATGATGATATCTTATATGTTGTAAATCATGCTATGATGATGTTATGTATGTTGAAAGTTTCTATGCTAAGTTGTGATGAATCATACATGTTAAAAAGGCCATGATGTTACCATCTATGCTAGTTAATTCATATTAATTAAATCATCATGTTTGGGTTATGTTGATCTATATGACAAGTCACATATGCAAGTTAGATTGATTAGAAAAGTTATGAGCATATACCAAGACATCTATTATGACATCTAGAATTATGCTATGACATATGTGATATCCTATGCTAGTTCACACCATCATTATGTTGCCTAAAAACCCCATATGAAAGTTTACGTATAGATTTGGGCTATGATCATATCATATAAATTGAGACATTTAACAAGTTGACACCTTTTGATCCTTAACATGTGTAGTTTATGCAAGTTTCACCCCTATTATGATTAGATTTATTTTAATTGTCTATATGTTGTGATAATTTATCTTTGTGCTAGGTGTTAGACTATACAAGTCTAGCCTATATTATGCGTTGAATAAGCGAACGTATAAACGTGGGGTAGGGGTAATATTAAGGATTTAATATTAAAAAGTTGGGGGTGCAATTGATATGATTTTGCATGCCATAAGTGGATGGCCATAATTGAGTCAATTATGGACATCATTAAAAGTTGACTTAATTAATAATTTGAATAGGGAATTATTAAAACTGGGGTAAAAGATTTTAAGTGTTAATCAATGCTTAGGACACGAGGTTGGACTCGTTTATGACGTAAACCTGCCCGGACCCGCCCGGCAAATCCAGTGGTCACAAATGTCAGCCCAATGTGAGAGGTCCTAGGCCTAAAATAAAGCATAACGGTTGTAAAGACACGAGGTTAGACTCTTTTATGGTGTAAGACTGCTCGGACCCGCCCGGCAAATCCAGCTGCCATAAATGTCAGTCTAATGTGAGAGGTCTTTATGAGGTTATGGCCTGAATGAATTAAGAAATACTTAACCAGATAAACATGTAAGGTGGGACATAGGGGTTAAGTAGGTGCCTTGGGTGGCATGAGGAATCTAGGGGGTGCCCTTAGTGGCAAGTGAAATACGATTAGTAAGACTTAACCAAACACACATGTAAATGAACACGACTAAGAGGGTTAAGTGGGATATACTAGTGACAAGCTTAGGTGGGTAGCTTGTGGGGGCCCATTTCGACTAGTATCCCAAACGTATCTTTGTGGGCTCGACCCAATTCGAGGACGGGACACGCATGCTGGGTTTGACTGTAAGAGGCCAAAACGGGGAGCGGTGGCAACGCAAGTCCAACGGGTTTCATATGCGTGTGTGGACCCGGGCTGGTAGGTAAGACGTTGTTGCATCATGTAGGTATAAGCCGTGCATTCTCAAGTTGTATCGGGTTGCCACTTTAGGGGAGTGATACACCCCACTGTGGGGCCAGCACGGGTATCTACGAGTAGGGAGCCGATCGAAAGTGGGTAGTGGGGTACACCTAGTGGAGATAGGGGCAGACGACACCTATGTAGTCAGCTAGGGGTACGTAAGGTTATTTATAAAGTTTCTGTATGAAGCAAGTGGGATCAAACAATAGGGTGACTGGTGTGGTGCAGTGTAGTAATGTGCGATGCAGTGTAGTAATCATTCGTTAGTAATTAGGTGTTCCTTTACCGTTATCTTAAACGTTATCTTAAACGCTATCTTTATCTTCCTAAGAGTTCATAGACATTTACTTGTCTTCCAGCTTATGCCTTAGTCTAGTTATTTTGATAATAGTATTGTTAGAATTATCATACTCGCCAGACTTTATGTCTGACCCCCTCTATTTCTATCCTTTTTCCCCCTCCAGGTCCTCAGGTTGGGCCCAGCTCTAGTGGAGTTTGATTGAATTGCTTCATCTCTCTTTGGAAAGCTTGGACCGTTGAAGTAAAGTCCAACTTGTTATCTTTTTAATGGCTATTTATGTAATGGGATTATGTATTTTGTTTTTATGAAGATGGATATTGTACTTGGTTATGATCTATGGTTTTATGACGTAACAAACATGTTTAATTTCCACTGCAATAAAATGAAGTTTTAGATTTCCAAGTACTATTTACTATCTGTCTTGTTGTAATTTTTCTGTTCTATATTCACTTATAACCTCCATGGAAGTTAATGCATTCCCTTCGTGAGTGACATTAATGGACATGGGGTGTTACAGCCAATACAATGTTTTCCCTTTTGGACCTTGTCAACGTGCGATCTTATTTTCTCCCGTCCTTTTCTGGCCAACTGAGCTATGTAACAATTATAAATACTGAAGGACTTGGACATTTTTGAGGATCCTCTTCTGCCATTCATACGTACGGACTCTGCCATTGCCACACCTAACTTTCTTTTACTTTGCATTTCTGTAACAAAAATGGACTGTAACTATAATCAAGCAATAAAACAAGTGATTACCCCACAATGGATGTAGGCACGACTTGCTAAACAACTATAAATCCATGCCATTTATTTTTACGTATGATGCGTTTGGATTTATATTGTTATTCTGTGATATCTACTCAAAGTTGGGTGTCGGCGTACAATTGACCAAATCGAGCTTCAACATTTTGACGCACGAGGAAGGGGCGACTAGTTATTGAATAGTATTTTTTAAGGATTTGGATGGATATTGGATTAAATCATGGTAAAATGGAAGAAAACTGATGCTACTATTCAGGCGGAAGGCGCTGGATTGGAAGGGAGCATGGAGGCTTCCTCTGTCAAAAACCCCTATATCTATCTAACTTAGGAAGATATGGATGGAGTGGTTAGGGAACCTAAAGCTCGCTTGGAACAACAAGGACTCCTGAGATGACAAGAGGAGATGATGACTTCATTTCTTGCAAGGATGGAAGAATTCAAAAGGCTAAGAGGCCATGTTATGACCATTAGGGGAGGACCCAACGACACAGCAGATATCAGAAAAGGTTGGAGGGCAACCCGATGAACTCGCATCAGATTGGTATAGACCCGGTTCCCCTGTGGCATTATGGTGATGGCTCATGACTTATTTTCTAGTCATGTATTGTGTAACAACCCGTAAAATGCGAGCCAGTTTGAAATTTTTATTTTGGCAATTTTAGCGAATTTTGATTATTTAAAATGAATTATTTTAAATAATATCGACGAGAAATTTATTTTGAATAGAATCGAACGTATATATTATACGCGTCGTCGTTAGAATATAAATATTTATATATAATTATAAATAGAATTGAAAATGGCGCGGTAGTTCGATAATTTGATTTCGAACTTCAATTGAATGTACCGGGTGCAAAACAATCCGGATTTTAGTGAAACCAAAAACATTGGGATCTAATTGTGAATATCTTTCTAACGAATCCGACTAATCGAAATTTCATGGCGGGAATCAAAAGATATGCCCAGTTGAAAATTCTGAATAGTCGCTATGGAATTCAGGCCCTTAAAAATGGGCATTTTGCAAATGACCTCGGATTTCGACGAAACCAGTTTTGTTGGGTCCGCAGTGTCAAATTATTGATAGGTTCCAAATTTCATAATTTTTCGAATCAATATGTGAGCGTGGCAAAGGAAAACGCGTTTGACCAGTTTCAGTTGATTTTAATCGACTGGAAAACGGCCATTTTTCTAACGGTCTCAGAATTCGACGAAACTAGTTTTGTTAGGACCGTATCGTCAATACGAAGCTAGAAAATATTTTTTAGGAATTTTTCTAGTTAGTATGTGACCCCGGTAATTTGAAATGTACGTTTAAAATTCAATATAGTAATTTAAATGTAAATTTAACGGAAACTGGTTGTAACAGTCGAATCAGCTTGCGATACATATCCCATTGTGTTCGGAATGGGGGTAAAACACTAGGGACGACAGTCGTTTGGTCTCGATTGTGGTTCGAACGAAAAGTCAACTATATGAAAAATAAATTAAATAATTAAATTAAATAAATATTATAAAACCCCCTTATCCCAGTGAACCCTAACCCTATTTCGTTGCCGCCGCCTTCATTCAAAATAGCGGCCAGACTTCTCAAAGAAAGATCCTCAAATCGATAAATCAATACAAAAATAGAAAAGATAATCAAGCTCTTTAATTTGGTAAGGGTATCATCAGTTCTCACGAGCTTGGAGGCTCGCAATGCTGCCTCAAACAGGCTTTCGACGATGGCGATTTGGGAGAGGTTCTGGCCACCGAGCTGGCCATCACTGCGGGCGGAGGGAGTTCTGGCCATGGCCGACCTCGGGGTGTTGGCCGATCACCCTCAGACGCGACGTGGTGGTGCGAACTCCTAAACCTAGGTTGCGAGCTCGACAGTTTTTCACTCCAGACAATGAGAAGAGACGACAACCTTAATTGGTGATCAGGGAAAAGGTATATAATTAGTTTAATTAAATTTTATTTAAGAAGGGATTGTTTTTTTTTAACAGTGAAGTTAAATCTGATTTAAAAAAATAAAATATATAATATAATTAGCGTTATTTAAAATATATATTGCCTTGTTTTATAAATGGTTATATATTTCCTTATTTATAAATATATATGATTTTCTTTTACTAGTAACTTTGTTTTGATCTTTGGTTTTAAAAATATATATATCAAATGTTTTGAAAATATAAATACCCTTGTTTTGAAAATAAACATGGCATTCTTTTTGGAAATAAAAATGGCATTAGTTTTGTTTGAATTAAAAATGTAATATTTAAATTTAAGAACTTCGTTTGTAAAATAAGATTTGCATTGTTTGAAAAAGAAAATAATCCTTGTTTTTAAAATAAAATTGTCATCGCTTTTCAAATAAAATTAACATTGTTTTAAAAATAGGAAAAAGCATTGTATTTGAAATAGAAAAGGGCAAAATAGAAGTGACAAAAGAAAAATATGATTTTTATATATTGAACATCGAAAGAAAAATATGATTTTTATATATTGAACTTCGAAAGAAAAATAGAATTTTTATATATTGAACTTCGAAAGAAAAATAGAATTTTTATATATTGAACTTCGAAGTAAAAATGTGATTTTTACATAGGTAGTGAAAGCGGGCAACGAAGGTAACCAAAAGGCGAGAACGAAGGAGGTTTATATCAAAGAAGAATCAGATGATTGGATAGCTATAAGTGAGAATTTCTCACCTTTCAATTTTATTTCTAGATATATATATATATATATATATACTAGGATGCAGACGGTGCTTAGTAGCACCCGACACAATCGTCCACAGACCATGGACTTGTTTGTTTGGTTGCATAGATTAGTTTGATGATTTGATTTGAATTTGGTTGTTTGGTGAATATGATTGATATGTGAATGGCGTGGGCCTTCACTAGACCGGGGATAAGGCTAGGCCTTGTCCCGTTTCTAGTATCGTGCCGTTATGCCGCCGAAATTTTCTAAAATATGTTAGAAAATAAAAATATCATTTTATTGTGTAAATGAATAATAGAAATTCATATGTTGGAATAAAATGTTTTATCGTTAAAAATATAATTTTTAACGTGAATATGAATATAGTGAATGTGAATAAATAAAATATTCATTTACAAACCGGACGGTTTGTTTATGTACACCTATTTGAATGACGTTGATTGGGTCGATAAATTTTACACATCGCCCAACTGCACAAATAAAGTATGTGTTTGATTGTTTGTAACCCCACACGGGTGTTGGGATGAAATTTGAAGTTCACTCATCCTGATTGATTGAATATGTCGATCGATTGATTGACAGGCTGTTATAAGCGTTAGATATCTATATTTGATGCTTATACAGTATAGTGCACTTTGGTTGATGGTTGATTATTTTTCAATGCTATTATATACATGCGTTGTATGGAAATCCATATAATTAACTTTATATGGTAATTGATTGGGCCTCATTCCAGTTTTGAAAAAGAAATATTTGAAATAGAATATTTGAAAATAGGAATATATGAAGCCGTGTTGATTAGATTGACGCCATTTTGACGTGAACGATATTTATATCGATTTTAAACGATTTCGAAATGAATTGAATTGAAAACGATTTCGAAATGAATTGAATTGAAAACGATTTCGAAATGAATTGAATTGAAAACGATTTCGAAATGAATTGAATTGAAAACGATTTCGAAATGAACTGAATTGAAAACGATTTCGAAATGAACTGAATTGAAAACGATTTCGAAATGAATTGAATTGAAAACGATTTCGAAATGAATTGAATTGAAAACGATTTCGAAATGAATTGAATTGAAAACGATTTCTAAATGAATTGAATTGAAAACGATTTCGAAATGAATTGAATTGAAAACGATTTCGAAATGAATTGAATTGAAAACGATTTCGAAATGAATTGAATTGAAAACGATTTCGAAATGAATTGAATTGAAAACGATTTTGAAATGAATTGAATTGAAAACGAATTCAAATGGAATTGAAAGTGAATTGAAATGAATTCAAATTGAATTGAAATTTGAATTGAATAGAAATGAACTTTGAAACGAATTTATAAAGAAGAATTCAATTTTGCTTTGAATTGAAATGGAAGTTGAAATTGCTTTTGAAACTATTTATATAGTTCGTTTTAAATAGAAATCGACGAAGTATATATTATATATATTATATATATATAATATAATGGCCTGAATAGAACGCGCCGCGCCGCGGCAGTTCGCGAATTTCGACCATTGATTTCAAATGGACATTACGGGAGATCCGACCGTCGGATTCTCCTAAAACCGGAACCGTTGGGTTCGTATCGAAAAGAGCTTTCTAGCGAATGTTAGAAATTTGAAATCTAACGGTTGGATTTGGAATTATGTCCAAATCAAATTTGAAAAAGGTCGTTGTAAGTGCAGTTTGGTGGCCATTGTTGGAAATCGACTGTACGGGCCTTGATAAAATTATTAAAAATAGTAATAATTTGTGTAAAATCATAAGAAATGATTTGTGAAGATTTGGGATGAAAAACTTCATGTTTGAAAGGATAAAAATAGATTTTTATCGAAATGAACTAGTTTTGAACTAGAATTATAATTCTATTTATTTTTAAATAAATAAATTGAATTTGAAAAGGGTTTTAAAAATAACCAAAATATCCAATGATTGCATTGGAGTGGATTTGAATCGAAATTGTCTTCGGAATATTTCGATGTTGGAATTCGTGATTATACAGATGTTGTTATGGAAATTTGAAAGATATATATTTATATCGTTATTTCCAATACGACATTTGTTAGTCGTAGAATTCGATATTGAATATAAGCCGATATATTTTCTATTCAGAGCCTTGTATTGAATATCGAATGTGATTTGGGTTTGTCGTGAGTGGTGTCTTCACTAACACTGTTCTTGAACCCAGTTGAGAAAATGTTAAATCTTTTTATTTAGATTTAATGAAGTGTACCAATTAAAGAATATTTAATTGGAATTGAATTGATATTGATTTTGGGTTTATCGTGGACAGTGTTTTAAATAACACTCGTTCTTTAACCCGATAATCAATGGGATGTGATTTTGGGTTTATCGTGAACTGTGTTTTAAAAGACACTGATTCTTTAACCCAGTTAACGATTAAAACTAAGTGGAGTTTTAATGAATCTTTAAATAGATTGAAAAGATCGAGAATGGAGTATCACCAGTTTTACTCCAGGCGATAGTTAAATCTTTAATTAGATTTGAACGTGAAATGGTAATTGAATTACCGATAACACTGTGGTGTTAGATATGAAGTACTACCAGTTTTACTTCATGGGATGAATAGGTTGGGATTGGGAAATAAAATAAATGATTACTTCGGTGTGGTTCGCTAATCCCGACTAGTTTGAATTGATATTCAAAGGTGATTAAAGAATAAATTTAAAGAATTTATCTTGGATAAAATTAATGGGAACTTTTCCCAAAGTATAGGAATATTTGAATAAAAGAATATTCTGAATTGGAATGAGGCGTATGTTGTGTTTGTGTAACACTTTTATAATATATACGCGAGTTATTCAGAAAGACCGGGTTTATCCCATTCTGAATAACTGATTCGACGTGGTGTCGAAGATGAAGACGGTGGTCGAAGACCGGAAGTCTTCACGTCGTTTGGGTAATTACTGATGATCTTGATTGGGCTGTACACCCAAGAAGAGGGAAACAGTTGGTGATCGTCCAGACGTACTTGGAGATCGATGGATATGCGGGGTACTAGGTGCCTCCGGTTTCGTTCAGACCCGGAACGGACTTGTAAATGGACTGTGTGTCTGACATTGGATTTTAGTCCGTGTGATTGATCTCTATTAAATATATATCTGTTTGGCGGCGGAGAATTTATTCTCTTGCTTAACGCCCTTCTCTGAGACGTACGAGCTCAGGGGTTATATATTGATGGATATCAAACGCATGGAGTGAATTGCCTGTGTGGCATGCCTAAGTGGCAATTGATCGAGGCTTCTGTTGAAAAGCAAAGTCTTGTGGTGATGATCAAAGCACGGCCTTTGTGGCGTAGCTTTGTGTAACGTTTACCTCGCGTGTTTCACACCCGGTATGAACCAAAAACGGGAGACGGACCTCAGGGAGGACTTGCGTTTCTTTCTAGCTAAAAGTGGCGTCAGTGGTTTTACACGCCCTGACGAGTTTGACTTATGTGGTTGTTGCTGTTGCGAGGCGCCTCGGTTTGATCGGACGATCCAGGTCCGATGGAGTCATTCGTTGGCTCGTTTGCACCCCAAAGGGCGGGGAGACGTATTGTTCAGGCATAATAATCCACATCGGTGGACCGGCCCTGACGATCCAGGGGGCAGTTGCGGCTGTTCCTGAGACATGGTAGGCTAGATTGTCTCGAATCGGTTGAGGACTATCTTTTGCCTCGGTTCATAGACGGAAATCCAATTTCCAAATACGTGACATTTGCGGTTTTATTTGTAAACCTATATATGGCGACATAGTGGCATGGGACGCTCATGCCGCCTATGATTGATACTTATGACTTGAAGTTGTTTTATACACTATGCACGTATAGTAGTATCAAATGATTTGTTTTAAACGTATCAAGCATGCTTTGGCTGTTATAAGGGAAAACCCTATCCTCGGCTGCGTTGCATTGTGTGATGGGACCTGGGTCTTATAACAGCTTCATTTTTCTTTATTTAGCATTGCGCTGTTTGTTTTATGCACCGGTATTCTTGGGAGGAAACCCGTTCCGTGTTATACGGCGTGGTCCCTTGATTTACCTAATGATTTAAAAATAAAGATTAATAACTGTTTTAGTTCTCACACCAGTCCCATGACTGACCTGGAGTTTATTGTTTTAACCTAAACTCTGGGTGCCCCTATTTTGACACGGGCAGCTAGTAGTTTTGGTTTTGCAGATTTATATTCACAGGATCCTGGTTTACAGCTGGAACGATATCCGGAAAGCTTTGTATCCGTATATCTCATTCTAGTTGTGTATTGTATTATTTTCCGCTGCTATGTATTTAAATGTAATTTAAATCTCTGATATTTCTGTGTAATATTCTTTTATACTCTGTATATTCTTGTAATCTGATGCATTGTTGTAATATACAGTGAAATGTTCTTTTGTATGCGTTCTGTTTTGTCCTGTTCTCAAACGATAGGGCGTTTCGAACGGTCTGGATCGGTTTAGCGACTGGTTCGGACCGAGCGAAATTCCTTGCTCGTCACACGTGGTATCAGAGCTTTGGTTTACAAAGCTCAGAGAACAAGGCACATTAGAACCATACGAAAGAATTCATCAGATATTGGATTAGTAATATCCAATTAGAATGACTCGTTAGAGATAGGATCAGTAGTATCCTAGAACGAGTGTGAAGATTATATTTTTAAAATGAAAACAATTTTGTTTTGAAAATATAAATCCATCATTCGTATTTGGTTATTTATTTATATTGATGTGGACAATCCAGTATATATAGATTTTGCGTATACGTCTGATCCGCGTGTATTCGAAATTTTAATATATTGGATAGATATAGAATTGTACTCTAGTCGCCCGGGGGTGATTCTGATGATTGATATATCATCATCAGAATTTATATTCGAGTGACGAACGTGTAATATCTATATATTTCCATTAGACTGGTGTGAGAACCAAAATTAGATAGGGCTAATTGTTGTGATTTGGCATCAAAAACATGATTTTTGACTATGTATCGAAATTATGAATATGAAACTCTAATTCACTAATTGATTGATGATTGTGTTGTTTGTTTAATTGTTTGATAATTTTGAACCATTACGCCTAATTGTATCAAATAATGAATTGTATTGAAATTGGTCGCATTTGCTTGCATATACTTGTACTTACATTGAACAGGTCATAGTAAGGAGGCTAGAGCAGAGAATAAAATTTGTTTGCCCGACAAATAGGTACATGTTTACTACATAATTTCCTGTTTTGTTTGGGTGATGATGATTTTGTGAGCCTATTGGCTAGCCGCTTGGCTAGCCGCTTGGCTTTTTCTTTTTCTTTTTGAGATCTGAAGGACCGGGGAAGCTATTTGAAATTCCCCGATGCTCCCGGTGCAGGGGAGGTTATGGCGAAATTTTTCCAAAATTTAGGGTGTTAGCCAAATTTTTGAAGAATTGGAAAATTCTCATAAACTAAAGAGTTGGAGAATGGAAGCCAGATCGAGCGTAGAGTTGATAATCAAACCACTTTCGACTTTGTTCCTTTTCGGGGACGAAAAGTTTTAAGTGGGGGAGATTGTAACAACCCGTAAAATGCGAGCCAGTTTGAAATTTTTATTTTGGCAATTTTAGCGAATTTTGATTATTTAAAATGAATTATTTTAAATAATATCGACGAGAAATTTATTTTGAATAGAATCGAACGTATATATTATACGCGTCGTCGTTAGAATATAAATATTTATATATAATTATAAATAGAATTGAAAATGGCGCGGTAGTTCGATAATTCGATTTCAAACTTCAATTGAATGTACCGGGTGCAAAACAATCCGGATTTTAGTGAAACCAAAAACATTGGGATCTAATTGTGAATATCTTTCTAACGAATCCGACTAATCGAAATTTCATGGCGGGAATCAAAAGATATGCCCAGTTGAAAATTCTGAATAGTCGCTATGGAATTCAGGCCCTTAAAAATGGGCATTTTGCAAATGACCTCGGATTTCGACGAAACCAGTTTTGTTGGGTCCGCAGTGTCAAATTATTGCTAGGTTCCAAATTTCATAATTTTTCGAATCAATATGTGAGCGTGGCAATGGAAAACGCGTTTGACCAGTTTCAGTTGATTTTAATCGACTGGAAAACGGCCATTTTTCTAACGGTCTCAGAATTCGACGAAACTAGTTTTGTTAGGACCGTATCGTCAATACGAAGCTAGAAAATATTTTTCAGGAATTTTTCTAGTTAGTATGTGACCCCGGTAATTTGAAATGTACGTTTAAAATTCAATATAGTAATTTAAATGTAAATTTAACGGAAACTGGTTGTAACAGTCGAATCAGCTTGCGATACATATCCCATTGTGTTCGGAATGGGGGTAAAACACTAGGGACGACAGTCGTTTGGTCTCGATTGTGGTTCGAACGAAAAGTCAACTATATGAAAAATAAATTAAATAATTAAATTAAATAAATATTATAAAACCCCCTTATCCCAGTGAACCCTAACCCTATTTCGTTGCCGCCGCCTTCATTCAAAATAGCGGCCAGACTTCTCAAAGAAAGATCCTCAAATCGATAAATCAATACAAAAATAGAAAAGATAATCAAGCTCTTTAATTTGGTAAGGGTATCATCAGTTCTCACGAGCTTGGAGGCTCGCAATGCTGCCTCAAACAGGCTTTCGACGATGGCGATTTGGGAGAGGTTCTGGCCACCGAGCTGGCCATCACTGCGGGCGGAGGGAGTTCTGGCCATGGCCGACCTCAGGGTGTTGGCCGATCACCCTCAGACGCGACGTGGTGGTGCGAACTCCTAAACCTAGGTTGCGAGCTCGACAGTTTTTCACTCCAGACAACGAGAAGAGACGGCAACCTTAATTGGTGATCACGGAAAAGGTATATAATTAGTTTAATTAAATTTTATTTAAGAAGGGATTGTTTTTTTTTTAACAGTGAAGTTAAATCTGATTTAAAAAAATAAAATATAAAATATAATTAGCGTTATTTAAAATATATATTGCCTTGTTTTATAAATGGTTATATATTTCCTTATTTATAAATATATATGATTTTCTTTTACTAGTAACTTTGTTTTGATCTTTGGTTTTAAAAATATATATATCAAATGTTTTGAAAATATAAATATCCTTGTTTTGAAAATAAACATGGCATTCTTTTTGGAAATAAAAATGGCATTAGTTTTGTTTGAATTAAAAATGTAATATTTAAATTTAAGAACTTCGTTTGTTAAATAAGATTTGCATTGTTTGAAAAAGAAAATAATCCTTGTTTTTAAAATAAAATTGTCATCGCTTTTCAAATAAAATTAACATTGTTTTAAAAATAGGAAAAAGCATTGTAATTGAAATAGAAAAGGGCAAAATAGAAGTGACAAAAGAAAAATATGATTTTTATATATTGAACATCGAAAGAAAAATATGATTTTTATATATTGAACTTCGAAAGAAAAATAGAATTTTTATATATTGAACTTCGAAAGAAAAATAGAATTTTTATATATTGAACTTCGAAGCAAAAATGTGATTTTTACATAGGTAGTGAAAGCGGGCAACGAAGGTAACCAAAAGGCGAGAACGAAGGAGGTTTATATCAAAGAAGAATCAGATGATTGGATAGCTATAAGTGAGAATTTCTCACCTTTCAATTTTATTTCTAGATATATATATATATACTAGGATGCAGACGGTGCTTAGTAGCACCCGACACAATCGTCCACAGACCATGGACTTGTTTGTTTGGTTGCATAGATTAGTTTGATGATTTGATTTGAATTTGGTTGTTTGGTGAATATGATTGATATGTGAATGGCGTGGGCCTTCACTAGACCGGGGATAAGGCTAGGCCTTGTCCCGTTTCTAGTATCGTGCCGTTATGCCGCCGAAATTTCCTAAAATATGTTAGAAAATAAAAATATCATTTTATTGTGTAAATGAATAATAGAAATTCATATGTTGGAATAAAATGTTTTATAGTTAAAAATATAATTTTTAACGTGAATATGAATATAGTGAATGTGAATAAATAAAATATTCATTTACAAACCGGACGGTTTGTTTATGTACACCTATTTGAATGACGTTGATTGGGTCGATAAATTTTACACATCGCCCAACTGCACAAATAAAGTATGTGTTTGATTGTTTGTAACCCCACACGGGTGTTGGGATGAAATTTGAAGTTCACTCATCCTGATTGATTGAATATGTCGATCGATTGATTGACAGGCTGTTATAAGCGTTAGATATCTATATTTGATGCTTATACAGTATAGTGCACTTTGGTTGATGGTTGATTATTTTTCAATGCTATTATATACATGCGTTGTATGGAAATCCATATAATTAACTTTATATGGTAATTGATTGGGCCTCATTCCAGTTTTGAAAAAGAAATATTTGAAAAAGAAATATTTGAAATAGAATATTTGAAAATAGGAATATATGAAGCCGTGTTGATTAGATTGACGCCATTTTGACGTGAACGATATTTATATCGATTTTAAACGATTTCGAAATGAATTGAATTGAAAACGATTTCGAAATGAATTGAATTGAAAACGATTTCGAAATGAATTGAATTGAAAACGATTTCGAAATGAATTGAATTGAAAACGATTTCGAAATGAACTGAATTGAAAACGATTTCGAAATGAATTGAATTGAAAACGATTTCGAAATGAATTGAATTGAAAACGATTTCGAAATGAATTGAATTGAAAACGATTTCGAAATGAATTGAATTGAAAACGATTTCGAAATGAATTGAATTGAAAACGATTTCGAAATGAATTGAATTGAAAACGATTTCGAAATGAATTGAATTGAAAACGATTTCGAAATGAATTGAATTGAAAACGAATTCAAATGGAATTGAAAGTGAATTGAAATGAATTCAAATTGAATTGAAATTTGAATTGAATAGAAATGAACTTTGAAACGAATTTATAAAGAAGAATTCAATTTTGCTTTGAATTGAAATGGAAGTTGAAATTGCTTTTGAAACAATTTATATAGTTCGTTTTAAATAGAAATCGACGAAGTATATATTATATATATTATATATATAATATAATGGCCTGAATAGAACGCGCCGCGCCGCGGCAGTTCGCGAATTTCGACCATTGATTTCAAATGGACATTACGGGAGATCCGACCGTCGGATTCTCCTAAAACCGGAACCGTTGGGTTCGTATCGAAAAGTTCTTTCTAGCGAATGTTAGAAATTTGAAATCTAACGGTTGGATTTGGAATTATGTCCAAATCAAATTTGAAAAAGGTCGCTGTAAGTGCAGTTCGGTGGCCATTGTTGGAAATCGACTGTACGGGCCTTGATAAAATTATTAAAAATAGTAATAATTTGTGTAAAATCATAAGAAATGATTTGTGAAGATTTGGGATGAAAACCTTCATGTTTGAAAGGATAAAAATAGATTTTTATCGAAATGAACTAGTTTTGAACTAGAATTATAATTCTATTTATTATTAAATAAATAAATTGAATTTGAAAAGGGTTTTAAAAATAACCAAAATATCCAATGATTGCATTGGAGTGGATTTGAATCGAAATTGTCTTCGGAATATTTCGATGTTGGAATTCGTGATTATACAGATGTTGTTATGGAAATTTGAAAGATATATATTTATATCGTTATTTCCAATACGACATTTGTTAGTCGTAGAATTCGATATTGAATATAAGCCGATATATTTTCTATTCAGAGCCTTGTATTGAATATCGAATGTGATTTGGGTTTGTCGTGAGTGGTGTCTTCACTAACACTGTTCTTGAACCCAGTTGAGAAAATGTTAAATCTTTTTATTTAGATTTAATGAAGTGTACCAATTAAAGAATATTTAATTGGAATTGAATTGATATTGATTTTGTGTTTATCGTGGACAGTGTTTTAAATAACACTCGTTCTTTAACCCGATAATCAATGGGATGTGATTTTGGGTTTATCGTGAACTGTGTTTTAAAAGACACTGATTCTTTAACCCAGTTAACGATTAAAACTAAGTGGAGTTTTAATGAATCTTTAAATAGATTGAAAAGATCGAGAATGGAGTATCACCAGTTTTACTCCAGGCGATAGTTAAATCTTTAATTAGATTTGAACGTGAAATGGTAATTGAATTACCGATAACACTGTGGTGTTAGATATGAAGTACTACCAGTTTTACTTCATGGGATGAATAAGTTGGGATTGGGAAATAAAATAAATGATTACTTCGGTGTGGTTCGCTAATCCCGACTAGTTTGAATTGATATTCAAAGGTGATTAAAGAATAAATTTAAAGAATTTATCTTGGATAAAATTAATGGGAACTTTTCCCAAAGTATAGGAATATTTGAATAAAAGAATATTCTGAATTGGAATGAGGCGTACGTTGTGTTTGTGTAACACTTTTATAATATATACGCAAGTTATTCAGAAAGACCGGGTTTATCCCATTCTGAATAACTGATTCGACGTGGTGTCGAAGATGAAGACGGTGGTCGAAGACCGGAAGTCTTCACGTCGTTTGGGTAATTACTGATGATCTTGATTGGGCTGTACACCCAAGAAGAGGGAAACAGTTGGTGATCGTCCAGACGTACTTGGAGATCGATGGATATGCGGGGTACTAGGTGCCTCCGGTTTCGTTCAGACCCGGAACGGACTTGTAAATGGACTGTGTGTCTGACATTGGATTTTAGTCCGTGTGATTGATCTCTATTAAATATATATCTGTTTGGCGGCGGAGAATTTATTCTCTTGCTTAACGCCCTTCTCTGAGACGTACGAGCTCAGGGGTTATATATTGATGGATATCAAACGCATGGAGTGAATTGCCTGTGTGGCATGCCTAAGTGGCAATTGATCGAGGCTTCTGTTGAAAAGCAAAGTCTTGTGGTGATGATCAAAGCACGGCCTTTGTGGCGTAGCTTTGTGTAACGTTTACCTCGCGTGTTTCACACCCGGTATGAACCAAAAACGGGAGACGGACCTCAGGGAGGACTTGCGTTTCTTTCTAGCTAAAAGTGGCGTCAGTGGTTTTACACGCCCTGACGAGTTTGACTTATGTGGTTGTTGCTGTTGCGAGGCGCCTCGGTTTGATCGGACGATCCGGGTCCGATGGAGTCATTCGTTGGCTCGTTTGCGCCCCAAAGGGCGGGGAGACGTATTGTTCAGGCATAATAATCCACATCGGTGGACCGGCCCTGACGATCCAGGGGGCAGTTGCGGCTGTTCCTGAGACATGGTAGGCTAGATTGTCTCGAATCGGTTGAGGACTATCTTTTGCCTCGGTTCATAGACGGAAATCCAATTTCCAAATACGTGACATTTGCGGTTTTATTTGTAAACCTATATATGGCGACATAGTGGCATGGGACGCTCATGCCGCCTATGATTGATACTTATGACTTGAAGTTGTTTTATACACTATGCACGTATAGTAGTATCAAATGATTTGTTTTAAACGTATCAAGCATGCTTTGGCTGTTATAAGGGAAAACCCTATCCTCGGCTGCGTTGCATTGTGTGATGGGACCTGGGTCTTATAACAGCTTCATTTTTCTTTATTTAGCATTGCGCTGTTTGTTTTATGCACCGGTATTCTTGGGAGGAAACCCGTTCCGTGTTATACGGCGTGGTCCCTTGATTTACCTAATGATTTAAAAATAAAGATTAATAACTGTTTTAGTTCTCACACCAGTCCCATGACTGACCTGGAGTTTATTGTTTTAACCTAAACTCTGGGTGCCCCTATTTTGACACGGGCAGCTAGTAGTTTTGGTTTTGCAGATTTATATTCACAGGATCCTGGTTTACAGCTGGAACGATATCCGGAAAGCTTTGTATCTGTATATCTCATTCTAGTTGTGTATTGTATTATTTTCCGCTGCTATGTATTTAAATGTAATTTAAATCTCTGATATTTCTGTGTAATATTCTTTTATACTCTGTATATTCTTGTAATCTGATGCATTGTTGTAATATACAGTGAAATGTTCTTTTGTATGCGTTCTGTTTTGTCCTGTTCTCAAACGATAGGGCGTTTCGAACGGTCTGGATCGGTTTAGCGACTGGTTCGGACCGAGCGAAATTCCTTGCTCGTCACACGTGGTATCAGAGCTTTGGTTTACAAAGCTCAGAGAACAAGGCACATTAGAACCATACGAAAGAATTCATCAGATATTGGATTAGTAATATCCAATTAGAATGACTCGTTAGAGATAGGATCAGTAGTATCCTAGAACGAGTGTGAAGATTATATTTTTAAAATGAAAACAATTTTGTTTTGAAAATATAAATCCATCATTCGTATTTGGTTATTTATTTATATTGATGTGGACAATCCAGTATATATAGATTTTGCGTATACGTCTGATCCGCGTGTATTCGAAATTTTAATATATTGGATAGATATAGAATTGTACTCTAGTCGCCCGGGGGTGATTCTGATGATTGATATATCATCATCAGAATTTATATTCGAGTGACGAACGTGTAATATCTATATATTTCCATTAGACTGGTGTGAGAACCAAAATTAGATAGGGCTAATTGTTGTGATTTGGCATCAAAAACATGATTTTTGACTATGTATCGAAATTATGAATATGAAACTCTAATTCACTAATTGATTGATGATTGTGTTGTTTGTTTAATTGTTTGATAATTTTGAACCATTACGCCTAATTGTATCAAATAATGAATTGTATTGAAATTGGTCGCATTTGCTTGCATATACTTGTACTTACATTGAACAGGTCATAGCAAGGAGGCTAGAGCAGAGAATAAAATTTGTTTGCCCGACAAATAGGTACATGTTTACTACATAATTTCCTGTTTTGTTTGGGTGATGATGATTTTGTGAGCCTATTGGCTAGCCGCTTGGCTTTTTCTTTTTCTTTTTGAGATCTGAAGGACCGGGGAAGCTATTTGAAATTCCCCGATGCTCCCGGTGCAGGGGAGGTTATGGCGAAATTTTTCCAAAATTTAGGGTGTTAGCCAAATTTTTGAAGAATTGGAAAATTCTCATAAACTAAAGAGTTGGAGAATGGAAGCCAGATCGAGCGTAGAGTTGATAATCAAACCACTTTCGACTTTGTTCCTTTTCGGGGACGAAAAGTTTTAAGTGGGGGAGATTGTAACAACCCGTAAAATGCGAGCCAGTTTGAAATTTTTATTTTGGCAATTTTAGCGAATTTTGATTATTTAAAATGAATTATTTTAAATAATATCGACGAGAAATTTATTTTGAATAGAATCGAACGTATATATTATACGCGTCGTCGTTAGAATATAAATATTTATATATAATTATAAATAGAATTGAAAATGGCGCGGTAGTTCGATAATTCGATTTCAAACTTCAATTGAATGTACCGGGTGCAAAACAATCCGGATTTTAGTGAAACCAAAAACATTGGGATCTAATTGTGAATATCTTTCTAACGAATTCGACTAATCGAAATTTCATGGCGGGAATCAAAAGATATGCCCAGTTGAAAATTCTGAATAGTCGCTATGGAATTCAGGCCCTTAAAAATGGGCATTTTGCAAATGACCTCGGATTTCGACGAAACCAGTTTTGTTGGGTCCGCAGTGTCAAATTATTGCTAGGTTCCAAATTTCATAATTTTTCGAATCAATATGTGAGCGTGGCAATGGAAAACGCGTTTGACCAGTTTCAGTTGATTTTAATCGACTGGAAAACGACCATTTTTCTAACGGCCTCAGAATTCGACGAAACTAGTTTTGTTAGGACCGTATCGTCAATACGAAGCTAGAAAATATTTTTCAGGAATTTTTCTAGTTAGTATGTGACCCCGGTAATTTGAAATGTACGTTTAAAATTCAATATAGTAATTTAAATGTAAATTTAACGGAAACTGGTTGTAACAGTCGAATCAGCTTGCGATACATATCCCATTGTGTTCGGAATGGGGGTAAAACACTAGGGACGACAGTCGTTTGGTCTCGATTGTGGTTCGAACGAAAAGTCAACTATATGAAAAATAAATTAAATAATTAAATTAAATAAATATTATAAAACCCCCTTATCCCAGTGAACCCTAACCCTATTTCGTTGCCGCCGCCTTCATTCAAAATAGTGGCCAGATTTCTCAAAGAAAGATCCTCAAATCGATAAATCAATACAAAAATAGAAAAGATAATCAAGCTCTTTAATTTGGTAAGGGTATCATCAGTTCTCACGAGCTTGGAGGCTCGCAATGCTGCCTCAAACAGGCTTTCGACGATGGCGATTTGGGAGAGGTTCTGGCCACCGAGCTGGCCATCACTGCGGGCGGAGGGAGTTCTGGCCATGGCCGACCTCGGGGTGTTGGCCGATCACCCTCAAACGCGACGTGGTGGTGCGAACTCCTAAACCTAGGTTGCGAGCTCGACAGTTTTTCACTCCAGACAATGAGAAGAGACGGCAACCTTAATTGGTGATTAGGGAAAAGGTATATAATTAGTTTAATTAAATTTTATTTAAGAAGGGATTGTTTTTTTTTAACAGTGAAGTTAAATCTGATTTAAAAAAATAAAATATAAAATATAATTAGCGTTATTTAAAATATATATTGCCTTGTTTTATAAATGGTTATATATTTCCTTATTTATAAATATATATGATTTTCTTTTACTAGTAACTTTGTTTTGATCTTTGGTTTTAAAAATATATATATCAAATGTTTTGAAAATATAAATACCCTTGTTTTGAAAATAAACATGGCATTCTTTTTGGAAATAAAAATGGCATTAGTTTTGTTTGAATTAAAAATGTAATATTTAAATTTAAGAACTTCGTTTGTAAAATAAGATTTGCATTGTTTGAAAAAGAAAATAATCCTTGTTTTTAAAATAAAATTGTCATCGCTTTTCAAATAAAATTAACATTGTTTTAAAAATAGGAAAAAGCATTGTATTTGAAATAGAAAAGGGCAAAATAGAAGTGACAAAAGAAAAATATGATTTTTATATATTGAACATCGAAAGAAAAATATGATTTTTATATATTGAACTTCGAAAGAAAAATAGAATTTTTATATATTGAACTTCGAAAGAAAAATAGAATTTTTATATATTGAACTTCGAAGTAAAAATGTGATTTTTACATAGGTAGTGAAAGCGGGCAACGAAGGTAACCAAAAGGCGAGAACGAAGGAGGTTTATATCAAAGAAGAATCAGATGATTGGATAGCTATAAGTGAGAATTTCTCACCTTTCAATTTTATTTCTAGATATATATATATATACTAGGATGCAGACGGTGCTTAGTAGCACCCGACACAATCGTCCACAGACCATGGACTTGTTTGTTTGGTTGCATAGATTAGTTTGATGATTTGATTTGAATTTGGTTGTTTGGTGAATATGATTGATATGTGAATGGCGTGGGCCTTCACTAGACCGGGGATAAGGCTAGGCCTTGTCCCGTTTCTAGTATCGTGCCGTTATGCCGCCGAAATTTTCTAAAATATGTTAGAAAATAAAAATATCATTTTATTGTGTAAATGAATAATAGAAATTCATATGTTGGAATAAAATGTTTTATCGTTAAAAATATAATTTTTAACGTGAATATGAATATAGTGAATGTGAATAAATAAAATATTCATTTACAAACCGGACGGTTTGTTTATGTACACCTATTTGAATGACGTTGATTGGGTCGATAAATTTTACACATCGCCCAACTGCACAAATAAAGTATGTGTTTGATTGTTTGTAACCCCACACGGGTGTTGGGATGAAATTTGAAGTTCACTCATCCTGATTGATTGAATATGTCGATCGATTGATTGACAGGCTGTTATAAGCGTTAGATATCTATATTTGATGCTTATACAGTATAGTGCACTTTGGTTGATGGTTGATTATTTTTCAATGCTATTATATACATGCGTTGTATGGAAATCCATATAATTAACTTTATATGGTAATTGATTGGGCCTCATTCCAGTTTTGAAAAAGAAATATTTGAAATAGAATATTTGAAAATAGGAATATATGAAGCCGTGTTGATTAGATTGACGCCATTTTGACGTGAACGATATTTATATCGATTTTAAACGATTTCGAAATGAATTGAATTGAAAACGATTTCGAAATGAATTGAATTGAAAACGATTTCGAAATGAATTGAATTGAAAACGATTTTGAAATGAATTGAATTGAAAACGATTTCGAAATGAACTGAATTGAAAACGATTTCGAAATGAATTGAATTGAAAACGATTTCGAAATGAATTGCATTGAAAACGATTTCGAAATGAATTGAATTGAAAACGATTTCGAAATGAATTGAATTGAAAACGATTTCGAAATGAATTGAATTGAAAACGATTTCGAAATGAATTGAATTGAAAACGATTTCGAAATGAATTGAATTGAAAACGAATTCAAATGGAATTGAAAGTGAATTGAAATGAATTCAAATTGAATTGAAATTTGAATTGAATAGAAATGAACTTTGAAACGAATTTATAAAGAAGAATTCAATTTTGCTTTGAATTGAAATGGAAGTTGAAATTGCTTTTGAAACTATTTATATAGTTCGTTTTAAATAGAAATCGACGAAGTATATTATATATATTATATATATAATATAATGGCCTGAATAGAACGCGCCGCGCCGCGGCAGTTCGCGAATTTCGACCATTGATTTCAAATGGACATTACGGGAGATCCGACCGTCGGATTCTCCTAAAACCGGAACCGTTGGGTTCGTATCGAAAAGAGCTTTCTAGCGAATGTTAGAAATTTGAAATCTAACAGTTGGATTTGGAATTATGTCCAAATCAAATTTGAAAAAGGTCGCTGTAAGTGCAGTTCGGTGGCCATTGTTGGAAATCGACTGTACGGGCCTTGATAAAATTATTAAAAATAGTAATAATTTGTGTAAAATCATAAGAAATGATTTGTGAAGATTTGGGATGAAAAACTTCATGTTTGAAAGGATAAAAATAGATTTTTATCGAAATGAACTAGTTTTGAACTAGAATTATAATTCTATTTATTTTTAAATAAATAAATTGAATTTGAAAAGGGTTTTAAAAATAACCAAAATATCCAATGATTGCATTGGAGTGGATTTGAATCGAAATTGTCTTCGGAATATTTCGATGTTGGAATTCGTGATTATACAGATGTTGTTATGGAAATTTGAAAGATATATATTTATATCGTTATTTCCAATACGACATTTGTTAGTCGTAGAATTCGATATTGAATATAAGCCGATATATTTTCTATTCAGAGCCTTGTATTGAATATCGAATGTGATTTGGGTTTGTCGTGAGTGGTGTCTTCACTAACACTGTTCTTGAACCCAGTTGAGAAAATGTTAAATCTTTTTATTTAGATTTAATGAAGTGTACCAATTAAAGAATATTTAATTGGAATTGAATTGATATTGATTTTGGGTTTATCGTGGACAGTGTTTTAAATAACACTCGTTCTTTAACCCGATAATCAATGGGATGTGATTTTGGGTTTATCGTGAACTGTGTTTTAAAAGACACTGATTCTTTAACCCAGTTAACGATTAAAACTAAGTGGAGTTTTAATGAATCTTTAAATAGATTGAAAAGATCAAGAATGGAGTATCACCAGTTTTACTCCAGGCGATAGTTAAATCTTTAATTAGATTTGAACGTGAAATGGTAATTGAATTACCGATAACACTGTGGTGTTAGATATGAAGTACTACCAGTTTTACTTCATGGGATGAATAGGTTGGGATTGGGAAATAAAATAAATGATTACTTCGGTGTGGTTCGCTAATCCCGACTAGTTTGAATTGATATTCAAAGGTGATTAAAGGATAAATTTAAAGAATTTATCTTGGATAAAATTAATGGGAACTTTTCCCAAAGTATAGGAATATTTGAATAAAAGAATATTCTGAATTGGAATGAGGCGTATGTTGTGTTTGTGTAACACTTTTATAATATATACGCGAGTTATTCAGAAAGACCGGGTTTATCCCATTCTGAATAACTGATTCGACGTGGTGTCGAAGATGAAGACGGTGGTCGAAGACCGGAAGTCTTCACGTCGTTTGGGTAATTACTGATGATCTTGATTGGGCTGTACACCCAAGAAGAGGGAAACAGTTGGTGATCGTCCAGACGTACTTGGAGATCGATGGATATGCGGGGTACTAGGTGCCTCCGGTTTCGTTCAGACCCGGAACGGACTTGTAAATGGACTGTGTGTCTGACATTGGATTTTAGTCCGTGTGATTGATCTCTATTAAATATATATCTGTTTGGCGGCGGAGAATTTATTCTCTTGCTTAACGCCCTTCTCTGAGACGTACGAGCTCAGGGGTTATATATTGATGGATATCAAACGCATGGAGTGAATTGCCTGTGTGGCATGCCTAAGTGGCAATTGATCGAGGCTTCTGTTGAAAAGCAAAGTCTTGTGGTGATGATCAAAGCACGGCCTTTGTGGCGTAGCTTTGTGTAACGTTTACCTCGCGTGTTTCACACCCGGTATGAACCAAAAACGGGAGACGGACCTCAGGGAGGACTTGCGTTTCTTTCTAGCTAAAAGTGGCGTCAGTGGTTTTACACGCCCTGACGAGTTTGACTTATGTGGTTGTTGCTGTTGCGAGGCGCCTCGGTTTGATCGGACGATCCGGGTCCGATGGAGTCATTCGTTGGCTCGTTTGCGCCCCAAAGGGCGGGGAGACGTATTGTTCAGGCATAATAATCCACATCGGTGGACCGGCCCTGACGATCCAGGGGGCAGTTGCGGCTGTTCCTGAGACATGGTAGGCTAGATTGTCTCGAATCGGTTGAGGACTATCTTTTGCCTCGGTTCATAGACGGAAATCCAATTTCCAAATACGTGACATTTGCGGTTTTATTTGTAAACCTATATATGGCGACATAGTGGCATGGGACACTCATGCCGCCTATGATTGATACTTATGACTTGAAGTTGTTTTATACACTATGCACGTATAGTAGTATCAAATGATTTGTTTTAAACGTATCAAGCATGCTTTGGCTGTTATAAGGGAAAACCCTATCCTCGGCTGCGTTGCATTGTGTGATGGGACCTGGGTCTTATAATAGCTTCATTTTTCTTTATTTAGCATTGCGCTGTTTGTTTTATGCACCGGTATTCTTGGGAGGAAACCCGTTCCGTGTTATACGGCGTGGTCCCTTGATTTACCTAATGATTTAAAAATAAAGATTAATAACTGTTTTAGTTCTCACACCAGTCCCATGACTGACCTGGAGTTTATTGTTTTAACCTAAACTCTGGGTGCCCCTATTTTGACACGGGCAGCTAGTAGTTTTGGTTTTGCAGATTTATATTCACAGGATCCTGGTTTACAGCTGGAACGATATCCGGAAAGCTTTGTATCCGTATATCTCATTCTAGTTGTGTATTGTATTATTTTCCGCTGCTATGTATTTAAATGTAATTTAAATCTCTGATATTTCTGTGTAATATTCTTTTATACTCTGTATATTCTTGTAATCTGATGCATTGTTGTAATATACAGTGAAATGTTCTTTTGTATGCGTTCTGTTTTGTCCTGTTCTCAAACGATAGGGCGTTTCGAACGGTCTGGATCGGTTTAGCGACTGGTTCGGACCGAGCGAAATTCCTTGCTCGTCACACTATTGGATGCTGGTTCTAGCGGTTTGACTCATGCGCAAGCATGCGTGGATTTGGAGCCTGGGCTAAAGGCACGTGAGGATGTAAACATTGGAATGTTTGATGGAAGGGTTCCATAATAGGAATGGCCATGAAACAAGTTTTTGTGCCATAGACCCAACGCTGGTTATTTGGACCCCATCCTAGACCCACCATGTAAGCTCGATCTGGATCTGGAATTTTTCCCTTCCCCGAAATTTATATGAGTCATAGTGGACCCGACCTACCCCAAAATCAGTGAAATTGTTCACTAATACACACACATTTATTTGTTCATATTTTTTGTCACCAAATGACAATTTAAATACAAATAATAATATGTTTGGAATAATAAGAGAATATAATAAAGTGAATAATTCAAAAGGTATGCATTTGTTATTTTATTATCACCAATGATGCAACCTAACACTATGAAAATTTTATAGCTTATTAATTGAAAGTATATAATATTCATTTCATAACCATATATATATATAAATATTAAAAAGTATTAATTATAGTAGTAAAACTATTTAGTGATGTTTCAGTTGTGCAGGTTGGATTGGAGTGTGTTAGTTGTGCCCCGGCCCAACCCTAGACCCGACCTCTCAAAAGTGGGTCGTGGGTCTACCTGCCCCAAGGACAATGGTGCGAGTCTAAAAGGTCTAAAACAAGGGAGGGTCAAGCGGGTTTGGACCCTGTAACCATCCAACCTCCATCCCTATCCCATAGTTCCTAGAATTTTATTCGTACACGAGACACTCCTCGAAGTGGGACTGAGCCGGATCTCATCGTTAGGAATCTCCAAACTATGTCTTTTGGATTAAACGCTATAGACAACAGTAGGATTAGATGATTGGCAATAGATTCATAGTAATGGAAATCAAATCATGAATATGATACGTTGGTTTTCTCGAGGCGTAAATCTCAATCGTACATGGACCACACATTAATCATAGCTTAGTTACCTAGGTCATAAGGAATTCTCGGAACCCATCGGACTTTAAATTTCTGGCGTTGGAGGCTTATGAGTGTAAGAAGGATTCTACCGTCTATCTTATGAGATACATGTGCCATATTGAAGTATTGATTGCATCAGATAATCCATGGCAAAAGGTGCTCCCCCTACACCTAACAGATATCGCTGCAATGTGGTTCAGACAGTTGGAATTGGAATCTATTGTCAGTTGGAACACTATGGTCGTATGGTTTATCAAGTAGTTTGTGGTCCACATCTCTCGACCCACGAATATCACAACGCTCACTACAGTTAAGCTGAGGATTGGAGAAACTCTGTAATCTTTTCTTGAATGGATTACTGTGGCGGTGGCGCCTACGGATCGACTGAACCTATACTTGGTTCTTATGGCTGTCATCTTTGGCATTTTAGATAATTTGGACTTTAAGATCTCTCTGAAAAGAGACCCATAAAGGGATGTGTGGGTCTCGATGAATTTTATTGGAAATTGGAAAGATTTCAGCATTTGTTGAACGCGAGAGAAGATATAGGAACTCTTGATGTTAATATCGCTATGAACGGAGGACCATCTAAATCTAAAAAAGGAAAGGATAAGAGCGAAAGAAAAGTCCCTAATATTCGGTAACTGAGAGAATCTAAATTCTCTTCACACATCGAGCTCACCTTATCTTTGGAAGATATTTATTTGGATATCCACAAAACTTTCTAAGAGGGAGCCAACACAAAGGGAAATGGAATCTGGAAAACACTGTTGGTTCCACGACTTAGGTGGTCCAAATACAAACGAGTATATTCATTTATAGGATGTGATCGAGGAATGTGTCAGACATGGCGAGTTGGCACTGTACATCAGGAAATGAGCTACGGCAGCAAAATAGGTTTAGTTGGTTGTACCCTTCGGAATAACTCATGTGGATTAATCATAAATTGATATGGATTTTTGTGGATTTTGTTTTTTCGTGTATTGGTTTCGAATGGCTACATCGGCCTATCCATGTATGGGATTAGGATTTAGACCTTGGGAATGCCTTATACCCAAAATAAACCATACACCCATTAGGCAATAATTTACAATAAAAATGGCTCAATTAACCTATCTACGTTTGGAATTAGGATTTAATCTCTAGGTGTGCTATTTACCAGACGATAAACTATTATCTTTTCTTTTATCTTTTATAATAACTTAGAACCTTTGGAACATTGATAACATTACTTCACTTGTATGGATTATGATTGTGAAGTATGAAATTTAAAATTGGAATTTTAAACTTTAATAACTGGCCCCCAAGTGTGGATTATGCTTGGGAACAACCAAGCAATCTTGCCAGGATTTGGTAAGATCACTTAGTTAATACTCGAATATGGTCTATATTCGATTTGGTGTGAATGGTTTTGTTAGGAATTGGCAAAGCCACTCCCTTGGTCTTTACAAGTATGGATTATACTCTCGGTGGCTAGGCGCGGAGAGGCCATAAATTTCGGATATGGATTTTGACTTACTTCAAATTTACCAGGTTTCTTTAGTTTTCTGGTATTTAGATTTCTCGGGTTTAGATTTCAGATAGTTTAGGCTTTAGGCTTTTATTAATACAATCAGGCACGGTCGTGGATTTTGAATTTTTAATCTACAGTTGTCATTTTTATTGGATTTCTCTCGTATTATGACCTTTGAATTTAAGGATTTATGAATTATAAAGAATACGCCTTCCATTGAAAGTCATATTTTGGAGGGTAAGTGTTGACTCGCCTTTTTTAATGAGATCGTAACTCTTTAGATTTCTAGTTATTGGATTACTCAAAACTTGAGCCTGGACTTACATATACTTGTAAATGTTTTGTTGAAATGATAGATGTCGTGACTAATGGAGTTGTGGACGGATAAATCCAGATTGGTGTTCTCCTATTAATCCGGATCGATATGAATATGACATCTCTACGGATTATTGTTCTTCATCTCATCGTCTCATATTGGCATAGGCAAGATCGCCTCAGATCGATATTGCCTTGTTTGGCTTGGATCGACCTTATACCACTAATATCGAATTGGTGCTCACATGTTGGATTTGGGATACTTTAGTATCACTTGAAGCAACTTCGGGTTTGCATGGATTTAAGGAAAGATGAGTGCTAGGTCTAACACTCATCCGGATCAGTCCCAAATCGGTTTTGATATGGATTGGATCCGGATCAATACCGATCTGAAGCATAGTGTATTGGGCCAGTCTGGCGTTTTCCCTACTGGATTGGACCTAGTCAATACACAATCATATTTTCTCTCCTCCTTTGTTGGCCAACCCAAGCTCTGTGGAAACTACAAATACTCCAAAGCCTGGACATATTTGAAGATCTTCTTCTGGCGCTCATAGCAGGGATCCTACCATTGCCACACCTCAATTTCTTTTACTTTATGTTTCTGTAATAACTTCCATTCGTGGAGAGAAATCAATCTCTATAAAGAGATTTGGACGCTTCAAACTTCTTCGCTGATGGCTAAAATCTTTGAATTATTATATATACACTTTCAACCACAATCAAAACATCTTTTCTGAATCTATCTAATCTTAAGTTTCTATTTTCTACACACTCTTTATATTCTAAGTATTCTAAATTACGATTTCTTGAAACTATACTTCACTTCTTTACTCTAAGCAATACTTTCCCTTGTATATTGGTAAGTGTCCTGTTCTGCTGCCCAGACACGTCAAAGTTCTCTTCGGTTGCTGAGGCAAAATCATGTTCTACTGCTCAGGCACTGTTCTGCTACTCAGGTGTCGTAATACATATTCCTCCGGATTAAGTGAGAGTTATTTTTTAGTCGAAATTCCACAAGGATTCTTGGATTGTATGTAGGTTGGAGCTCCGAACTAGCATAAATATCTCTGATGTTATTTTTAACTTTATTGCTTTTTATATTCTTTACTACTATTATTATTTTTTATCATATACACTTCTACATTAGTACATTTCTGTATTACCCGATCTATATGTCTCTTTCATTTTTCTCTTCTTTGTACAGAATTTGAAAAGTTGGAAGATGGGAGATGACGAAAAGGAAAGGAAAAAGAAATAAGAAGGGAGCTTAGCGTATAATGTTGCATCCACAGGTTGTTTATTTAGATTCACTTCTTATGCATTGCGGTTATTTTGTTTTATGGATGCTTAATGTAATAAAATGGATTACGATGATTTACTTTGGTAAATTATTTATTATATTACCCCACGAGGTTTTCAATACTATTCATTGTTTTAGAACTTTTGAATCTTATATACTTAAAGTCATGTTGACTCGCCTTTTTACAAGGCAGTCATATATTGGATTTTTGGCTATCGAGGTGCTCAGGACTTGGGCCTGAGCTTAGGCGATCCCGAATTTACTTAGTTGAAGTGGAAAAACTCATAAAGAATATGAGTATTGGAAGCCTGTACTCTGGTTTTACATTTCCCGGCTCAGATAAAAGTCGGCTTGACCTTTTCCTACAATCATCTCACTTCGATTCGATCAAGCTCGGGTCTATAAAGTCGGTTCGATGTTTCTCGGCTCGGTGAAGCTACATCATCGCCTTCACATTGTCATATAATTTCTGGATCGACTAATCCAGTTCGATTGTGTTGAGCCGAATTTTGGTTGTTCACTGGGGACTCATTCAACTGCCTTAACATGATCCGCTCACTACGCCGTGAACTCCAGAGTAGATGCCACATGTCTCGTTCTACCAGATTTGTATACCTCTACAAATATACCCCTAGGGCCTTATTTATGGAGGATGGAACTCTTTCTTATTACGCTTCTATGCGCAAGGACATTGCTCGGGAGGAAAAATCATTTTCTTTTTCTACATTTCTTTCATAAAAATAACTTTGTTGTAATCGTACAATATAATAAAGATAGATTATATTAAGTGTATGCATGCCCGATTTCCGAACCACCATAAAAATGCATCGCTTACCTCTTCTAGCATTTTGGGATTAGATATTACTACTGTTCTATGATTTTCCTATAAGTTGGGTGTTGAATTCAAATAACCATTTTCCATGTTAACATTTTGGCGCTCTAGGAAGTCAAAAGGCTTCCATAACTAGAAATTCCTCTAATTTCCTGACTCGGGATGAGATGGATGAATTCATTAAGGGATTGCAAGCCTGCATGGAGCGTCTAGATAAACTCCTATGTAAGAAAGAGGAAATAATGAATAGTTTCTTTGCCATAATTAGTAAACTTGGAAAGCTGGGAGGTCAAAGCTTAGTCACAAGGGAAGGACCTAGCAGCACCACAGCTGATCAAGCAGAAAACATGCCACAATCCAGTTTAGTGGTGGCCCCTGTGTGACAAACCCAATTTCGACAGACTGGATTTTTTTCAAGATTCCAATCTATCAAAACTCGGATTGGTTTGCTCTGGTATCCTGCAGAAAAGACAGAGACATAAAACATGTCAGAGCTCAGAAAAATATCTCACAGCGGAAAGGATAAAATATAGTATAATCAAAACATAGCCTTACCATACTATTAATACTGCCTAACCAATATCCAAAGCTATCATGTCTCTACCACAATCTAACCTGCGAGTGTGTTATGAGGAGGGGGTCAAAACACAAGTTCTGGTGACTGGATTTAAAATATACACTTAGGATAATCTTACATATACCGTTCAATCATATTTTCTTATTTATTAGATTACTTGGCTTAACAGCACCCAAGGCTTACACACAATTCGTACCCATTTACTTCCCAATGAATTAACCTAATATAGTATATGTAGCTATCTCTCAATATTGAGATACACTCCATGGTACCCCACTCGCACGGTCTCCACCATATCATCGTAGGAATATAGTAGTCCCTAATCCTACGCCCGAATGTCGTACGGATTTCTGTATATATGTCAATGCTACATCTGCAAAGAACCACTACTTTTATATTACGTAAGCGTTCGGACTACCATCTTTGAACCATTCGATCGAATTAGGTTCCATCTTTGAATAATGCCCTCTAGTCTTATGATACACCACCCAGAGCGACATGAGTGTACCTAGACTTTCCCACGTACGTATCGTCAATCGTTCTCGATGTCTATTGCACATGTTCTCCATATGTGCGCCCGAGTCCCGTGGCAGGGCTAGTCAAGAAACACGAACTCGGTCGGGAGCTTTCAGATATCTGCCAATTGCAGATGTTAATTTCTGCTTTTACAGTGGCTTTGGTCCCACTAGACCCGTCCCTCAACTAATGAATGGCACCCAAGAATATCAAGAATGAGAACTTCACCCCGACCCCCTATGCCCTTCAAACCTATTGGCCAACCTCACCCATAGCTAGATAGCAAAGTATATGGTCTTTGTGAGTTCTCCGCCTTTCCGCTTTACGTACTGACTGAAGATGGTAGGTAGACGACGAGTTGCTATCACAGGGCACTAACTGGTCTCGTCGAATCACGCTGGTCCATCTTAGTCTTTTGATTGCCAATTATTATTGCAATCAAGGCATACTCATTGGTTCACCTACGCAGATGTGACGACCCCAAAACCCCATGACACGGTGTTAAGGATAATCATTGGAATATAACACATCAATCATCATTAGCAGATCACAGATAATAGCATAAACATAAAATAGAATAATTTACACACATATGACAGCAGAATAATATAGATATCACCACATCAGAGAGCACAGTGCAGGATACAACTTAGTGCATAATAATACATAATCAGTCACCATCGCCTGAGGCGGAATCATACATAAAGAGTACACAAAATAAATATCAGTCTACATCGCCAATGACGGAATCATAATATATATACAATAATGGCGGAAAGAGTCGAAGTCAGCACGGTGTAGTCAAGCCTCGCCATGAGCCAAAAGTGCTCCAGATACCTGTAACTAGGCTGCCCGTGTGAAAATGAGGGCACCCGAGTTTGCAAGGTGAAACAAACTACGTGTCATTCATGGGACTGGTACGAGAAATCTACTTAACTTATTAACAACAATAATAAGGCAAATCAAAGGACCACGCCACTTTCGCAGAACGGGTTTACTCCAATGAGTGCTAGTGCATGAAATAAAGTAAATGATTAAATCATCGCAATGCTTTTTATAAAATGAAGCCATTATAAGACTCAGGTCCCATCACACAATGCAACGCAAGCCAGAGGATAGAGTTTTACCTTATAATGGCCAAAAATGCTTCATGCGTATAAAACAAAAGTGTTTGATATTATTACTAGTGCATATATGTTTCAAAAGCAAATTCAATCATAAATATCAATCCTAGGCGGCATAGCTACCATCTACTATGTCGCCATACTAGTAATACAATCACGTCCGCATATTTCGTATTGAAAATTGGATTCCTTCATGAGTCAAGGCAAGGGGCAAGCTCCTCTCCGATTCGAGACACTCTAGCAAATGTCCCAGGACCCCACTATGATCCTCGGATCTTCAGGGCCGGTCCTCTCTTACTTTTGAGGATTAGTTATTCCTGAACACACGTTTCCCGGTCCTTACAGACCTATACCGAGGCGCCTCGTATTCCAAAAACCACACAGGTGAAAAGTAGATATAAATGTCAGGGCTGGGAGGTCACTGACACCACCATAGCTAGAAAGAAATGTCGTGCTCTCCCTGCAGTCACTATGACTCATACCGAGGTGTGAGGCTCGCGAATTCACGTTATACACAAAGCTACGTCACACAGACCATGCTTTGATCATCAACCACAAGACTTTGCTTTGCAATAGAAGCCTTGATCATATGCCACTTAGGCGTGCCATACAGGCAATCCACTCCATGCGACTGATTTCTATCAATACATAACCTCTGAGCTCGTACGTCTCAGAGAAGGGCGTTAAGAAAGAGAATAAATTCTCCGCCGCCAAGCAGATATATATTTAACAGAAATCAATCAGCACAGAACAAAATCCAATGTCAGACACACAGTCCATTTACAAGTCCGTTCTGGGTTTGAACGAAACCGGAGGCACCAAATTCCTCGCATATCCGTACAATCAACAGTATGTCTGGACGGCTACTACTTCAGCTCCTTCACGGTAGCTACTCCAATCACGAGCATCAGTAGTGCCCATCCATCGAATGTGAAGATCGTCGGTCTTCAACCGTCTTCGACTCTTCGACTTCTCAACGTCGATCGATTATTTGAAATGAGATGAACTCGGCCTATTCAAATAACCCACGTATATTTAGATTTTCAAATCAATTTATCACATGGTTAGACTATTCAACATTCACATTTCAGTTCTGTAGTTGTGATTTTCATGTTAAATACATTCAACCATCCCATATCAAACAAACACAATGAAATTGGTTTATTTCCACTCTATATCGTCTATAATATTTTATAATGATATATCGCCATTTTATTTTATTTAAAACGGCCATATTTAATTTAACGACCATTCAGGTCATGCCGATGCACTGGCGCTGTTTTCACTAATTTTTTTTTTACACATATCTGAAAATCTAACCGTTGGATCTTCACAAATTTTATGTCATTAGAAAGATCATTTCAAAACGAATCCAACGGTTTCAGTTTTGGGAAAATCCGACGGTCGGATCTTCCACACCCGTCGTTTGAAGTTACGATTTTAAATTACGAACTGCAGCGTCGTTATTCGATTTAATTTAATTATATATATATAATCGTTTCTGGCGCTGTTTTTCTTCAGATATGAATTAAACATTCCAGACAATCCAACCGTCGGATCTTTACAAAGTTGGTGTCGTTGGAAAGATATTTCCAAGGCGAACCCAACGGTTTCGGTTTCGGGAAAATCCAATGGTCGGATTTCCCGTACTAGTCATTTGAAATCACGGTTTCAAAACACGAACTGCACGGCCACATTTCGTTTTAATTTTATTTATATTTATATATTTATATAAATATAGTTCATTCAAAAATTCCTATATCGTTTTCACTTCAAATATTTCACTAACGCCTTTAAATTTTGGAAAATTTCGCCATAACCTCCTTTGTACGGGAGGGGCTGGGAAAAATTCCCAAATAGCCACACGGGCGTCTCATGTGAAAAAGAAAAAGAAAAAGCCAAGCGGCTAGCCAACAGGCTCATGAAATCATCACCCAAACAAAACAGTAAACGTGTACCTATTTGTCGGGCACAAAATTTTATTCCTCTTCTCTAGCCTCTTAGCTATAACCTGTTCAATAAATATGCATGTACATATATGCAAGTCTTATCACTTATCATTTTCCATTCAACTTCATATTTAATTCACTTTGGTTTAAAAAACACCATTCATTCTAATGTTGCATGCATAGGCAAAAATCATATCATTAGCTAATTAATGAATATTTCAACTCTTGCATATTTATTTGAACAAGTGGCTATTTTAAACACTTCACATTTCAAAGATGATAATTTTGGCGAACTAAAATATATTTCAACACATGACTATTTTATTTAGTTCCTATGCATGTTAAAAATAATATTTCTTTCACAAATATTTATTTCAACGCTCGCATATCTTTAGCATATCACATATATGATAAAAATGATATTTTTATCATTTAAAATATTTATTCAACCAATGAATGTTTTTAACACTTCATAGTTTCAATTAAAATGTAATTTTTATTGTTCAATCTTTTTATTCAACACATGAACTTTTCCAACACACACACTTCTCAACACATGAGCATTTCCACACATGGATATTTTATATATGTTGTTCATATAAGAAAGATGAAATTTTTATTGTTGAAACTATTTATATATAAGGCGAATATTTTACATACTTCATATACATTATAAAAATGTGATTTTTATTGTTTAGACACTTCATTCATTCACACATGAATTTAATTTTCATACATCACTTCTCAACACATGAGCATTTCCACACATGGATATAGTTTCAACACATAAATTTAATTTCAACGCATAAAGAAAATTTCAACATATGAAAATAATTCTAACACATGAATATTATTCAAAATTTCGGCAGCATAACGACAGGGTAGTTAAAACCGGCACCGTCCCTAGTACGGCTCCTCGCTCTACCTTAAAACCTCGCGGTTTTTGACAATGGGGATTCATGCATCTAATTCGCACGCAGGCGGCATGTTTTATTTTTATTTCCACAATTATTTCCAATTCATCTCAATCACCAATGGGTATTTTCAACCACAACCAATCAATATCAACCGCAAACAATTATTCAACCATTCGCATTTTCATCCAATATTTCACACCATTGCACAACAATAAATATCGTTCATGGTTTGTGGACGAGGGGAGTATATATATATATATATATATATATACATATATATATTATTGCTATATTTCACTTGCATTTCAACACATATATCAATTATACTATGCATGTATAATTCATACTTCGCTCATATAGCTTACACCACGCATGTACATGAAGTATACAACACGTGTGTAATTTATATTTCGCTTATATAGTTTATACACGACATTTTCCATTCAAATTCATTTAATTTAGATTTCTCACATTGGTTTTCGGAGTGCTAAAAATCATAGATGACTCAGAAAAATCCGCGGTCTCTTCTATGTGGTAGAGAGCTTCCTTGCGGTCCCGATGTTTCCTGTTTCATCGAATTTCGTCAACACACCATAAAGATATGATTTTTCAAAGTGCAAACATAAAAAAGAACTCACCTTTCACGATGGTTCAAAACTAGGGTTGCGGTTTTCGCGAAAACCGAGGCACGAGGGGATGATCGGAGGGTACAGCGTGGAAGAGGGAAGAGAGGGGAGTCGGTCGGTGGTGGTCTTGGCCGGAGCGAACGCCTGTAGCGGCGGAGGCGGCGCTGGGAAGGTCGGAACTTCCTGGGCCTCATTCTCGTCGATGCGGAGGAGGGAGGCGACGAGGGTGGGTCGGATTTGAAGAGGGGAGGCGGCGGCGTCGACTGGTGGTGGTGGCGGCGTCGGCAGGGGGCTGAGGCGGCGGCGATTTGGGGGGGGGGAGGGAAGGGTTGAACGATTTCCGCCGTCGGTCGAGAGAGAAAAAAAAGGTTTTCTCATTTTTTTATTCTTAAAATAATGAAAGGAATTTTTCCATTGGCCCGTGGTTTTATTATATTTTAAAATATTGTTTCTCCACACGGACACCAATTCAAACCCAACGACTGTCACCCCTAGCTAAATACCCCCATCCCGAACACAATGGGATATGTTTCGTTGGCCAATTCGACTGTTACAGTCAGTTGTTTTTCAAATTAAAGTATAAAACATTTAATTTTAACTTTGAACGTACATTTCAATTTGCCAGGGCCACAAACTGATTCAAAAAATTCCAGAAAAATAAATCTAGCTATGTTTTGACGCTACGGTTCCAACAAAACTAGTTTCGTCGAATTCTGAGATCGTTTAAAAAATGGCCATTTTCTGGTCGATCCAATTTGACAGAAATTGACCAAACACATTTTCTTTTTCCATGCTCACATACTAGCTTCAAAATTTATGAAATTTGAAACCTAGCAATAGTTTGACATCCCGGACCCAACAAAAGTGGTTTCGTCGAATTCCGAGGTCGTTTGCAAAATATCAATTTTCCAGGGCTATATATTCTATATAGCGACCTTTCTGAAAATTCAATCGGCCATAACTTTTGATTCCCGTTATGAAACATCGATTTTTCAGATTCGTTAGAAAGGTATTCACTAACAGATTTAAATATTTTTGGTTTCGCTAAAATCCGTTATATTTTCCACCCTGCACAGTCAGTCAAAGTTTGAATTCAAATTTTCAAGCTGACTCACTATTTCTAATTCACTATTTTATTGAAATATTCTATTTCAATGGTTCAAATTCCTTTGAAATGACCAATTTAAAGATTTTAAATTGGCTCGTATTTTCCGGGTTGTTACAATTTCCCCCACTTAAAACTTTTCGTCCTCCAAAAGGAAACAACAGTAAAGTAGGAAACAAAATGTAAATGCAAAGTATTGTAAAGGTACCTTGTACCGGAGTTAGTCAGAGATGTCCACCCTGCATTTGGGGTAAGCTTGCTTAATGCTTTCCTCAGTCTCCCAAGTACAGTCTCTAGGATCACTACTCCACTGCACTTTAACTAAATGAACCTTTTTGCTTCTTAGTTCTCTAGTTTCTTTGCCAACAATCTTTAATGGCTCTCTTCTTACTGCTAATTCTGGAGTTATGTCTATATCCTGTTGCGCTGCTTCTTCTACAACAAGATCCGGATCATGCACATGTCTTCTAAGTTGAGATACGTGAAATACATCATGCACTCCAGGAAACCAATCTGGTAATTGAACCCTATAAGCAAGAGTTCCAATTCGTTCAAGTATAGGAAAGGGACCAATAAATCTCGGTGCCAACTTCCCAGTTTTGCCAAATTTGATTACTCCTCTCATCGGCGAAACTTTCAAATAAACATGGTCACCAACAGCAAATGTCAAATCTCTTCTTCTAGAATCTGCACAACTTTTCTGTCGGCTTTGTGCGGTTCTTAATCGCTTTTTGATGAAGTCGACTTTATCAGATGCTTCTCGAATCATATCGGGTCCTAACACAAGTCTGTTGCCAGGTTCTACCCAACATGCTGGAGATCTGCACGGTCTGCCATATAATGCTTCAAATGGCGACATTCCCAAACTTGCTTGATAGCTATTGTTATATGAGAATTCTGCCAAATGCAAGTGATCTTCCCATGACCCACCAAAATCAATTATACAAGCCCGCAATAAATCTTCTAGAATTCTATTCACCCGCTCAGTTTGGCCATCTGTTTGAGGGTGATAAGCGGTGCTCATATTCATTTTCGTACCCAATTCTGTCTGGAATGCCTCCCAGAATTTGCTAGCAAATATTGGGTCTCTATCACTGACTATGCTGATGGGAATTCCATGCAGCTTAATAATTTCTTTGAAATATATCTGTGCTAGACATTGAGCGGTTCTATTGGATCTAACAGGTATGAAATGGGCAGTCTTCGTGAAGCGATCTACGATTACCCAAATGTTGTCATTACCTTTCCTGGTTCGCGGCAAACCATCAATGAAATCCATGGAAATCTGTTCCCATTTCCAACCTGGGACTTCCAACGGTTGCAACAATCCAGCTAGCTTCTGTTGGTCGCTCTTGACCAATTGACAAGTAGGGCATCTGCTAACATACAAAGAAATATCCCTCTTCATTGCCTTCCACCAGAAAGTGCGTTTGATATCGTTGTACATTTTACTCACACCAGGATGGATGCAAAGTTTGGATTTATGGCATTCATCTAGCACTTATCTTCGAAGGCCTGGAATATTTGGAATGCAAATCCTATCATTTAACCTGAGAACCCCTTTAGCGTCAATACGAAAACTTGTGGTTTCTCCTTCTTTGACCCTCTGACTGATTCTCTGAATGAATTCATCGTCTTTTTGAAGGGCTGAAATCTTATCAATCAATCCAGGCGTAATTATAAGATTGGCAATGATTGCGGTTTTTCTACTAAGCGCATCCGCTACAACGTTAGCCTTTCCCGGCGTATACAGGATATCAAGATCATACGCTGCAAGAAATTCTAGCCAACGCTGCTGTCTCAAATTCAGATCTTTTTGGGTGTATAAATACTTCAATGATTGATGATCTGTGTACAACACAAATTTCTCGCACAATAAATAATGTCTCCAGATTTTCAATGCAAAAACGATAGCTAGCAACTAAAGATCATGAGTTACATAATTCTTCTCATGCGGTTTCAGTTGGCGGCTTGCATAAGCGACTACTTGGCCTCTTTGCATTAACACTGCACCAAGACCTCTAATAGAATCATCTGTCCAAACCGTCAAATCCTGATTGCCATCAATAATGGTTAACACTGGAGCAGTTGTCAGTTTCGATTTCAATTCCTGGAAAGCTTCTTCACAGTCGGAAGTCCACTTAAATTTCTCATGCTTCTTAGTGAGCTTCGTTAACGGACCGGATATCTTCGAAAAATCCTTAACGAACTTTCGATAATAACTAGCCAACCCCATAAAACTTCTAACCTCTGTGGGTGTAGTGGGTTGTTTCCAGTCTTGAATCGCTGTTATTTTGCTCGGATCTACAGAAATCCCTTTCTTTGACACAACATGGCCAAGAAACTTCACTTCTTCTTGCCAGAAGACACATTTAGAGAATTTGGCTTTGAAGACGTTCTTTCCTAGAATCTCCAATACTTGTTCTAAGTGTTTTTCATGCTCGGGTTTCGATTTGGAGTAGATTAAAATATCATCGATGAATACGAGGACAAATTTATTTAGAACTCCCTTGAAACTCTATTCATTAGATCGACAAAGTATGCTGGAGCGTTGCACAGGCCGAACGACATTACTAACCATTCATAAAATATGTCTGGACCTCTGAAAGCTGTCAAAGGAACACACTCTTCTGCTATTCTCAATTGATGAAAACCTGTGGCTAGGTCCATTCGGGAAAATACTCTCGCCCCATTTAATTGGTCTAGCAGATCATCGATGCGGGGTAGTGGATATTTATTTTTGAGCGTCTGTTTGTTGAGGTCTCGGTAATCAACACACAATCGAAGAGTACCGTCTGACTTTGGAACAAACACTACAGCTGCACCCCAATTAGAAAAGCTAGGTCTGATTAGACCCTTCCACAACAGTTGACGAGTTTGATCGCCTAATTCCTCTTTTTCCTTCGGAGTCATTCTGCGAATTGGATGTACCACTGGTCTTGCATTGGGAATTAGATCGATTCCGAATTCTATTTCTCTTTGCGGAGGTAAGTTTTCGACTTCTTCAAACACATCCGCATAGTTTCTGACAATAGGAATCTTTTCTATGGAAGTGGGGATAACTTCTAACGCCGACCAAAATTCTTCTCTATTTGGATTCGAACCATGACATGGTACAGTAATATATCCAAGCTTCATTTGAATTTTAACGATTCTTTCCGCACAATTTACTTCAGCTTCGTATTTCGTTAACCAATCAAGCCCGAGAATGATATCGAATTCGGGAAAATCCATGGTGATTAAATTGAAAGAAAATTTGTAGGAAGAATAAGAGATTGGCACTCTACAACATGAACTGAGAATGAGAGATCCTCCTATCGGGTTATGTACTTCAACCGATTCTTTTAGCTTTCTCTGTTTTAACTTTAATTTGTGCACTGTGTTACTAGCAATAAAACTACGTGATGCGCCCGTGTCAAACAATACAGAAACAGGAATATTTTTAATTGTAAGGGTACCTCCCAAAACATCGGGTTTACCTGCTCCTTCGAAAGCAGCCGGCGGGCTCGACCCGTCATACACGTGAGCTACTGCGGCCTTTTTCAGCAAAGGACGGTCTTTGACAAGATGGTAAGTCTTGCGGCAATTAAAGCAGGAGCGAGGGTTCTGAGAGCCCTGGCTTGAACCTTGTGAATTTGTCTTCTGCCTCTTCGGGGCTGTGCACACATTAGAGAAGTGCCCCCATTTTGCCACAGTTATAGCAGCTTCCTCTTAGCGGCTTGCCAGTCTGTGGTTTCGAGGATGCTGCTTGGCTTGACTCAACTTGATTCACAACAGGCTTGCGTTTGTTCCCGGCTTGGCTCTTAGCGCGATCCTGCTCCAGATGCCTTTGGTCAAGGTCTTCGTAGTTGCATGTCATTTCCACAAATTCATTAAATCCCAGCTTGATGTGGGACATAGCTCTATCATGATACTGTCGCTTCAGCCCGAGGATGAACCTCTTATTTTTGGACTTTGCAGTGGCGACAATCTCCGGAGCATAGGGGGACAACTGTATAAATTTATTCAGATAATCCTGCACTAAAAGATCCCCTTACTGGAAGTTGGCAAAGTCACCGTGCATTCGTTCTAGGGCTTGTTCTGGGACATATTTCTCCTTGAAGAGTTCTTTAAATCCGTCCCAGGTTCTTCCGGCTTCTCTATTCCCGGAGGTGAGAGATTCCCACCATAGTTCAGCTTGTTCTTGCATAAGCCAGGCGTCCATAATAGCTTTATCTTGATCACCAAGCCTTAGGCCTTCTAGTATTTTCTCGCATGTTTTGAGCCATGCAAGTGCCTCTATTACTGTGCCAGTTCCCGAGAAGGTCTTGCTTCCTAGGTTTTTGTATCTCTTAGCAACGCGGTCCAGCTCGAAGTATTGAGCGGCGGGGGGTTGTATCAAAGGTCCTTCTTCAACTGGGGCTTCTCCCCGTCCTCTGCCACGGCCGGCACGGCCTCTTCTAGCGGCGGATGCTCGGGTAGCCATTTTTTCAAGTTCTGTATAAGCAAGAAAAGAGTCAGCTAACAGAAACGATAATTTATTGCATGGTTAAGCAGAAAATCTTAAGGAAAGATAACGATGGACTGATCAAATGGTTTTTGCTATTCTGCTTGGCTCATTCTAGGACTTTACTAGTCCTATCTCTAATGAGCTACTCGCCTTAGAATACTACTGAATCTATTTTGACGAAGTATTTAATGTGTTAGACTCCAGAACTAAGGTTAACCAAAGCTCTGATACCAGCTGTGACGACCCCAAAACCCCGTGACATGGTGTTAAGGATAATCATTGGAATATAAAACATCAATCATCATTAGCAGATCACAGATAATAGCATAAACATAAAATAGAATAATTTACACACATATGACAGCGGAATCATATAGATATCACCACATCAGAGAGCACAGTGCAGGATGCAACTTAGTGCATAATAATACATAATCAGTCACCATCGCCTGAGGCGGAATCATACATAAAGAGTACACAAAATAAATATCAGTCTACATCGCCAATGGCGGAATCATAATATATATACAATAATGGCGGAAAGAGTCGAAGTCAGCACGGTGTAGTCAAGCCTCGCCATAAGCCAAAAGTGCTCCAAATACCTGTAACTAGGCTGCCCGTGTGAAAATGAGGGCACCCGAGTTTGCAAGGTGAAACAAACTACGAGTCAGTCATGGGACTGGTATGAGAAATCTACTTAACTTATTAACAACAATAATAAGGCAAATCAAAGGACCACGCCACTTTCGCGGAACGGGTTTACTCCAATGAGTGCTAGTGCATGAAATAAAGTAAATGATTAAATCATCGCAATGCTTTTTATAAATTGAAGCCATTATAAGACTCAGGTCCCATCACACAATGCAACGCAAGTCGGAGGATAGAGTTTTACCTTATAATGGCCAAAAATGCTTCATACGTATAAAACAAAAGTGTTTGATATTATTACTAGTGCATATATGTTTCAAAAGCAAATTCAATCATAAATATCAATCCTAGGCGGCATAGCTACCATCTACTATGTCGCCATACTAGTAATACAATCACATCCGCATATTTCGTATTGGAAATTGGATTCTTTCATGAGTCGAGGCAAGGGGAAAGCTCCTCTCCGATTCGATACACTCTAGCAAATGTCCCAGGACCCCACTATGATCCTTGGATCTTCAGGGCCGGTCCTCTCTTACTTTTGAGGATTAGTTATTCCTGAACACACGTTTCCCGGTCCTTACAGACCTATACCGAGGCGCCTCGTATTCCAACAACCACACATGTGAAAAGTAGATATAAATGTCAGGGCTGGGAGGTCACTGACACCACCATAGCTAGAAAGAAACGTCGTGCTCTCCCTGCAGTCACTATGACTCATACCGGGGTGTGAGGCTCGCGAATTCACGTTATACACAAAGCTACGTCACACAGACCATGCTTTGATCATCAACCACAAGACTTTGCTTTGCAACAGAAGCATTGATCATATGCCACTTAGGCGTGCCACACAGGCAATCCACTCCATGCGACTGATTTCTATCAATACATAACCTCTGAGCTCGTACGTCTTAGAGAAGGGCGTTAAGAAAGAGAATAAATTGTCCGCCGCCAAGCAGATATATATTTAACAGAGATCAATCAGCACAGAACAAAATCCAATATCAGAAACACAGTCCATTTACAAGTCCATTCTGGGTTTGAACGAAACCGAAGGCACCAAATTCCTCGCATATCCGTACAATCAACAGTATGTCTGGACGGATACTACTTCATCTCCTTCACGGTAGCTACTCCAATCACGAGCATCAGTAGCGCCCATCCATCCAATGTGAAGATCGTCGGTCTTCAACCGTCTTCGACTCTTCGACTTCTCAACGTCGATCGATTATTTAAAATGAGATGAACTGAGCCTTTTCAAAAAACCCGCGTATATTTAGATTTTCAAATCAATTTATCACATGGTTAGACCATTCAGCATTCACATTTCAGTTCTGTAGTTATGATTTTCATGTTAAATACATTCAACCAACCCATATCAAACAAACACAACGAAATTGGTTTATTTCCACTCTATATCGTCTATAATATTTTATAACGATATATCGCCATTTTTATTTATTTAAAACGGCCATATTTAATTTAACGACGATTCAGGTCGTGCCAATGCAATGGCGCTATTTTTCACTAAATTTGTTTTACACATATCTAAAAATCTAACTGTTGGATCTTCATAAATTTTATGTCATTAGAAAGATCATTTCAAAACGAATCCAACGGTTTCAGTTTTGGGAAAATCCGACGGTCGGATCTTCAACACTCGTCGTTTGAAGTTACGATTTCAAATTACGAACTGCAGCGTCGTTATTCGATTTAATTTAATTATATTTATATATATATATATATATATATATATATATATATATATAAATATAATCGTTTCTGGCGCTGTTTTTCTTCAGATTTGAATTAAACATTCCAGACAATCCAACCGTCGGATCTTTACAAAGTTGGTGTCGTTGGAAAGATATTTCCAAGGAGAACCCAACGGTTGCGGTTTCGGGAAAATCCAATGTTCGGATTTCCCGTACTAGTCGTTTGAAATCACGGTTTCAAAACACGAACTGCACACCACATTTCGTTTTAATTTTATTTATATTTATATATTTATATAAATATAGTTCATTCAAAAATTCCTATATCGTTTTCACTTCAAATATTTCACCAACGCCTTTAAATTTTGGAAAATTTCGCCATAACCTCCTTTGTACGGGAAGGGCTGGGAAAAATTCCCAAATAGCCACACGGGTGTCTCATGTCAAAAAGAAAAAGAAAAAGCCAAGCGGCTAGCCAACAGGCTCATAAAATCATCACCCAAACAAAACAGTAAACGTGTACCGATTTGTCGAGCACAAAATTTTATTCCTCTTCTCTAGCCTCTTAGCTATAACCTGTTCAATAAATATGCATGTACATATATGCAAATCTTATCACTTATCATTTTCCATTCAACTTCATATTTAATTCACTTTGGTTTAAAAAACACCATTCATTCTAATGTTGCATGCATAGGCAAAAATCATATCATTAGCTAATTAATGAATATTTCAACTCATGCATATTTATTTGAACAAGTGGCTATTTTTAACACTTCACATTTCAAAGATGATAATTTTGGCGAACTAAAATATATTTCAACACATGACTATTTTATTTAGTTACTATGCATGTTAGAAATAATATTTCTTTCACAAATATTTATTTCAACGCTCGCATATCTTTAGCATATCACATATATGATAAAAATGATATTTTTATCATTTAAAATATTAATTCAACCAATGAATGTTTTTAACACTTCATAGTTTCAACAAAAATGTAATTTTTATTGTTCAATCTTTTAATTCAACACATGAACTTTTCCAACACACACACTTCTCAACACATGAGCATTTCCACACATGGATATTTTATATATGTTGTTCATATAAGAAAGATGAAATTTTTATTGTTGAAACTATTTATATATAAGGCGAATATTTTACATACTTCATATATATTATAAAAATGTGATTTTTATTGTTTAAACACTTCATTCATTCACACATGAATTTAATTTTCACACATCACTTCTCAACACATGAGCATTTCCACACATGGATATAGTTTCAACACATGACTTTAATTTCAACGCATGAAGATAATTTCAACATATGAAAATAATTCTAACACATGAATATTATTCAAAATTTCGGCAGCATAACGGCAGGGTAGTTAAAACCGGCACCGTCCCTAGTACGACTCCTCGCTCTACCTTAAAACCTCACGGTTTTTGACAATGGGGATTCATGCATCTAATTCGCACGCAGGCGGCATGTTTTATTTTTATTTCCACAATTATTTCCAATTCATTTCAATCACCAATGGGTATTTTTCAACCACAACCAATCAATATCAACCGCAAACAATTATTCAACCATTCGCATTTTCATCCAATATTTCACACCAATACACAACAATAAATATCATCCATGGTTTGTGGACGAGGGGAGTGTATATATATATATATTATTGCTATATTTCACTTGCATTTCAACACATATATCAATTATACTATGCATGTATAATTCATACTTCGCTGATATAGCTTACACCACGCATGTACATGAAGTATACAACACGTGTGTAATTTATATTTCGCTTATATAATTTATAGACGACATTTTCCATTCAAATTCGTTTAATTTAGATTTCTCACATTGGTTTTCGGAGTGCAAAAATCGTAGATGACTCAGAAAAATCCGCGGTCTCTTCTATGTGGTAGAGAGCTTCCTTGCGGTCCCGATGTTTCCTGTTTCATCGAATTTCGTCAACACACCATAAAGATATGATTTTTCAAAGTGCAAACATAAAAAAGAACTCACCTTTCACGATGGTTCAAAACTAGGGTTGAGGTTTTCGCGAAAACCGAGGCACGAGGGGATGATCGGAGGGTACAACGTGGAAGAGGGTAGAGAGGGGAGTCGGTCGGTGGTGGTCTTGGCCGGAGCGAACGCCTGTAGCAGCGGAGGCGGCGCTTGGAAGGTCGGAACTTCCTGGGCCTCGTTCTCGTCGATGCAGAGGAGGGAGGTGACGAGGGTGGGTCGGATTTGAAGAGGGGAGGCGGCGGCGTCGACTGGTGGTGGCGGCGTCGGCAGGGGGCTGATGCGGCGGCGATTTGGGGGGGGGGGAAGGGTTGAACGATTTCCGCCGTCGGTCGAGAGAGAAAAAAAAGGTTTTCTCGTTTTTTTTATTTTGAAAATAATGAAAGGAATTTTTCCATTGGCCCGTGGTTTTATTATATTTTAAAATACTGTTTCTCCACACGGACACCAATTCAAACCCAACGACTGTCGCCCCTAGCTAAATACCCCCATCCCGGACACAATGGGATATGTTTCGTTGGCCAATTCGACTGTTACAGTCAGTTGTTTTTCAAATTAAAGTATAAAACATTTAATTTTAACTTTGAACGTACATTTCAATTTGCCAGGGCCACAAACTGATTCGAAAAATTCCAGAAAAATAAATCTAGCTATGTTTTGAGGCTACGGTCCTAACAAAACTAGTTTCGTCGAATTCTGAGATCGTTTGTAAAATGGCCATTTTCTGGTCGATCCAATTTAACAGAAATTGACCAAACACATTTTCTTTTGCCACGCTCACATACTAGCTTCAAAATTTATGAAATTTGAAACCTAGCAATAGTTTGACATCCCGGACCCAACAAAAGTGGTTTCGTCGAATTCCGAGGTCGTTTGCAAAATATCAATTTTCCAGGGCTATATATTCTATATAGCGACCTTTCTGAAAATTCAATTGGCCATAACTTTTAATTCCCGTTATGGAACTTCGATTTTTCAGATTCTTTAGAAAGGTATTCACTAACAGATTTAAATATTTTTGGTTTCGCTAAAATTCGTTATATTTTCCACCCTGCAAAGTCTGTCAAAGTTTGAATTCAAATTTTCAAGCTGACTCACTATTTCTAATTCACTATTTTATTGAAATATTCTATTTCAATGGTTCAAATTCCTTTGAAATGACCAATTTAAAATTTTTAAATTGGCTCGTATTTTCCGGGTTGTTACAGCAGACCTAACCTCTGTGAGTACAGGCGGATCAACTGCCACTCACAGAGGAATACCAAGAGTACCATACGTTCCCGGAAGCCGCGTGCTTCGTCTTCTAGTCCATTGGAGCCGTCAAACGATCTGATGAATGTGCGCTCCCCTCGTGCCTTATAACATCTCGATGATCTACCCTGTTGGGTTATTCACCCTCAACCATACGGACTGGTCTAAGCGCCTTACTTTAGCATGTTGTTAGAACCTATGTCTAAACATTCTTTTACGCGCATGTCTCACCTCACAAGTTTCCCGTTAACTTGGTTATTCCAATTCATATTGAATTCTTATTCAAATTACCAAGTTTCTCTTGCTTATTAATTTCAGTCATACAACTTAATTCATTTAAGTTTATTAATAAGCTTACAACATGTTATTCTCTAGATTGTGACCCAAGGTCTGTGATCCACAATCCCTTTTATATTCTTGTTTGATTTCAATAACATGTTTTACTTAATATGTAATTAACTATATCTAATTCACATGTTTCCAATTAACATGTCACTTACCATTTATGATTATATATAACTTATTTCATTTCATAAGTTTTCCTCATCCTCTCTCATTTAATCATAATTCCACTTTACGTCATCAATACGACTTATCGTTGTTTACTTATTAACTTAGTACTATTAACTAAGACCCATTAATAAGTTGCTCTACCCATTTATTATAACCTATGTTATAATTTCCCGTTGTCCCTAAGACAAGTCTAAACATGTTATTCTTACCAACGGGTTTCAGACTCCCAGACTACTTAATTTATAATTAAGTACAATATATTTCCCCCTTTTTCTTAATTGGTTTTAGGTTTTCCCCTTTTCTGATTACTTAATTTACAATTAAGTGTCATTTAACTTAATTCACCACTTGTCCCATTCCCTAACTAGTTTATTATAACCTAAGTTATAATATTCACTTGTCCCTAGGACAATTCTACCTATTATACAACATTTTCATTAATGTTATTTATTTATAATAGGTTATTATCATTCCCCTTTTAAACCATTTACTGTTGTAAACTATTATTCTTCATTCTCTGTAATATATGTTCCTTATTATATTAAGGAAAACACTTCATGCCCCTTATCAGTTTGATAGAAGGAATCAATGATTTATTTTCATAATGTTTTCCCATCTAAATCCATGGTAGCAAGTAATTTCTTTAAATTTCTATATTTATTGTGGCTTACTTGCAACAACGTTTTCAGAAATAAGTCATTTAGGGAAATACATCACTTTTCCCTCTTATCACACTAACTCAGTTCATTACATCCCTTCCTTTCTTATTTTCTGAGTTAGACATTTAATTACCATCCTTGCCATTTATTCATATCTTGTTATATACATTTATTTATTTATATATATAAGCACTAGACCTCTCACATTAAGCCTACACTTGTGGACGCTGGATTTGTCGGGCGGGTCTGGGCAGACTTCTACCACAAGCTGACTTAACCTCGTGTCTTAGCACATATTGTTAATTCTTGCACTTAGGCCTCTCACATTAGGTTCAACATTAGTGGCTGCTGGATATGTCGGTCAGGTCTGGGCAGACTTACGCGACAAATGCAACCTAACCTCGTGCCATAAGTGTATTTACAATTTCTAATTGTAATCCTAAGCATATTCATTTTCATTTAATCACTTATGTTCATATCAAATTGCGCTTCCAAATTTAAAATCTCAAAACATAATATATGTTATGTTCATTACATGAAATTTTAGACATATTATCCATTTTACTGTAATATAGTTACAGTAATGTAATTTACATGTCGTCCAATTTTTGCCTATATTTTGTCGCATGTCATTTTCAACATATGTTCAATTCTACTAGGACATGTAAACATTCAATTGGGTAATTATTTTAACATGTTGTTCAATCAATAACATGTTCCCAAGTAAAGCATGTAATTACAATCAATGATTTGGCTATTCATATCCTAACAAGTTTATTTTCTCCAACATGTAAACATTCAATAACTTAGCCAATTCAACATAGGAATTTCCTGACATATTCATGTCAACATTTCAATTCGTTACAACAACAATTTATAATTAAACTGGCCATTTCACAATTTATTAAAAAGGGTAATGCAAAACGATAGTCATAACATTATCTAAAGGCTATAGCTTAAACCCACTCACCTTTAAGCTTTCCCCTAATTTTGGATCTGATCCGTTATGTCATCCATGGTTTTCCTTTTCCCTTTAATTTGATTCACGACCTAACGACCATGGATTTATTATTTCATGAAAAGAGAAGGGAAAGAGAAATAATTTAAATAGATTGGTTCTTAGAGGTTTACCTTGCTTTCATGATTCAATAATCTTCTTATTAACGTTGATTCCCTCTTCCAGATCTGAATTCATAATCCTCCTAGGCTAACATTTTAATTTCACAATAGATTTGAGAAGAGAGAGAGAGGGAGCCATGGCATAGCTCTAGCGTAGCTGCTGAATTATGATGTTTAGGGTTAGGTCTAGGGTCTTATTTATAGGTGCTCAAGAACTTATCGTTCACGCAACGCTGAGTCAGCATTGAACCCAGTTAAGAAAATAGTCCAGGTTCGCAGATGAATCTAGCCAAATCTTATCATACACGCAGTGCTGAGTCAGCATTTGATCCCGCAAGCTGTTTTGGCGTAGAAATTTGAATTTCGAATGTTTTAATTGTTTTGGCGTAGAAATTTGATTTTTGAACTTTTGAATTTCTGGAATTTATTTAACTATTTTATTTACATGAAATATTCTTATATGTATACAATTCCTCTACCGACCATTTTATGCGTATGTGTGTATATATATATATACACACACACACAATTTTTGTTTTATTTTCAAAATTCAAATGATGTTGCACCGTTATTTGATTCTTGCCATATTTCATTGACTGTAGCCTTATCTTGAATTTTATCTTTCGTATACATATATTTCTGCACACACACACACACGCATATATATATATTTATATATATTCTCATATATATACATATATTTTCTTTATTTCCTTATATGTACATTCTTATCCTTTCAAAATTTGAATTTGTATACGTAGATATATTTGCATGTTCAGTTGGCCCTCTCTAAAACAAAGATAAAAATTATTCTGCCGCCGGGGTTTGAACCTCCGACCTCCATGTTACAAATCCAATGCCTTAACCAACTGAGCTATGAAGTCTTTTGTTAATAAGTCTTAGAACAATGATAATTATTGGTCCTTCCTTACTTCTCTTTTTCATGTTAGTTACAATACTTAAATTAAACCATTGCATGAATTTTTTTTTTAATGTTAGTGCATTATGTTTGCAAAACAGTGCATGCAACTAATCCTTTCTTTCTTTCAATGCATGCGTTACATTTTTTTCAGTGCATGTATTTATTACATGCAATCCTTATTTTATTCTTTATTTTACATTTTAATTTGTTTATATATATATATCTTGTGTGTATACAAACTTCTAGGCTTAATAACTTCTTCGTATGATGTCTGTTTTATGCAAACCAGGTGTCTATCTTGACCATAATTCCGAGACGGACGCAATGGCGCCATCCGTTTTACTTAATTCTCATTATTTAGTTAAGTTATTCTTATTTTATTATCTTAAAAATATGGGGTGTTACATTCTCCCACCCTAAGGAAATTTCGTCCCCGAAATTTAATAAGGGTAAAATCAATTAACCCCTCACATATTATACATCCATCATGTGTGCATCCAATTTTAGCAAACATTGTGCACTTGTGCAAAGTGAAATACAACATAACAATGCATGTATGCCTCAGTGGTACCTCCTATGTGTATGCAAATTTCTCAAAAATCCTTTTTAAAATATGATGCTTGCATCCTAGATATACTGGCAGTTCTACATGAATGCAATATTTTGAAAATCGAAATGCTTTTTCGTCCAAATTTTCCCACAATCTTATTGAGTAAGAGCATAGTTCATCCAATTGTTGCATCCATAATTCTACCAACCAACTTTATTTTTCGAATTTCAGAAAAATCTAATTTTCTAAATTCGATTATTTATGTTACAAAAAGGTGGAAAAAAGAAAATTTCACACCTTCCGTTTTTTTTATATACATTTTTCCAACCGTACTTGGATTTTATGAAACAATGTATAGAGATTTCCTATTTTACTATCCAAGCACATCCCGCATAAGAAAATTTTCTTTGTTGTAGCATTTTTTTGTCTTATCTTGCAAAAAAAAAAATCAAATCGCTAAACTTGAGTAGATACGGACAACTATTTTCCTTAATCGGGTTTATGACTTGTTCTTACCTATATGGTCAGTTCAGCCTCCTACTACAGGTGCCAACATCCACTCTATTCTCATTTTCTACAACTTATTTTGTCCACCCAACAAAATTCTCTTTTAAACAATTTATAAAAAAAATAATTGTAAAAAATAGAGAGTTCAAAACTTTCTTGATTAAAAATTCTTGTATGAAATATAACAAGAAAAACTAGCGAGCTATACATGCCCTATAATATGCACCTTTTACCAAGAGAATTTTACTTTAAAACTCAATATGTACTTCTTTACATATTTTAAAACTATAACTTTTAAGATTAAAACTTGAAAACACCATAAACCAATTTTTTTCCCAAAACTTTTATAATCTCAAGTTCTTAAAAGTTAATAATGGGGTTAGACTCAAAGTGGGTTTCCAACTTTTCTAGGTTCTCTTAGACACCCCCCAAGGTCTATTATCTCAACTATATATATTCCTAATCCATTTTTCTCTGTTCAACTTTTTCCAAAATACTAATCATATGGGATTTATTTTCCTTCCGAACAAAGTATATTGTACACTTCCCAACCAAACTTCCTAAGGGTCTCAAATTTCTTTATTCATTCCTTTAGTGTACAAAACAAACATCCCATTTCATACCATATTATACTCTTTCTATTTAGTGGGTTCCTCTATGATCTAGGTACATATATAATATATTTATATTTATAGAAATACAAGTAGGTTCACTCACTATTCACATAGGAATCCTAAACCTAAGCTCTGATACCAGATGTAACAACCTGGATTCCGACGGACCGAATTTGTTTCAAAAATCCCAATCCATCGAAACCTGAGTTGGTTTGCTCTGGTATCTTGCAGAAAAGACAGAGACATAAAACATGTCAGAGCTCAGAAAAATATCTCACAGCGGAAAGGATAAAATATAGTATAATCAAAACATAGCCTTACCGTATTATTAACACTGCCTAACCAGTATCCAAAGCTATCATGTCTCGGCCACAATCTAACCTGCGAGTGTGTTATGAGGAGGGGGTCAGAACACAGGTTCTGGTGACTGGATTTAAAATATACACTTTGAACAATTTTACATATACCGTTCAATCATATTTTCTTATTTATTAGGTTACTTGGGTTAACAACACTCAAGGCTTACACACAATTCGTACCTATTTACTTCCCAGTGAATTAACCTAATACATTATATGTAGCTATCTCTCAATATTGAGATACACCCCATGGTACCCCACTCGCATGGTCTCCACCGTATCATCGTAGGAATATAGCAGTCCCTAATCCTACGCCCAAATATCGTACGGATTTCTGTATATATGTCAACGCTATGTCCGCAAAGAACCACTACTTCTATATTAAGTAAGCGTTCGGACTACCATCTTTGAGCCATTCGATCGAATTAGGTTCCATCCTTGAATAATGCCCCCTATTCTTATGATACACCACCCAGAGTGACATGAGTGTACCTAGAATTTCCCACGTATGTATCGTCAATCGTTCTCGATGTCTATTGCACATGTTCTCTATATGTGCGCCTGAGTCCCATGGCAGGGCTAATCAAGAAACACGGAACTCGGTCAGGAGCTTTTAGATATCCGCCGATTGCAGATGTTAAGGTCTGCTTTTACAGTGGCTATGGTCCCACTAGACCCCTCCCTCAACTAATGAAAGGCACCCAGGAATATCCAGAATGAGAACTTAACCCCGGCCCCCTATGCCCTTCAAACCTATTGGCCAACCTCACCCATAACTAGATAGCAATGTACATGGTCTTTTGGAGTTTTCCGCCTTTCCGCTTTACGTACTGACTGAAGATGGTAGGTAGACGACGAGTTGCTATCACAGGTCACTAACTGGTCTCGCTGAATCATGCTGGTCCATCTTAGTCTTTTGATTGCCCCTTATTATTGCAATCAAGGCGTACACTTTGGTTCACCCATGCAGATCTAACCTCTGTGAGTACAGGCGGATCATCTGCCACTCATAGAGGAATACCAAGAGTACCCAACGTCCCCGGAAACCACGTGCTTCCCCTTCCAGTCCATTGGAGCCGTCAAACGATCAGATGAATATGCGCTCCCCTCGTGACTTATAACACCTCGATGATCTACCTTGTTGGGTTATTCACCCTAACTGTACGCACCTCGATGATCTACCCTGTTGGGTTATTCACCCTCAACTGTACGGACTGGTCTAAGCGCCTTACTTTAGCATGTTGTTAGACCCTATGTCTAAACATTCTTTTACGTGCTTGTCTCACCTCACCAGGTTTCCAGTTAACTTGGTTATTCATTTTCATATTGAATTCTTATTCAAATTACCAAATTTCTCTTGCTTATTAATTTCAGTCATTCAACTTAATTCATTTAAGTTTATTAATACGCTTACAACATGTTATTCTTTAGATTGTGGCCCAAGGTCTATGATCCACAATCCCTTTTATATTCTTATTTGATTTCAATAACATGTTTTACTTAATATGTAATTAACTATATCTAATTCACATGTTTCCAATTAACATGTCACTTACCATTTATGATTATATATAACTTATTTCATTTCATAAGTTTTTCTCATTATCTCTCATTTAATCATAATTCCACTTTACGTCATCAATACGACTTATCGTTGTTTACTTATTAACTTAGTTCTATTAACTAAGACCCATTAATAAGTTTCTCTACCCATTTATTATAGCCTATGTTATAATTTCCTCGTGTCCCTAGGACAAGTCTAACATGCTATTATTACCAATGGGTTTCAGACTCCCAGACTACTTAATTTATAATTAAGTACAATATATTTTCCCCCCTTTTCTTAACTGGTTTTAGGTTTTCCCCTTTTCTGATTACTTAATTTACAATTAAGTGTCATTTAACTTAATTCACCACTTATCCCATTCCCTAACTAGTATATTATAACCTAAGTTTTAATATTCACTTGTCCCTAGGACATGTCTAACTATAATACAACATTTTCATTAATGTTATTTATTTATAATAGGTTATTATCATTCCCCTTTTAAATCATTTACTGTTGTAAACCATTATTCTTCATTCTCTGTAATATATGTTCCTTATTATATTAAGGAAAACACTTCATGCACCCTATCAGTTTGATAGAAGGAATCAATGATTTATTTTCATAACGTTTTCTCATCTAAATCCGTGGTAGCAAGTAATTTATTTACTTTTCTATATTTATTGTAGCTTACTTGCAACAACGTTTTCAGAAATAAGTCATTTAGGGAAATACATCACTTTTCCCTCTTATCACACTAACTCAGTTCATTACATCCCTTCCTTTCTTATTTTCTGAGTTAGACATTTAATAACCATCCTTGCCATTTATTCATATCTTGTTATATACATTTATTTATTTATATATATAAGCACTAGACCTCTCACATTAAGCCTACACTTGTGGACACGAGATTTGCCGGGCGGGTCCGGGCAGACTTCTACCATAAGCTGACTTAATCTCGTGTCTTAGCACATGTTGTTAATTCTTGCACTTTGGTCTCTCACATTAGGTTCAACTTTAGTGGCTGCTGGATATGCTGGTCGGGTCTGCGCAGACTTCCGCCACTAATGCAACCTAAGCTCGTGCTATAAGTGTATTTACAATTTCTAATTGTAATCCTAAGCATATTCGTTTTCATTTAGTCACTTATGTTCATATCAAATTGCGCTTACAAATTTAAAATCTCAAAACATAATATATGTTATGTCCATTACATGAAAATTTTAGACATATTATCCTTTTTACTGTAATATAGTTTACAGTAATGTAATTTACATGTCGTCCAATTTTTGCCTATATTTTGTCGCATGTCATTTTCAACATATGTTAAATTCTACTAGGCATGTAAACATTCAATCAAGTAATTATTTTAACATGTAGTTCAATCAATAATATGTCCCAAGTAAAGCATGTAATTACAATATCTGATTTGGCTATTCATATCCTAACAAGTTTATTTTCTCCAACATGTAAACATTCAATAACTTAGCCAATTCAACATAGGAATTTCCTGACATATTCATATCAACATTTCAATTCATTACAATAACAATTTATAATTAAACTGTCCATTTTACAATTTATTAAAAAGGGGAATGCTAAATGATAGTAATAACATTATCTAAAGGCTATAGCTTAAACCCACTCACCTTTAAGCTTTCCCCAAATTTTGGATCTGATCTGTTATATCATCCATGGTCTTCCTTTTCCCTTTAATTTGATTCACGACCTAATGACCATGGATTTATTATTTCATGAAAAGAGAAGGGAAAGAGAAATAATTTAAATAGATTGGTTCTTAGAGGTTTACCTAGCTTTCATGATTCAATAATCTTTTTTATTAACGTTGATCCCCTCTTCTAGATCTAAATTCATAATCCTCCTAGGCTAACATTTTAATTTCGGAATAAATTTGAGAAGAGAGAGAGTGAGCCATGGCAGAGCTCTAGCGTGGCTGCTGAATTATGATGTTTAGGGTTAGGTTTAGGATCTTATTTATAGGTGCTCAAGACCTTATCGTACACGCAACACTGAGTCAGCATTGAACCCAGTTAAGAAAGTAGTCCAGGTTCGCAGATGAATCTAGCCAAATCTTATCGTACACGCAGTGCCGAGTCAGCATTAAATCCCGCAACCTGTTTTGGCATAGAAATTTGAATTTCGAATGTTTGAATTGTTTCGGCGCAGAAATTTGATTTTTGAACTTTTGAATTTCTGGAATTTATTTAATTGTATTATTCACATGAAATAGTCTTATAAGTATACAATTCCTCTACCGACCATTTTACGCATATATATATACACACAATTTTCGTTTTATTTTCAAAATTCAAATGATGTTGCACCGTTATTTGATTCTTGCCATATTTCATTGACTGTAGCCTTATCTCGAATTTTATCTTTCGTATACGTATATTTCTGCATATATATATATATATATATATTCTCATATATATACATATATTTTCATTATTTCCTTATATGTACGTTCTTATCCTTTCAAATTTTGAATTTGTATACGTACATATATTTGCATGTTCAGTTGGCCCTCTCTAAAACAAAGATAAAAATTATGCTGCCGCCGGGGTTCGAACCCCCGACCTCCATGTTACAAATCCAATGCCTTAACCAATTGAGCTATGAAGTCTTTTGTTAATAAGTCTTTGAACAATGATAATTATGGTTCTCTCCTTCTCTTTTTTATGTTAGTTACAATACTTAAATTAGACCATTGCATGAATCTTTTTTTTTATTGTTAAAGCATTATGTTTGCAAAACAGTGCATGCAACATATTTACATTGTATGCAACCAATCCTTTCTTTCTTTCAATGCATGCGTTACATTTTTTCAGTGCATGTATTTATTACATGCAATCCTTATTTTATTCTTTATTTTACATTTTAATTTGTTTGTATATATATATATATATATATATATCTTTTGTGTATACAAACTTCTAGGCTTAATAACTTCTTCGTATGATGTCCGTTTAACGCAAACCAGGTGTTTATCTTGACTAGAATTCTGAGACGGACGTAATGGAGCAATCCGTTTTACTTAATTCTCATTATTTAATTAAGTTATTCTTATTTTATTATCTTAAAAATACGGGGTGTTACACCCTGTTCGACCTATTACGAATGTCGAACTGGATATGGTAGGGGAAGCCGCCCCAAAGATGATGGCATTGCTAATCACACTTCATCTCGCGAAGTCCTAAATTACGACACTGGAAATATTAGTCAAGAACGACCACACATAGCTTCTGATAGAATTAATATAGTATCACTGTGAGCCTAGTTCGATTATGCTGAACCAGCCCGGTTCGACTATATCGAACTGAATCGTCAGGGCATAGCCGAACCAGATGTTGATGTTGCGAAAAGGCATCAAACAGCCACTGGATTACACATTGGGGCCACTACCGTTGGCTTGAAAAATTGGCAATAATTGCTTGGTGATGGAAATCGAATCGTGGATGTGATTCGACGCTTTACGAGAGGCGGGGCATCTCATACGGACATGGAGTGTGTTAATCACAACCGCTTCCACCCAACTATCCGGAATTCTCGAAATCCGTGAGATTTATAGTTATCCTTCTTAGAAGATTATAATGGTAGAAATGATCCTACCATACACTTGATGCGCTATATGCGACATATGAAAGTATTCGATGTCAGTGAACGTCTTGGCTAAATGCTTCCCTCTATACCTGACTGATATTGCTGCTGTGTGGTTTTCGACAGCTGGAATCGGAATCGATTAATGATTGGAATGCATTGGTCGTGCAATTTGTTAAGAAATTCAGCGTCCATGTCTCCCGACCAAAAAATGTGATGACTGTAACTTCTATCAAGCAGAGGTCTAGAGAGACTCTGTGTTTCTTCTTGGTGAGATTCAATTTTAGGTAGCGTCAGTAGATCAACCAAAATCGTCCATGGTGCTGATGACTGTTGTATCCAGCATCTTGGATACGTCGGATTTTAAGATTTCTTTACAACAGGATCCACTAAGGGACCTTGGCGAATTCTAGTTAGAGGAAGATAGATTCCTATGTGAAGAAGATGACAGAGTCTAGAAGGAATTTCACGAAGTTAATATGACTAAGGGAGGAGGATAGCCCAGATCTGGGAAAGGCAAAGATAAGGGCAAAGAAAAATCCCCGGCTAGGAATGATCGAAATGTTCATCCACAGAGAGATCCAAAATTCTCCACATATAATGAATTAATACCTTGCCAAAGGATATCTACTTGCAAATGCATGAGATTACTCCTTTCAAGAAGCTTCCTAAGAGGGAGCCCACGCAGAAAGAACGAGGGTTTGGAAAGCATTTCTTGTTTCATGAAATGGACGGTTATGCGACAAGCGAATGCAGGCATATGCGTGACATAATCAAAGAGCATGTCTAAGTGAAGAGCTGGCACACTACGTTAAAAACAAGACTGCACCGATGGAAAAAGCGCAACCTACTACTAATGCTCTCTAAGGAATCAAAAACCTAAATCAGGCTTGCGTGGAGTGATCATTAACTGATCTAGATGCCTCTAGATCTTGGATTTCCTATATATTTCTTTTCTTTTCTTTTAGACTTTTCGGATGGCTATGTGTTCCTATCCATGTACAGGAACCAGAGATACCTTTTGGCATGCTCTTTGCAGGCAATAAACCATCCTCCTTATGATTTCTAATAAGAAACAGCTAAGGGGCCTTACTCATGTACGGGATTAGGTAGTAGTTCCCAGAATTGCACTACATCTAATGATAAACCATTATATTATGTTTGATTTTGTAATGATTATGAATTTTAATAAATGGATTTCCAAACTTTAATTATGTTTGAAGTATTGTGATATCTTGTCAGCATTTGGCAAGGTCGGATAATGTTGACATCAAAAGTTGGTCTAGTGATAATTAACCCCCAACGTGTGTTATACACACGATTATAACCACAGAATGCAAGAAAAAGTAAATGAAAAGAGGAGACACAATATTTTTATAGTGGTTCGGCTTCAACCAAGCCTATATCCACTTTATAATCTCTGTTTATACTATCGATTACAGGTTACAATTGTTTTTTATTGAGAGAAAGTAGAGAAAGAAGTGGTTTATACACAAAATCCTTGTTTTATATTTGAAGCGTACGACATGCTATTTTTGGAATGCTGAATAGAAGCATTTTTCCGTTAGTTCAAGATGCCCTTCTATTTCTGGAAAATGGTATATTTATAGGCGAGAAGGCGGACCGAGCGGAATGCAACGTGGCATGCATCTTTTCCGGGGTTAGCCATGTGTAACTCGATCCCATAAATTAGTTGTAGGTGGAAGGACCTAGTCTCCAGCTGATGAATAGTTCTCCTCGAGAAGCGTGGTATACACGGAACTTAAAATCTAGTGTATGAAAAGTAGTGCAGGTCAAAGCTGATCGGTTCTATAGTCTTGGGAGTAGGACTTCGTCTTGTAGTAAATAATCTGCCTTGACATTTCCGATCTGATATTCCAGGCTTGACCCGATCTGTAACAACTCGGAATTTTGGGACCAATTTAAAATTTTTATTTTGGAAAGTTTAATGCTTTTTAAATATTTTAAATAATAACGATTAAAAATTTATTTAAATCGAAGTTAGAACGAATATATTTATTTTAATTATAAAAGGAGTTAGAAATAGCGCGATAGTTTGAAAATTTGAATTCGAACTTTGACTAACTATAGAGGATGCGAAATAAGTCGGATTTTAGTGAAACGAAAAATATTAGAATTTATTTAATAATATCTTTCCAACGAATCCGAAAAATTGAAATTTCATATCAGGAACCAAAAGTTATGGCCAGTTGAATATTCAGAATAGTCGCTATAGAATTTGATATAATATTTTGCCTGTAAAAATAGCCATTTTACAAATGACCCGAATGTCAATTTATTACTAGATTCCAATTTTCATAATTTTTGGAATTAATATGTGAGCATGTCAAAAGAAAATGTGTTTTTTCGATTTCAATCAATTTCGATCGACCAGAAAATGGCCATTTTTCAAACGGTCTCCAAATTCGATGAAATTAATTTTGTTAGGACCGTATCGTCAAAACTTAACTAGAAATAATTTTTCTGTAATTTTCGGAGTCAGTATGTGGGCCCGGTAAATTAAAATGTTCGTTTAAATTAAATATACATTGATTTATATTTTAATTTAAAGAAAAACTGATCGTAACAACCGAACTTGGTTACGAAACATATCGCATTGTGTCCGGAATGGGGTTAATTAGTTAGGGGTGACAGTCGTTGGGATTCGTTTGGAGTTCGAGGTGCTAAACTAGTATTATTTGAATTAAATTGAATTAAATAAATAAATTAAATAAATAAATTAAATAAAAAATAGAAATACTAGTATAAATACACTGTATAGTATTTCGTATTTCCTCCTACCCAGAAAATCCTAGCCGCCTCCCCACTTGAACGGTTAAAATCGTTCCCAATTCGTCCCTTAAATTCTGTTAAACCATTTCGAATTGAGTAATGAGTTCAAAACAAAAATCAAAACACTTCTTATGCTCTTTAATTCTATACAGAATTGATCTTTTTCCATTGAGAAATTTATGGGATCTTTGAGCCCGAAGTCACGAACGTCGCACGCCATTTCTGGCGCCAGGAGTCCACCACCCCGCATTTCGTTCTGGGAGATGGTAGAGGAGTCGAAGGCGCAGAGAGTGATGGGTGTTGATGGCGGTCCGGTCGCCGGAATTGTGAACGGCGTAAAGCCCTAGTAATGAGCGCGAGTGTGGTTTTCAAAAAGAAGAACGATGGAGAAGACAAAGTTGTGCGGCCAATTTTTTCTAATGTAATTAACAGTTTTAATTATATAATTATTATTTCCAATGACCTATTTAAAATATCCAATGATTAAAATGCCATAACTCTTTCGCATCAAATCAGAATTTGATGAAACGAAATCCGTTGGAATCGGAAAAATGGGATCTATAACATGGAGTCGACTAGAAGCAAATTGGTGCCCGTCTCAATTTTTGGCAAAATGAAAAGCTTTTGGTGAGATTTATTATTTTAAAATTATAATCAAAATAAATTGTTATGCGTTGGAAATCATTATTTATTCGCCGTTAAGATTCATTTTGTTTGTGTATTGTACGTGATTTGATTTGAAATATCTTGATCGTATTGATCTGATGATTTAATGAAATATAATGTAAAAATGGAATTATAAACAAATAAAAATATTTATTTTTATTTGTGATGTTGAAATAGAATTGTAAATAAAACAAAAATATCATTTTCATTTGTTATATAAAAAAATATAGATTTGTCAACACATAGAAAATATCATTTTGTTATAAAATGTTAAGTTAGATTAAAAATATCATTATATTGAAAATGTCATTATATTAAAAATTTCATATGTTTAGATAAAGTCATTATATTGAAAATGTCATTATATTAGAAATGTCATCATATTAGAAATGACAAATTAGAATTGTTAAATTATAATTGTCATGTTTAGCAAATTAGAACTGTTAAATTATATTTGTCATGTTTAACAAATTAGAATTGTTAAATTTTGTTAACCATAAAATTTATATTTTAATCGTATATGTAGAAAGGATTAAAAATGTTCATTTGTTTGAAATGAAAATATGTTAACGATAAAATTTGCATTTTTATCGTATATGTAGAAATGATTAAAAATGTTCTTTTGTTTGAAATAAAAATATGTTAACGATAAAATTTACATTTTTATCGTATACGTAGAAAGGATTAAAAATGTTCATTCGATTGAAATGAAGATATGTTAACAATAAATATTCACATTTTTATTGTATATAACAAAAGAGTAAAAATGATCATTATAGAAAATAAAAATATGTTAAGAATAAAAACCACATTTTTATTGTATAAATAGAATATACAAAAATGATCATTGTTTTGAAATAGAGATATGTTAACAAATAAATATTCAGATTTATTTATCATATTAAAGATTGAAATTTGTGTACAAATAAATATTCACTTTTATTTGTTATGTTAAAGATAGGAATTTGTATACAAATAAAAATATCTTTTTATTTGTCATTCGCAACATAGAAAATGTCATGAAAATAAATACTTCTTTTTATATGACATTAGAAAATATAGAACATGTTCAACATAGAAAATGTTATGACAATAAAAATCTTTCTTTTTATTTGTCATAAGCAACATAAAAAATATGTTTACAATAAAAATTCCCTTTTTATTGTATATGTAAAACATGAAATGTGATTGAACCAAATACACTTGGTTGCTGATATTGATTGTGATGGATTGACTGTTTGGATTGTGCTCGACCACTTTATGAGCAAAATTTGTTTTACCTTTAGCATTGGGTGGGTAGAAATATGTGTATGCTAACACCTTGTGAAACACTTCACGATTTGACTATAAGGTGTTTAGAGATGTTGTTTATTTCAAAATTTAATAAATGATTTTGAAATGAATTTTCTTAAATAAAAAGAAATGTTATTCTCGATTTTGGACAGGGAATGTTTTATAAAATGTTTTATAAAACAGAAAGGAATTCAAGGACTACACCCGATGATTTCGAAATGATTTGAAAGTAGAAATCTATATAGATTTGATTATACTTGTGATTATGTTGTGAAATGATTTTCCCTACTTCGGGATATAAAATGATTTAGCAAGTATGTGGCTGAAGATGCGGGTGACCCGAAATTGACTAACAGTGCAAGGGCGTGTATGTCTTTCCCAATTGGTGGGATTGTCAGTGTAGCCGTTAGGTGCACACACACACACACACACACACACACACATATATATATATATATATATATATATATATATATATATATATATTGGTTCGATTAGGGTGCGTACTGCCCGGTCCTGAGGGAACATGACCGATATTTGGTTTCATACTTGTTTGTATGTTTTGTTAACTTTTGGAATTCATATTTCCAAATGTTTTGTTTTCAAATCCCGAAGTGAAATCTACTTTGATAAAAAAATAGATATGTATTTTAAAATGATTAGAAATAAGAAATCGGGAATAAAGTCCAAAGAAATAATTTCTGTAAAGTGAATTGGATTTTGAAATCTAAGTTTAGGGATCAAGCCTAAATGGATAGATTAAGGAATTGCATGCTATTTGATGCATTGTAGCTCCATATCTTTATTTATGGTAGTAGCATATGCACTGGCAATCCAATGGAGCAAACCCGTTCCACGTTAGCAGCGTGGTCCTGTGATTAGCCATATTGTTAGATAAGTTAGGAAAGATCTCTCATACCAGTCCCATGACTGACCTGTAGTTTGTTTCACTTGCAAACTCGGGTGTCCATATTTTTCACACGGGCAGTCGAGTAGCTTATTTGCAGATATATTGAGCAGGATTCTGGATCGAAGCTTAAGGCATTGATAGTCTTCCGCTGTGTTAGTTATTCGTTGCCGCTGCATTATGTTAAGTTTATTGTAAAGTAATCTTCCGCTGTATTATTATTTATTCGATGTACTCTGATATTAGGTAATCTGATGTAACATTAATGTAATATTTATAAAACCTTCTGTTATTTATTCTGATGTGTTGTATGCCCAAAGTTAGCATATTAGGGTTTTTGAACGGTCTTAGTCGATTTTGCGATCGATTAGGTCCGGGCGAAATTCGAATCGTTACACGATCTTTTAGGGGCAATTCGATCGGTCATTTGGTTTTTACTTTAGAGGTATTCACCAATTCTAGAGGTGGATATCTTTGTTTGCAATAATGTTGGCTCGGTTCAAACCATAACCGATCGATCGAGTATGGAAGTTGATTCCAGGGGATAAAGGACAAATTGGTATCTTATCTGGATTTAGCAAGGTTGCTTAATCATGAATTTCCAGGAAAGGACTACGCTTGAGGGACTTAGCTATCTTGTCATGATTTGGCAAGATTGCATGGTCATAGCCCGTGTACGGACCATACTCGATTTGGATTTTCGGTATGGATTATGCTTGAAGGGATTAACTGTTTTGTCAGGATTTGGCAATACAATTAAATCATAACTTGAGTATGGACTATACTTGAAATGAATATCCAAGCAAAGACTATGCTTAACGAGGCTGAACAGTTTCATCTGGACTTGGCAAAACAATTCACTTTGTTTACTCGCAGGTATGGATTATACTAGCAATGGATAGTCCCAACGAGGCCATGGTTATACTGGATTTGGATTTCTCTTATACTACAATCTGGAGAGATCGTCGGATTCTCTTAGTTTTCTATTATATTATTATGATACGGACTGATCATAGTTTCTTATTATGATATGGAGAGATCATGAAACTTCATTGGAATTCTAGGTTTCTATTTATTTATTAATATAATCTGGAGAGACCATGGTTTTCTACTTAATACGATCTAGAGTGTTCATGACTTTAGATTAATATGATCTAGAGCGATCATGGTTTTCTGTTAATATGGTCCAGTGCGACCATGGATTTTTGTTTTCCATTATTACGATTCGATGCAATCTTGGATTCCTGGTTTTCGAATATTGGAATTATGTTCGGACTTCTTTGGTTTTCTGTAGATTTATGGATTTTCCGAATCACGTCTTCTATAGCAAGACATGTTTCGAGGGGCAAGGGTTGACTCGCCTTTTTAAATGGCAGTAACATATTGGTTTTTAGCTATCGAGGTGCTCAGGACATAGGCGTGGGCTTAGATGATCCCGAATTTTCTTGATTGAAGTATCATAGATCTAGAAGATATGAGTATTGGAAGCTTGTGCTTCGGTTTGACATTGCCCAGCTCGATTAATAGTAGGCTCGACCTTCTTCTACAATCATCTCACTTTGGTTCGATCAAGCTCGTCTTGTTAAAGTTAGTTTGGAGTTTCTCGACTCGATGAAGCTACGTCATCGCCTTCACAATTTCATCTGATTTTCGTATCGGCTAATCTAGCTCGACTATGTCAAACAATACTATGTCGGGCTGAACTTTGGTTGTTCTCTGGAGACTCATTCAACTTCTTGAATGTGATCCACTCACTACGCCGTGAAATCCAAATCGAATGCCATGTCTCTTAGTCGAACCAGACACCTATATAAATATTCCCCAAGGGACACATTTTTGAGGGATGTAACTCTTTCTTCTTACACTCCTATGCTCAAGGACATTGCTTGTCAGGAAAACTCATTTTCTTTCTCTACACTTCTTTCATTAAAATAACCTTGTTGTAATCGTACAGTGTAATAAATATAGATTACAACCCCAAATTTTAAGACATGGTACTTAATTAACAAATTAATAAATTAAAAAATAAGATTGTGAAATTTTGGGAATTTGGAAACTGGGATAGCGTCATTGGATACGTTATTATTTTCTGGTGTAGATACATATTTGGTTTGCGTGAAAAGGACTTAAAACAAGGAGTTATTGCGATTAAAAGTTTGAATTCAAATCAGAATTTAATAAACGAAGACATAATTATGCATGGGATGACCCTAATTTTCACTAGATCGACGATTCATGAGTTGACCCAAGTGGAAAGTGGGTCAACCCATGTGTCGACCTAGTGAGAGTCTGGGCCGACCCATACGTACCTTGCACATACACTTTATAGGCATGAAATTAAATGGATGAACCAGATTTTATCTAACTTTTGCTAGCTGATGTATTTGATTAGGATTGGCCGACGTTGCAATTCTAGCTTGACCCAAGGATATGGTCTGTTAAGATTTAAAACGTAAATCTGACGGCTGAGGATCTTTTACTCCACCTATAATTAAACCCCCAACCACCTGAATGGTTTTGATTGATCTAACCGGCAATGAAAATCTAAATCTAACAACCCTAATGACATGATCTAAGCAATATTCAACAAATCGAGTAATGGTATACCTCTTTATTTTGCAAAATCTCCAACTCAAGGAAAATTGGATCGATTCGAATCTGGAACGCCACTTGATGTCCGCGTTTCTACCGATATCCACGAACGAATCTCTTGATTCATCTCACGAGATCGAAGAAAGATGATATTTCGTACTAGCCATGGCCGATATATAATTTTCAATTGTGAAATTTGTCTTCTTTATGTGTACTAAAAAGGAAATAAGCCGACCCCTTTTAAAATGATTATAATGTATCCACCCTAAAAAAATTGACTTACCAAGTCAAGGAATTTTAAATATCAACGCTTGACCATTTGAAATTCAAATAATGGTTTTCTCCTTTTAAGCGTTCTAATTGTGTGACCCTGTAAGTTATTACAGTGTTGGAAATAATTTTAAACTATATTTAAAATTATTAGTGAGCGACATCTAGTAATACATTGCTATTACTCAAGTTATAATAAAATCAATGATTCAATACAACCTTTTCTATGACCAGTGTTTCAATGTTATTTAATCCTTTTAACCATAATATTCAATATTAAACTCGAGGCATGGAACGTGTCATCCTCTTTATAATTTGTCCTTTTATCTTGATCGATGAGCAGATTATATAAAACAAATCAATATTTGAGCATTGCTATGCATTTTATAATCATACTCAATCAAGAGGCCCATGGATATCACTACTTATATCATAGGGTAAAATTCCATCTAGATCTTATATATTATTTAATCAATTTGACATGTATCAAATAAACTCCTTTGCCGTCTACTCGGTTAAAAGTAATTTTTGATGATATCAAAACACAAATATCCGCGAATAAAATATATAATGATTTTAAGTCTGAGGACCAATACATCACTCTCACAGATGAAAACTGTAACACCCCATAATTTTAAATATTAAAATGAAAAATTAAAGAATACTTAATTTTTAGAAGAAGAATTAAGTGAAACGGGTTACGCCATTGCGTTCATCTCAGAATTCTGCTTGAGACAGAGTCTGAGTTTGCGTAAAACAGACATCGTATAAAGAAGTTATGAAGCTCAGAAGATTTAAAGTTTAAAGCTGTAAAACTAGTCGATCGCCCATTTTTCACCATTCGATGGGTACAAGTCGACCGCTCATTTATCACTAGTCGATCGTTTTTAGACAAAAGTGAAAACTGTCAACTGGTTGAAATTGGCTAGTCGACTGGTTGATTCTGGGTAATTTTCTGATGATGTGTTTTTCTAATTTGAGTGGTTCGGATGGTGTAACACCCCGAATTTTTGAATAATCGAATTAAATAAATTAAAGAATAATTAATCTTAGACATGAGAATTAAGGGAAATGGGTAGCACCATTGTGTTCGTCTTGGAATTCTGGTTGAGATAGAGTCCGAGTTTGTGAGAAACGGATACCGGATGAAGGAGATATGGACGAACGAAGTTAGGCGGAAAAACAAGAAGAAGAAAAATTGCACTAGCGCACTTGGGAAGTGCGCCAGTACAAATTTGCACTGGCGCACCTGCCAAGTGCGCCCGGGCCGAGCAGTAGGCCTGCACAGCTTTCTGGTGCAGTCTGATCCATATTGTGACTCATTGCTGAGTCCTTTCTGACTCCTTGCTGAGTCATTAGGGCTGAGGTGTCACCCTATCCCGACTAAGTGGTTTTGATTAACCCTAAGATAACCCGACTGCTATAATTAAATTGAAATTCTATATAAACATGGATAGACTCAAACCCTAAAATCAAATTAAAATCTGAATCATGGCCGTGATGTTGTCATCTTGTAACCTAGTGTAGCCGCCACCAAATAGATGGAAATAAAAGCTAATCAATTCAGTTCTATTCAACTCTAATCTAAACAATAACGAATCTACTACAAAGGCGAGCTAAATCTATTTCAGCACTCAGATTTTAGAACGCAAGACCTTCTTTTTGTGAGTTCGATTTCTTTAATAAGATAATTAACAATTTAATTGGATTGAGCTATGATTTGGATTATATGGTTATGTTGTGAATCATTGACCGTATGTTATTATCTATTTTGTAAATTCTATGATGTTATCATCTATGTTGTAAATTCTATGATGTTATTATCTATGTTGTAAAGCTGTGATGTTATCATCTATGTTGTAGATCTATGATTGGCTTATGTACAATCAATTCATTAATGATGTTTCATATGCTAGTGTGGTTATGTATTTGGAACCGATTCATATGTTAAACCATATGTATGTATGCAAGTTTAGATGTCAATTTAGATATGAATCATATGCAAGTTAGTGAGAATCATATACAACCTTACATGTTTCATGACATCTATTTTATGTGTAAATTGGATCTAAAGTTAGGCTATGACATGTGTGAGTTTAGATGCAAGTTTACACTACAACTTATGTTGCATAAATCACATATGCAAGTATATATATATATATATATATATATATATATATATATATATTGGAGTGTGAATCGTGTAATGTAAGATTGTAACTATTGCCTATGCAAGTTTACACCTTATGATTAGATCTATGACACCAATTATCTATGCAAGTTTAGATGAAACACCTTGTTCACACATGCAAGTTCACCCCTTATGTTTAGATCTATATGCAAATTTATGTTATGACTTTTTTGTTCACAAGTTAGATCAAATTTATATCCTATGCATGCTGTGATGTTTTCTCTTTATTCCATAAGTTAGACTATTCGAGTCTAACGTATATTTTACGTTAAACGAACAAACGTACAACGTGGGGCAATGGGATAATATTAAAAGATTTAATATTGAGAATTGGCATAAATGCCTTAAATGTGATGTTAATTGGTACTATTTTATATACCATAAATAGATGGACATAACTGAGTCAATTATGGACATAGTTAAATTTGTAATTGATTGACAATTTGAATAGGGAAATTAATTCAAATTGGGGTATAATTAATTATGTGTAATTAATTGCCTAAGAAACGAGGTTAGACTCGTTTGTGGTGTAAGACCGCCCGGACGCGCCCGGCAAATCCAGCTGCCACAAATGCCAGTCTAATGTGGGAGGTCTTAGGCATAAATTAAATGTGTAACAGTTGTAAAGACACGAGGTTAGGCTCGTTTGTGGTGTAAGACTACTCGGACCCGCCCAACAAATCCAACTGCCACAAATGCCAGTCTAATGTGGGAGGCCTTTACGAGGTTACGGTCTTAATGAATTAAGAAACACTTAACCAGATAAACATGTAGTGGGACATGAGGGGGTTAAGTGGGTGCCTTGGGTGGCATGTGGAATTAATTGGGTGCCTTGGGTGGCATCTGAAATACGATTAGATGCATTTAACCAAGATTGAAACATGTAAAAAGACATGATTAAGAATGGGGTTAAGTGGGGAAAACCTTAGAGGGGACCAAGCTTAGGTGGAAAGCTTGTGTCATGCATGGGGGCCCTTTTCAAACCAGTAACCCATTAAGTATCTTTGTGGGCTCGACCCAAGTCGAGGACGGGACATGCGTACTGGATTTGATTGTAAGAGCTCGAAAGGGGTTAGCGGTGGCAACGCAAGTCCAACAGGTTCATATGCGTGTGTGGGCCCGGGCTGGTAGGTAAGACGTTGCTGCATCATGTAGATATAAGCCGTGCATTTTTGGTTGTATCGGGTTGCCACTTTGGGGAGTGATACACCCCACTATGGGGCCAGCACGGGTATCTACGAGTTAGGGAGCCGATCGAATGGGGGTAGTGGGTACACCTAGTGGAGATAGGGGCAGACGACACCTATGAAGGTAGCTCGGGGTACACAAAACTACCATTATCATTATTAAGTTCTGTAGGCTGGATTAACCTTTAGGGTGACTATTGGTGGTGCAGTGTAGTAATTATCTTATAATGATTAGGGGTGCCTTTAACGTTATCTTGGTTCATCTTATTTCCTCGTTTTGTTCTGTCATACCCAATTGTTCACAGTCATTTCCTTATTTTCCAGCTTGTGCCTTAGCCTAGTTATTTTGATAATTATATTGTTAAAGTTATCGCACTCGCCAGAATTTATGTCTGACCCCTTTTCTTTCCCCCTCTTTTCTTCCTTCCCCCCTCCCCCCAGGTTTGCAAGGAGAGAATACTACAGCCTAGGGCCAACTTCTTTCAGTTGCTTAAAGAAGAGTAGATGTACCGCTTTGGACTCCTTCAACTTTATGGCTTTGCTTATGCTCAGTGGGGATTTTACGCATTTATGTTATTTAAGTATTTGCTTCTTTATGTACCATGAAGTTTTTGAAAAAGACTACTGATCCTATTGTAATGGCTTTGGAAACTACTTATGTAAACTCGTTTTGAGTTATGATGAAATAAAATAAGTTTTATCTTCCGCTGTGTTGTTTTATTTATTTATTCTTAATTTATCTGTTCTATACAAACAATAACGCTTCATGGACATTGATGCATTCCCTTTGTGAGTGACATTAATGGACTTGGGGTGTTACACGTGGTATCATAGCTATGGTTACAAGAACAGATAAAAAGTTTTGAAAAGTGTTTTCAAAAGTATTATTCTCTTAGAAAGTATTTTCAAAAACTTATTTTAAAGAAGCTATTTCAAGGAAAGTTTACTTAAAAGAGCATAATCCCCGCAAGCCATGTATCTCTCTTTCGCTTCCCTTGTTTTAAAACTCTTTCTCTTTCTTTTCAGCATGTCTGGAGCACCTGAGATACCAGAGGTGTTCATGTACCCGGTTTGTTTCGTCAATATCTTGAGGCTAGGGTCGCTGCCGCGGATCCAGCCAACATTCCTCCTCCTTCTCCCCCAGCTCCAGTCATTCCTCCACATGGAGATACTTTCTCCAAGATATGCAAAGACTTTCGTTCGATGTTGGAAAATCTTTTAGTGGATCTGAACGTTCATTGAAGATAGAAATTGGTTGAAAGAAGTGGAGGATCTGTTTGGCATTTTCGATTTGGACGACTGTAAGAAGGTCCAATTGGCTGCTTGGTTGATGAAGGACGAAGCTTCGTTTTGGTGGGAAGTCACTAATGGGAAGCGTCCAGTTAATACATGGCCAGATTTCAGGCAGAGGTTTGAGGCAAAGTTTCTCTCACGGGCTGAAGAGAATCTATATATGGAAAGATTTTTGGTGTTGAAGTAAGGGAATCTGTCAGTAAAAGAATATGTCAACAAGTTCAATCAGTTAGCGAGATTTGGCTTGGACTTGGTGAATACACCCGAAAAGAAGGCCCTGAGGTTTGTTAAGGGTTTGAACGAGCCACTACATGGGTTAGTTATGACCCACATCCCTATGGGGGCCACCTTTGAGAGGCTAGTTGACATGGCGCTTATGCATGAAGAGGAGAAAGGCGCCAATGATAATAAAGCACCCGAGAAGAAAGGGGATCAAAAGAAACCGCTGCAACAACAACAAAACAAGAAAGGTGGGAAGAACAATAATGGCAAGGAAAAGAAGAAGTTCTTTAATTGTGGGACACCAGGCCATCTGAGTAAAGACTGTAGGAAAAAGAAGATGACTGGCTATTTCCACTATGGAGAGGCAGGTCATCTAGTTAAGGACTGCCCAAGGAAACAAGCGCAAGGGCAAAGAACTTCTGGAGGGCAGCATTAGGCTCTCGTGGCACCAGGGCAGGCAATGGAGCAGGTCCAGGCTCTCGCGGTCCCACCGTTGCAAGGACAAGGTAGAAACATTTCCGTTGAGAGTTTAGTTTTTCTATTTGATCATCCTATCCGTACCTTATTCGATTCTGGCGCATCACATTCGTTTATCTCTACATCATTAGTTGAAACACTGCACTTAGAAACTAGTCTTGTTGTGGATCCCATTGTAGTCTCAAATCCTATTGGTGGGACGGCTCATTTATCCATGGTTTCTAGGGATTTGAGATTGTCTATCTTAGGCGTTGGTTTTGAATGTATAGCTTTTGTGCTTGGTTTCATGGGCTATGGGTTCATTCTAGGGATGGATTGGCTAGCCCGATATGGCGCCATCCTAGATTGTGAACGAAGGGTTGTAAAATTGTTGACTCGTAGTGGAAAGACCCTTGACATTTCTTATGACCCTAGAGGACCGGTGATGCTTAGTTATCTTGAGTCACTTGACGCATCCAATGATGATTTACGTTCTGTTCGTATAGTCCGTGAATATGTTGATGTCTTTGATGAGGTGAGGGGTCTACCCCAAAACGTGAGATAGAGTTTCATATTTATCTTGTAGACAATGCAAAAACAGTATCTCTGCCAGTGCGCCACATGGCTGCTCGTGAGAGAAGGGAGCTCAATAAGCAAGTATGGAAGTTGCTTGAGAAAGGGTTCATAAGACGTAGTATATCGGAGTGGGGTGTTCCAGTAGTATTTGCCACGAAGGCGGATGAGTCCCTTAGACTTTGTGTGGACTATAGAGAGCTTAATAAACCTACTAAGAAGAGTAGGCACCCACTGCCGAGGATTGACGATCTCTTTGATTAGTTAGTTGGCGCCTCAGTATTTTCGCAGTTGGACTTAGCCACTGGTTTCCATCAGTTGAGAGTGGCTGAGGATAGCATAGAAAAGACTGCCTTTAGGACTCCAGACGGTTTCTATGAATATCTTGTGATGCCCTTCGGTTTGACAAACTACCCCGCATACTTTGTTGACTTGATGAGTAGGGTGTTTAGGGAGTACCTTAATAAATTTGTGGTGGTCTTTGTGGATGACATCTTGGTCTTTTCTAAGAGCGAGGAAGAGCATGCCCCACATCTTAGGGAAGTGTTTGAGACCCTCCGAGCGCATAACCTTAAAGCTAAATTTTCTAAATGTCACTTTTGGAGGAAGGAAGTGTGATTCTTAGGGCACGTGGTTTCCAAAGAATGGATAGCTGTGGATCCCACGAAGGTGGTGGCCATCCAAGATTGGAAGGTCCCTAAAAATGCTACCGAGGTGAGGAGTTTCTTGGGGTTCGTAGGCTATTATAGGAAGTTTATCAAGGACTTCGCAAAAATATCAGCCCTATTAACATGCTTGACGAAGAAGAACCTAGTTTTTACGTGGGAAGTAATGACCCGGGATTCCGGTCCAATTTGAGCTGACCAAAAACACAAGTCCAACCCCAAATTAAACTGAAATTCAGGAAATTAATAGAAAGAAAAACCGAGGGTGAGGATAGATAAGATAGAAACTTAGAATAGAAGAAGAAGAAGAACACAATATCAGAGTAACACGAATCTCACAGCGGAGCGAATAAATATATTTCATAACATAACTTTGAAATACAAATCTGTACTTGAATATACATATCATTATCAAAGTACAACACTTACAACACAGCAGAAATAACTATAGCTATATAATCCTGAAGCCTCCTGCTCCAAGCTCTTCCAGTATATCTGTAAATCCCGACTACTTGACTGCCCGTACAAATTTAGGCACCCAAGAGTTCAAGGAAACAAACAAATAAACTCCGGGTCAGTCATGGGACTAGTATGAGTAAAACAGTTTAAAACAGTTCAAGCAGGTAATCGATATCTCATAAGACCACGCCGTATAACGGAACGGGTTTTTCCCTTATGAGAATCCAAATTATCTTTATATCAAAAACCCTTTTGATATTATAATAATGTCTATCAACTACAATAATAATAATCATCTAGCAGAACACTTTCATCTCACGTTCTACATATATAATATACAATCAAAACCGCAAACACGTATTGGGTAATGGATTTCCAACTATGACAAGGTATGGAACCACCTTTCGCTAGTGTACCTCTAGAAAGGAATACACTGGGTTCAACAAGCACATCTTGCAACCCGGCCACACATGACCGACCACTCATTTCGCTTGATTGTATCGAATGTATATCACCAACGGTTGGGATAAGCAACCGTTTCCCGAATGGAACAGCATCAATAACAGATTTTTAGAAGTAAATGAAACTCTAGATCGGGTGATTATACACCCTACTTCGGTGCGACCGACTTAGCCATGCTGCCTGCCCGATTTCTGTCATTTATCGGATGTGAGGCTAGAAGCTACGTTTTATCATCACAACAGATTCACTTTGAATGCCACATCGTCAAATCCATCAAATCACCGATTGACGTCCTCAACCATACAGTATGTGTTAGCTAAAAGAAGTTTCCTTCTCCGCTTTCACTCTTGGTACGGTTGGAGAAATCAATATACGTGATCGTCTGGAAATACTCTGTCAGACATCTGTCCATACAAGTCATCCAGGAACAGGATGAACTGAAGGCACTATTCTGTAAACAGGATAGCCCTTGCATAACTCCGTCTTCAATTTCCTTTGGCATATATGATTCGCAATGCTTATGCCAATACAGAGTGGTTCTTTGGATAATAATCCGACCGGTCTCTCCATATTAACAACGTTAAAATGGTCAAAATTTCGATAGTCTGTGATTTAACTATCGAAGAAAAACAGGTGTGCAAACAACGATATTATTTCCAAATGGAAATTTAGATCGATCAACATCATTCAACATTTATCTCTTTATTTCATTAATTTACCTATCTCCTGTTTTCCTATATTCAATATTTCTTATTTTCTAAATTTGGAAAATATATGTTATTAACAATGGAAAACATTTCCATTTCTTGTTTTCTTTATTAGAAAACATTTCTGGTTTCTTATTTGGAAAACATTTCCAAAGCTTCTTCATTGGACTTAGACAGATGTTTAAACAAACCATCGCGATGCCAACTCAAACCAATTCCTTTAATTACTGAATTCACTTAACCATCCTTTACTATCGAACCTTAACCATTCCTTAGTTAAAAATGAAGTCAATCAAGTTGGGGTAATACTACCTCTCAGACCTTAACTGAACAACGTTTCTAACCTTGAAATAGACAAAGTTCACACTTCTAATTCTTTAACAAACTTCCTTACATAACTCTCTTTCAAATCTTTTCTATTCGATAATTCTTTCCTTCGATAAGGTATATTCGATAACTCTACTCAATTTATTATATTCACTTAACTCTTTTGATTTAACTTTAACTCTATTCACTTAACTCCTATCGAATAAACTATATTCGATAAATCTTTTAATTCTATTTGAATAAACTATATATTTGATTAACTCCTTTATTCTATTTGAATAAACTATATATTCGATTAACTCATTTGCTTTAACTCTAATCGATTAAGCCAACATCGATTAACTCCTTTTACTTTCTATTCGAATAAACTATATTCGATTAACTCATTTGCTTTAACTCTAATCAATTTAAACTAACATCGATTAACTCCTTTCGATTAAACTAACATCGATTAACTCCTTTTACTTTCTATTCATTTATAAATATTTACTTTTAGTAACGGTCCATCACTTTACAAATGATTTCCTTCTTATAACAGTTTCCATTTTATAACGTTTATTCATTTTCTAAATATCTCCTATTTATAAATATTCCAATTTATAAATATTTCTTATTTATAAATATTCCATTTATAAATATTTTATTTTCAAATATCACTTTGAAAATATTCCCTTATCAACATTTCGGTATGTTATGGTATTCAACATATCAAATCACGATGATCAGTATCGTCCAAACACACAAAATCAACAACAGATTATATACCACATCATACATCACAATATATGAATCACAGTAAAATAAATGTTTGAGGAATCCAGTTGGATTCCTCCAACCTGTTTCCCTGCATCACAGATGTTAAACGATATAGATAACATCACTTTCAGTTCCATATGATATATTCTATTAAACAGAATCAATATAGAAATTCAACTAACAGACTAGCAGTTCAATCAAACAGTCAACACACAATCAATCAGCCAATATTTAACAGTTCTAAAAATACAACATGAAATTATAAATTGTTCAGAGTTAGTGAGATTTACTCACATTGGACTATCATCGTTAATAACGATAATTGTCGTTGATTCAGATTGGACAATTTAATTCGCCATAAATTGTAACAAGCTCAGATTCACTCCCAGTCACTCTCATTGTGTTTCTCCTGTCCATACGATCCGAACGCAACTTACGGTTCGTCAATCTGATCTTGTATGATCAAGATATTCGATTTTAAAGTTTGAAAACATTTAAAATAAAACTCGATTTAATTAAATAGGCTTAACTTCTATTTCTTCTCCGGCCCATCTTAACACACACCCGTATCAGCCCATATACCCAGCGCCCGCTTCAGATATTTTCCCTTCCTTCTTCACCGTTCGCTGCTCCTTTTCCACACAGACATCGCTGGAATTCAACCTTCCACCATACCCAAGATACTCGATGAAACTTCAAACCAAATTTTCCCTTCAATTCCTCTCGGATTTCTCTACCGAAAGATCACCACCATGAGCCACTCGAGTCTCCCTCCCAAAACGCGTCGTCCAGCTCCAAACCCGACTGTACAGTAAAATAGCGACAGTTTTTGTCATCGTTAACCCCAAAAATACACACGCAAGAGCCATTCAACCTTCTGAACTCCATTACGATTTCCAAATCATCGATTCATGCCTCAAATACCCAAAACACCAAGCCCAAGTACACGCTGGTTTGAACGACAGCAAATGAAAAAGCAACTGAACCCAACAAATTTTACATAGACTCGGAGCCCTTACGATGCTGAATCCATATATACTTGTTTCTGAATTTATGGATTTTTATTTGGATTTATATTGAATTTCAACCCCTCAAGTTTTACTGTTGAAATTTATAATCGGTGGCGGCTCATTTCTATTGACCAGGAAGAGGAAATTAGGTTAGGAGAAAGTTTTAAAGTGGTATTTATAGAAAGTTTTAGATATTTTCTCTTCGAATATTATATTAAATTATAATCATCTGTTGTTTTTATTTGTCCTCTAAAATTCCTGTGACCACATACGATACCCAAAAATCACGAAAATTGACATGCAGCTACAGCTCGGCATTACGGTCCCAACGAAACTGGTTTCGTCGAATTCCGACTCCGTTTGCTCACACAACGTATTTTTAACCGTCAAAATACTGACTGTTTTTTCACTCTAAAAATCCGTACGGCCACACAGTGACTCTAAAAATCACGAAACTGGAAATCTAACAACTATTTGACATTGCGGATCCAACAAATTAGTTTCGTCGAATTCCGACTTCGTTTGCAAAACTGGCTATTTTTAAAGCTCTGGATGACCCATTTAAATATATTTAAATATAATTATATTAAATATTTATAATTAAATATTATCATATATATTCACAGTGGAATACTATGCAACTCTAGAATATTACTATATGAATTTCTAACTTGATATTTCAATCTGGGTCAACCCGATATTCAATTTATATTGAAATTCCTTTTTAAAATATAAATAATTCCTTTATAAATTATAAAGAAATTCCACAGCGACTTTTCTGAAATTTGATTTGGACGTGAATCAAAATCTACACAATGAAATCCTGATTTTTCTCTTCCATTAGAAAGATATATTCCACCAGCTCCACACGTTTCTTATTTCACAAAAATCCGGCTTAAAACGAACCCTGTATATCCAGTTGAAGTTCAAATCGCCAAATAGCGAACTGCCGCGTCGTTACGCGCTCTATTTTAATTATATTATAATTATACGTTCAAACTGTCGTTTATATAATATATTCGTTATTCAAATTCAATTCCAAGCTGAATTAAATATCACAGATGATCCGGTTCACACCGTATCGCCATTTCAGCCAATTCTGATTATTTCAGAATTAAATATATTATTTAATTTATTTTTTAATTAAATATTCATCATTATTTAATTCCACGACCATTTAATTCACTATATCACTATTAATATAATTAAATAAATTAATCATAATACCTCTGCCAATGCGGGTCATTACAATCTTTCCCACTTAGAATAATTTCGTCCTCGAAATTGCTAAAAGGTAGAGGATGACCCTATCGACTGGTTAGAACATATTTGTTCACTTCTTAACTTCAGTTTCAACTAAACCAATTTAAATTCAATTAAATTATTAATTAATTCTTATCAACGAAAATTTTCAAAAATTCTGAAAATTTTCTAACGCCTTAACTTTTCGAATTTTTTTGCCAGCACCTCCTTTGTACTGGACAATAGGTCAAACCACCACTCGCCTCTCTAGGTCATCTCCAACCCAAAAGAAAATCAAACAGAAAAGCGGCTTGCCAATTCGGCTCATAAATCTTATATCCAATAGAAATATAAACTTGTACCTTTTGTCGCATATCATTATATCCTTTCCACCTGTTATCAATTCAGCTAATACAAGGGTCATCCCAATCAAATTCTAATCTGCTTTTATCCATAACACAACCATTCGCTTATGTCCGAGCCACATATCATTTCAACTCGAGTTTCTTCTCGATTCCCAACTCTTAACTTGATTATTACATTACACTTCAAATTTGAATCTCACAATCTCATTTGTCTGGATATCATTCTAATTCAATCTCAGTTACCACTTTACTGGCTTTACTTTAATTCAAATTTGCTTTGTTAAATTTGTTTTTAATTCAAACAGTCTTTCCCTGGGAGTTTTTAAACAGTTTACACTTTTCAAAAATCAAATTTTCCTTTTGAACATGTCACTGAGCCCTTAATTAATATTCCATTAGTTAAATCACTTCTCTATTTCTTTATCAATATTTGTTAACCAAATATTTTAAATAACCATATTGGCCTTTTATGTTATTTGGAAAACATTTCTGAATATCGCCTTCCTTTATTTTCTAAACTTTAGAAAATATATGCTATTTATAATTGGAAAATATTCCAATTACTTATCTCTTTTCCGATCTCGTTTATTTCTATACTTAGGAAATATTCTTTATTATATTTCCAAGCTTACACTTATTTGGGTTAAAACTGATGTTGTGTAAAACATCGTTACGACAACCCAAATACTATATTCAACTAACTCTTATTCAACATTGATCTTCGAGCCTGAAATCTTACTATTTATTTGTTAATAATGAAATCAATCAAGTTGGGGTATAACTACCTCCCAGACCTTGAACTAATAACATTTATAACGTCAAAACAGATATGACTACTTACTCGAATAATCAATACTATACAACTACTTATTCATTTTTAAACACGTATACGCTTTCTCTTTCTATTCTTACTAGATTTTATTCTTAGTCTTCCTTTTTTATTTTACTATTCTATTTCTAAGTTTGTTTCCTTATCGACTTATATATATATATATATCGATATGTTGATTTCTAACTATCAAATTATCTTAAAAATATTCTAACTTCTTAAATTCCCGGAAAAATTCGCCATAACCTCCTTTGTACTAGGAGCATCAGGATATTTCAAATAGCCTCCCATGGCCCTCACCAATCCAAAAGAAAAAGAAAAAGCCAAGCGGCTAGCCAATACCGTGCATAAAATCTCATATATGAATTAAATACATACCTTTCGTCGAGCATTCTATTTATATACCTTCATACCTTTTCCATACCTATCTCATGTATATTTATACCTGCCCAATCTATTTTAACTATACCTGATCGTTTTAACTCAGTTCGTTAATTAATTTGTTAATTAACTCTTTAGTCTATTTCACTTTTATATTTGAACATGACATGTTCAAATATATTTTAACTTGCTTATTAACTAATTTGAATCCTAATTTCAAATTTAAGTTCTATATTCGATTTCGAATATCCATTTACAAATCCAATTCACCTTTCAAAGTTCAACTTCAAATTCAAAACTCGATTAACTAATTCCTCTTCGACTTAGTTAATTTTATTCAATTTCTATTCAAATTTTATATATCAAATTCTATTCGAATTCTATATATTCAAATTCTATAGTTAAATTCCATTTGAATTCTATATTCAAATTCTATATATTCAAATCCTATATTTGAATTCAATTTGAATTCTATATTCAAATTCCATTTGAATTTCTATATTCAAACTCTATTTCAATTCCATTGAATTACATATATTCAAACTCCCTTTGAATTTCTATATTCAATTCTACTTCAATTCCATTGAATTTCATATATTCAAACTCCCTTTGAATTTCTATATTCAGTTTCTATTTCAAACTTTCTTTATTCATTCTTTATTATAAATCCCATTTTGAAATTCAACACAACCTGTCTTTCCCAAAACAAATTCAAAATAGTATCTCTGGTAGTAATGCGTCACTTACAACTCGAAATTGAATACTGATGATGCAGCTGTCATCATCGGAATCTATTTTCCAACGATCAAAGTGAGTTTAATACTATAAAACCATTTCTAAACATTTCCACTTTGAAATTCATTTCAAAATATAATTCACACTGCTTGTAAAACAATTTAAAATCTCTCAGGATCTTAAATTTTCCTTATTTTTAATCCAAATCCATTTACAAACACTTATCCAAATCTCCAGAGTTTTAACTCAATTTCTGGTTTAAAATTTCAGATTCAACTCATCTGATTTCACGTATTTCACTTGTATGAATTCTGGTTGGTTATTTACATAACCATTTAATTTATAATCTTACTCGATTATAATAACAACCAATATATCCACTATATTATAATCATTTCAATATCAATCTTCTTTGTATCAAAATATAATTAGGGTTAATTTATTTTAATTTACCCTCTTTTCAAAACATATCGTGTCGACCCATCGTATTCGAGTGTTTAGTAACTCCTACCGATACAGTGGATCAAACTGATCGACCAGAACTCATAAACAACTCAACCAATAAATCCCCACAATATAAAAATAATTTTTATATCAATAACAAATACGTTCACTCGTATATATACACTCCAACCCAATCTAGGGTATTACTAACCTTATCTCTACCGAGTCACGCCACAGAGCCAAGGTAATTCTTAACTTAAGCTCTGATACCAACTGTAATGACCCGGGATTCCAATCCAATTTGAGCTGACCAAAAACACAAGTCCAACCCCAAATTAAACTGAAATTCAGGAAATTAATAGAAAGAAAAAAAGAGGGTGAGGATAGACAAGATAAAAACTTAGAATAGAAGAAGAAGAAGAAGAAGAACACAAAATCAGAGTAACACGAATCTTACAGCGGAACGAATAAATATATTTCATAACATAACTTTGAAATACAAATCTGTACTTGAATATACATATCATTATCAAAGTACAACACTTACAACACAGCGGAAATAACTATAGCTATATAATCCTGAAGCCTCCTGCTCCAAGATCTTCCAGTATATCTGTAAATCCCGACTACTTGACTGCCCGTACAAATTTAGGCACCCAAGAGTTTAGGGAAACAAACAAATAAACTCCGGGTCAGTCATGGGACTGGTACGAGTAAAACAGTTTAAAACAGTTCAAGCAGGCAATCGATGTCTCATAAGACCACGCCGTATAACGGAACGAGTTTTTCCCTTATGAGAATCCAAATTATCTTTATATCAATAACCCTTTTGATATTATAATAATGTCTATCAACTACAATAATAATAATCATCTAGCAGAACGCTTTCATCTCACGTTCTACATATATAATATACAATCAAAACCGCAAGAACGTATTGGGTAATGGATTTCCAACTATGACAAGGATGGAACCACCTTTCGCTAGTGTACCTCTAGAAAGGAATACACTGGGTACAACAAGCACATCTTGCAACCCGACCACACATGACCGACCACTCATTTCGCTTGAGTGTATCGAATGTATATCACCAACGGTTGGGATCAGAAACCGTTTCCCGAATGGAACAACATCAACACTATATTTTTAGAAGTAAATGAAACTCTAGATCGGGTGATTATACACCCTACATCGGTGCGATCGACTTAGCCATGCTGCCTGCCCGATTTCTGTTATTTACCGGATGTGAGGCTAGAAGCTACGTTTTATCATCACACCAGATTCACTTTGAATGCCACATCGTCAAATCCATCAAATCACCGATTGACATCCTCAACCATACATTATGTGTTAGGTAAAAGAAGTTTCCTTCTCCGCTTTCACTCTTGGTACGGTTGGAGAAATCAATATACGTGATCGTCTGGAAATACTCTGTCAGACATCCGTCCATACAAGTCATCCAGGAACAGGATGAACCGAAGGCACTATTATGTAAACAGGATAGCCCTTGCATAACTCCGTCTTCAATTTCCTTTGGCATATATGATTCGCAATGCTTATGCAAATACAGAGTGGTTCTTTGGATAATAATCCAACCGATCTCTCCATATTAACAACATTAAAATGGTCAAAACTTCGATAGTCTGTGATTTAACTATCGAAGAAAAACAGGTGTGCAAACAACGATATTATTTCCAAATGGAAATTTATATCGATCAACATCATTCAACATTTATCTCTTTATTTCATTAATTTACTTATCTTCTGTTTCCCAATATTCAATATTTCTTATTTTCTAAATTTGGAAAATATACGTTTTTAACAATGGAAAACATTTCCATTTCTTGTTTTCTTTATTAGAAAACATTTCTGGTTTCTTATTTGGAAAACATTTCCAAAGCTTCTTCATTGGACTTAGACAGTTGTTTAAACAAACCATCGCGATGCTAACTCAAACCAATTCCTTTAATTACTAAATTCACTTAACCATCCTTTACTATCGAACCTTAACCATTCCTTAGTTAAAAATGAAGTCAATCAAGTTGGGGTAATACTACCTCTCAGACCTTAACTGAACAACGTTTCTAACCTTGAAATAGACAAAGTTCACCCTTCTAATTCTTTAACAAACTTCCTTACGTAACTCTCTTTCAAATCTTTTCTATTCGATAATTCTTTCCTTCGATAAGGTATATTCGATAACTCTATTCAATTTATTCTATTCACTTAACTCTTTTGATTTAACTTTAACTCTATTCACTTAACTCCTATCGAATAAACTATATTCGATAACTCTTTTAATTCTATTTGAATAAACTATATATTCGATTAACTCCTTTATTCTATTTGAATAAACAATATATTCGATTAACTCATTTGCTTTAACTCTAATCGATTAAACCAACATCGATTAACTCCTTTTACTTTCTATTCGAATAAACTATATTCGATTAACTCATTTGCTTTAACTCTAATCGATTTAAACTAACATCGATTATCTCCTTTCGATTAAACTAACATCGATTAACTCCTTTTACTTTCTATTCATTTATATAGATTTACTTTTAGTAACGGTACTTCACTTTACAAATGATTTCCTTCTTATAACAGTTTCCATTTTAAAACATTTATTCATTTTCTAAATATCTCCTATTTATAAATATTCCAATTTATAAATATTTTTTATTTATAAATATTCCATTTATAAATATTTTATTTTCAAATATCACTTTGAAAATATTCACTTATCAACATTTCGGTATGTTATAGTATTCAACATATCAAATCACGATGATCAGTATCGTCCAAACACACAAAATCAACAACAGATTATATACCACATCATATATCACAATATATGAATCACAGTAAAATAAATGTTTGAGGAATCCAGTTGGATTCCTCCACCCTGTTTCCCTGCATTACAGATGTTAAACGATATAGATAACATCACTTTCAGTTCCATATGAAATATTCTGTTAAACAGAATCAATATAGAAATTCAACTAACTGACTAGCAGTTCAATCAAACAGTCAACACACAGTCAATCAGCCAATATTTAACAGTTCTAAAAATACAATATGAAATTATAAATTGTTCAGAGTTAGTGAGATTTACTCACATTGGACTGTCATCGTTAATAACGATAATTGTCGTTGATTCAGACTGGACAATTTAATTCGCCATAAATTGTAAATAGCTCAGATTCACTCCTAGTCACTCTCATTGTGTTGCTCCTGTCCATACGATCCCAATGCAACTTACGGTTCGTCAATCTGATCTTGTATGATCAATATATTAGATTTTAAAGTTTGAACAAATTTAAAATAAAACTCGATTTAATTAAATGGACTTAACTTCTATTTCTTCTCCGGCCCATCTTAACACACACCCGTACCAGCCCATATACCCAGCGCCCGCTTCGGATATTTTCCCTTTCTTCTTCACCGTTCGCTGCTCCTTTTCCACACAGACATCGCTGGTATTCAACCTTCCACCATACCCAAGATACTCCACGAAACTTCAAACCAAAGTTTCCCTTCAATTCCTCTCGGATTTCTATACCGAAAGATCACCACTATGAGCCACTCGAGTCTCCCTCCCAAAACGCGTCGTCTAGCTCCAAACCCGACCGTACAGTAAAACAGCGACAGTTTTGTCATCGTTAACCCCAAAAATACACACGTAAGAGCCATTCAACCTTCTGAACTCCATTACGATTTCCAAATCATCGATTCATGCCTCAAATACCCAAAACACCAAGCCCAAGTACACGCTGGTTTGAAAGACAGCAAATGAAAAAGCAACCGAACCCAACAAATTTTACATAGACTCGGAGCCCTTACAATGCTGAATCCATATATACTTGTTTCTGAATTTATGGATTTTTATTTGGATTTATATTGAATTTCAACCCCTCAAGTTTTACTGTTGAAATTTATAATCGGTGGCGGCTCATTTCTATTGACTCGGAAGAGGATATTAGGTTAGGAGAAAGTTTTAAAGGGGTATTTATAGAAAGTCTTAGATATTTTCTCTTCGAATATTATATTAAATTATAATCATCTACTGTTTTTATTTGTCCTCTAAAATTCTTGTGACCACATACGATACCCAAAAATCATGAAAATTGACATGCAGCTACAGCTCGGCATTACGGTCCCAACGAAACTGGTTTCGTCGAATTCCGACTCCGTTTCTCACACAACGTATTTTTAACCGTCAAAATACTAACTGTTTTTTTCACTCTAAAAATCCGTACGGCCACACAGTGACTCTAAAAATCACGAAACTGGAAATCTAACAACTATTTGACATTGCGGATCCAAAAAAATAGTTTCGTCGAATTCCGACTTCATTTGCAAAACGGGCTATTTTTAAAGCTCTGGATGACCCATTTAAATATATAAATATATTTAAATATAATTATATTTAAATATAATTATATTAAATATGTATAATTAAATATTATCATATATATTCACAGTGGAATACCATACAGCTCTGGAATATTACTATATGGATTTCTAACTTGATATTTCAATCTGGGTCAACCCGATATTCGATTTATATTGAAATTCCTTTTTAAAATATAAATAATTCCTTTATAAATTATAAAGGAATTCCACAGCGACTTTTTTGAAATTTGATTTGGATGTGAATCAAAATCTACACAATGAAATCCTGATTTTTCTCTTCCATTAGAAAGATATACTCCACCAGCTCCACACGTTTCTTGTTTCACAGAAATCCGGCTTAAAACGAACCATGTATATCCAGTTGAAGTTCAAATCGCCAAATAGCGAACTACCGCATCGTTACGCGCTCTATTTTAATTATATTATAATTATATGTTCAAACTGTCGTTTATATAATATATTCGTTATTCAAATTCAATTCCAAGCTGAATTAAATATCACAGATGATCCGGTTCACACCATATCGCCATTTCAGCCAATTCTGATTATTTCAGAATTAAATATATTATTTAATTTATTATTTTAATTAAATATTCATCATTATTTAATTCCCCGACCATTTAATTCACTATATCACTATTAATATAATTAAATAAATTAATCATAATACCTCTGCCAATGCGGGTCATTACATGGGACGTAGATTGTGATGATGCGTTCCAGCATTTAAAGAGAGCTTTGATCACAGCCCCAGTCTTAGTGTTGCCAGATGGGAGTAAGTCATTTACCATTTATACCGACGCTTGTGGGACAAGACTAGGCGCAGTCTTAATGCAAGAGGGAAGAGTAATAGCCTATGGAGGAAGGCAGTTGAGAGTACATGAGAGAAATTACCCTACGCATGACCTAGAGTTGGCCGCTATTGTTTTTGCGCTTAAGTCTTGGTGCCATTATCTTCTTGGCGAGAAATTTGAATTGTTCACTGACCACAAATCGCTAAAATACTTGTTCTCTCAGAAGGACTTGAACTTAAGGCAGCAAAGTTGGATGGAATTCTTAGCGTCCTATGATTTTGAGATAGCATATACCCCTGGCAAGGGTAACATGGTGGCAGACGCCTTAAGTAGGAAAAGGTTGTCCTTGAGTCCATTGTTTGTTGAGCGGCGAAGCTTAGAGTTCATCTCTACGTTTGACTTTAGACCTTCCGTTGACTTTGTACGCGGTTTGCTAGCATCCTTAGAGGTCAGACCTACGCTTTTGGGACGGATTGGTGAGGCACAGCGAGATGACCCACAATTGGTTGAGTTGGTAGAGAAGCTCATAAGGGGGGAGTCATTGAGCCACCTCAGAAGGTATACCCTAACTGATAAGGGTTGGTTACGTAGGGATGGTAGACTTTGTGTCCCACGAGATGAGAATTTGAGAAAGACCATTCTTGACGATGCACATCATTCGAAGATGACCATTCATCCCGGCGGGTACATGGACATGAGAAGAGTTTACTTTTGGGCCGGTATGAAGAAGGATGTGGCCGAGTTTGTCGCTAGATGCTTGGTGTCCAACAAGTAAAAGCAGAACAAAAGAAGCCCGGTGGGTTGCTTCACCCATTAGAGATCCCATAATGGAAATGGGAGAGTGTCTCGATGGACTTTGTTGATGGGTTACCGAGATCGAGGAAGGGAAATACGGGGATTTGGGTCGTGGTAGACAGACTTACTAAGAGCGCCCATTTCATTCCCCTGAAGAGTAAGAGGACTGCTCTATGGTTAGCCTCCGTATATATTCGAGAGATAGTTCGTTTGCACGGTGTTCCTTCTAGTATAGTGAGCGATCGCGATCCTATCTTTACTAGCGAGTTTTGGAAGAGCTTGCAAGAGGCAGTAGGTTATGTTTGAGCACCGCATATCATTCTCAGACGGACGGCCAGACCGAGAGGGTGAATCGTATTCTAAAGGACCTTTTGAGGCTATGTGTTTTAGATTTCGTAGGTACATGGGAGGAGCATTTTCCTTTGGTAGAGTTCGCATATAATAATAGCTTTAAATCTAGCATTGACATGGCACCTTTCGAGGATCTTTATGGACGACCGTGTCGTTCGCCTACATGTTTGTGGGAATCTACGGATAAGATCTTACTTGGTCCCGATATGATTAGAGAGACTTTGGGAAAGATCGATTTGATTCGAAGGGGGATGAAGGCGGTACAAGATAGGCAGAAATCTTATGCGGACAAGAGGAGGACAGATCTTGAGTTTGACATTAGGGACATGGTCTTTATCAAGGTGCCTCCATTACGGAATCTTGTTCGCTTTGGGTCCGTCGGGAAATTAGCACCAAGGTTCGTAGGGTCGTTCCCCATTAAGGAGAGGATTGGATAGATGGCGTATACAGTGGAGTTTCCCGAGATACTTAGTGGTGTACACGACGTATTCCATTTATCACATTTGAGGAAATGCTTGCACGAGACCGCGTAAGTGGTAGAGCCGAGATTGCTTAGAGAGGTGGAGATAGAGCGTGATGCGACGATTCGACGAGCTCCTACATGCATTCTTGGGTCGGAGATTAAGAAGTTGAGGAATCGAGAGGTCAAGCTAGTCAAATTGCAATGGGGAGATGATGAGAGCAACGCTACTTGGGAGACGGAAGAGAAGATGCGTTCATTGTACCCTTTTCTTTTCGAGGGTATGTCTTTTAATTTCTCCATTATCACTTATCTTGTATTCGTTTTATCTTTAATGTGTCCCCTCGCTAGTATCTTTGACCTTTAGATAGGGTAGTCCTATGGTTGAAACATGTGTTTGAGACATGTTATGTACGATGGATGCATGTGGATGCAAGTGTTTGCTAGTGGTTGCTCGTGGATGCATATACACACACTTTAGGCACTAGATCGGCTCAGTCACTTTCATACTGCATATTGCATATAAATGGATGTATTTAGTAGAATGAATGTACATTGAATGTGTGTATCATATGGATGTTGCATTTGAATGAATGGTTGTGCACACATGTAGTAATGATATGTATAGGGTTTCTTACATACATGATGGATACATGGCACTATCATAATTTGCATTAAGGAGGTCGACTGAATCAGTAGACCGTCTGATTTTGCATTAGTATACGGACATATACACACACTGTGCATATGTACATGAAAAGCATTAGAAATCTTTTAAGGACCATGGTTGCTAGTGGTTGATGGTTGAGTAGATGGATGATTGGATGGTAGGATACGTTCTTCTTGACTTAGAGATTTCGAGGACGAAATCCTTTAAGTAGGGGAGAATGTAACACCCCGAAGTTTTGAATAAACAAATTAACTAAATTAAAGAATAATTAATCTCAGACGTGAGAATTAATGGAAATGGGTTGTGCCATTGTGTTCATCTCGGAATTCTGGTTGAGATAGAGTCCGAGTTTGTAGGAAACGGATACCGGATGAAGGAGATATGGACGAACGAAGTTAGGCGGATAAACAAGAAGAAGAAAAATTGCACTGGTGCACTTGGGAAGTGCAACAGTACAAATTTGCAATGGTGCACCTGCCAAGTGTGCCCAGGCCGAGCATCAGGCCTGCACAGCTTTCTGGTGCAGTCTGATCCATATTGTGACTCATTGCTGAGTCCTTTCTGACTCCTTGCTGAGTTATTAGGGCTGAGGTGTCACCCTATCCTGACTGAGTGGTTTTGATTAACCCTAAGATCATCCGACGGCTATAATTAAATTGAAATTCTATATAAACATGGGTAGACTCAAACCCTAAAATCAAATTAAAATATGAATCACGACCATGATGCTGTCATCTTGTAACCTAGTGTAGCCGCCACCAACTAGAGGGAAATCAAAGCTAATCAATTCAGTTTTATTCAACTCTAATCTAAACGATGACGAATCTACTACAAAGGCGAGCTAAATCAATTTCAGAACTCAGATTTCAGAACGCAAGACCTTCTTTTTGTGAGTTCGATTTCTTTATAAGATAATTAACAATTTAATTGGATTGAGCTATGATTTGGATTATATTTTTATGTTGTGAATCATTGACCGTATGTTATTATCTATGTTGTAAATTCTATGATGTTATCATCTGTGTCATAAATTCTATGATGTTATTATCTATATTGTAAAGCTGTGATGTTATCATCTATGTTGTAGATCTATGATTGGATTATGTACAATCAATTCATAATGATGTTTCATATGCTAGTTTGGTTATGTTGTTGGAACCGATTCATATGTTAAACCATATGTATGCATGCAAGTTTAGATGTTAATTTAGATATGAATCATATGCAAGTTAGTGAGAATCATATACAACCTTACATGTTTCATGACATCGATTTTATGTGTAAATTGGATTTAAAGTTAGGCTATGACATGTGTGAGTTTAGATGCAAGTTTACACTATAGTTTATGTTGCATAAATCACATATGCAAGTGTGTATATATATATATATATATATATATATATATATATATATATATATTGGAGTGTGAATCATGTAATGTAAGATTGTAACTATTGCCTATGCAAGTTTACACCTTATGATTAGATCTATGACACCCATTGTCTATGCAAGTTTAGATGAAACACCTTGTTCACACATGCAAGTTCACCCCTTATGTTTAGATCTATATGCCAATTTATGTTATGACTTTTTTGTTCATAAGTTAGATCTAATTTATATCCTATGCATGTTGTGATGTTTTCTTTTATTCCATAAGTTAGACTATTCGAGTCTAACGTATATTTTATGTTAAACGAACGAACGTACAACGTGGGGTAATGGGATAATATTAAAAGATTTAATATTGAGAATTGGCATAAATGCCTTAAATGTGATGTTAATTGGTATAGTTTTATATACCATAAATAGATGGACATAATTGAGTCAATTATGGACATAGTTAAATTTGTAATTGATTGGCAACTTGAATAGGGAAATTAATTCAAATTGGGGGATAATTAATTATGTGTAATTAATCGCCTAAGACACGAGGTTAGACTCGTTTGTGGTGTAAGACTCCCCGGACCCGCCATGCAAATCCAGCTGCCACAAATGCCAGTCTAATGTGGGAGGTCTTAGGCATAAATTAAATGCGTAACAGTTGTAAAGACACGAGGTTAGGCTCGTTTGTGGTGTAAGACTTCCCGGACCCGCCCGACAAATCCAGCTGCCACAAATGCCAGTCTAATGTGGGAGGTCTTTACGAGGTTACGGTCTTAATGAATTAAGAAACACTTAACCAGATAAACATGTAGTGGGACATGAGGGGGTTAAGTGGGTGCCTTTGGTGGCATGTGGAATTAAGTGGGTGCCTTGGGTGGCATTTGAAATACGATTAGATGCACTTAACCAAGATTGAAACATGTAAAAAGACATGATTAAGAATGGGGTTAAGTGGGGAAAACCTTAGAGGGGACCAAGCTTAGGTGTAAAGCTTGTGTCATGCATGGGGGCCCTTTTCAAACCAGTAACCCATTAAGTATCTTTGTGGGCTCGACCCAAGTCGAGGACGGGACACGCGTACTGGATTTGATTGTAAGAGGTCGAAACGGGTTAGCTGTGGCAACGCAAGTCCAATGGGTTCATATGCGTGTGTGGGCCCGGGCTGGTAGGTAAGACGTTGTTGTATAGTGTAGATATAAGCCGTGCATTTTTGGTTGTATCAGGTTGCCACTTTGAGGAGTGATACACCCTACTGTGGGGCCAGCACGGGTATCTACGAGTTAGGGAGCCGATCGAATGGGGGTAGTGGGTACACCTAGTGGAGATAGGGGCAGATGACACATATGAAGGTAGCTAGGGGTACACAAAACTACCATTATCATTATTAAGTTCTGTAGGCGGGATCAACCTTTAGGGTGACTAGTGGTGGTGTAGTGTAGTAATTATCTTATAATGATTAGGGGCGCCTTTAACGTTATCTTGGTTCATCTTATTTCCTTGTTTTGTTCTGTCATACCCAATTGTTCACAGTCATTTCCTTATTTTCCAGCTTATGTCTTAGCCTAGTTATTTTGATAATTTTATTGTTAAAGTTATCGTATTCGCCAGACTTTATGTCTGACTCCCTTTTCTTTCCACCTCTTTTCTTCCTCCCCCCCCCCCCCCCGGGTTTGGAAGGAGGGAATATACAGCCTAGTGCCGACTTCTTTCAGTTGCTTGAAGAAGAGTAGATGTACCGCTTTGGACTCGTCCATCTTTATGGCTTTGCTTATGCTCAGTGGGGATTTTATGCATTTATGTTATTTAAGTATTTGCTTCTTTATGTACCTTGAAGTTTTTGAAAAAGGCTACTGATCCTGTTGTAATGGCTTTGGAAACTACTTATGTAAACTCGTTTTGAGTTATGATGAAATAAAATAAGTTTTATCTCCCGTTGTGTTTTTTTATTTATTTATTCTTGTAATTTATCTATTCTATACAAACAATAACGCTTCATGGACATTGATGCATTCCCTTTGTGAGTGACATTAATGGACGTGGGGTGTTACAGATGGTTCCTAATCAAATCTAAAGGTCCTAATTCACCTAATACTCCTATAAATAAACACCTAAACCTAACCCTAATCTCATTGTTTTCATCCATGGTGCCTACATGCTGCTCTAATCTAAACTAGCCTTTCTTCTTCACCAAAATAAATCAGAATAGGAATATTCCAATTAGAAGATCAGATCTAAAAAAAATCAATTCAAAGAGGATCACACATATTTGAAGATTGCTACAACAAATTTAGTGATGCCTACAACAGCTTATTCAACGTGTTCTTCATAGCAAATTCACTGTGAGTCCATGTGGCTTTTAGATCTAAATATCTAAACAGTAATATTGATATGTATATAATAATTGGATATTGAATCGGTGCCTAATTAGTTATATTATGACATATTCCATTGATCTGTTATTATAGGTTTATATCATTACCAAGTCTAATCTTGTCATAATATGTCAATTCAGTTATGCCTATTTCTGTCATTATGTTGTCGATTCGTTATTATGTCTGTTCTGATTCTCTACTCTCCTTCTTTTCCCTTTTTAATTATATATAGCCAGACTACCTTCGAGCCAAGGCCTAATGCTGAAAAATGCGAACGTACGAAATTGGGAATAGTGGGAAAAGACATAATTTGGGGCATAATTGGTATTGGAAAATATGGATCTAAATTTGGGCGTAAATTTGGAAATATACAAATATGGGTTTGGGTATATGTCTTATTGGATATTATGAATTTAGGCACACATTGTAATATATGTAAATATGGAATTGGGTATAAAATGGGACATGTCTAATTATTGAGTTGAGATATAAATTAGCACCTATGTGAATATTAATTTTAGGCATAAGTTGGAAAATATGTGGGTTTGGGGTTTGTGCAATATATATATATATATATGCCTTAATTTATGATAAGGTACATATGGTGCATAATTAAAAAGGTGAATTAAAAAGAGGCATATAGGACTATGATTTGAATAGTGTATTAGACATAATTCAAATGGGAAAACATAGAATAACCACCTATAATGACATAGGTAGATTCAGATAAAAATGATATAATTTGAATATGAATATTTTTGGATGTGTGATTCAAATTACTTGGGTAAAATAGGTATTGACACCTATAAAAGGAAATGATTAATTAATTGGTAAATTAATTAATAATGGAAAATCTAGTAATTACAATTAGGAATTATAATCGTACTTATGACACGAGGATAGGTTGCATTAGTGGCGGAAGTCTGCCCAGACCCGACCGGCATATCCAACAGCCACTAATGTTGAACCTAATGTGGGAGGACTAAGTACGCAAATACAAACCGGGCTAAGACATGAGGTTAGGCCCAGCTGTGGAATAAGACTGCCCAGACCCGACCGGCATGTCCAACATCTACATGTTGTAGGCCTAATGTGAGAGATCTAGCCTATTATAACCATAATTGGACATGGTAATGAATTAGACTACTTAACCTAATTTAATCCATAAGTGTTGTGGGATTAGGAACTTAAGTCAGGGTTAAGTAAAATTGGATGGGTAGCGGGTGGGTTAAGTAAATTAGAGGGGATGATTAATATACACATATATGCCCATAAACTTAACCTGATAAGGTTATGTAATTAAAGACACCTAGTGGTATAAATAACCGGTATAAACAATAAAGTAATTAAAGGACACTGTTTAGGGTAATCATAACTTGTAAGGAAATGAGACAACCTGAGTAATAAGATACGAGGTACTTAATTATAAATTAAGTAATCTAGAAGTCTGGAATCCGCTGATGTGAACAACATGCTTAGGCCTGTCCTAGGGACAAGAGGAAATCATAACATATGTTATAATTAATGGGTTGGGAAACTTGTTAATGGGACTTAGTTAATAGAACTAACTTAACAAGTAAACAACGATAAGTTGTATTAACAATGAAAAATGGAATTATGTTTAAATGAGAAAGAATGAGAAAAACTTATAAGATAAGTTACACTTAATCGTAAATACTGACTGACATGTTAAAAAAGGAAACACATGTAAAATGAGACATACTTAATTACACATTAAGTAAAAACATGTTATGATAATGATGTAACTAAGCAAGAATATAAAATAGATTGTGGATTACAGACCGTGGGCCACAATCTAGAGAATAACATGTTGTAAGCTTATTAATAAACCTAAATGAATTAAGTTGTATAACTGAAATTAATGAGCAAGAGAAACTTGGTAATTTGAATATGAATTCAATATTAATTGGAATAACCAAGTTAGTTGGAAACCTGGTAAGGTGAGACAAGCGCATAAAAGAATGTTTAGACATAAGGCCTAACAACATGCTAAAGTAAGGCGCTTAGATCAGTCCATACGGGTTGAGGGTGAATAACCCAACGGGGTAGATCATCGAGGTGTTATAAGACACAAGGGGAGCGCACATTCATCTGATTGGTTTGATGGTTGCAAAGGACTGGAAGGGGAAGTACGCGGCTTCTTGAGACGTTAAAGGTGCTCCTAGTAGTACTCTGTGGTGGTATAGTTTCAAACTGTGCTCACAGAGGTTGGGTCTGTCCGTAACTACTTGGTGGGTGGGCCTTGACTACAGATGTAGCTATGTAGTCAAAATCATGCGACGAGATGGCACTAGGATAGTTCGGCGGTTGCCTCACGAGGAGGTAGAGAGGGTCACGACCAACAAGGATAGTAGACCGTTGGATATCTGTCATCGGCTGCCAGCGGGACGCGAAAAGACTAGAGCTAACCCCAAGATATCATTTCATCTTTCACTGTCGAGGTACGGGGTTGAGGGGAGACGCCACATGGAGCTTATATTAGTTGTTATTAGGGGCGGCCGCTTAGCTCTGTAGTCTTTACTAGTTGAGGGAGGGGCCGAGGTGGGGCCATAACCACCACGAAAAAAGACCCTAAGTACTTCTGTGTATAGTGGTTCATTAAAAACGGGTCTATACAGATATGGAAAAGCTACCGGCCGAGTTCCGTGTCACGCCCTGCTACGGAGCTCGGTGCACATTAGAGGACGTGCGATTGAGGCATCTAGCTACAATTACAATACATACGTGGGACAGTCTAGATACATGCACATCTGCTCTAGATGATGTATCATAGATTAGAGGGCATTATTCCGATATGGAATCTGATTCGATCGATGGTGGCAGTCCGTACGCATACATAGCATAGTAATGATAGATATATGCGGAACATAACATTGTTATGTAGACTCCGACATAGGACGAGGGACTGTGTTCACTTCTATTGCATTACGGTGGAGATCGTGCGAGTGGGTTACCATGGGGTGTATCTCAATGTTGAGAGATAGCTACATATATTGTATTAGGTGAATTCATGGAAAAGTAAATGGGTACGATGCGTATATAAGTTTTGCGTGCGATTAACCCAAGTGACCTAATAAACAAGAAAATGAAATAGAACGGTATTTGATAGGGACCATTCCATTTCTGATTTACTAGTATCTGTGCAGTACAGAGAAATGTATATAAGAAGCACAATATATCATATTCATCTTATCTTGTTCAGTTCACGCTTGTCCTTGTTATTGTTATCTTTTTCTTCTAATTTTTGTATACCTGCCATGACACTTTTATTTATTTATATTTAAAAGTAACTGGACTCGCCAGACTTTATGTCTGACCCTTTTTGTTTCCTCTTCTCTCACTTTCATTCCTCCCTCCCCCAGGTTCTCAGGGTGGAAGTGCTTAGAGTTGATTTGGATTCTTTCAGCTTAGCTTGGTCTTTGGATATTGATTTATAACTTTGACTCATTATCAACTCTCGTATGGCTTTGCTTGGGAGATATGGTTTATGTTTTTGTACTCTGATATTTTTGGCAAGACAGATTATTAAACATATAACTGGTTATTTCAAACCTATGATGTAAATTTAGTATTTGGGACCATGAAGTTATGATTTAAATAAAGTTTTTAATTCCGCTGCTATTTTACATGTTTGTCTTGTGCTATTATGTTCTTATTTACCTATAACGCTTCACGAAAGTTAATGCATTCCCTTAGTGAGTGACATTTACGGACGTGGGCTGTCACATTTGGTATCATAGCATATGGTTATAAGATTGGATAAAGTATTTTGAAAATGATTTTCAAAAATGTCTCAAAAACAAAGTATTTTAAAATAAAAAGTCTGTTTTTAAAGAGCATATTTCCCGAAGCCATAAATATCTTCTCAATTCTCCGCTTGATTCCTTTTCCTTTTGTTCAGGGAACCATTTCTGTAACAACCCGGAAAATCAGAAACAATTTAAAATTTTTATTTTTGCAATTTTAATGAATTTTGAATATTTAAAATGATTTATTTTAAATAATAAAGACGAGAAATTTATTCTGAATAGAAATAGAACGTATATATTTATATAAATTGAAGTTGGAATATAAATATTTATTTTAATTATAAAAGGAATTGAAAATGGCGCGGTAGTTTGAAAATTCGATTTCAAATTTTACATGAATGTACAGGATTCAAAATAAAACGGATTTTAGTGAAACCAAAAATATTAGAATCTATTTGAAAATACCTTTCCAACGAATTTGAAAAATCAAAATTTCATAGTAGGAATAAAAAGTTATATCCAATTGAAAAATCAGAATAGTTGCTATGAAAATATAGCCCTTAAAAATGGAAATTTTGCAAACGACCTTCGTTTTCGACGAAACCACTTTTTTGGATCCGGGATGTCAAGTTATTGCTAGATTCCAAAATTCATAATTGTTGGAATCGATATGTGAGCGTGGCACAAGAAAATGAGTTTTGGCAGTTTTAGTCAATTTGGATCGACCAGAAAATGACCATTTTTCAAACGGTCTCCAAATTCGATGAAATTAGTTTTGTTAGGACCATATCATCAAAACATAGCTAGGTTTATTTTTCAGGAATTTTTGGAGTCAGTATGTGGCCCCAGTGAATTAAAATGTACGTTAAAATTCGATATATTGATTCAGATTTTAATTTTGAGAAAAACTAATTGTAACAGTCGAATGGGCTTGCAAAACATATCCCATTGTGTTCGTGATGGGGGTATGACGCTAGGGACGACAGTCGGTGGACTCGATTTAGAGCACGAATGAAAAGTCAACCTTATAGAGGATTAACATAAATAAATATATATATATAATACTATCACCTAACTCTCCATCCCTCTCTCTCTTTTCTTTATCGTTTCAGCTCAAATAAAAATAATACGAATCTCGAAATTCGATCGTCGCTGCAACCTCTCCCTACGCCTCCGCCACCGTCGAGGGAGGTTCCCCTACAGCCGCCGCCTTCTTCTCCCTTCCCCCTCTTCGAAATCCCCTCTTCTCTCTCCCTCTAAAACCCTAGCCCCCCCATTTTCAGCAACCGCCGCCGCCTCTCCCCTAAACGACCTCGCTCACCCTCCTTCCCCCTCTTCTGAATGACGCGCACCAAAACCCCTACCCCCCTCCGATCTAAGACGCTGTAAGTGTAAAGTCCCGCATTTTTATTGGTTTGTATTTGAATATTTAAATCATTTTAAGTATTGAATTTGTAATATAAGTGGATTTATATATTAATTAAAATGAATTTGAACATATAAAAATATATATTAAATATAATCGAGCCCGTAATATCGCGGCAATTTGTAATTTAACGTTCTGAACTTCAACTGAGTGTACATGACCCGTTATTAGTCGGATTTCTTCGAAACAAGAAATTTGGAATCTGTGAACTATATTTTTCTAACAGAAGTGAAAAACCAAGATTTTGTGTTACAGATTGTGAAATATGTCCAAATCAAATTTCCAAATAGTCGCTATAGAATCATTTATTGACCGTAACAGTTTATTTGATAAAACTAGATACCGGTTTCAAATCTGGACAAGATTCTTTTGAGACGTAGTCGTAATTTAATTTTTAGACTTTTACTATAATTTTTAATTAATTAAATATGCAACTTTTTATTTGGAGTATTTTGCACCCTTAATCAATATTTTGGGGTTTCACAATATGAGTTAACCAACCGATATTATTATATTTTTAGGATCACGACACCTCGCTGGACACGTTCGTATTTTTATTTCTGTCCGCAGCCGCCTGGACATGAACGAAATTTATGCAATGCGGTACACAGAACTTATAACTCAATAGAAAATTAAACTCATCCGTTCCATATGCAAATGAGAAATGACAATATAAGCCTATATGTTAGATTTGTCTACTTTCCCCCTTAAAAAGTAAGGAACACTCACATAATAAATTATACATCTTCCCTTACCTATTAAGTTTTGGATACTGGGGTATTTCAATGCCTAACCTATAGGAGAAACGTAGAGGAACATGCAGACCTATCACCTAATCCTTCTCCTTTAAGTAAGACCCTACCAATGACATTAAAGAACCCCATCTCCTCACGGAAATTGTACAAACCTAAAACTACCCTATAATACTATACTTTCAATTCGAATAGACATTTCAATGCTGTAAATATGTCAAGGCTTATCAAATTAAATACACACCATACCCTAAAAAGGTTCCATCACACACATGCCTCCTTTGAGCTCTGCAGTAGTCTACTGGTTAAATCTTACCAGCAAAGTAAAACTTAAACAAAGTATCAACCTATCCTATTCTCTACCTAAAGACTTCAAGGCTAAGTGTCTCCTCTTCATAAATACATAACTGTGTTTTCCAATCAATTTTCAAATCAAACCATGCACCTACCCCAAGACTAATGGCCAACCTACTTTTACCCTTCTTCCTTGGCACGCAAGGACTTTATATCTATACATACCCGAGCTCTGAAGCATTCCTGACAATCTCTGAAACATGAAGACACAAGTTTTAAAACCCATTCAAAAATCAAATAAAAACATAAATATCGAGATGCTATAGAAGGCCGAAAATCAGTTGACGTCTTGGTGGCGCAGGCGAACTGTGTGTGGATGGAAGGCGGCGGAGGATATTTTTAGGAGGATGCTCGGTGCAGGTTGAGAAGGTGCTGACATGCTGGAAGGATGGGTTCGTCATCTTGCAAAAGGTAGAAGATGAGGCTACATTATGTAGCGGTATGGTACATGAATCGGTGGAGACTAAACAAATAAGGAATGAAGTGGAGCAGGACACCAAATGCATGAAGGGGAGTAGAAACGTGAAGAGGGGAGATACAGGTGTGTATGGGCTGATCTTGCATGTTCTTTTCGTGAGATAGGTTGCGACATGGTGACTATGAGGAGCAAATGGTAAAGAGAGTACGGCTGAGTGCGTATGTACAGGTAGTGCTGATTTTAGGTGTTGAGATAAAGGAGGCAGCACTGTTCACATCTTGGAGCAGGTGGCCGAGGTGCCTCGAGGAGGAGCCGACTGTTGAGGGAACGTGGACTTGGTGCGGTGAGAAGGAAAATGAAGAAGTGGGTGGCACTGAAGGGGAGAGTAGCGTGCGTTAAAAGGATGGGTGGTGACGAGATCAAAGAAAAGGAGATGAGTTTATGTGGGGGGAGTGTACTGATATGTTGTTGGGAAGAAGAAGTAGGCATGTAAAGGGGACGTGCAACCTAATTAAGATGAAAATGGTGAATAATTTGGTAAATAGGGGAAGCAGGTGTGTGGTCCAACAGCAGGTAACAGTTAGAAGTTGATATAAAATAAAAATGGTGATGAAGTGATGTTGTACAAGTTGCTTGGCATGATGGACAGGTGCACAAGCACATTTGTAAATGGGTTAAAAGGGGACTGAATGTGCAACTCGATGTCAGGACGTGAAGACGTATACATGCGTGGGTGAGGAAAACTTCTGGAAGGAAGTGTATACTTGTTGACTTTGATTTGTACAGAATGGAAAGATGAAGTGAAAATGAGAAGCAGAGCAGGCGGATTACATGTGCGGTACAGGGATTGTTTGGAAGAATGTGACAATTGACACGTTGAGTACAGGCGGACGTGAAGAATACTGGGTAAGGCCGAGGTGGAAGTATTGATGTTGGGGAGGACGGTCGACGGTCGTCGAGGTACGGGATTGGTGAACTCCGGTCGGAGGTGCAAGTGACAACATCTAGTAATAAGTGGGAAAGTTTCCGGTATGCGTTGGAATACTGTAAGGAGCGTAACAAATATGTTTTCAGGGAAGAGCTGCACGTGCCAAAAACAAAAGGAAATAAATGGAAATGGAAGGACCTAAACATTTATCCTTGAATTGGTATTTATGGGTATTAGCAGGAACAAGACGTGGATTTTGCACTGGAGGAAGAAGGAATGGTGTAGCGGGTTCGAGTTGAATTCGTTGGGCCTGGGTACGTTGGGTGAACCCAAATGTTTTAAAGCCCAAAGTTTAAATAAAAGAGGGGCTACAGCGTTTTGAGTCATGAAGTGGAAAGAAGGGGCTTCGGTTTTTTTTTTTAAAAACAATAACAACATGGAAGATGGAGTAGTGGGAGCGATGGGCATCTGGTGATCTGCGGCGGAGCAAGGCGGTACCAGTAGTACGATGAATGGATGCTGAAAGCATTCTTTGACCTGGGAATATACGAAAAATTGGTACCGTTGAAATCTTATGGTCGCGGGCAACGTGCTGGAGTTGATCCGGAGTGGGTTGGAACTCGGTTGAATTTTAAGGCAAATTTAACGGCTAATCAAATCAACTGGTGCAAATCGTTATTTAACGGTTAACGCGCAAAGGTGAGTAAATTCACTAACTATGATCTATTTTAAAATATTATAATTATATTTTAATAAAGGTTGAATGTTGTGTGATGGTCGTTTAGGTAAATTACAGTTAAATTGGTTGAATTATAGATATATCATTGCATATATACATCATTAGCTGGATACCGATTCTATCGATTAAAATATTCCATATTATGGAATTTAGGTGATTTGTGTTGGCTAACATCTGTGGATGCAGGAAACCGGTTGGAGGAATCCAACCAGATTCCTCAATATTTATATGTATAGTTTGTTTTTTATATGCACTATTTGAACCATGTTGAATGGAAATTCAACGTTATGTTGATTTAATAAATAGACGATATTGATTAAGAAAATAGCAACAGCCGACCATAAACCTAATTTGGTTAAGAAGTTGATTGGCCATCAGGCAAATCAACGAAGATAATTATAAAAAAAAATTATAATTTAAGCGAAGTTTAAATTATAATAGAAGTTCTATTTAAACTGGTATTTTATAGTTCATTTTATAAAGTAAATATAAACGATTATTTGATATTTAAATAAGTTATGAAGCTGTAATTATCCTAGAGTGAATAATTTGGATAATTATTATAAAGAAAACATTTAACAAACATTATTAGATTAATTGTATAGATCTAATGGTAAGAAGTAAATAAAATCAGTTAACGAATTTACTGATGGAATGAAGTTGATTGAATTCAATATTTATTTGGAAAATGGTTATTAGATTAATTGGTCTTAAATTAATAAAATGAAAATAAATTAATCAAAATTAATAAGATTTAATTACCTTTTTAACTAGTGAAGTTTAATAGTATTGAACTATATATTAGTATTATTTATTAATAAAGAAGTAAATTGTTTTACTTCAGCAAATGATCATGTTAATCACTATTTGATTAAAGTAATTGAATGGATTTCATTTAAGGTAGTATTAAGTTTGTATCGAGATGTTTTTCTTGAATCAGGTATAATAATTCGAATAAGAAGTAAATTGCCAAAAGCCAAAGAACGCGATCGATTTTTGATATGAGAATTTTTAGATGAAAGTGTATAAGGAAGATGAAGCGAAGAGTTAGTGACCAATGTAAATAATTATAAACAACCGAATTTTCAAATAAGGATATGGCGTCATAAACCCATATTTAAAATAAAAAGAGAAATACGGTTTGAGGAATACTATAAGAAATAAGGAGTTTAGAGTTACGGCCGTATATCTATTCTAAGATAAGAATGTTGTTGATCAAGGTCTGAGAGGTAATTAAAATACCACAACTTGAACGGCTTCACTATTATTGAGGGATGGTGTTAGTTTGTAACGGAAAGAAACGTCAAAATTAGTTATAAAGTGGAATATAGTAGCGTATTGCCAGTCTTTGAACTATAACGATAAAATAACGTTGTTGACTAGGCTTAAGCGTGACTGTTATGTCAGGATTAGTTATAAAAGGGAATATTACAGCGTATGACAAGTTTTTGAACTGTAAAAATAAATTAACGTTGTTGACCAAGCTTAAGCGTGATTTTTATATATATAACACTATTAAGAATTGGGACTATAATTCGTCGATGTCGAAAGTATTAAAGTAAATACTTTTTTTAGGAATTAAAATCTGATAGGAAGTTAATATATAGTTTTAAACCAATAAATGATAATAGGATATGTAATCAATATTTAGTATAAACTTGATATTGATTTAACAAGAAGTTGACATAGAAACAGAGTTTATAAAGCGGAACGGGAATATAAAACCATGAAAGAAATTTCGGTAAACAAGATAAGGGTAAGTATTACTTGAGTAAAGAGTTATTCGATAAAGGTGTTCAGATTTATATAATAGGGATGATACTCACAATTTAAAGTGAAAAATGTTTTTAAAAGTGAACGTTTGGTAGATTAAAGTGTTTATAATGAAATTGGAATATTTTTGCAATGTAAATAGGATATATTATCCAAGTGTAGAAAATAAAGGACGTGAAAAGAATAGAAATGTTTCGAATGTTAATAACGTATATTTTCTGGAATATGGGAGAATAAGAGTTTATAATAACTGGGAATAGGATAAAACGGTGTTTGAGAAATATCTGGTAAGATATGGGAATTTGAAATGAATATTAAATTAAAAGTTCCGTGGGTGTGTGATGTTTAATTGTATATTTGAATGGATGTCGTTTTTACTTCGATGGTTAAATAACCGACTATCGAAGCGTTTTGACCACCGTTGTCAATACGGAGAGACCGGTTGGATATATTATCCGAAAACCACTCCGTATAGGCATAACCTCTGCGAATTAGATTATGCTGAAGATAATTGAAGACGGAGTGAAATACAAGGGTCGTTCTGTTCCGGGATGATGTTTTCTGATTGTCCAGTCCCAGGACAACTTGTATGGACGAGTGTCTGACAGAGTATACCTAACAAATCACGTACTATTGATCTCTTAAAGGTATTACGTCTGATGGCGGAGGAATTCGTTCCTCTTAGCTTTTTATACCCGTGATATTTTTGGAAATCGATTAGTGAATTGATGGGTTTGACGATATGGCATTCGAAGTGAATGGTGATCAAATGTTCTGAAGATAGACGTAGCCTCAAGCCTCACAACCAGGAATGACAAAAATCGGGCAGACAACATGGCTATGTGGGTCATTCCCATTAGGGTGTATTGTCACCATCTAGAGAAAATTCGTATTTGTTCTTCTTTCGTTTCTGTATCTTCGAATAACGGTTATATTGGCCCAACCGTAGGTGGCAATATATTCGATACACTCAAGAGAAATGAATGGTCGGTCATGTGTGGACCGGGTTGCAAGATGTTCTTGTTGAACCCATGTGTATCCCCTCTAGAGTACACTGATCGGGAGGTGGACCCATACCTTGTCATAGTTGGAATCCAATCTCCAATAAGCGCCCTACGGTTTTTGATTTTATACTATGTATGTAGAGCGCGAGATGCAAGCGTTCTACTATTTGGTTATTTATTTGATTAGACATTATTATAATATTACTGGATTTTGACATCAAAATTGTTTGGTTATAGTAAGGTAAAAACCGTCCATGTTTATGTGTGGGCTGGTCTTACTATTATCTTTTTGTTTCAAAGGATTTTCAAAGTTAAATGATATGGTTGGAATTTACTCACGCCAGTCCCATGACTGACCCTAAGTTTATTTTGTTTGTGTTTTCCCTAAACTCTTGTGTGCCCATATTTGTACGGGCATTCAAGTGTTCAGGCTTTGCAGATTCACTTGGAGGAGCTCAAAGCAGGAAGCTTCACCGCTAGTTATTAGAGATTATTTCCGCTGTGATGTGTATGAGTTATATTCTGATATGGTATGTATATACAAAATCATTTTTGTATTTTAAAGTGGTATATAATATATTTTATTCGTTCCACTGTGAGACTCGTGTTTACTCTGATTATGTTCACCTGTGTTCTTCTTATTCTTATACTCTATTAGTTCTATTTTTTTCTATCTCATCCTCTAATTTCTTTCTATTAGTGATCTGAATTTTCGTGCACTTTGAGTTGAGTGTGTAGGATATTAGTCAGCTCAAATCGGTACGGATTTCCAAGTCATTACAATTTGTATCAGAGCAAGGTTAAGTTATTACCTTGGCTCTGTGGCGTAACTCAATAGAGATAAGGTTAGTAATACCTTAGATTCATTACAGTTGGTATCAGAGCAAGGTTAAGTTATTACCTTGGCTCTGTGGCATAACTCAATAGAGATAAGGTTAGTAATACCTTAGATTGAGCTTGAGTGTATATATATGAGCGCGTATTTGTAATTTAATATAAAAACTGTTTTATATTGTGTTGACGGGTCAGTCGAGTGGTTTATAAATTTTAGTCGAAACAGTAATGCAAACTGTGTCGATAGGTGTTTCTAAACTCTTGAACAGAGTAATTCGACACAGTATGTTTTGAAAAGAGGGCAAATGAAATAATCTTACCCAAAATATATTTTGATATAAAGAAAGCTTATATATTGGAATTTTCTAAGATATATTGAATGTGTTGGTTGAAATTATAATCGAATAGGGTTTTAATTGAATTGGTTATAAATAACCAATAAGAATTCACATGAGTGTAATATATAAATCAGGTAAATTGAATCTGAATTTAAAACAAGAATTGAAATAAAACTCTAGAAACTTGGAAAGGTATTATAAATGAATTTTGAATTAAATATATGGAAAATTTAAAATCCTGGGAGAGATTTGAAAATGGATTTGAAGCATTTGGAAAGGATACTAGGAAGTAAATTTCAAGATAAAAATGTTTGAAAAATAAGTTTTGAAAGTAATATAGTATTGAACTCACTGTGATTACTGGAAAATAATTCTGATGATGACGGCCGCATCATCAGTGTCATTTTCGAGTTTCTAAGTGACAGATTACTACCAAAGATTTTATTTTGAATTGTTTTGAGAAAACAAGTTGGTTTTGAACCCTGAAAAGGAATATATGGTTTTTGAGAAAATAAACTATTTAAAAACTCCCAGGACAGGTGTTTGAAATAAAAAAAAAATTTAAAATTTTGTGAAACAAAGTGGAATTGAACTGAAGAGAGTTAAGTAGAAATTGAATTGGATTAGGGAGATATCAAGTGAAACTAGATTTTGGAATGAAACTAGACTCGGGTGAATTAAAATGGTTTGAAAATCTGATTAGAGTTCTGAGATGAAGACAAGTGATGGGGTAAATTAAATAGTTAATATAATTGGTTCGAGAAATTTATTTGAAAAGGGAATTGGATTGTGAGTAGAAGTTATGAATTGAGGTTGGAACTTGAAAATTTGAAATGGAATTCGGCTTAAGTATAAGCGGATGATTGGTGATCAGTTAGAGATGCATGGATATATGCTGAAGTGATAGCAAATGGAAGAGATAGAGTTGAATGCCCACAAAAAGGTACATGTTTAAATAATATGGAGTGAGATTTTTGAGTTCTTTTGGCAAGCCACTTTGGCTATTTGATTACTCTTGGGATTGGAGATGGCTATGAGGGGCGAAGTTGTATTAGTACCGAATGATCCGTACAGAGGGGATGCTGGCGAAATTCTCTAAAAATTTAAGCCGTTAGGAAATTTTCAGAATTTCTGAAAGTATTCTTTAATAAGAAAGAATTAATATTTTAATTAGAATTAATCAGTTCTGTTGAAAACTAAATTTAAGAAATTGAATAAAAAGATTTTTAACCTGGTTATAATATGGATTGTAGCATTTCCCTACCTTAGTAATTTCGGGGACGAAATTCTTTTAAGGGGGAAGGAATGTAACGTCCCGCATTTTTATTGGTTTGTATTTGAATATTTAAATCAGTTTAAATATTGAATTTGTAATATAAGTGGATTTATATATTAATTAAAACGAAGTTGAACATATAAAAATATATATTAAATATAATCGAGCCCGTAATATCGCGACAGTTTGTAATTTAACGTTCTGAACTTCAACTGAGTGTACATGACCCGTTATTAGTCGGATTTCTTCGAAACAAGAAACGTTGGAATCTGTGAACTATATTTTTCTAACAGAAGTGAAAAACCAAGATTTCGTGTTACAGATTGTGAAATATGTCCAAATTAAATTTCCAAATAGTAGCTATAGAATCATTTATCGACTATAACAGTTTATTTGATAAAATTAGATACCTGTTGCAAATCTGGACAAGATTCTTTTGAGACGTAGTCATAATTTAATTTTAGAAATTTATAGTAAGTTTTAATTAATTAAATATGCAACTTTTTATTTGGAGTATTTTGCACCCTTAATCAGAATTTTGGGGTTTCACAATACGAGTTAACCTCCTGATATTATTATATTTTTGGGATCATGACAACTCGCTGGACATGTTCGTATTTTTATTTCTGTCCGCGGCCGCCCGGACATGAACGAAATTTACGCAATGCGGTACACAGAACTTATAACTCAATAGAAAATTAAACTCATCCGTTCCATATGCAAATGAGAAATGACAGTATAAGCCTATATGTTAGATTTGTCTACTTTCCCCATCCCTTAGCAAGTAAGGAACACTCACATAATAAATTATACATCTTCCCTTACCTATTAAGTTTTGGATACTAGTGCATTTCAATGCCTAACCTATAGGAGAAACATATGTTATTCTAGAGGAACATGCAGACCTATCACCTAATCCTTCTCCTTTAAGTAAAATCCTACCAATGACATTAAAGAACCCCATCTCCTCACGGAAATTGTACAAACCTAAAACTACCATATAATACTATACTTTCAATTCGAATAGACATTTCAATGTTGTAAATATGTCAAGGCTTATCAAATTAAATACACACCATAACCTAAAAAGGTTCCATCACGCACATGCCTCCTTTGAGCTCCGCAATTGTCTACCAGTTAAATCTTACCAGCAAAGTAAAACTTAAAGAATGTATCAACCTATCCTATCCTCTACCTGAAGACTTCAAGGCTAAGGCTCTCCTTTTCATAAATACATAACTGTGTTTTCCAATCAATTTTCAAATCAAACCATGCACCTACCCTAAGACTAGTGGCCAACCTACTTGTACCCTTCTTCCTTGGCACGCAAGGAGTTTATATTTATGCATACCCAAGCTCTGAAGCATTCATGACCATGTCTGAAACATGAAGACACAAGTTTTAAAACCCATTCAAAAATCAAATAAAAACATAAATATCGAGATGTTGTAGCAGGCCGAAAATCAGTTGACGTCTTGGTGGCGCAGGCGAACTGTGTGCAGACGGAAGGCGGCGGAGTAGATTTTCAGGAGGAGGCTCGGTGCAGGTTGAGGAGGTGCTGACATGCTGGAAGGATGGGTTCGTCAGCTTGCAAAAGGTAGAAGATGATGCTACATTATATAGCGGTATGGTACATGAATCGGTGGAGGAATAAACAAATAAGGAATGAAGTGGAGCGGGACACCAAATGCATGAAAGGGGAGTACAAACGTGAAGAGGGGAGATACAGAATGGTTATACGGTGTATATGGGCTGATCTTGCATGTTCTTTTCGTGAAATAGGTTGTGGCATGGTGACTATGAGGAGCAAATGGTGAAGAGAGTACGGCTGAGTGCGTATGTACAGGCAGTGCGGATTTTAGGTGTTGAGATAAAGGAGGCGGCACTGTTCACATCTTGGAGTAGGTGGCCGAGGTGCCTCGAGGAGCCGACGGTTAAGGGAACGTGGACTGGGTGCGGTGAGAAGAAAAATGAAGAAGTGGGTGGCACTAAAGGGGAGAGTAGCGTGCGTTAAAAGGAGGGGTGGTGAAGAGATCAAAGAAGAGGAGATGAGTTTAAGTGGGGGAGTGTACTGATATGTTGTTGGGAAGAAGATGCAGGCATGTAAAGGGGACGTGCAACCTAATTAAGATGAAAATGGTGAAGAATTTGGTAAAGAGGGGAAGCAGTTGTGTGGTCCAACAGCAGGTATCGGTTAGAAGTTGATATAAAATAAAAATGGTGATGAAGTGATGTTGTACAAGTTGCGTGGCATGATGGACAGGTGCACAAGCACATTTGTAAATGGGTTAAAAGGGGACGGAATGTGCAACTCGATGTCAGCGTGAAGACGTATACATGTGTGGGTGAGGAAAACTTCTGGAAGGAAGTGTATACTTGGTGACTTTGATTTGTACAGAATGGAAAGATGAAGTGAAAATGAGAAGCAGAGCAAGTGGATTACATGTGCAATACAGGGATTATTTGGAAGAATGTGACAATTGACACGTTGAGTACAGGCGGACGTGAAGAATATAGGGTAAGACCGAGGTGGAAGTCTCGATGTTGGGGAGGACGGTCGACGGTCGTCGAGGCACGGGACTGGTGAATTCCGGCCGGAGGTGCAAGTGATAACATCTAGTAATAAGTGGGATAGTTTCAGGTATGCATTGTGAATACTGTAAGGAGCGGAAAATATATGTTTATCAGGGAAGAGCTGCGTGTGCCAAAAACAAAAGGAAATAAATGGAAATGGAAGGAGCTAAACATTTATCCTTGAATTGGTATTTATGGGTATTAGCAGGAGCAAGAAACGAATTTTACACTGGAGGAAGAAGGAATGGTGTAGCGGGTTCGGGTTAAATTTGTTGGGCCTGGATACGTTGGGTGAACCCAAATGTTTTAAAGCCAAAAGTTTAAATAAAAGAGGGGCTACAGCGTTTTGAGTCATGAAGTGGAAAAAGGGGGTTTCGGTTTTTTTTAAAAGAAAAACAACAGGGAAGATGGAGTAGTGGGAGCGATGGGCATCTGGTGATCTACGGCGGAGCAAGGCGGTGCCAGTAGTACGATGAATGGATGCTGAAAGCATTCTTTGACCTGGGAATGTACAAAAAATTGGTATCGTTGAAATCTTATGGTCGCGGGCAACGTGCTGGAGTTGATCCGGAGTGGGTTGGAACTCGGTTGAATTTTAAGGCAAATTTAACGACTAATCAAATCAACTGATGCAAATCATTGTTTAACGGTTAACGCGCAAAGATGAGTAAATTCACTAACTCTGATCTATTTTAAAATATTTTAATTATATTTTAATAATGGTTGAATGTTGTGTGATGGTCGTTTAGGTAAATTATAGTTAAATTGGTTGAATTATAGATATATCGTTGCATATATATACATCATTAGCTGGATATCGATTCTATCAATTAAAATATTCCATATTATGGAATTTAAGTGATTTGCGTTGGCTAACATCTGTGGATGCAGGAAACCGGTTGGAGGAATCCAACCGGATTCCTCAATATTTATGTGTACTGTTTGTTTTATAAATGCACTATTTGAACCATGTTGAATGAAAATTCAACGTTATGTTGATTTAATAAATAGACGATATTGATTAAGAAAATAGCAACAGTCGACCAAAAACCCAATTTTGTTAAGAAGTTGATTGGCCGTCAGGCAAATCAACGAAGATAATTATTAAAAAAAAAATTATAATTTAAGCGAAGTTTAAATTATAACAGAAGTTCTATTTAAACTGGCATTTTATAGTTCATTCTATAAAGTAAATATAAACGATTATTTGATATTTAAATAAGTTATGAAGCTGTAATTATCCTAGAGTGAATAATTTGGATAATTATTTTAAAGAAAACAGTTAAGAAACATTATTAGATTAATTATATAAATCTAATGGTAAGAAGTAAATAAAATCAGTTAACGAATTTACTGATGGAATGAAGTTGATTAAATCCAACATTTGTTTGGAAAATGATTATTAGACTAATTGGTCTTCAATTAATCAAATGAAAATAAATTAATCAAAATTAATAAGATTTAGTTACCTTTTTAATTAGTGAAGTTTAGTAGTATTGAACTAATGTAATTAGTATTATTTATTAATAATGAAGTAAACTGTTTTATTTCAGCAAATGATCAAGTTAATCACTATTTGATTAAAGTAATTGAATGGATTCCACTTAAGGTAGTATTAAGTTTGTATTGAGATGTTTTTCTTGAATCGGGTATAATAATTCGAATAAGATGTAAATTGCCAAAAGACAAAGAACGTGATCGATTTTTGATAAGAGAAGTTTTAGATGAAAGTGTACAAGGAAGATGAAGCGAAGAGTTAGTGACCAATGTAAATAATTATAAACAACCGAATTTTCAAATAAGGATATGGCGTCATAAACCCATATTTAAAATAAAATAAGAAATACAGTTTGAGGAATACTATAAGAAATAAGGAGTTTAGAGTTACAGACGTATATCTATTCTAAGATAAGAATGTTGTTGATCACGGTCTGAGAGGTAATTAAAATACGCCAACTTGAACGGCTTCACTATTATTGAGGGATGGTGTTAGTTTGTAACGGAAAGAAACGTCAAAATTAGTTATAAAGTGGAATATAGTAGCGTATTGCTAGTCTTTGAACTATAACGATAAAATAACGTTGTTGACTAGGCTTAAGCGTGACTGTTATGTCAAGATTAGTTATAAAGGGGAATATTACAGCAAATGACAAGTTTTTGAACTGTAACGATAAATTAACGTTGTTGACCAAGCTTAATCGTGATTTTTATATATATAACACTATTAGGAATTGGGATATAATTCGGCGATGTCGAATGTATTAAAGTAAATAATTTTTTTAGGAATTAAAATCTGATAGGATAGTTAATATGTAGTTTTAAACCAATAAATGAAAATAGGATATGTAATCAATATTTAGTATAAACTTGATATTGATTTAACAAGAAGTTGACTTAGAAACAGAGTTTATAAACTGGAATGGGAATATAAAATCATGAAAGAGATTTCGGTAAACAAGATAAGGGTAAGTATTACTTGAATAAAGAGTTATTCGATAAAGGTGTTCAGATTTATATAATAGGGATGACATTCACAATTTAAAGTGAAAAATGATTTTAAAAGTGAACGTTTGGTAGATTGAAGTGTTTATAATGAAATTGGAATATTTTTCCAATGTAAATAGGGTATATTATCCAAGTGCAAAAAATAAAGGACGTGAAAAGAATAGAAATGTTTCGAACGTTAATAACGTATATTTTCTGGAATATGGGAGAATAAGAGTTTATAATAAATGGGAATAGGATAAAACGGGGTTTGAGAAATATCTGGTAAGATATGGGAATTTGAAATGAATATTAAATAAAAAATGCCGTGGGTGTGTAATGTTTAGTTGTATTTTTGAATGGATGTTGTTTTTTACTTCGATAGTTAGATAACCGACTATCGAAGTGTTTTGACCACCGTTGTCAATACGGAGAGACCGGTTGGATATATTATTCGAAAACCACTCCGTATAGGCATAAGCACTGCGAATTAGATTATGCTGAAGATAATTGAAGACGGAGTGAAATACAAGGGTCGTTCTGTAACAGAATGATGTTTTCTGATTGTCCAGTCCCAGGAAAACTTGTATGGACGAGTGTCTGACAGAGTATACCTAACAAATCACGTACGATTGATCTCTTAAAGGTATTACATCTGGTGGCGGAGGAATTCGTTCCTCTTAGCTTTTTATACCCGTGATATATTTTTGGAAATCGATTAGTGAATTGACGGGTTTGACGTTGTAGCATTCAAAGTGAATGGTGATCAAATGTTATGAAGATAGACGTAGCCTCAAGCCTCACAACTAGGAAATAACAAAAATTGGGCAGGCAGCATGGCTATGTAGGTCATTCCCATTAGGGTGTATTGTCACCATCTAGAGAAAATTCGTATTTGTTCTTCTTTTTTTCCTGTATCTTCGAATAATGGTTATGTGGGCCCAACCGTAAGTGGCAATATATTCGATACACTAAAGAGAAATGAGTGGTCGGTCATGTGTGGGCCGGGTTCCAAGATGTTATTGTTGAACCCCAGTGTATCCCCTCTAGAGTACACTGATCGGGAGGTTGTCCCATACCTTGTCATAGTTGGAATCAATCTCCAATAAGCGCCCTACGGTTTTTGATTTTATACTATGTATGTAGAGCGTGAGATGCAAGCATTCTGCTATTTGGTTATTTATTTGATTAGACATTATTATAATATCACTGGATTTTGATTTAAAAATGGTTTGGTTACAGTAAGGTAAAAACTGTCCATGTTTATGTGTGGGCTGGTCTTACTATTATCTTTTTGTTTCAAAAGGATTTTCAAAGTTAAATGATATGGTTGGAATTTACTCACACCAGTCCCATGACTGACCCAGAGTTTATTTTGTTTATGTTTTCCCTAAACTCTTGGGTGCCCAAATTTGTACGGGCAGTCAAGTGTTTAGGCTTTGCGGATTCACTTGGAGGAGCTCAAAGTAGGAAGCTTCACCGCTAGTTATTAGAGATTATTTCTGATGTGATGTATATGAGTTATATTCTGATATGGTATGTATATACAAATTCAGATTTGTATTTCAAAGTGGTATATAATATATTTTATTCGTTCCACTATGAGGCTCGTATTTACTCTGATTATGTTCAGCTGTGTTCTTCTTATTCTTCTATTCTATTAGTTCTATCTTTTCTATCTCATCCTCTAATTTCTTTCTATTAATGATCTGAACTTTCTTGCACTTTGAGTTGAGTGTGTAGGATATTAGTCAGCTCAAATCGGTACGGATTTCTGGGTCATTGCAGTAAGTTTTTAATTCATTTGTTTCTTTTATTTTATTTAGTTAATGATTTTCAGTTTATAAAAAAAGGCTAAGATTTTTAAATTATAAAAAAATATGATTTTCCGTTTAAAAAAGATAAGATTTTTAGATTATGAAAGAAATGGTTCTTGTTTATAAAAAGTTATAATTTTTATATACATAAATAAGGGATTTTTATTTATAAGAAGGTATGAGTTTTATTTATAAAAATATAACTTTTATATATGTAGCGAAGTAAAAATATAATTTTTATATAAGTTGAGATATAAAAATATAATTTTTATATATGTAGCGAAGTAAAAATATAACTTTTAGCTATGTAAAAATTAGATTTTTATATAGGTAGTAGATTAAAAATACGATCTTTACATATATAGAAGCAATATAAAGATATGATTTTTTACAGTATAAAAATGCGATTTTTTTATATATGTTGTTATGAAAAGATTTGATTTTTAGTTATATAAAAATTCGATTTTTAGCGCTATAAAAATTTGACTGTTATAAATATAGCAAAGTGATAAAAATGTGATTTTTATCCATGTAGAGGCGAAATAAAAATGTGATTTTTATTTATGAACAGTGTGGGAAGATGGAGTTGGAATGTCGGGTAAATCCAAACCATCGTCCGCTAAAGAATGACGGAGTGGAACCCAAAGGTGAGAAATTCTCACTGTAAAATTTATTTTCTAGTTAGTAATATATACTAGGATGCAGACGGTGCTTAGCAACACCCGACACCCATCGTCCACAAACCATGGACGACTTGTTTGATTTGATTGTGTGGTGAAAATTGTTTGTGGTGTGAAATGGAATAAATAAAATATTCATGTGTTGAAATAAATTATTTATCGTTAAAAATATAATTTCTAATGTGTATATGAATAAAATAAATATTCATAAACAAATCGGATGATTTATTTCTGTACACACATTTGACTGATATTGATTGGGATGATAAATTTTACACATCGCCCAACTTCACAAATAAAATTCATTACTTGTTGATTGAAACCCCACACGAGTATTTGGATGATATTGGACATACACTAATCCCAATATTTAGTAGTATGTCAATCGATTGATTGATAAGCAGTGTAATAGCTGAATATTTATATTTAATGCTTATGCAGTGTAGAATGCACTTTGGATGATGGTTGATTGTTTATCATTGTTATTCTATACATATGTTGTATGAAATCCATATAAATAACATTATATAGTAATTGACTGTGTCTGATTCCAGTTCAGAAAGAATGAATATTTTAAAATAACGAATATTTTAACATAATATTCAGAAAAGAATCAAAATATGATTTTGATGTCCGATTTGGGATGGACACGAAAATATTTAAATATGTAAAGCCGTGTTGATTAGATTTGCACCATTTTGACGCGAACAATATTTATGTCAATTTTTATTTATTTTTATAATGAATATCGAAAAGGAAGTGATTTCAAAATCTAATGATTTGGAAAATACTATCATTTATATATCGATGATACGGAATATTCAATTTTGATTAGAAATTATGTATGAAGTCGAAATCATTTTGAAAACGAATTTAAAACAATTTATAAAATATGTTTCAAATGGAAATCGACGAAATATATAATATATATATATATATATTATATATATTTAATGGCCTGAATAGAACCCGCCGCGCAGCGGTAGTTCGCGAATTTCGACCGCTGATTTCGAATGGACATTACGGGAGATCCGACCGTCAGATTCTCCTAAAACTGGAACCGTTGGATTCGTATTGAAAAGAGCTTTCCAACAAATACAACAGATTTGAAATCTGATGGTTGGATTTGGAATCATGTCCAAATCAAATTTGGAAAAGGTCGTTGTAAGTGTAGTTCGATGACCGTTTATGGAAATCGACTGTACTGGCCTTGATAAAATTATTAAAAATATCAATAATTTGTGTAAAATCATAATAAATGATTTGGAAAGAATTAGGCTGAAAAATTCCCAATTTGAAAAGATAAAAATATATTTTTATCAAAATAAACTAGTTATGAACTAGAATTATAATCCAATATTTTTAAATAAATAAATTGGATTTGGAATGGTTTTAAAAATAACCAGAATTTCCAATATATGATTTGGAATGGATTTGAATCGAAATTATCTTTGGAATATTTCGATATTGGATTATGTGATTGCAGGATATTGTGGAGGAATTTGGAAGATATATATATCGTTATTCCAATATGATATTTGTTGGTTTCAGAATTTGATATTGAATGTAAGTCGATATATTTTCTATTCAGAGCCTTGTATTTAATATCAAATTGGATTTTGGGTTTGTTATGAACTGTGTTTTAAATAACACTGTTCTTGAACCGCGTGTGAAAAGAATAAATCTTTTAATTAAGATTATTAGTGTTTCCAATTAATTAACATTTAATTGGAATTGAAAATGGAATGTGAATTGGGTTTATTGTGAACTGTGTTTTTAAAAACATTCGTTCTTTAACCCGATTTACTGTGAAATGTGATTTGGAATTTATAAATCTTTTTATTAAGATTTAACGGGGATTTTCCAAAGTAACATTTTCCAATTTAGTATATCAAATTGGAATTCGATTGATAATAATCGAAGTGAACTTCTTTGGAGGAAGACTGTTAACACATATGGAATTTAAAAGGCTTTGCCGTTATTCCATTTATATTATTAGTCGGATACGGAAATTGATATCGATTATATATTGATTTGTTTTTCCGTGAAGATTCCATAATTAATGGAATGTGATTTGGGTTTATCGTGAACTGTGTTTTAAATGACATTAGTTCTTTAACCCAGTTAAAGGTAGGATTACATATCGATCATTGTATTTCAAACTGTATGGTTGATCTCCACTAAATATATATCTGTTTGGTGGCAGAGAATTTATTCTCTTGCTTAGCACCCTTCTCTGAGACGTACGAGCTTAGAGGTTATATATCGGCAGAAATCAATAGTACGGTGTAGATTGTCGATGCAACATGTTTGTGTTTCCAAAGTTAAATAATCATTATTATTGATTTTTGGGAAGATTAAAACTAAGTGGAGTTTTAATGAATCTATAAATAGATTGAAAAAGGGAATGTGATAATTTAAATTATCAAATTTGGGAAATGATTGAGAACGGAGTATCATCAGTCTTTCTCCTAGCGATAGTTAAATCTTTAATTAGATTTGAACGTGGAATAGTAGTTAAATTTACCGATAACACTGTGGTGTTAGATATGGAGTATTACCAATTTTGCCCCATGGCATGAATGGGTTGGGATTGGGAAATAAAACAAATGATTACTTCGGTAAGGTGCGCTAATCCCGACTAGTTTGGAAAACCTTAATATGGTTTGAAATGATATCCAAAGGAAGATTAAAGAATAAATTTAAAGAGTTTATCTTTGATAAAATTAATGGGAACATATCCCTAAGGATGTGAATATTTGAATAAAAGAATATTTTGAATTGGAATGAGGCGTATGCTGTGTTTTTATAACACTTGTTGATTTATACACGTGAGTTATTTGGAAAGGCCGGGTTTATACCCATTCGGAATAACTCATTCGACGATAAGTCGATGATGAGGTCGGTGGTTGAAGACTGGAGGTCTTCACATCGTTTGGATGATTACTGATGTCTTGATTGGGCTGTACACCCAAGACGAGGTAATAAGTGGTAATCGTGCAGACGTACTTGGAGATCGACGGATATGCGAGGGCCTCTCTCCTGTATTAGACATACGGGACGAGGAATAAGGTGCCTCCGGTTTCGTTCAGACCCAGAATGATATTGTAAATGGATGTCTGTCTGACATTGGATTTTATTCTGTGTTGATTGATTTCCATTAAATATATATCTGTTTGGTAGTGGAGAATTCATTCTCTTGCTTAATGCCTTTCTCTGAGACGTAAGAGCTCAGAGGTTATATATCGATAGATATCAGTCGCATGGCATGAATTGCCTGTGTTGCATGCTGAGATGCAAATGATCAAGGCTTCTGTTGAAAAGTAGAGTCTTGTGGTTGATGATCAAAGCAGGGCTTTAATATAGCATAGCTTTGTGTATAGCGTTAATTCGCGAGCCTCACACCTCGGTATGAGTTAAAACAGGATAAGGGAACCCAAGGAGGACATCACGTTTCTTTCTATCTATGGGTAGTGTCAGGGTTTTGCACGTCCTGACATTGTTATATTTTTACCAGTGTGGTTGTTGGATTGCGAGGCGCCTCGGATATATCGGCTACTGCAGGATCCGATGGATATAGGTCCTATAGGACCGGGAAACGTGTGTTCAGGAATTGCCAATCCACTAACGTAAGTGTGAACTGGCCTTGGAAGATCCAAAGGTCTACTGCGGGAGACCCTGAGGCATTTGCTAGAGTGTCTCGAAGCCGGCGAGGAGTACATCCCTTGCCTCGACTCATGACGGAAATCCAATTTCCAATACATGACATTTCGGTTTTGATTAGAGCCTAGTATTGGCGATATAGTAGCATGGGATACTATGCCGTCTATGATTGATACATTTATATTTGAAGCTGTTTTGACACTATACACTTATAATAGTATCAAATGATTTGTTTTTAAACGTACCAAGCATGTTTGGTTATTATAAGGAAAAACCCTATCCTCCGGCTTGCATTGCATTGTGTGATGGGACCTGTGTCTTATAATAGCTTCAATTTTCCAAAACGCATTGCACTGTATGTTCTGTGCACTGGTATTCTTGGGAGGAAACCCGTTCCATGTTATACGGCGTGATCCCTTGATTTACCTTATTTGTAAAGTACGGTTTTAAATATCTGTTTTAGTTCTCACACCAGTCACATGACTGACCTGGAGTTTATTGTTTTAACCTAAACTCTAGGTGCCCCTATTTTCCACACGGGCAGCTAGTAGTTTTGGTTTTGCAGATTTATATTCACAGGTTCCTGGTTTACAGCTGGAATGATATTCGGAAAGCTCTGTATCCATGTATCTCTTTCAGTTGTGTTTTTTATTATTTTTCCGCTACTAATGTAATTTAAATCTCTGATATTTATCTGATGTATATTACTCATTTATACTCCGTTATATTCTTATATTCTGATGGAACTGTTGTAATAAGCAATGAAATGTTCTTCTTTTTGCTTTCCGATTCGTCGTGTCCTCAACTCAATCCGGGCTTTCCTTTACGGGGAAGTTTGGGTCGCTTCAGTTAGTATCAGAGCTTTGGTTTATAAAGCTCGAGAACAAGACACGTTAGAACCAAACGAAAGAATTCATCAGAGATTGGATTATTAATATCAAATAAGGAATGACTCGTTAGAGATGGGATCAGTAGTATCTTAGAACGAGTGTGAAGAGTAGTGTTTTAAAATGAAAACAAACTTTGTTTTGAAAAATTAAACCATTTATAGTAGTTGAATATTTATTTTATATTGAATTTGGACAATCCAATATATAAAGATTTTGCATATATGCCTTGCAAATGTGTATTCGGAGTTTTAATATACTGGATAGATATAGAATCACACTCTAGTCGTCCGGAGATGGTTCTTATGATGGCATGTCATCATCAACACTTGTGTTCGAGTTTCGAAAGTGGGATATTTATATATTTCCAATCGACTAGTGTGAGAACCAAAACTAAATAGGGTTATTTGTTGTGAAATGGCATCAAAAATATGATTTTTGACTATATATCAAAATTATGAATTTGAAACGTTAATTCACTAATTGATTGATGGTTGTGTTGTATGATTATTTATTTAAATCAACATGTGAAAGAAATGTAAATTTGTGCCAAATTGTATCAAATTTTGAACTGTAATGAAAATTGTTTGGAAATGCATGCATGTACATATATATGTGTGAACAGGTCATTGCAAAGAGGCTAGAGAAGAGGAATAAAATTGTATGCCCGACAAGTAGGTACATGTCTACTAATTTATTGGGTTTTGGATGATTATATGAGCCGATTGGCTTTTTCTTTTTCTTTTTGAGATGAGAGGGCCGGTGTGGCGGTTTGGGGATTTTCCCAGTGCTCCCCGTACAAAGAAGGTTACGGCGAAATTTTTCGAAAATTTAGGGTGTTAGCCAAATTTTTGAAGAATTGGAAAATTCCTAGGAACTGAAAAGTTGAAGAATGAAAGCCAAACTGAAAGTTGAGTTGATTTGTAAAACAACTTTCAGCTCCGTTCCTTTTCGAGGACGAAAAGACTTTAAGTGGGGAAGAATGTAATAACCCGGAAAATCAGAACTAATTTAAAATTTTTATTTTGGCAATTTTAATGAATTTTGAATATTTAAAATGATTTATTTTAAATAATAATGACGAGAAATTTATTCTGAATAGAATTAGAACGTATATGTTTATATAAATCGAAGTTGGAATATAAATATTTATTTTAGTTATAAAAGGAATTGAAAATGGCATCGTAGTTTGAAAATTGATTTCAAATTTCAAATGAATGTACAAGATTCAAAATAAACTGGATTTTAGCGAAACCAAAAATGTTAGAATCTATTTGAAAATATCTTTCCAACGAATCTGAAAACTCAAAATTTCATAGCGGGAATAAAAAGTTATGTCCAATTGAAAATTCAGAATAGTCGCTATGAAAATATAGCCCTTAAAAATGGAAATTTTGCAAACGACCTCCGTTTTCGACAAAACCACTTTTGTTGGATCCGGGATGTCAAGGTATTACTAGATTCCAAAATTCATAATTGTTGGAATCAATATGTGAGCGTGACACAAGAAAACGTGTTTTGGCAGTTTTAGTCAATTTGGATCAACCATAAAATGGTCATTTTTCAAACGATCTCCAAATTCGAAGAAATTAGTTTTGTTTGGACCGTATCATCAAAACATAGCTAGATTTATTTTTCTGGAATTTTTGGAGTCAGTATGTGGCCCCAGTAAATTAAAATGTACGTTAAAATTCGATATATTGATTCATATTTTAATTTTGAGAAAAACTGATCGTAACAATTGAATGGGCTTGTGAAACATATCCCATTGTATTCGAAATGGGGTATTACGCTAGGGACGACAGTCGATGGACTCGATTCATAGCACGAATGAAAAGTCAACTTTATAGAGGATTAAAATAAATAAATAAATATATAATACTATCACCTAACTCTCCCTCCCTCTCTCTCTCTCTTCTTTATCATTTCAGCTCAAATAAAAAAAATACGGATCTCGAAATCTGATCGTCGCTGCACCCTCCCCCCTACGCCTCTGCTACCGTCGAGGGAGGTTCCCCCACAGCGCCGCCTTTTTCTCCGCTCACCCTCCTCGAACTCCCCTCTTCTCTCTTTGTCTAAAGCCCTAGCCCCCCCCCCCCATTTTCAGCAACCGCCGCCGCCTGAAGGCCCCACAGCCGACGCCCTTCCTCTGAACCACCCTGCGCGCCCTCCTTCCCCCTCTTCCGATTGACGTGCACCAAACCCCTCCTCGCTCCGATCTAAGATGCTGTAAGTTTTACTTCATTTGGTTCATTTATTTTATTTAGTTAATGATTTTCAATTTATAAAAAAGGCAAAAAAAATTAGATTATAAAAAAAATATGATTTTCAGTTTATAAAAGGTACGATTTTTAGATTATGAAAGAAATGATTTTTGTTTTTAAAAAGTTATAATTTTTATATACATAAAGAATGGATTTCTATTTATAAGAAGATATGAGTTTTATTAACAAAAATATAATTTTTATATATGTAGCGAAGTAAAAATATAATTTTTGTATAAGTAGTGATATAAAAATAATTTTTTTACATATGTAGCGAAGTAAAAAATATAACTTTTAGCTATGTAAAAATTAGATTTTTATATAGGTAGTAGACTAAAAATACGATCTTTACATTTATAAAAGCAATATAAAGATATGATTTTTAACAGTTTAAAAATGCGATTTTTATATATATGTTGTAACGAAAAGATTTGAATTTTAGTTATATGAAAATTCGATTTTTAGCGCTATAAAAATTTGATTGTTATAAATACAGCGAAGTGATAAAAATGTGATTTTTATCTATGTAGTGGTGAAATAAAAATGTGATTTTTATTTGTGAACAGCGTGGAAAGATGGAGTTGGAATGTCAGGTAAATCCAAACCATCGTCCGCTAAAGAATGACAGAGTGGAACCCAAAGGTGAGAACTTCTCACTGTAAAATTTATTTTCTTGTTAGTAATATATATTAGGATGCATACGGTGCTTAGCAGCACCCGACACCCGTCGTCCACAAACCATGGACGACTTTTTTGATTTGATTTTGTGGTGAAAATTGTTTGTGGTGTGAAATGGAATAAATAAAATATTCATGTGTTGAAATAAATTATTTATCGTTAAAAATATAATTTTTAACGTGTATATGAATAAAATAAATAATCATAAACAAATCAGACGATTTGTTTATGTACACACATTTGACTGATATTGGTTGGGACGATAAATTTTACACATCACCCAACTGCGCAAATAAAATTCATTATTTGTTGATTGAAACCGCACACACTAATCCCAATATTTAGTTGTATGTCAATCGATTGGTTGGTAAGCTGTGTAAATGATGAATATTTATATTTAATGCTTATGCAGTGTAGAATGCACTCTGGATGATGGTTGATTGTTTATCATTGTTGTTCTATATATGTGTTGCATGAAATCCATATAAATAACATTATATGGTAATTTACTGTGTCTGATTCCAGTTCAGAAAAAATGAATATTTTAAAATAACGAATATTTTAAAATAATGAATATTTTAAAATAATCTTCAGAAAAGAATCAAAATATGATTTTGATGTCCGATTTGGGATGGACACGAAAATATTTAAATATATAAAGCCATGCTCATTAAATTTGCGCCATTTTGACGCGAACGATATTTGTATCGATTTTTATTCGTTTTTATAATGAATATCGAAAAGAAAATGATTTCAAAATCTAACGATTAGGAAAATACTATCATATATATATTGACGATATGGCATATTCAATTTTGATTAGAAATTGAGTAAGAAGTTGAAATCATTTTGAAAACGAATTTAAAACGGTTTATAAAATATGGTTTAAATGGAAATCGGCGAAATATATATAATATATATATTATATATATTTAATGGCCTAAATAGAACGCGCCGCGTAGCGGCAGTTCACGAATTTCGACCATTGACTTCGAATGGACATTACGGGAGATCCGACCGTCAGATTCTTCTAAACCCGGAACCGTTAGGTTCTTATCGAAAAGAGCTTTCAAACGAATACAAGAGATTTGAAATCTAATGGTTGTATTTAGAATCATGTCCAAATCAAATTTGGAAAAGGTCACTGTAAGTGCAGTTCGATGACCGTTTATGGAAATCGACTGTACTGGCCTTGATAAAATTATTAAAAATATCAATAATTTGTGTAAAATCATAATAAATGATTTGGAAACAATTGGACTGAAAAATTCCCAATTTGAAAAGATAAAAATATATTTTTATCAAAATGAACTAGTTAGAACTAGAGTTATAATCCAATATTTTTAAATAAATAAATTGGATTTTGAAATGTTTTTAAAAATAACCAGAATTTCCAATATATGAATTGGAATGGATTTGAATCGAAATTATCTTCGGAATATTTTGATATTGGATTCCGTGATTACACGGATATTGTGGAGGAATTTGGAAGATATATATATCGTTTTTACAATACGATATTTGTTGGTTTCAGAATTTGATATTGAATATAAGCCAACATATTTTCTATTCAGAGCCTTGTATTTAATATCAAATTGCATTTTGGGTTTGTCGTGAACTGTGTTTTAAATGACACTGTTCTTAAACCCCGTGTGAAAAGAATAAATCTTTTAATTAATATTATTAGTGTTTCCAATTAATTAACATTTAATTGGAATTTGAAAAGGAATGTAAATTGGGTTTATTGTGAACTGTCTTTTTAACGACATTCGTTCTTTAACCCGGTTTACAGTGAAATATGATTTGGAATTTATAAATATTTTTATTAAGGTTTAACAGGGATTTTCCAAAGTAACGTTTTACAATTTAATATATTAAACTGGAATTGAATGAAATTCGATTGATAATAATCGAAGTGAACTTCTGTGGAGGAAGATTGTTAATACATATGGAATTTAAAAGGCTTTGCCGTCATTCCATTTATATTATTAGTCGGATAGGAAAATTGATATCGATTATATATTGATTTTTTCCCGTGAAGATTCCATAATTAATGGAATGTGATTTGTGTTTATCGTGAACTGTGTTTTAAATGACATTAGTTCTTTAACCCAATTAAAGGCAGGATTACCATGTCGGTCATTGTATTTTGAACTGTATGGTCGATCTCTGCTAAATATATATCTGTTTGGTGGCGGAGATTTTATTCTCTTTCTTAACACCCTTCTCTGAGACGTATGAGCTTAGAGGTTATATATCGATAGAAATCAATAGTACGGTGTAGATTGTCGATGCGACATGTTTGTGTTTCCAAAGTTAAATAATCATTAATATTGATTTTTCGGAAGATTAAAACTAAGTGGAGTTTTAATGAATCTTTAAATAGATTGAAAAAGGGTATATGATAATTTAAATTATCAAATTTTGGAAATGATCGAGAACGGAGTATCACCAGTTTTGCTCCTAGCGATAGTTAAATCTTTAATTATATTTGAACGTGGAATGGTAATTAAATTTACCGATAACACCGTGATGTTAGATGTGGAGTATTACCAGTTTTGCTCCATGGGATGAATAGGTTGGGATTGGGAAATAAAACAAATGATTACTTCGGTAAGGTGCGCTAATCCTGAATAGTTTGGAAAACCTTAATATAGTTTGAAATGATATCCAAAGGAAGATTAAAGAATAAATTTAAAGAATTTATCTTTGATAAAATTAATGAGAACATATCCCTAAGGATGTGAATAAAAGAATATTCTGAATTGGAATGAGGCGTATGTTGTGTTTTTATAATACTTGTTTATTATATAGGTGAGTTATTCGGAAAGGCCGGGTTTATACTAATTCTGGATAACTGATTCGACGATAAGTCGACGATAAAGTCGGTGGTTGAAGACTGGAGGTTAACTTGATCGACGCTAATCTATGAATTAGAAAAGTGCGACATTTGTAATAAATTCTGCAAGCATACAGGTGTGTAGCATACAGGTCGAACACAGGGAGGAAAGTTAAATTTTATTATTTATATGTTTCGTGGGCGTGTTAGGCGAAGCTGGAGGTTGATTTTTTCAAAACAAAATAAAAAGCAAAACTATGAATAACAGATGCAATTAAATTCACTACAGATTCGAATCTAATCGGATCTGTAGTAAATTCAATGACTAAAATAAAATAGAACACTAGAAATAAAATTGCAGAAAGGAAATCAACAACTGAGAATAAAAACTAGGATTACCGCTGAATCTAATCAGACGGTCAATCACTAGTAAGAAAAATAAAAGCAACAGCAAATTGTGTTCTAGCAAATCTAATTGACTAGACAACACAATTTGCCATGAAAATAAAATGCAGAAGCTAAAGAAACGAAAGTTTTATTAAAAATAAGAGAGTACAGAAGAATGAATCCTTTTACCATGGTTACAATCACATATTTATAGATGAGAATGGGAAAACCCTAATTAGGTCTATGAATAAATGGGCCTCCTCATTCATGAATATCCCTTGCCTTCCTTGACTAACTTGATTGGAGAAAATCTGGGCATATCATGGTAAATATTTTCCATATCTTTTAATTTTCCCATGTGGCTTGATTGATAGAAGATTGCATCTAATTAATTCTTCCAAACAAGGACGCTTATCATACTCCAAAGGCAATATAAGATAAAATCTTCAAAATTGATTTTTCTTCTTGGCAATAATTCAATCAGAAATTCTTCTAATTGAAATTGAATGATTTGAATTTACTTCCATGATGAGAATATGGCTATTGCTGAAATGTTAATTGGTGCACATCATAAATACATACACATGAATATGTGTATGTGTATAACATAAGACTATCCAAATATTCCTCAAAGCAAAAGGGCCAGTGTGAACGCGCTCCGTTTCTTAGGTAAAAAGTGAGCTTGACGGGGTTCGAACTCAGGTCTCTCAGCACCAATTCCTATGCCTTTACCAGTGAGCTACTACTTCTTTTGCAATTGAAATGAATTTGATGTGAGGAAGTAGCTTTTTCTTGTAGTTGGCCTTTGATTTGAATTGAGGGAGGCATTTCTTGACATCCTGTAAAAACATACAAAAGTAACCAAAGTATCATTTATTTATTTACAAAAGATAAAGCATAAGAGTAATAAAATAAACACTTTTCAGTGTCAATCAAGTACCCCCACACTTATCTTTTACTCGTCCTCGAGTAAAACAAAAGAATGAAAACTAACTAGATAGGTCGCACTTTCGTAGGAATCACGATTGCATTGAGCGTATGCAACAAGCCGTTAAACCTCTAGGTGTCCCTAGTAGGACGAGTGGTGTCTCGTGAGGGTTTTCAGCGGATACTACCCACAAAATCCAAATGTAATATGCTATGATTCTAATGAAGCTATATGAATGCAATGGACATATGCAAATAAAAACGAAAAATGAAAACACGACTTGTTTCAGGAAAGTGGCACAACAAATTAAGTTAACAATTTCTAGTCAGTTGATTTTACTTTAGATACCTCGACTTGTCACAAATTTTCAATATAGATCAAGTTTTCAAATGTGAAATTCCAGTTTGGCCAGTTAGTTCGGTCGATAACATAGTGCAGCCATGAAATAAATTCTTAGTTTGCTTGGCACAGTTTGCAAAGTGGTATTCTAATTTTCTCATGTATGGCTAGTCAAATCAATAAGGTCAAGAAGTGTTTGGGTATCATCGCTTATTCTTTATTCTATAAAATTTTAAGATTTATGATTAAGTACATACACCTAAAAAGACCAAGGTTTACCACCCATGCACTGCCTCGCGGACTAACGGAGAGTAGGTAAGGAGCTTGGCGGATTGTGCAGGCCGACTTTGACTTTGTCAACAACGTGTCGGTAATCCTTAGGTGTCCAATCTCATAAAATGAGACCAAGATATTCCAACTTTGACTTTGTCAACAACGTGTCGGATAGAGCTTGGCGGGTTTGCACACCAACGCTCGATATACAAGCAATGTTGGATACCCTTGGAATACTATTATTATTATTATCGAAAATATAAGCACAAAAGAGAGTTACGCGGATTCAACTTAACACAACTTAGTTTTAAAGATTTGAAAAGCCAATATAAGTATTTTAAGTCCTCCACTTATTTAAACAAAGTCTACAATATAGAATAGATTTCATGGCCATCACCTAAGAATCTCCCTATGTACCGGTTACACTATTATCCCTCAAAATTAAACTTTTCATTATATTTCCTATTCGATCTAAGTTGAGAGAGAAAAATACTATCAACTGGCTAAAAATTGTAAACTTATTTTGCTGTATCAATTGAAAATGAGTCGTATTTTCAAAAAAAAAAATTATGGTATGTTACTACAATCTAAAGTGTATGATGGTCCTACTTAAATGGCTGAAAATAAACAGAAATAAAAACAAAGAAAAATGAAAATGGATGAAATGCAGACTCCTCCCCACACTTGAACTAAACAGTGTCCACACTGTAACGTTTCTTAAATTTGAAAGATCGTACCCAAAGATGGATTAAATGTAAAATGACTTGTAAAATGAGATGCAATCTAACTATATGTAAGAATGGATCATATGTACAATGATATATGTGTTTGCGATGCATGCGACGCAAAGAGTTCCACCAACTTTTCCCCCCACACTTGGTTCTTGCCCTATGAGTTCCAGTCCCACTGTGTCTAGACATGTTTTCTAACAAGAAAGAGTTTTTGAAAACAATCTCATCTTTATACCTCGATTTGTAGTCCAGTAAATAAATATCCAGGGTCGTCCTAACAAGAAGTTTTTCAATCAAGCCAACATTCCAAAAATAATTCATGTATTCAACAAATTTATCAGTGTAATTGTTCAAAAATTTGTGATCGTATATAAATTCAGTGAAATTTGAATTCTGAGTGTTGTTCAAGACTAAGTGATCACAATTCTCAATTTCATTACTGGACAACATATTTTTGACACTGACAATTTCAAGTTCGTTTGAATCCTCAAAATCAAAATTTTCAAATTTGGCTTCATGGCCTGATTCTAATTCATTCTCATTTGGCAATTCATCCTCATACAATCCAAAAAATTCATGTTCGTTAAAATCCATTTCCACTTTTGAGTTTTTGAAAAATTCAACATTTCCATTTTGTTTAATTTCAAAAATTTCAAGTTTCTCGCAGCCCGAAAAAGGAAGATCAAAATCTGAGCTTAAATCTTTTTCTTGAAAAGAATCGAAGTCCAAATCATTTGTTGAATTTTGAAAAACTTCATCAAGATGATTATTCTCAATTTCCAAAGTCGTTATTTGAAAATTTTCAATGTCAGTAAAGAATGGACTATTTTCTGATTCATCACATGTTTGAATTTGATTTTGTTGCTCTCGCTGTTCTTTCAAAGTTGTCATTAAACAAAGAAGTTCATCCATCTTTCTATCTTTTTCGTCAAGCTGTCTATCTTGGTTTTCTACCCTCTCTCTGAGAATGTTAAGATGATATTCTTCAGAATCGTTGATTTGAAAGCTCTCGTTTTGGATTTCTTGATTCTCAAAATTATAGTCCACATCAATTTCACGATCAATATCATTCCCAATGTGGTGGTTGTTTGAATCTTCAGAAAAATGACAATGATATTGGAAATCATTTTGATTTTGAAAATTAGGGTCATAACCAAAACTGTTGAAATTCGATGGAAAATTGAAATTTTGGTTATTTTCAAGATGTTGATATGGGTTGTAATTTTGAAAATTTTGATCGATTTGAAAATCATTTTCAAAATTATTTTCGAATTGATTTCCAACCCCATGTTGATCAAAGGTACGTTGCGATTCAAAACCGTTTTGATGTGGATGTGGCCCATAATCGAAGTTATTGAAATTTAATTTGAAATCGTCGTTTCGATTATATCTATGATTTTGAAAATGTTGGTCAATTGGAAAATTTTGAAAATTGGCATCGGGCTCACGAAATTTTGGAAAATCTTGCTTCATGAGTTGTATTTCATGCTCATACTCTTCAAGAGGACGTCTACTCCGACTATTATCCCACATTTCTCTCAGGGTTTTTTTTGAATTAGACATTTGAATGAAGTCAGGGTAAGACATAAATTATTCCTATTTCAAAATAATATAAAAGAATGAGTTGTGCTCTATTAATTAACTGACTCAATTGGAAGGGGGAAGAGGGTCTTATGGCCGTTCACGTATAGTATAAAACTAAGGGATACGACCAATGTTTTACGGGTAGTATGCAACCTCTTTTGCTAATAGTTCAATAAATTGAACTACTATATATCCGCGATCCAATTATATGAGACAGTCAACTTCACAAAACACCACTTTTCAATTATATTATTTTGAAAATCAAATCAAGTTTTATTATTGAAAAACGACGAGCGTGATGATTTTAGTTATGGAAAATAATTCCTAACTAAACAGATTAAGAAAAATTCAATCACAGAACAGTCACAGAACAATAGCAGAATAAAAAATTTGTACAAGCAAGCCGCTGCCCCTGCAGAAGATTTTTACACACAATTTCTATATTTTTTTCTTTGCAGCAAAGCACCTGTAGAGTTTAGAAAATATTACAGCGGTGTATGGCAATCTGTCCAGAAAAATTGAGCAGTATTAATGATTGAAATCCATTATTTGCAAATCCGTTGACCTTTGAATCCTTGTTCGTTGCTTGAATTCCTTCCTTCCTTTGGCCTTTGATTTGAATTTCACCTCTTCTTCTTCTTCTTTTTTGAGAGAGAGAGAGAGAGAAATGTAGCAAAATCAACAAAAGAAATAAAAGAGAGAAAAGAAAAAAAAAATGAAGGAGAGAGCTGGAAAGAAATAAATGAAATAATGGAAAGAGAGATTGTAGGAGGTGAATGAGAAATGCAATTGGAAAGAAATAAATAAAAAGAAAAGAATGCAGTTTTTTTATTATTATTTTTTTGAAAATTTGAACAAGAAGAAAGGGAAAGAAATGAATGAGAAAAGAAAAACAAAAAAGGGAAAAAAATGAAAAAAAGGAAGGAAATAAGGAAAAAAAACAAGGTTTTTTTGAGTAGAGAGGAAAGGTAGAAGGAATGGAGGAAAGAAATAAAAGCAGACAAAAACAAGAAAGAAATCAACGTAGACAGAGAAGAAAATGCAAAAGTTTTTTTTTTTAGAAAATTGTAGACAAAAGATGGAAACAAATAAAAAGAAAAGGAAAGAGAAAAGAAAAATGTGAAAATCAACAAGGTGGTAGAAAGATGGAAAGAAAGATTAGAGGAAGTGAGAGAGAGAGTTGTAATTAGAAAGCAATCGATTAAAAAATGCAAGTTTTTTTTTGGTTATTGTTGTAAAAGAATGGAAACCAGTGTATTGACAATTGGAAAGAAGTAAAAGGAAGGAAGGAATAAATGGAAACCAATTAAAGAAAATTTGGCAAATTAAATGTACAACAATAATGAACAATAAAAATAAAGTAAAAATTGGAAAGAAGGAATAGATGAAGAGGGAAAGAAAAAAAAGAAATATAAAAGGAAAAACAAAAATGAAAAGGAAAAAAAAAATCAAGAGAATTTGGCAAGTTCTATTTTTTTTTTTATTATTATTTGTCTAAATTAGGAATGAATTTGCAGGAGGGAAACAAATAGATGAAAGAAAGGGGAAAGGGGAAAGAGGTTGAAAACAGGAAAGAAACAAAAGAAAAATGGCAAGTTTTTTTTTTTTTGAACTTGTAAAAGAAGAATGAGAAGTAATTGTATTGAAAATTGGAAAGGAGGAATAAAGAGGAAAGAAATAAAAAGTGGATTTTTTTTTGAAAAGAAAGGAAATTTGTAAGAGAAGAAAAGAAATCAAATGTATTGAGAACAAGAAGGACAAAAGAAGAAAGGAAAAAAAATTTAAAAGAGGAATCTTTTTTTTTTTGAAATTTGTAAAAATAAAAAGAATGTAGATGATTGGATAGATGGAAAGAATAAAGGAAAATTGAAAGTTGTTTTTTTTTTTTTTTTTGAGAGTTGTACAGAAGAAGAAAAAAATGTACAAGGAAAGGAAAGAAATAGATGGGAGAAGGGGAAACAAACTAAACAAAAATTGGCATGATTTTTTTTCTTGATCTAGATGATTACAGTATATAATACCAAATCAATCAGCCAAGATTTTTTTCCCTATATCTATACACAAGAAAACAAATAAAAACTTTTTTTTATTTGGCAATTTTTTTATTAAAAAAAATGTATTGAAAACAGAGAAGGGGATAGAGAAAGGAGAAATAGATGAGAGAGAAAAAAGAAAGAATTTAAACAGAATTTGACAAGATTTTTTTGTTTGTTTTTTAGGGAAAGAAATCAAATTGTAAAAAGAAGGTCAGGAGGGAAAGAAATTTGACAATTAAGGTAGAGGAAAGATAGAAAGAAATTTGAGAAAAAATGGTAATTTTTTTCTCTTGCTTAATGGATGATAACACCAATAGAATTGATATACCAAATCACTAATCAAGATTTTATATATATACACAGAAGAAAATAAAATAAAAAATAAAATAAAAGCAAACACGAATCAAAAATTAAATAAATAATAAAATTTAATCGTTACCTCCCCGGCAACAGCGCCAAAAACTTGATCGACGCTAATCTATGAATTAGAAAAGTGCGACATTTGTAATAAATTCTGCAAGCATACAGGTGTGTAGCATACAGGTCGAACACAGGGAGGAAAGTTAAATTTTATTATTTATATGTTTCGTGGGCGTGTTAGGCGAAGCTGGAGGTTGATTTTTTCAAAACAAAATAAAAAGCAAAACTATGAATAACAGATGCAATTAAATTCACTACAGATTCGAATCTAATCGGATCTGTAGTAAATTCAATGACTAAAATAAAATAGAACACTAGAAATAAAATTGCAGAAAGGAAATCAACAACTGAGAATAAAAACTAGGATTACCGCTGAATCTAATCAGACGGTCAATCACTAGTAAGAAAAATAAAAGCAACAGCAAATTGTGTTCTAGCAAATCTAATTGACTAGACAACACAATTTGCCATGAAAATAAAATGCAGAAGCTAAAGAAACGAAAGTTTTATTAAAAATAAGAGAGTACAGAAGAATGAATCCTTTTACCATGGTTACAATCACATATTTATAGATGAGAATGGGAAAACCCTAATTAGGTCTATGAATAAATGGGCCTCCTCATTCATGAATATCCCTTGCCTTCCTTGACTAACTTGATTGGAGAAAATCTGGGCATATCATGGTAAATATTTTCCATATCTTTTAATTTTCCCATGTGGCTTGATTGATAGAAGATTGCATCTAATTAATTCTTCCAAACAAGGACGCTTATCATACTCCAAAGGCAATATAAGATAAAATCTTCAAAATTGATTTTTCTTCTTGGCAATAATTCAATCAGAAATTCTTCTAATTGAAATTGAATGATTTGAATTTACTTCCATGATGAGAATATGGCTATTGCTGAAATGTTAATTGGTGCACATCATAAATACATACACATGAATATGTGTATGTGTATAACATAAGACTATCCAAATATTCCTCAAAGCAAAAGGGCCAGTGTGAACGTGCTCCGTTTCTTAGGTAAAAAGTGAGCTTGACGGGGTTCGAACTCAGGTCTCTCAGCACCAATTCCTATGCCTTTACCAGTGAGCTACTACTTCTTTTGCAATTGAAATGAATTTGATGTGAGGAAGTAGCTTTTTCTTGTAGTTGGCCTTTGATTTGAATTGAGGGAGGCATTTCTTGACATCCTGTAAAAACATACAAAAGTAACCAAAGTTTCATTTATTTATTTACAAAAGATAAAGCATAAGAGTAATAAAATAAACACTTTTCAGTGTCAATCAGAGGTCTTCACATCGTTTGGATGATTACTGATGTCTTGATTGGGTTGTACACCCAAGATGAAGTAATAAGTGGAGATTGTCCAGACGTACTTGGAGATCGACGGATATGCGAGGGCCTCTCTCCTATATTGGACATACGGGACGAGGAATAAGGTGCCTCTGGTTTCATTCAGACATAGAACAAACTTGTAAATGGATGTGTGTCTGGCATTAGATTTTATTCTGTGTTGATTGATTTCCATTAAATATATATCTGTTTGGCGGCGGAGAATTTATTTTCTTGCTTAACGCCCTTTTCTGAGACGTGCGAGCTCAAAGGTTATATATCGATAGATATCAGTCGCATGGCATGAATTTCCTGTGTGGCATGCAGAGATGCAAATGATCAAGGCTTCTGTTGAAAAGTATAGTCTTGTGGTTGATGATCAAAGCACGGCTTTAATATAGCGTAGCTTTGTGTATAGCGTTAATTCGCGAGCCTCACACCTCGGTTTAAAACGGGATAACGGAACCCAAGGAGGACATGACATTTCTTTCTAGCTATGGGTGGTGTCAAGGTTTTGCACGCCCTGACATTGTTATATTTTTACCTCTGTGATTGTTGGATTGTGAGGCGCCTCGGATATATCGGCTACTGCGGGAGCCGATGGATATAGGTCCTATAGGACCGGGAAACGTGTGTTCAGGAATTGCCAATCCACTAACGTAAATGTGGATCGGCCTTGGAGGATCCAAGGGTCTATTGCAAGAGACCCTAAGGCATTTGCTAGAGTGTCTTGAAGCTGGTGAGGAGTACATCCCTTGCCTCGACTCATGACGGAAATCCAATTTCCAATACGTGACATTTCGGTTTTGATTTTAGAGCCTAGTATTGGCGACATAGTAGCATGGGATACTATGCCGTCTATGATTGATACATTTATATTTGAAGCTGTTTGACATTATACACTTATAATAGTATCAAATAATTTGTTTTTAAACGTACCAGGCATGTTTGGCTATTATAAGGAAAAACCCTATCCTTCGGTTTGCGTTGCATTGTGTGATGGGACCTGGGTCTTATAATAGCTTCATTTTTCCAAAAATCATTGCGTTGTTTGTTATATGCACTGGTATTCTTGGGAGGAAACCCGTTCCTTTTTATACGGCATGGTCCCTTGATTTACCTTATTTGTAAAGTAAGGTTTTAAATAACTGTTTTTGTTCTTACACCAGTCACATGATTGACCTGGAGTTTATTGTTTTAACCTAAACTCTGGGTGCCCCTATTTTCTGCACGGGTAGCTAGGAGTTTTGGTTTTGCAGATTTATATTCACAGGATCCTGGTTAACAACTGGAATGATATTCGAAAAGCTCTGTATCCGTGTATCTCTTTCAGTTGTGTTTTGTATTATTTTTCCGCTGCTAATGTAATTTAAATCTCTGATATTTAGCTGATGTATAATATTCATTTATACTCTGTTATATTCTTCTATTCTGATGGAATTGTTGTAATAAGCAATGAAATGTTCTTTTGTTTGCGTTCTGATTTGTCTTGTTCTCAACTCAATCCGAGCTTTCCTTTACGGGGAAGTTTGGGTCGCTTCAATTTCTTCCCGAAAGGGTATCCCCATCTCGTCACCGTTCGGTAGGCATGTTAAAACTATGGTACATGTCAAAGGGCAAAGAAGTGCCCAACCTCCATATTTAGCCGTATGGTTTCACCTGCGTCTTATTTTCTTTCGAACCTCGTAAGGATTTCCGTGCGATGGAGGCGGCTTTCAAGAGACTGGTTAGCATGTTGCACAAGGATGGTGAAAAGGAGAATAAGGGAATTGGGGCTAAGGAACACAGCCCAAAGATGAAATAAAATGGTGGCTTAAGAAGGGAATATATATAAAAGAAGAAAAGGGGAAATGCCATAACTTCGGAACAGTGGGTCATCTGAGAAAAGGATTACAATGTAAGACGTTTGTTACCACTTTGGTAAGGCGGGATACCTTATTAAGGAGTGCCCAAAGAGACAAGGCCAAGGCTAGAGGGCAGGAACTTCTAGGAGGCAAGCTAATGTTCTCATAGCTGGTGGACAGGATAGGGGTAGGAAAGTTTCTGTTGAAGGATTGATTTCTATTTCTGACCATCCTATTAGGATTCTTTTTCTGGCGCTTCGTATTCTTTTATATCTGACCCTTTAGTTGAGTTGAGTCTCTGTACCTACATACTAGTATGGTTTTGGATCCCGTTATTGCCTCAAACCCCATTTGAGGTACGGCTCTTTTATCGATGATTTTTCGGGGTTTGAGAATCTCTATGTTAGGCGTCGAGTTTGATTGCGATGCGTATGTTCGTGATTTCATAAGATACGGTTTGATTCTAAGATGGATGGATTAACCATATATGGAGCAATTCTAGATTGAGAGAGGAGAGTCGTTAGACTTCTGACTTGCCAGAGAAAGACTCTCGAGATTTCTTATGACCCCAAAAGGGCCTGTCATGCTTAGTCTCCTAGAACCTCTTGATATATCTATCGATGATTTTCGACATGTGAAAGAAGAGAGGGAACTTGATAAGAAAGTAGGGGAGCTACTTGAGAAGAGGTTTGATAGATGACTATTCATTCAAGAGGCAATAAAAGGTATAAAGTTCGAGATAGTGGAGCCAAACTTGTGAGAGCAAGTGAAAGTAGAGAAGGAAGCAACAATTGGACGAGTTCCAAATTGCATACTTGGATCGGAGGTTAAGAAATTGTGCAACAAAGAAGTAAAGCTAGTAAGAGTGCTATGGGGAAAGGGCCGTGAGAATGCTCCTAGGGAGGCTGAAGACAAGATTCACGCTTCATATCCTTTCCTTTTCGAGAATATGTTCTTAACTTCTTTTTCCAAGCTTCGAATTAATACTTGCATCTATCGTTTGAATATCTCCTATCTATCGAGTCTCTAGGTAGAAAACTAATGAATGCAAACATGTATTTGAGACATGTTATGTTTGATGGATGCAAGTGGTTGCCTGTGATTGCTCGTGGATGCATATATACACAATAGGCACTAGGTCGGCTCAATCACTTACATGTTGCATATTGATGTGTGTACATTTTAAATTTTTATGGATTGTCGTTGCATCGATGTTGCATTTAGACGGATGATTGTGCACCCATATAGAACTTGCATGTTATGCTAGGGTGATTTGCATACATTTTGGTTGCATGGCACAAATATACATTACATTAAGGAGGTCAACTGAATCAGTAGACCATCTGATCTTTCACATTAGTTTACGGACATATACACACACTATTGCGTATGTTCATAAAAGCATTAGAAATTCCTTAAGGACAATGGATGCCTGTGATTGCTAGATGGATGTACAATTGTTGGATGTTAGGATATACGTTCTTCTTAACTTAGAGATTTCGGGGACGAGATCCTTTAAGTAGGGGAGAATGTAACACCCCGTAATTTTAAATATTAAAATGACAAATTAAAGAATACTTAATTTTTAGAAGAAGAATTAAATGAAACGGTTTACGCCATTACGTTCGTCTTGAATTCTGCTTGAGATAGAGTCCGAGTTTGCGTAAAACGGACATCGTATGAAGAAGTTATGAAGCTCGGAAAATTTAAAATTTAAAGCTGTAAAACAAGTCGACCGCCCATTTTTCACCATTCGACTGGTATAAGTCGACCACTTATTTATCAACAGTCGATCGTTTTTAGACAGAAGTGAAAACTGTCAACTGGTTGAAATTGGCCAGTCGACTGGTTGATTCTGGGAAGTTTTCTGATGACGTGCTTTTCTAATTTGAGTGGCTCGGATGGTTCCTAATCAAATCTGAAGGTCCTAATTCACCTAATACTCCTATAAATTAACACCAAAACCTAACCCTAATCTCATTGTTTTCATCCATGGCGCTTCCATGCTGCTCTAATCTAAACGAGCCTTTCTTCTCCAACAAAACAAATCAGAATACGAGTATTCCAATTAGAAGATCAGATCTAAAACAATCAATTCAAAGAGGATTATACGTATTTGAAGATTGCCACAACAAATTTAGCGATTTCTACAACAACTTGTTCAACGTGTTCTTCGCAGCAAATTCACTGTGAGTTCATTTTGCTTTTAGATCTAAATATCTAAATAGTAATCTTGATATGTATATAATAATTGGATCTTGAATCGGAGCCTAATCAGTTATATTATGACATATTCCATTGATCTATTCTTATATGTTTATATCATCACCAAGTCTAATCTTGTCATACTATGTCAATTCAGTTATGCCTATTTCTATCGTTATGTTGTTGATTCGTTATTATGCCTGTTCTGAATCTCTTCTCTCCTTCTTTTCCCTTTTTAATTACATATTGTCAGGCTACCTTCGAGCCTAGGCCTAACGCTGAAAAATGTGAACGTACAAAATTGGGAATAATAGGAAAAGACATAATTTGGGGCATAATTGGTAATGGAAAATATGGATCTAAATTTGGGAATAAATTTGAAAATATACGAATATGGGTTTGGGTATATGTCTTATTGGATATTATGAATTTAGGCATGCATTGGAATATATGTAAATATGGAATTGGGTATAAAATGGGACATGTCTAATTATTGAATTGAGACATAAATTAGCACCTATGTGAATATGAATTTTAGGCATAAGTTGGAAAATATGTGTGTTTGGGGTTTGTGCAATACATACATATACATATATATATATATATGCCTTAATTTATGACAAGGGACATATGGTGCATAATTAAAAAGGTGAATTGAAAAGAGGCATATAGGACTATGATTTGAATAGTGTATTAGACATAATTCAAATGGGGAAACATAGAATAACCACCTATAATGACATAGGTAGATTCAGATAAAAATGGTATAATTTGAATATGAACATTTTTGGATGTGTGATTCAAATTACTGGGGTAAAATAGGTATTGACACCTATAAAAGGAAAGGATTAATTAATTGGTAAATTAATAAATAATGGAAAATCTGGTAATTACAATTAGGAATTTTAATCATACTTATGACATGAGGTTAGGTTGCATTAGTGGCGGAAGTCTGCCTGGACTTGACAGGCATATCCAGCGGCCACTAATGTTGAACCTAATGTGGGAGGTCTAAGTACGCAAATACGAATCGGGCTAAGACACAATGTTAGGCCCAACTGCGGAATAAGACTGCCCGGACCCAACCGACATATCCAGCATCCACACGTTGTAGGCCTAATGTGAGAGGTCTAACCTATTATAACCATAATTGGACATGGTAATGAATTGGACTACTTAACCTGATTTAATCCATAAGAGTTGTGGGATTATGAACTTAAGTTAGGGTTAAGTAAAATTGGATGGGTAGCGGGTGGGTTAAGTAAATTAGAGGGGATGGGTAATATACACATATGGGCCCATAAACTTAACCTGATAAGGTTATGTAATTAAAGAAACCTAATGGTATACATAACCGGTAGAAACAATAAAGTTATGTAATTAAAGGACACCGTTTAGGATAAGCATAACTTGTAAGAAAATGAGATAACCTGAGTAATAAGATAAGAGGTACTTAATTATCTATTACTTATACTGGAAAGCAAGAACCAATACATTTCTATTCTGACATCTGTCCTTTTTCAATTTCACGCCTTTTATCAGTTTCTCCATCTATACATTGTTTTCAAACTGTTAACCGCTTCCACATTTTTCAATACCACGCGTTCTCTTTGTTCCTACTTCCTTCAGTTTCACTCCTCTTATCCTGCTTCATATCTACGCCATTTTCACGACTTATGACCCTCGCGATGGTCCCTTCTTCGATTGTCGATTTCATGCCATTTTCCCCTTCCCCAATTCCCCGCCCTGTTCACCACTGAAAACCCTACCTAAGATAGTAGACAATAGCGACATCTCCTTCATCAGCAACAAAATCACTGAGTCACACCGCTTTCAGGAGCACTTCAGAACCACGGTGGTTTTATTCCCTTCCGCCCTTTTTTATCCGTTTCCATCAAAGATTTCATAATCAAAATTAACAATTACGTATACCAAAATTTGATGGCCAACGCATCCTCTCTGCCTCCATCGCCAGCTTCTTAACCCATCAACGTCAATCACTTCTCCCGTCACGGTTCTGAATTTGCTTGAGGTATTACTTTTTTTAACTCCGATGGTTGTTTTCTGTGTTTTATGTCTAGATTAATTTCATAGTTCAGATTGATTTTTGGTAGAAGATTGCTTTATGTCCAACACTGATTTTTCAAATTCATGCTTCAACCCTAATTGTATACTACGTATGCTTAATTTGATTTCACAACAAATTATTGGCTTCTATGCGAGACAAAGAGGTCTTTATTTAACTTTTGACTTCTTAATCCAAAATCAAATATGAATTTTTATTATTTACATATGTAACTTTAGATCTGATGGACTTGATGTCTCAATATATTTTTGTGCGGAAAAAATGATTTCTACACAGGTTAAGTTGCTTTTGCCTATGGGTTGTGTCTGGATGATTAACACCAGCGCTACATTTGTTAGTTATAATTTCTTTATGTTCCTGAGCAATGGCACCAATGAGATGTCTAGCATGATACAAGACCGTTGCTAAGTATATGAATTATGATTCATGTAATTTCATAATATTATTCATCTCAAGATAAAAGGATAAACAAATGAAAATCTGTATTAGTAAGTGTGTATTTTGTTTGTGGATCACATGTTTTTAAATAATGCAATGATTGTTTAATAAGACGTTCTAAAAATTGTTAAGTTGCATATCATTATATATTGCTATCTCCAATTTTGGTAGGATTTAACATCATTTTTTTATTGGATTCATTTTTTTTTTTGATTAATATAAATAAATAACATAGATGTTATTATCATTCTTTTGACTTTTCGTTTTCCAAAGCTTCGATTTGTCAATTGGCTATCACATGTCATTTTACACGACTCTTGATCACGTTGTTTGCCACCGTTTTCTATTTTCTACATGAAATAACTGGCAACTGCACGTGCGTTAAATGATATGTTTTATGCTTACCTGCAACCAACTATTAATGTTCCTCTACATCTTTTGTAATCTACATATCTTAGGATAAGCAATGGGCAAAATCCTTTTGTACAGTGGTATTCCAACTACAGTATCTGTAGTTGACCTCAAATACACATACAAATTTTCTACAATCGAGACTGCAACTACTTCGATGGGAGGCGGAAATGGCAATATTTCTCTGCAGGCGAAACTGCAACGACTTTCATGGAGGCGGGAGTGCAAATCACTCGGATGGAGGTGGCACCTTTTTCTCGATTTGCAACATCATGCCTTCTCGCCTCATAATAGAATTCTCATCTCTTCCTTTTCAAGGTGCCAATTTTCCTAAATTTTTTAAAATAATTTATTTACCTTTTTTTTTGGATTCGGACAATGTTAGTATGCATCTGTGCATTTATTGCTCTGACTTGACTGCACAGTTTGTTCGTGTTACAATAATTTTGGATTTGATTCCTTTGATAGTAGGGTTCGTCTGTTAACACCCAGTTATTGCTCTTCAACCCCGCTGATTATAAAATAAAACACACACCCCGTATATTTCTCTCCACACCCCGTTTATTCCAAAAAAGACCTTTCTTCTTTTTCCATGTTACTTTCCTTTCTTTCAGCTTCTTTCTAAAAATTTCGTTTTCCTCTTTATGTCTGTGCAATGTTATTTTATATTGAAAGATGTTAATGTTGTGTATGCCAATATGGAATGCCATATGTATGTGTATAATATTTCAGTTGCATATCTAACGATCGGATTTATTGTGGTTTATAATATGCCATCTATATGTATACTCCTTGCTGTCAGGTGTAATATATGCCATGTAGTAATGTGTTACTTCTAGACTTCCAACATGGGTACAATACTCTTTTTTTTTTTTGGTACAATATGCCATGCAGTAATATGCAAATAGTAGAATGTTCTGAGTTTCAGCCAAGACAAAAAAAATAAAATAAAAAATCAACATCAGGAAAAATTGTGCTTGCAGCATGGGTACACAAGCTACCTGTGCGTCATCTGCAACACTCATCGTCACTTTTGTAGTCCATTTCGTCCATTGCAAATCCACACAATTTCAATAGGTAATATTTGAACTGATCATCGTTAACTTCATCCCCTTTCCTCATTCCACTTCTTCTGTTCTTCATCCACTTTGTCCACTCCGCTCTTCGAAATATGCAGTAGAAGAAGAAATGTCCGTTCACATTTTCTTCTCAACAAGGTTTCAGAAATCCTGCTTATGTGTTTCAAATTCATTTTTTCATCACTTTTTTCCCCAATTAATCGACTTATCTACATTTTTTTCATCTCTTCCCTTAAATTGTTCTCCCCTTTTTATCCATAGCCTCCTCAACTTTCAACTCTCCCATTTTAATTTTACCAATTACCACAGGCATGGATAAAGTTTTCGAATCTGTTTCTGCATTTTTTTTATAGTTAATAACTATTTTTCAGTGGTTACTTCACAACGATTTTGTACCTGATTTCATTTTCATGTTCCCCATTTTATTCACCACAACCAGTTTTCCCTCGATTTAATAAGTTGAACAACTTTTGTCTTTCCTTATTTTACCATAATTGTTGAGTCGGATAGGGATCCTTCTTTGGTTGAAGATAATTCAATTTATGCAAGTTATTCTGTTAATTTCAGTCAGTGTTTTCGGTTGAACAGCTTGAAGCTTGAGCTATTATTGATCGATTGATAACTCAATGTTCGAATGTATCAGTCTCAAATAAGATCTGCACATTGGCATTGAATGGTATATTTGTTTAATCTTTAATAAAACAATAATTAAAATTTGTTTCAACCGAGACCTAAAATTCTATTTTTTAAGACGAGTAGTTTTAATGAAGGGTATGAAAGGGCATTTCAAACCAAATACATTGTTGCCTTCATCATAACTCTATAGTTATTAATTTCAGTTTATAATATGTTTTTTTGGTCATTTATTTGGAGAATACATTCAAATTTTAGTTTGACTGCTTATTTTATTAGGTTATGCTTCCAACCTGACTTTTTCGTTGTTGTCTTCTTAAGAAATTGGCAATGGCGGTTCAATTTGAATCATTTGATAAATCATTCAATTTGTATTCACGCCCAACTTTGACGTGTAATTATAAAAGCCTAAATCTCTATCATGAATTAATTGATTTTTCATACTATGTACTGCACAATTCAATGTTAAAGCTACCTCCAAAGATTATATAATGCTCAATCATATTTCGAATGGAATCTCATTATTAGATACACTGATGTTCTCAGATTTTTTTTTTTTCCTTTCCAAAAGACAATATTGCTTTAAGCATAGGCACTGGGCGAGTGATGGGCACACTCAAAAACTCTGGTACAATTTCAGCATGATCAAGTTAACTTACCGGTAATGCCTTCTTTTTCTTCAAAATTTGTACAGCTGATCATTTAGTTTATAGTAATCTTTTATCGAACAAATAAACAAGGGCTGTTTTTTTAACAAAAGATAACCAAATTCTGAAAGGCGCCGTGAAATAAAATCTATTAACTACATGTTCTTATGCTATTACATTTTTCACAAAGCAATCACAACGTTTATTTTCATAAATCCCTTACAGCATGAATTGTAAAATTTTTAAAGCTTATAGTTAACCAAAATAGATTAGTAAAAAGCCTTTACTATAGATTTACGGTATGTGAGCTTGTAAGGTCACCTGGCAATATGGAATTTTTGAAATTGTATTGTAAGTTACTCTTTTTAGTATACCGTTCAACGCATATAGTATAAAGGAAATTCAACAAATTTTGGATCGCTCAAACCTATTTTATTTATTCTAAAGTTAGATTACAGCCACAATATTGATGGTATTCTTTTTGATCATTTGCTGTAGATAAGGCCGGTAAGCTTATCCAAGTTGGCTTTTCAATTATTTTTGATATCATATTATTTACACATCTAAACTTTTATGATTTTTTATGTAATTTGGATGTATTCTTTTATTACTTGCATTTAGACGTAGTTTATCCATCAGTAAATGATTTTAAATTTTTGTGCAGGTTTCAGCTCATAGAAAAGGTATGCCGTATACGTTTCAGCAGATAATCAACTTTGTTACTTAAAACTTAATGTCTTGAAGAAGAATTACTAATGTGCTACAGTGCAGACATTGATGGAGCTTTGAGAACCACCAAAACTAACTAGGACAGCTTTTCACATAGCGACTCATCTGTGAGGAAAAGTAGTGCAACTTCATTAGGTGGAAGGATTGGTTATGACCTACGTACGTCTGAAGGTTCAAACAGTGGGTGCTTTTTAAGCAGGGTATAATCTTTTTCATCGTAACATTATTGTGGAATAATTGATGTAGTAATACATAACTAAAGTTTGAAGACAGTCTATATTAGTTTTAACTTGCTGATTACAAACTACATAATGGAAATGACATACAGTTTTGTTTTCTTGCGTTTCCTTCTCATTGAGTTTTCCAAGTGAGCATTGACTAAAATGGATATTAATTTTTGCATGTGTATACGTCTATTTATAATCTAGCTACAACGAGACTATCCTACTTCAATGCATCTAAAAAAATTGAAATGCCCTCTTAAATTTGCACTTCATTTCCATTTTTTCTACCATCTGCCGCTGTATTTGCATAATATCTGTAACTTCACAACAGGCCATCAGTAGATAGGAATGAGTTCATACTTGACGATGGATATAATAAGTTAATGAGCTGGTTTCCATATAGAATGTAAACTGTACTAACTTAGGCTATTGTTGTTAAGTATACTAATATAGTTGTATTTTTCTAATTTAGGTAGACTTTTTTATGAAGGGAATAAGTAGAACTTGAGGGAACAGTCAGTAATGTTACTGAAGTTTATCTTAATTTATTTCATCTACTACTGTTACAATGCACTCATGTGTATGCCTATCCAATTTTCTGAGTATAGTTATTTTCTTATGATAAAAGCTATAATGTTGCAACAGAAAAATTCAGTAAAATTGGTTAACTAACAAACAGCTCTCGTATAGTTACCCTTCGATCACAAATGTGTAACTTGGCAATACTTACATACTATAAATTGATATATCACAATGGATACACTGAAGTAAGATTAACTTTGGGTATGCTACAACAAACCAAATTCTCAGTGTGGACAATGAAAATATAAAATTGTTTTTAGGTTACAGTTACATAGTTCAATATTTCAAAGACTTAACATTTGAGCATAAAAATATGTGAGTTGCATATTTGAGATGAGTGGGTAAAGATCGAGATTTAATTGTTATGCTTAGCATATAACTCTTCAATCATACTGGAAATTAAAATTGAAAAATAATAACAATCATACTCAGGCCCGGCCCAAGGGCAAGGCCCTTGAGGCGAGCGAATTGGGCAACCCACCATTGGATGGGCAGCAGGAGGGAGCAGGTTGCTGGAGGTAGAAGAAGAACATTGGTTATTGTTGAAAAGAATTACGGTGGGAGGCTTTTAACAAAGTAGTTGTGTAGCAGAGTGGTATGTTGTTGGCATAGTCGATGAGTGGTCATGGGTTCGATTCCTGATTGCAGCAATTTTGGGGCAAAATTTTTCTCCTCCGCTTTGTTTTGTATTTTGGGCATTTTAATTTGCCTAGGGCACCCCACTTGTATGGGCCGACCCTGATCATACTACCAGAAAAGCATAACTCCAAAATCATATAACAAATTCATTTGGTTAAAACAACATACATACATATATATATATATATATATATATATTCATTTTCGAGTCGCTTATTTTTTACAAATAAAGTGTCTTATTTTAATATATATTTTTCACGAGAAGTGTTTATTAGCACCTCAAACAGTGCAACACTCATAACCGCATCCTTGATTTTAAGTCAAGTTCCTATTTGAATACCGGAGTCTGCAGATAGAAGAGAAATAAGTTTTGCTTCATAACTTGGAGTTGAAATAAGGGTGCATACGGGATATTATACTGTTTGGGATGCTATTGAGTGCCTCTTCTTTTTAACATTATAGGATTCATGAAGTGTGTATGTTTATGTAACAATTTAGGGTCTTTATAGGACACAAGCTCCATTATAGTATCACATGCAGTAAATTTGCAACAGTTTGCAATTTATCAAAATTGACATGTGTCAGGAAACTAATCTAAATTAGCTTTCTATATTTCCATATTACAGCGCTTCAATCAAAAGAATTTTGGATTTAGTGACTGATTCAGATGAGTGTCAGAAAACAGAATTTCCTTTCCTGTCACTTAGAGTCTAAAACTTTTACAAAAATATGTATTCTTATATTTATCATTTATCTATAAATAAATAATTATACATTAAAGGGCATCATGATTTATCTATAAAAATAAATTTTCATTTTCCCTAAAGGGCATGATTTTCACAAGGTTGTGATGATGTCCAGGTCAATATAGGTAACATCCAGTTAACTATAACATATATATTATCAACTATTATATTTTGTGCATTTTACTATTTTTCGTTTATTTGAACTACTGCATTTTTTACAATTAATTTCCTCTACTTCAAATTATAACATGCATTGCTTTTGTGTTTGGTTATTCTTTTGATGCCACATATTTCCACATAGGGAAGGTCATCCGAACGAACGTTAATGCCTATTGAATCTATATATAATGTGGTTAATTCATCAGTAATGTAGGTTCTGTCTTTAGCATGCTACAGATATTTGAATCAATCATTGTTCTTTTGAGATATACTGCACATATGAATTTCGTATATATTTATTACCTTTCATATATTTATAGCTTCTTCTATTCTTTTCCTTGGCGCAGCTAGGCCATCCTGGACTTGAACCAGAGACCTCGTCCGTGAACTCTCCCCTCCCGCGAATCGCTTTGCTTCTTCAGTGAATGTGCTTGCTCTTCTGTCTGATGGAGTTTTTATGCTCAGTAGAATGGTAAATTAGTTAGAACTTTTAGTAATTGACATGATGCACATATCAACGTTGTATTTGTACAAACAAGGACATATGCCAATTTAATGCATAGTTGAAACTGAACAGTTGACATACGCTAACTATGGTAGGTTGTGATCACAAACAATGTAATTGTAAATTTTATCTTTCATGGAACGTTTTATCTCTTTGAAAACTCTAAGATGTTCTTACTCAATTTTGAAATAGTGATGAACATATTATTTTTTATATGGATATGTACGTTTTTGATTCACTATATTATTTAGATTCACATTTAACATCTCATTATTCTTGGTGAATTACCTATTCAAAACATTTCTGCAATGTGTTGTAATACATACTATTTGTAAAATCTGAAATTTATCGTTTTTAATGAAAAATATATGTATATATTTGTAAACGAAGACCACAACAATCAAACGTATTCAATTCAATGTATGCATCCAAAAATCAATAGTTTGGACTTAAGTTTTGCTTTTATTGATTTTAGGTACACTCATGAACTAGGAATTTGATAAATTTCTATTTAACAGAATAAAATTAATTTGGTCATACTACTTGGGGTTAGGCGTGATGAACTCGATGGTGGGTGTTAAACGGTTATTACCATTTGAAGAATTTTTTTTTAGAAAAAAGACAATAGTTTGGTTAATATTTAGGCTGTGTGCCCTGTTTTTGGAGCAAACATAGGTCAAATCAAACCAAAAAATGTCATTCAACCTTATCATTGAACATCAATGTATCATGCTATTAAATTAATAGCTTACATATCATATAAAATAAATGTTTTTTATGATGTTGAGGTAATAAACATACGTCATGAAGATTGTTTAGTACAACCGATGTTACTTAACCATTGTTTACACTTATTTCTTCATATACTCTTCTATTTTTTAAATTATTTTACATTATCCCAAGGCATTTATACCAACATGTGCATGATTATTGAGAATGATTGTACAAGTCTTAAATGGCTTCACAAATTCATTTTAAATTGTTAATAATTCAAACTATATTTCCCTCTTCTAACCTTATTGATGATTGTTTCAATATTAGAAATTATATTTTGGGATAGGTATTATTAGAGTTTCAAAATACAATGGAAATGATTGTACAAGTCTTAAACAGATTCACAAATTCATTTTTTATTCTTAATAATTCTAACTATATTTAGAACATACTTCCCTCTTCTAACTTCATCGTTTGTTGTTTCGATATTAAAAAATAGAGTTTGGGATAAGTATATTATTATACTTTCAAAATACAATGGAAATGATATGTTCCATGTTTTTTAACCATCAATGCATTATTTTTTATTTATCATTCACATGTCGGTTGATATATTATTCTTTTTATTACTTTTTGGCTGCTGACCTTAGCTAATATGTGATTGACAAGTTCAATAACTCTAAAGGGTGTAAGTCGCATGTGCTGAGAATTTTGAAGCTCGGAAAGTCAATCTTTTGGGGGAGTTTGAAAAAAATTTTATGGAAAGTTTTGGCCTATCCCTAAATAAAACCTTATTGTCTTATAAAATCCCAATCTGCGAAAATAATGGTTTCTGGCTCTGGCCTCCCTGTAAGGCATGTTGTATTCAATGGCCATCACTATATGCTCGGGCGCCTTTGAGGCAGAGAAAACGGCTGATGAGAAACTTGACTCTCAACCTGATTTTTGGCTCCATTGAAGTGTTAGAGGCTTTCTTTAATTTTGGTTTTTTATTTTATTGTTTTTGAACCAAGTGTTGTTTGCATTGCAGGGAATGTGTTCATTTTTGCTAAACTGCTGTATTGCCAAAGAAACTATGGTAGTGTGTATGTCTGCTTACTAATATTGCATCTAGTGAATCTTTACTATGAGTATATAGTAGTTTCTGTAAAAAAAAGGAAAGAAAAAATGTACTACTGCACAGGATTACAGGATTAAGCACGAAGTTTATAATCAATTTATGTTCCATATGTATGACCAACCCACTATGTTTTCGAAACTAAACATGTTCGACTATGTTTTCAAAAATAAAACACGCGTAACATTTTTTTTTCCTTTTGGAAGGTATGTTACTCTGTCACTCCAAATTTTCAACCATATATAAAAACTATACTTATTTTTTGAAAAATATGTAGAGTTATACATACTTCATAAACAACATACAATGCAGTTCACCGTACCACGATAGTAACAAGCATACATTTATCTAACAAACTTAAGTCAACGCAATCTTTTGAATGGACGAATTGAAGTTTTAATAATACATATGTTGATGCTTCATACAAATAGTCAATTTGATTTTAAAAAAAGGAAAAAAAATTGCTACATCACATAAACCAAACGACTTCCCGTTGCATAGCACGGGCCACTAACTAGTAAATTAAGTAATCTAGAAGTCTGGAATCCGCAGATGTGAACAACATGCTTAGGCTTGTCCTAGGGACAAGAGGAAATCATAACATATGTTATAATTAATGGGTTAGGAAACTTGTTAATGGGCCTTAGTTAATAGAACTAAGTTAACAAGTAAAGTAAACACCGACAACTTGTATTAACAATGAAAAATGGAATTATGATTAAATGAGAAAGAATGAGAAAAAATTATAAGATAATTTATATTTAATCATAAATAATGACTGACATGTTTAAAAAGGAAACTTGTAAAATGAGACATACTTAATTACACATTAAGTAAAAACATGTTATGGTAATGATGTAACCAAGCAAAAATATAAAATAGATCGTGGACTACAGACCGTGGGCCACAATCTAGAGAATAACATGTTGTAAGCTTATTAATGAACTTAAGTGAATTAAGTCGTATAACTGAAATAAATAAGCAAGATAAACTTGGTAATTTGAATAAGAATTCAATATGAATTGGAATAACCAAGTTAGCTGAAACCTGGTAAGTGAGACAAGCGCATAAAAGAATGTTTAGACATAGGGTCTAACAACATGCTAAAGTAAGGCGCTTAGATCAGTCCGTACGGTTGAGGGTGAATAACCCAAAGGGGTAGATCATCGAGGTGTTATAAGACACAAGGGGAGCGCACATTCATCTAATTGGTTTGATGGCTCCAAAGGACTGGAAGGGGAAGTACGCGGCTTCCTGAGACGTTGAAGGTGCTCCTAGTAGTCCTCTGTGGTGGTATAGTTTTGTATTGTGCTCATAGAGGTTGGGTCTGCGCGTAACTATTAGGTGGGCGGGCCTTGACTGCAGATGTAGCTATGCAGTTAGAACGCCGTGACGAGAAGGCACTAGGATAGTTCGGCGGTTGCCTCACGAGGAGGTAGAGAGGGTCACAACCAACAAGGATAGTAGACCGTTGGATATCCGTCATCAGCAGGCAGCGGGATGCGAAAAGAGTAGAGCTAACCCCAAGATATCATTTCACCTTTTACTATCGAGGTACGGGGTTGAGGGGAGACACCGCATGGATGCTTAGATTGGTTGTTATTAGGGGCGGTCGCTTAGCTCTGTAGTCTTTACTAGTTGAGGGAGGGGCCGAGGTGGGGCCTAGCCACCACGAAAACAGACCCTAGGTATATTTGTATATAGAAGTTCATTAAAGACGGGCCCATACAGATATGGAAAAGCTCCCAGCCGAGTTCTGTGTCATGCCCGTCACGAAACTCGGTGCACATTAGAGGACGTGCGATTGAGGCATCGAGCCACAATTACAATACATACGTGGGACAGTCTAGATACATGCATATCTACTCTGGGTGACGTATCGTAGACTAGAGGGCATTAATCTGATATGGAATCTGATTCGATCTATGGTGGCAGTCCATACACTTACGTAGCATAGTAATGACAAATATATGTGGAACGTAACATTGTTATGTAGACTCCGACATAGGACGAGGGACTGTGTTCACTTCTGTTGCATTACGGTGGGGACCGTGCTAGTGAGTTACCATGGGGTTTATCTCAATATTGAGAGATAGCTACATATATTGTATTAGGTGAATCCATGGGAAAGTAAATGGGTACGATGCGCATATAAGTCTTGCGTGCGATTAAACCAAGTGACCTAATAAACAAGAAAATGAAATAGAACGGTATTGATAGGGACCATTCCATTTCTGATATACTTGTATCTGTGCAGTACAGGGAAATGTATATAAGAAGCGCAATATATCATGTTCTTATCTTGTTCAGTTCACACTTGTTATTGTTATATTGTTCTTCTAGTTTTTGTATACCTGCCATGACACTTTTATTCATTTATATTTAAAAGTAATTGGACTCGCCAGACTTTATGTCTAACCCATTTTTTCCTCTTCTCTCTCTTCCGTTGCCCCCTCCCCCGGGGTTCTCAGGGTGGAAGTGCTTAGAGTTGATTTGGATTCTCTCAGCTTAGCTTGGTCTTTGGATATTGATGTACAACTTTGACTCATTGTCAACTCTCGTATGGCTTTGCTTAGGAAATATGGTTTATATTTTTGTACTCTGATATTTTTGGCAAGACAGATTATTAAACATGTAACTGGTTATTTCAAACCTATGATGTAAATTCAGTGTTTGGTACCATGATGTCATGATTTAAATAAAGTTTTTAATTCCGCTGCTATTTTACATGTTTGTCTTCTACTGTTATGGTCTTATTTACCTATAATGCTTCACGAAAGTTAGTGCATTCCCTTAGCGAGTGACATTAACGAATGTGGGGTGTCATAAAAACTACTTATGACACTATTAATTATGCTTCATGAAGTTTTAACATGTTGGGCCAGTCCAATACACTATTCTCTAATACATATTTATGTATTGACATTAATATCACATATATTAATGATCAGTGAGATATGATCATCAGTCAATCAATATACTAGTCTCAATGTTTCATTATTGTCCTATATATACAATAAAACACTGACTAGGGACATTTAAGAATTATAATACTTATTATATTATATAATCTCATGTTCAAATCACTTACTTGAAACTATATAATTCTGTATTATTATTATGAGGGCCTCAATTATGTTAATATCTATATTACGTAGTAAATATAACATAACATAATATATTTATTCAAAATAAAATATATAATCAACAATACTATTAATCACATCAAATGGATTGCCTGTAGGGCATGAAATCTAACAATCTCCCACTTGCACCAGAGTTAATCACTCATGTATCATATACTCATGAAACTAGTGTGACTATCATTCTTCTACTGAAACAGAGGTTTAGTCAGTGGGTCTGCAACATTATTATCTATTGGTACTTTGAAGATATGTATATCTCCTCTGTCAACAATTTCACTAATGAGATAGTATCACCTAAGTATGTGTTTGGATCAATAATTGTATCTTGCATTGATTAAAGCTCCATTGTTGTCACAATATATATAGATCTATTGGATCAACAATGGATGAAACTAAGTTCAATAATGAACTTCTTAATTCAAAGAGCCTCCTTTGTAGAATCAACAACTGCTTCTTGCATTAACCTAACATCATTCACAATAAGTAATATGTCATTAACATATAAAATTAGGAATATAATGTTAATCGCACTAAATTCCTTGTATATTCAAGAATCATTGGTATTTTGTGGTTCCTGAATCTCTTCTAGTTCTTCTTTATTTCCATCGGTACTCTTATAGACTAGTTCTCCCTTTAAAAGGTAACAGTTCGAGTAATAAGCACTTTATTCTCAGAAGGTTTGTAGAAATAGTATCCTTTTGTTTCTTTTGGATATTCCAAAAAATAACACTTATAAGATTCAGGTCCAAGCTTGTCAGAGGCAAGATGTTTAACAACCGCCTCACATCCCAAATCTTCATAAAAGACACACTGGAACATTTCCCAATCTATATATTATATGGTGTCTTCAAACCCGTTTTAGTGGGAACACAATTAAGTATGAATGCAGTTGTGTCAAGGGAATAACCCGAAAAAACTATTGGAAAATTCGTATGACTCATCATTGATCGTACCATATCTAATAAGGTGCGACTTCTCCTTTCGGACACACCATTCCATTGTGGTGTTGCTGAAGGAGTGAGTTGTGATACAATTCCACACTCTTTTAATCAGTCATTAAATTATTGACTTAAATATTTTTCTCCTCAATTTGTTTAAAGGGTATTTATATTCCTTTCAAGTTGATTTTGAACTTCATTTTTAAATTCTTTGAACTTTACAAAGTATTCTAGTTTGTGTTCCATAAGATACACATGACTCTATCTACTGAAATCATTAGTAAATGTAATGAAGTAATAAAACCTACCTACAGCTGATGTACTCATTGGTCCATACAAATCACTATGTATAAGAGCCAGTACATCACTAGCCCATTCATTGTGTCCAGATAAAAGTGCTTTAGTCTTTTGCCCAATAAACAAGATTTTCATTCTTCATATGATTTGAAATCAGATGACCTCAAAATTCTATCATTATGGAGTTTTGATATGCGTTTCTCGTTTATATAGCCTAAACAAAAATGCCAAAGGTATGTTGGATTTAAATCGTTAGATATAATCATCTTTGTATTTATGTTATAAACAGGAACATCAAAGTTTAGAATATAAAGACCATCAACTAATTTATGTATTTCCATAAAATATTACATTTAATAAAATGAACAACAACTGTCCTTTTATTACAAATGAAATCCAAATTTGTCTAAACAAGATATAGAATTTTTTTTGAATAGGCATGTAGGTAAGGATGAGTGGCAACTTCCTATGGTCAATGAAGCAACATTTGCTACATTTACCACTTGTAAGTCCACTTCTCTTTTTGACAAATTTTTACTCTTTTGCATTGACTGCAAATCCACACAAATATGTGATCTACGATCGGTATCTAATACCACATATGTAGAAGTAGATAAATTGACAGTTATAACATTTATACCTGATTCAGTTGAAGTTATACTTCCCCTTTTCTTTTAGATCTTCTAAGTTTGCAAGAATAATTACGTTTCGTTTTTGTTTGAGGACAATTCTAAAATTACGATGTTAGTCAAGAAATTTGATTTAATTCAATTTATCCTTCTTAAGGATCAATCTTAGTGACAAATTATTGGTGTTGTTTTCTATTTAATATCTACAGGAGATAAAATAATGATAAATCATATTACAAAATATATGTTCAATATATATACACAAATTTTGACAATCAAAATTATACATAACGTTGCATATTTATATACATATATATAAATTAAGTAAAACTTTCTCCCACTCAAATTAACACCCCTCTACTTTAATATATATCAATATATATATATATATGTATATTTAAGTGATCCAAGATCTATATCTAATCATGCCTTGAGTTAGCTTTGTTATTCCCTAAAATACAATCTTTTAGATAGACATCTTATGTCAATTATATCATATATAATTCTTGGATAGCACGATGAACAATTTTTGTTCATTTCAAATATAAGATATTTCATGCTCTTTGTCTCTAAGCTCATAATCTGATTATGGCAGCCTAGTTAAGTTAGACCCAAGTATAAACAATCTGAGTATTACAATTACTCTATTGCACGCAACCATAGTAAACATAGTGCATATGCTTTGGCATAGCCCACAACTATTTAGTATGGCACTAATATATACATATTTATGTGTATATATATATATATATATATGTATGTATATTTAAGTGATCCAAGATCTATATCTAATCATGCCTTGAGTTAGCTTTGTTATTCCCTAAAATACAATCTTTTAGATAGACATCTTATGTCAATTATATCATATATAATTCTTGAATAGCATGACGAACATTTTTTGTTCATATCAAATATAAGATATTTCGTGCTCTTTGTCTCGAAGCAAATAATCTGATTATGGCAGCCTAGTTAAGTTAGACCCAAGTATAAACAATCTGAGTATCACAATTACTCTATCGCACGTAACGTAACCATAGTAAACATAGTGCATATGCTTTGGCATAGCCCCCAACTATTTAGTACGACACTAATGAGTGTTTTTCTTAGAAGAAGTCACTTAGGACTTAATATTAAAATCAGTTTGAAGGGATTTCACAATTCAAAGTGGTAAATCACATCAGTGTCATTTATACATTTCGAAATACACATATATTACTTTGGTAATTTTAATTGCATATAGATGCATTAATATATATTTATATTTATATAAATAAAATATGTGTATGTCTATTGAATGTCATATAAGAAAACAACCATCCTTTGTTATTTCAAACATTTCAATTGCAGGTAGCAAAGATTTTTTTGGACTAACATTCCCAGCCATAATATAAAATATACATACACTTGAGACCAATAATCACATGTATTACATTTACAAAACCAAAATACTTGCATGCAATCATAATATCATATATTTACTTCAGTACTCAAATTCGCAAATACATTATTTACAAAAACTAAAAGAACTGCACGTAGGTGTTACATGCAAATTATACAAGTCGTAGCATAAACATACACTTTACTTATATATATACTACTATTTGTTCAAATGGAATCAATATAGATATTTTTTTAAATCCTCAACAGTTCATACCCATATCACCAGGCAATTTTCAAGCAAATATATATTAGATAAGAGTGTGACAGGTTCAACAATTTTTGGTATTAAAAAAAATACAACATAGTAAGTTGGCTTACATATCTACGTACGCATGCATATATAATATTTAGTACCAATTTACTTACCCCAAAATCAATCATGCAGTTTTGTATCATTTAATATACACATTCAACCTGTTATAAATTTTCAGGCAATTGACATATATGAGCTAGATTATAAATTCCAACACATTGTCCAGATGCTAGTGGCATACAAAAAATCTATATATTTGTATATAAATACCATCAACTTATCATATAAAACAACATAAGAAACCTATTGAAAAACATGTTGTATGCAACCACACAATTAGTTCATAGGCAGCATCAATATTTTACAATGGATCTGGCATTACTTTTATACCAATATGTTCATTACTAATGCAACAAAAACATATGCTTTTGCATATCTAAATATCGGTCACATATAAATTGTTGTGTGTTTTTTTAAAACATGCACAAACATTTAGACCCAAGCATCAACATATAAATATGGTTTTCATTGAAACCAATTCTCTTCCCATATACTAACACATATATATATTAATAAAAAAAAGTCATACCTGCTTAAAAATATATTCATATATGCATCATGATTCATTTCAAATGCCAACGAGATATAGTAGATTATCAAAATCCCATTTTATGAACCTACAACCCTAAACTGGTATTGTAATCATGTCTGAAAGGATGCATTTAGTAAACTTTAGATGTGTATACATGAATAAAACTGCAATATCAGCGGAGTAATAATTCATGGAAATTCATATATATGAGCATGTATGCATTGACTTAAATAAATTGAACAAAATCAGTCATACTGATTTGAGTTTGCAATAGAAAAGAATATAACCAAAAACATTAAACAACATACTGCACAAATCATTAAATCAATAACATTCACTTTCAATTATCAAATAGATTTTTATTTAGTGTTTAATGTTAAGATCTGGCAATATATATACCAAATTATAATAAGGTATATCTTGACACCATGTATTTATATGCAAACATTATAAAAGCAAAAAAGCAAGTTATACTTGCTGCAGCTTTCATGCAGCATTCATATCATTATAAATAACAAATTGAAAATGAAAACATCCTATTGTTAATTAAAACAGGCTATTGTATCATATACAATTATGTCAAATTCAAAATTAAAATAGGCTATTACTAATTAAATAGTATATTGAAAATCATATTTCTTTTTGTGAATTGATTGAGGCATACACACACACACACACATGTCAACTGGAACAAATTTCACCACTATAATATCCATTTATATATATATATATATATATGTGTGTGTGTGTGTGTGTGTGTGTGTGTGTGTGTAAAACCAATGTTGCTGCCTATGGATTTATGCCCTGCTATTGGATGATTCTCTAGTTTAAAGATAGCACATAATATTTACTAACCTTACACATTTATATATGTTGCTTCTAACATGAATTATATTGCTTGTTAAAAGCATTCAAGAAATATATTTGTGCAAGCAGGCTTAAATATACATGTGTTCAACAGAGTGTGGTTTTATCAATACAGTATATAATCTGCATATACCTATACAAACTAGTCCATAGGATATATATATATATATATAAGATGTAAACCAATATAAATATATATAATTTCCACTGAAAATTTATATTGCAGATTATATATATCAGAATCATGTACAAATTGAAGATATAAAATTACAAATCATATTTGCAGATAACATGCATCAATATGCACACATGTGAATGATTCAAATAATTTACATAGATATAGAGATTCATGTCTTAGTGCATGAATCAATTCTTAGAACTATTCAATGTTCAAATTCTTATACACACACACACAAACATCAAGGAAGTAAAACCAGGTCTATCTTGCTGTATTTCTTAAAACACTTCTAGAGAATATTTACCTATATAAATATATAATTCTAGTAGCTTTTATGTTAAATAACCAACATATAAGATAAGCTCTTGTAAACAAGTATACTTTAAACATGTTAAAAAAGATGCAAACATATAAGATATATGCAAATATTAACATACATATATAATTAGAGTAAATGCACTCGTAATATAGCAGTATAAAATTGTTGTGGTAAACATAGGCATACACTTCATAATTCATATAAAATCAGGCATAAGTATTAATGTTATAAGTCTACTAGCATATACTAAATCAAGGAATCAGAAACTGATGTTTTGCAAGTCATACTTGCAACATCGATGCAACACTATGTATCTTAGAAAGTAAACCCGATCAAACAGTTTCATTGATTTAAAGCATAGAAAACCAAGCCAAAGGACTTAATATTTTGATCAACTAGTAAAAATTAAGTTTCGAATATATATATATATATATATATATATATATATATATATATATTTATATATATATATATATATATATGCTTTTAATTGCAGCAATCAAACATATCTGATTCTAAGTTAAATAGTGTTCAGCCATACTAGTAGATTCAAACAAATATCAAAATACTTAGACTTAACTGATCAATTCATATGTTCAATATTCAGTGGGTCAAGTATTAGTAATACAAAACAGAGTTAATATCCAGTATTAACCATGAATTCATTTCGTAATTTTTTATATGAAATAAAAAATGTATTTGCAGTAAAACAATTGTACATCCAAAATGAATTTTGTGTCACATCCCCATTACATTTTTGCATCATAGACAGTGTTCACAACACTTCTAATTGTTGCATGTACTTATATATACAATACTAAATACACAGTTAACCCAATCAATTAATTTCACAAAACCTCGCTCTGATACCACTGAAGGGTTTTGATTGATCTAATCTAAATCTAACAACCTTAATGATGGGATCTAAGCGGTATTCAACAAATCGAGTAATGTGTACCTCTTTATTTTGCAAAATCTCCAACTTAAGGAAAATTGGATCGATTCAAATCTGGAACGCCACTTGATGTCTGTTTCTCTACCGGTATCCACGAACGAGTCTCTTGATTCGTCTCACGAGAAGATATTTGGTACTATCCATAACCAATCTATAATTTTCGATTGTGGAATTTGTTTACTTTGTGTGTATTAAAAATGGAAGAAGTCGACCCCTTTTAAAACGATTATAACGTATCCACCCTAGAAAAAATTGACCTACCAAGTCAAGGAATTTTAAATATTAATGCTTGACCATTGAAAATTCAAATAATGGTTATCTCTTTCTAAACATTTTAATTGAGTGACCCTATAGGTTATTACAATGTTGGCAATAATTTTAAGCTATATTTAGTAAAGAAAAACATCATAGCACAACATTAATGAAATGGCCTCTGCCTTCGCTCTTCCCCAAAACCTATCCACGATTACCGAAGCTTCTCCCCTATAACAACCCACAAATTCTGAACCAATTTAAAATTTTTAGTTTAGAAATTTTAATGGAATTTTAATGTTTAAAATAATTTATTTCAAATAATAACGACTAAAAATTTATTTTAATCAAAGTTAGAACGAATAATTTTAATTTAATTATAAAAGGAGTAAAAAATAACGCGGTAGTTTGAAAATTTGAATTTGAACTTTGATTGACTGTACAAGATGCAAAATAAATCGGATTTTAGTGAAACCAAAAATATTAGAATCTATTTAAAAATATCTTTCCAACAAATCCGAAAAATTGAAATTTCATAGCGGGAATCAAAAGTTATGCCCAGTATAAAATTCAGAATAGTCGTTGTAGAAATTATATATATTTTTTAATATAAAAATATCCATTTTCAAACGACATCCGTTTTCGACGAAACCACTTTTGTTGGAACTGTAATGTCAAATCATTGTTATGTTTCAATTTTCATAATTTTTAGAATTAATATGTGAGCGTGGCAAAAGAAAATATGTTTTGTCAATTTCAGTCAAATTCGATCTACTTGAAAATGGTCATTTTTCAAACAGTCTCCAAATTCGACGATGTTAGTTTTGTTAGGACCGTATCGCCAAACCATAACTAGAAATATTTTTTCTAGAATTTTTAGAGTAAGTATGTAACTCCAGTAAATTAAAATATACGTTGGAATTTGTATGTTGTTTATTTTAAAATATTACGTTTTAAGTGAAACAATTATAGACTTCAGAATTGGGCTTCGCCACTAATCCCATTGCGTTCAGAAGGCCTTAAAACCTATTGTTAGGCAGTAAGTGGGCCTGATTTGGACATAGTTTAGTTTTTGACTTTAAAACACGCTTAACGGTGGAAATATTATTATTTTATTCCTCTAAACCCTAAAAACAATGGCAGCCACCGTTTTCATTCGATGGCCACGAACATTCAAAACATCCCGACTCAATATCCTGCAATCCGTTCAACGAAATTCAAAACTTAATACATGAAAACGAAGCACTCGACGAGATCTTTCTATCCATACGGGTGATGGATATCAATTGGATTCGGAATCGCCACAAAATGGCCTGGAAAGACGCGCGTTCTTCATAGTTTTCGAGGTAGTAGGGGCCACCGCGACTGGCGGGGCTTGGGGCGCAGGTGGAGGATGAGACGACCCGAACTTCCCCGTGAAGGAAAGAACGGATAGAATTGAGGACAAGACAAAATAGAACGCAAACAGAAGAACATTTCATTGTTATTACAACAATTCCATCAGATACAAGAATATACAGAGTATAAATGATTAAATTACATTCGACAAATATCAGAGATTACAATAAATTACATAGCAGCGGAGAAATGTACAAAACACAACTAGAAGTGATACACGGATACAGAGCTTTCCGAGCATCGTTCCAGCTGTTAATCAGGACCCTGTGAATATAAATCTGCAAAACCAAAACTACTAGCTGCCCGTGTGGAAAATAGGGGCACCCAGAGTTTAGGTTAAAACAATAAACTCCAGGTCAGTCATGTGACTGGTGTGAGAACTAAAACAGTTATTAATATTGGTTTTAAAGTTAGGTAAATCAAGGGACCACGCCGTATAACACGGAACGGGTTTCCTCCCAAGAATACCAGTGCATAAAACAAACAGCGCAATGCTAAATAAAGAAAAATGAAGCTGTTATAAGACCCAGGTCCCATCACACAATGCAACGCAAGCCAGAGGATAGGGTTTTTACCTTATAACAGCCAAAGCATGCTTGATACGTTTAAAACACATTATTTTGATATTACTATAAGTGTATAGTGTCAAAACAATTTCACATCATAAATATCAATCATAGGCGGCATGGGTACCATCTATCATGTCGCCATACTAGTTCTACAATTAAAACCGCAATATCACGTATTGGAAATTGGATTCCGTCATGAGCCGAGGCAAGGGGAAAGCTCCTCTCCGCGTTCGAGACACTCTAGCAATGCCTCAGGACCCCACTCTGATCCTTTGGAACCTCCAAGGCCGGTCCTCTCTTACTTTTGAGGATTAATTATTCCTGAACACACGTTTCCCGGTCCTTACAGACCTATATCCGAGGCGCCTCATATCCAACAACCACACAGGTGAAAAGTATATAAATGTCAGGGCTGGTAGGTCACTGACACCACCCTAGCTAGAAAGAAACGTCGTGCACTCCTTGGGTCCGTATCCCGTTTTTGACTCATACCGAGGTGTGAGGCTCGCGAATTCACGTTATACACAAAGCTTCGCCACACAGGCCGTGCTTTGATCATCAACCACAAGACTTTGCTTTTCAACAGAAGCCCTGATCAATTGCCACTTACGCGTGCCACACAGGCAATTCACTCCATGCGACTGATGTCCATCGATATACAACCTCTGAGCTCGTATGTCTCAGAGAAGGGCGTTAAGCAAGAGAATAAATTCTCCGCCGCCAAACAGATGTATATTTAATAGAGATCAATCAACACAGAATAAAATCCAATGTCAGACACACAATCCATTTACAAGTTCGTTCTGGGTCTGAACCAAACCGGAGGCACTTTCCTCGCATATCCATCCATCTCCAAGTACGTCTGGACGATCACCAACTGATTCCCTCATCCTGGGTGTACAGCCCAATCAAGATCATCAGTAATCACCCAAACGATGTGAAGACTTCCGGTCTTCAACCACCGTCTTCATCTTCGACATCTCGTCGAATCGGTTATTCAGAATGGGTATAAACCCGGCCTTTCTGAATAACCCACGTATATAATAAACGAATGTTACACAAACACAACAAACGCCTCATTCCAATTCAGAATATTCTTTTATTCACAAAATCACATTTTTAGGGAAAGGTTCCCATTAATTTTATCCAAGATAAATTCTTCTAAATTTATTCTTTAATCTTCCTTTGGATATCATTTCAAACCATATCATGGTTTTCCAAACTAGTCGGGATTAGCGAACCACACCGAAGTAATTATTTATTTTATTTCCCAATCCCAACCTATATATCCCATGGAGAAAACTGGTAATACTCCACATCTAACACCACTGTGTTATCGGTAAAATTAATTACCGTTTCACGTTCAAATCTAATTAAAGATTTAACTATCGCTTTGGAGCAAAACTGGTGGTACTCCATTCTCGATCACCTTTCAGATTTGATAATTTAAATTATCAATTCACTTTTCAATCTAATTAAAGATTCATTAAAACTCCACTTAGTTTTAATCTTTTCAAAAATCAACATCTTGCCTTTAACTGGGTTAAAGAACCAATGTCATCTAAAACACGATCAACGATAAACCCAAATCACATTTGATATTAAATACAAGGCTCTGAATAGAAAATATATCGGCTTATATTCAATATCAAATTCTGAAACCAACAAATAGCGTATTGGAAATAACGATATAAAATATATCTTTCAAATTCCCATAACAATATCCGTATAGTCACGAAATCCAATATCGAAATATTCCGAAGATAATTTCGATTCAACTCCAGTCCAATTTTTCCCAAATCATTTCTTATGATTTTACACAAATTATAGATATTTTTAATAATTTTATCAAGGCCCGTACAGTCGATTTCCATCAACGGCCATCGAACTGCACTTACAGCGACCTTTTCTGAATTTGATTTGGACATAATTCCAAATCCAACCGTTAGATTTCAAATTTCTAATATTCATTGGAAAGCTCTTTTCGATACGAACCCAACGGTTCCGGTTTTAGGAGAATCCAACGGTCGGATCTCCCGCAACGTCAATTCGAAGTTAATGGTCGAAATTCACGAACTGCCGCGGCGCGGCGCGTTCTATTCAGGCCATTATATATATAATATATATATATTATATATATTTCGTCGATTTCCTTTTAAAACGAATTTTATAAATCGTTTTATTCGTTTCTAAAACAATTCAACTTCCATATTCAATTTCAAATCGATTTGATTTCAATTCACATTCTAATTCGTTTCAATTCAATTCAATTTGAATTCTAATTCGTTTCAATTCAATTCAATTTGAATTCTAATTCGTTTCAATTCAATTCAATTTGAATTTTCTATTCAATTCGAATTCAAATTCACTTTCTATTCAATTCGAATTCAAATTCACTTTCTATTCAATTCGAATCGAATTCATTTACTATTCGATTCGAATTCATTTCAAATTGATTCAATAAAATTTCAATTTGAATTTTTAATCTAATTTAATTTGAATTTCATTTCAAAATATTAAGTTTTGAAATCACTTTTCAATATTCATTATAAAACGAATAAAATCGATATGTAAATGTCGTTCACGTCTAAATAGCGCATCTCTAATCCACACGGCTTTATATATTTCAATAAATTCGATATTCTATTCAACAATTGAATATTTATTCTATTCAACACATGAATCTATGTTTTTTTCAACACACGACTAATCTCAACACATGAGTACTGTCAACACATCACTATTTTTGTTATGTAAAATATTTTAGAGAACTATGGTATCTATCGTTTGATTTTAATTAGACTTCTACTGGGAAGTAGTTCTAATCGTAAATATGATATAGATGTAATTTTTATTATTTAAAATATTTTACTCAACACACGAATATTTTCAACACATGAACATCGTCAACACATGACTATTTTTATATTCAACACATGACTTTTCTTTTATAATATTCCTTATTTTCCCGATTGGAATGAGGCCCAATCAATCACCATATAACGTTAATTATATGGATTCCATACAACACATGTATATAACAGCATTGATAAACAATCAACCATCAACCAAAGTGCACTACACTGTATAAGCATCAAATATAGATATCTAACGCTTATAACAGCCTGTCAATCAATTGATCGACATATTTAATCAATCAGGATGAGTGAACTTCAAATTTCATCCCAACACCCGTTTGGGGTTTCAAACAATCAAACACAGATTTTATTTGTGCAGTTGGGCGACGTGTAAAATTTATCGACCCAATCAATATCAGTCAAATTAGTGTATATAAACAAATCGACCAATTTGTTTATAAATATTTATTTATTCACTTTCACGTTAAAAATTATATTTTTAATGATCAAACTATTTTATTTTAACACTTGAATTTCTATTCAGTTCATTTATTCAATAAATGATTACTTTTATTTTTCTAACATATTTTAGAAAATTTCGGCGGCATAACGGCACGATACTAGAAACGGGACAAGGCCTAGCCTTATCTCCGGTCTAGTGAAGGCCCACGCCATTCACACATCAATCAAATCAATTTCAATTCACCAAACAATTCAATTTAAACCAATTAGACTAACCAACTACGCAACCAAACAATTTAACAAACAAGCCATCCATGGTCTGTGGATGACGGGTGTCGGGTGCTACTAAGCACCGTCTGCATCCTAGTATATATATATAACTAGAAAAAGAGAATTTGAGTGAGAAGTTCTCACCGAAAGCTATCCAATACCACGACTCTTCATTAATAGAAATCTTCTTCGTTATCCCATCTTCGTCATCTTCGTTGCCCGTAGTCACTATATATATAAAAATCACACATTTTTATATTTCGATGTCTTTAAAATAAAAATCACATTTTTATTTATTCACTTTCAATTTAAAAGTCATATTTTTATAATCACTTCATATATTTAAAAATCGAATTTTTTTTTCTATGCTATTCAATATATAAAAATCATATTTTTACTTCGATGTTCAATATATAAAAATCATATTTTTATTCCGAAGTTCAATATATAAAAATCATATTTTTATTTCGAAGCTATATAGATAAAATTTATATTTTATCATGCTATTTTTCACATAAAGGTTTCGCCTTTTTAAAAATAAATTTTTCGCCTTTTCAAATATGAAGTTTTCATTTTATTTCACTACATATATAAAGGTGATAATTTTTCCTATCTTACCTATATAAAAATTATATTTTTATACTTCCTATGATGTAAAAATTATATTTTTACTTTAAAAATATAAAAATCATATCTTACATCTCTTACTAAATAAAATTTTCGTCTTTTCTATTTTAAAGATCACATCTTTTCTTTTATAAAGTTTAAATCTCTTCCTTCATAAAGTTTAAATCTTTTCAAAAAAAATCAGTTTTTAAACAAACAAAAAAAAACAGTTTTTAAACTTAAAATCGAAATTAGTTTTAAACTTTAAAATAAAAACAGTATTTAATCTTTTTTTTCAGTTTATATAAAACAAAAATAAAATAATAAATAAAAAAGAAAAAAAAAACATACAGGGGGGGGGGTCTTCTCCGTTCGTCAGTGGCTGAGGGGAGGGGGGGAACTCGTGGCGGAGGCGCCTGGCGGGGTGGTGGGTCTCCGGTCTAGGGCGGTGGTTTTGGTGAGGGGAAAAGGAGCGGGACGCGAGGGCGAGGGGGTTCGGGTTCGGGGCATTCGAATGGAGGAAGAAGGAGGAGAGGAGGGAGAAGGAAGCGGCGGCGAGGCTCCGCTGGGCGCGACGGCGGTGCTCCGCCTAGGGCTTCGATCGGATTCTTTTTTTTTTTCTTTTGAAATGAATTTGGACGGGGGGGGGGGGGGCAGAACGGTTAAAGGGGGAGAGGGTTTTTCTTTTTTTTTATTTTTTTTTATTATGTTATTATTTTATTATTTTTAAAAGTTGACTTTTACATACGTCATCTAAACGAGGCCCACCACCTGTCGTCCATAGCGTATTACCCCCATTCCGAACACAATGGGATATGTATCGCAAGCTGATTTGATTGTTACAATCAGTTTCCGTTAAATTTATATTTAAATCACTATATTGAATTTTAAACGTACATTTCAAATTACCGGGGTCACATACTAACTCTAAAAATTCCCGAAAAATATTTTCTAGCTTCGTATTGGCGATACGGTCCTAACAAAACTAGTTTCGTCGAATTCTGAGACCGTTGGAAAAATGGCCAATTTCCAGTCGATTAAAATCAACTGAAACTGGTCAAACGCGTTTTCCTTTGCCACGCTCACATATTGATTCGAAAAATTATGAAATTTGAAACCTAGCAATAATTTGACATCACGGACCCAACAAAACTGGTTTCGTCGAAATCCGAGGTCATTTGCAAAATGTCCATTTTTAAGGGCCTGAATTCCATAGCGACTATTCAGAATTTTCAACTGGACATATCTTTTGATTCACGCTATGAAATGTGGATTTTTCGGATTCGTTGGAAAGATATCATCATTTAGATCCTAACATTTTTGGTTTCACTAAAATCCGGATTGTTTTGCACCCGGTACATTCAATTGAAGTTTGAAATCGAATTATCGAACTACCGCGCCATTTTCCATTCTATTTATAATTATATATAAATATTTATATTCTAACGACGACGTATATAATATATACGTCGAATTCTATTCAAAATAAATTTTTGTCGATATTATTTAAAATAATTCATTTTGAATGTTCAAAATTCGCTAAAATTGCCAAAATAAAAATTTTAAACTGGCCCAGATTTTCGGGTTGTTACAATCTCCCCCACTTAAAACTTTTCGTCCCCGAAAAGGAACAAAGTCGAAAGTGGTTTGATTAATCAGCTCTACGTTCGATCTGGCTTGCATTCTCCAACTCTTCAGTTTCTGAGAATTTTCAAAATTTCAAAAATTTGGCTAACACCCTAAATTTTCGAAAAATTTCGCCATAACCTCCCCTGCACCGGGAGCATCGGGGAATTTCAAATAGCTTCCCCGGTCCTTCAGATCTCAAAAAGAAAAATCCAAGCGGCTAGCCAATAGGCTCATAAAATCATCATCACCCAAACAAAACAGTAAATTATGTAGTAAACATGTACCTATTTGTCGGGCAAACAAATTTTATTCTCTGCTCTAGCCTCCTTGCTATGACCTGTTCAATGTAAGTATATGTATGTGCAAGCAAATGCGACCAATTTTCAATACAATTCAATGTTTGGTTCAATTAGGCTAAATGGTTCAAAATTATCCAACATATAAACAAACAACACAAACATCAATCAATTAGTGGATTAGAGTTTCAAATTCATAATTTTGATACATATATACAAAAAATCATGTTTTTGATAACAATTCACAACAATGAATCTATCTATATAAGTTTTGGTTCTCACACCAGTCTAATGGAAATATATAGAAAATCACACCTTCGAAACACGAACATAAATACTGATGATGTGGCCACATCACCAGAATTATCCCCGGGTGTCTAGAATGTGATTCTATATCTATCCAGTATATTAAAACTTCGACTATACGTTCATGACGCGTATACGCGAAATCTATATATACTCGATTGTCCATATCCAAAATAAATGAATATTCAAATACGTATAAAGCAATTTAAATTTTCAAAACAAAATTGTTTTCATTTGAAAAATATACTCTTCACACTCGTTCTAGGATACTACTGATCCTATCTCTAACGAGTCATTCTAATTGGATATTACTAATCCAATATCTGATGAATTCTTTCGTATGGTTCTAATGTGTCTTGTTCTCGAGCTCTGTAAACCAAGGCTCTGATACCAAACTGAGACGACCCGAACTTCCCCGTGAACGAAAGAACGGATAGAATTGAGGACAAGACAAAATAGAACGCAAACAGAAGAACATTTCATTGTTATTACAACAATTCCATCAGATACAAGAATATACAGAGTATAAATGATTAAATTACATTCGATAAATATCAGAGATTACAATAAATTACATAGCAGCGGAGAAATGTACAAAACACAACTAGAAGTGATACACAGATACAGAGCTTTCCGAGCATCGTTCCAGCTGTTAATCAGGACCCTGTGAATATAAATCTGCAAAACCAAAACTACTAGCTGCCCGTGTGGAAAATAGGGGCACCCAGAGTTTAGGTTAAAACAATAAACTCCAGGTCAGTCATGTGACTGGTGTGAGAACTAAAACAGTTATTAATATTGGTTTTAAAGTTAGGTAAATCAAGGGACCACGCCGTATAACACGGAACGAGTTTCCTCCCAAGAATACCAGTGCATAAAACAAACAGCGCAATGCTAAATAAAGAAAAATGAAGCTGTTATAAGACCCAGGTCCCATCACACAATGCAACGCAAGCCGGAGGATAGGGTTTTTACCTTATAACAGCCAAAGCATGCTTGATACGTTTAAAACACATTATTTTGATATTACTATAAGTGTATAGTGTCAAAACAATTTCACATCATAAATATCAATCATAGGCGGCATGGGTACCATCTATCATGTCGCCATACTAGTTCTACAATTAAAACCGCAATATCACGTATTGGAAATTGGATTCCGTCATGAGCCGAGGCAAGGGGCAAGCTCCTCTCCGCGTTCGAGACACTCTAGCAATGCCTCAGGACCCCACTCTGATCCTTTGGAACCTCCAAGGCCGGTCCTCTCTTACTTTTGAGGATTAATTATTCCTGAACACACGTTTCCCGGTCCTTACAGACCTATATCCGAGGCGCCTCATATCCAACAACCACACAGGTGAAAAGTATATAAATGTCAGGGCTGGTAGGTCACTGACACCACCCTAGCTAGAAAGAAACGTCGTGCACTCCTTGGGTCCGTATCCCGTTTTTGACTCATACCGAGGTGTGAGGCTCGCGAATTCACGTTATACACAAAGCTTCGCCACACAGGCCGTGCTTTGATCATCAACCACAAGACTTTGCTTTTCAACAGAAGCCCTGATCAATTGCCACTTACGCGTGCCACATAGGCAATTCACTCCATGCGACTGATGTCCATCGATATACAACCTCTGAGCTCGTATGTCTCAGAGAAGGGCGTTAAGCAAGAGAATAAATTCTCCGCCGCCAAACAGATGTATATTTAATAGAGATCAATCAACATAGAATAAAATCCAATGTCAGACACACAATCCATTTACAAGTTCGTTCTGGGTCTGAACGAAACCGGAGGCACTTTCCTCGCATATCCATCCATCTCCAAGTACGTCTGGACGATCACCAACTGATTCCCTCATCCTGGGTGTACAGCCCAATCAAGATCATCAGTAATCACCCAAACGATGTGAAGACTTCCGGTCTTCAACCATCGTCTTCATCTTCGACATCTCGTCGAATCGGTTATTCAGAATGGGTATAAACCCGGCCTTTCTGAATAACCCATGTATATAATAAACGAATGTTACAAAAACACAACAAACGCCTCATTCCAATTCAGAATATTCTTTTATTCACAAAATCACATTTTTAGGGAAAGGTTCCCATTAATTTTATCCAAGATAAATTCTTCTAAATTTATTCTTTAATCTTCCTTTGGATATCATTTCAAACCATATCATGGTTTTCCAAACTAGTCGGGATTAGCGAACCACACCGAAGTAATTATTTATTTTATTTCCCAATCCCAACCTATATATCCCATGGAGAAAACTGGCAATACTCCACATCTAACACCACTGTGTTATCGGTAAAATTAATTACCATTTCACGTTCAAATCTAATTAAAGATTTAACTATCGCTTTGGAGCAAAACTGGTGGTACTCCATTCTCGATCACCTTTCAGATTTGATAATTTAAATTATCAATTCACTTTTCAATCTAATTAAAGATTCATTAAAACTCCACTAGTTTTAATCTTTTCAAAAATCAACATCTTGCCTTTAACTGGGTTAAAGAACCAATGTCATCTAAAACACGATCCACGATAAACCCAAATCACATTTGATATTAAATACAAGGCTCTGAATAGAAAATATATCGGCTTATATTCAATATCAAATTCTGAAACCAACAAATATCGTATTGGAAATAACGATATAAAATATATCTTTCAAATTCCCATAACAATATCCGTATAGTCACGAAATCCAATATCGAAATATTCCGAAGATAATTTCGATTCAACTCCAGTCCAATTTTTCCCAAATCATTTCTTATGATTTTACACAAATTATAGATATTTTTAATAATTTTATCAAGGCCCGTACAGTCGATTTCCATCAACGGCCATCGAACTGCACTTACAGCGACCTTTTCTGAATTTGATTTGGACATAATTCCAAATCCAACCGTTAGATTTCAAATTTCTAATATTCATTGGAAAGCTCTTTTCGATACGAACCCAACGGTTCCGGTTTTAGGAGAATCCAACGGTCGGATCTCCCGCAACGTCAATTCGAAGTTAATGGTCGAAATTCACGAACTGCCGCGGCGCGGCGCGTTCTATTCAGGCCATTATATATATAATATATATATATTATATATATTTCGTCGATTTCCTTTTAAAACGAATTTTATAAATCGTTTTATTCGTTTCTAAAACAATTCAACTTCCATATTCAATTTCAAATCGATTTGATTTCAATTCACATTCTAATTCGTTTCAATTCAATTCAATTTGAATTCTAATTCGTTTCAATTCAATTCAATTTGAATTCTAGTTCGTTTCAATTCAATTCAATTTGAATTTTCTATTCAATTCGAATTCAAATTCACTTTCTATTCAATTCGAATTCAAATTCACTTTCTATTCAATTCGAATCGAATTCATTTACTATTCGATTCGAATTCATTTCAAATTGATTCAATAAAATTTCAATTTGAATTTTTAATCTAATTTAATTTGAATTTCATTTCAAAATATTAAGTTTTGAAATCACTTTTCAATATTCATTATAAAACGAATAAAATCGATATATAAATGTCGTTCACGTCTAAATAGCGCATCTCTAATCCACACGGCTTTATATATTTCAATAAATTCGTTATTCTATTCAACAATTGAATATTTATTCTATTCAACACATGAATCTATGTTTTTTTCAACACACGACTAATCTCAACACATGAGTACTGTCAACACATCACTATTTTTGTTATGTAAAATATTTTAGAAAACTATGGTATCTATCGTTTGATTTTAATTAGACTTCTACTGGGAAGTAGTTCTAATCGTAAATATGATAAAGATGTAATTTTTATTATTTAAAATATTTTACTCAACACACGAATATTTTCAACACATGAACATCGTCAACACATGACTATTTTTATATTCAACACATGAATTTTCTTTTATAATATTCCTTATTTTCCCGATTGGAATGAGGCCCAATCAATCACCATATAACGTTAATTATATGGATTCCATACAACACATGTATATAACAGCATTGATAAACAATCAACCATCAACCAAAGTGCACTACACTGTATAAGCATCAAATATAGATATCTAACGCTTATAACAGCCTGTCAATCAATCGATCGACATATTTAATCAATCAGGATGAGTGAACTTCAAATTTCATCCCAACACCCGTGTGGGGTTTCAAACAATCAAACACAGATTTTATTTGTGCAGTTGGGCGATGTGTAAAATTTATCGACCCAATCAATATCAGTCAAATTAGTGTATATAAACAAATCGGCCGATTTGTTTATAAATATTTATTTATTCACTTTCACGTTAAAAATTATATTTTTAACGATCAAACTATTTTATTTTAACACTTGAATTTCTATTCAGTTCATTTATTCAATAAATGATTACTTTTATTTTTCTAACATATTTTAGAAAATTTCGGCGGCATAACGGCACGATACTAGAAACGGGACAAGGCCTAGCCTTATCCCCGGTCTAGTGAAGGCCCACGCCATTCACACATCAATCAAATCAATTTCAATTCACCAAACAATTCAATTCAAACCAATTAGACTAACCAACTACGCAACCAAACAATTTAACAAACAAGCCATCCATGGTCTGTGGATGACGGGTGTCGGGTGCTACTAAGCACCGTCTGCATCCTAGTATATATATATATAACTAGAAAAAGAGAATTTGAGTGAGAAGTTCTCACCGAAAGCTATCCAATACCACGACTCTTCATTAATAGAAATCTTCTTCGTTATCCCATCTTCGTCATCTTCGTTGCCCGTAGTCACTATATATATAAAAATCACACATTTTTATATTTCGATGTCTTTAAAATAAAAATCACATTTTTATTTATTCACTTTCAATTTAAAAGTCATATTTTTATAATCACTTCATATATTTAAAAATCGAATTTTTTTTCTATGCTATTCAATATATAAAAATCATATTTTTACTTCGATGTTCAATATATAAAAATCATATTTTTATTCCGAAGTTCAATATATAAAAATCATATTTTTATTTCGAAGCTATATAGATAAAATTTATATTTTATCATGCTATTTTTCACATAAAGGTTTCGCCTTTTTAAAAATAAATTTTTCGCCTTTTCAAATATGAAGTTTTCATTTTATTTCACTACATATATAAAGGTGATAATTTTTCCTATCTTACCTATATAAAAATTATATTTTTATACTTCCTATGATGTAAAAATTATATTTTTACTTTAAAAATATAAAAATCATATCTTACATCTCTTACTAAATAAAAATTTCGTCTTTTCTATTTTAAAGATCACATCTTTTCTTTTATAAAGTTTAAATCTCTTCCTTCTTAAAGTTTAAATCTTTTCAAAAAAATCAGTTTTTAAACAAACAAAAAAAAAACAGTTTTTAAACTTAAAATCGAAATTAGTTTTAAACTTTAAAATAAAAACAGTATTTAATCTTTTTTTCAGTTTATATAAAACAAAAATAAAATAATAAATAAAAAAGAAAAAAAAAACTTACAGGGGGGGTCTTCTCCGTTCGTCAGTGGCTGAGGGGAGGGGGGGGAACTCGTGGCGGAGGCGCCTGGCGGGGTGGTGGGTCTCCGGTCTAGGGCGGCGGTTTTGGTGAGGGGAAAAGGAGCGGGACGCGAGGGCGAGGGGGTTCGGGTTCGGGGCATTCGAATGGAGGAAGAAGGAGGAGAGGAGGGAGAAGGAAGCGGCGGCGAGGCTCCGCTGGGCGCGACGGCGGTGCTCCGCCTAGGGCTTCGATCGGATTTTTTTTTTCTTTTGAAATGAATTTGGACGGGGGGGGGGGGGGGGGGGGCAGAACGGTTAAAGGGGGAGAGGGTTTTTTTTTCTTTTCTTTTTTTATTTATTATTTTTAAAAGTTGACTTTTACATACGTCATCTAAACGAGGCCCACCACCTGTCGTCCATAGCGTATTACCCCCATTCCGAACACAATGGGATATGTATCGCAAGCTGATTTGATTGTTACAATCAGTTTCCGTTAAATTTATATTTAAATCACTATATTGAATTTTAAACGTACATTTCAAATTACCGGGGTCACATACTAACTCTAAAAATTCCCGAAAAATATTTTCTAGCTTCGTATTGACGATACGGTCCTAACAAAACTAGTTTCGTCAAATTCTGAGACCGTTGGAAAAATGGCCAATTTCCAGTCGATTAAAATCAACTGAAACTGGTCAAACGCGTTTTCCTTTGCCACGCTCACATATTGATTCGAAAAATTATGAAATTTGAAACCTAGCAATAATTTGACATCACGGACCCAACAAAACTGGTTTCGTCGAAATCCGAGGTCATTTGCAGAATGTCCATTTTTAAGGGCCTGAATTCCATAGCGACTATTCAGAATTTTCAACTGGACATATCTTTTGATTCACGCTATGAAATGTGGATTTTTCGGATTCGTTGGAAAGATATCATCATTTAGATCCTAACATTTTTGGTTTCACTAAAATCCGGATTGTTTTGCACCCGGTACATTCAATTGAAGGTTGAAATCGAATTATCGAACTACCGCGCCATTTTCAATTCTATTTATAATTATATATAAATATTTATATTCTAACGACGACGTATATAATATATACGTCGAATTCTATTCAAAATAAAATTTTGTCGATATTATTTAAAATAATTCATTTTAAATGTTCAAAATTCGCTAAAATTGCCAAAATAAAAATTTTAAACTGGCCCAGATTTTCGGGTTGTTACAGAGGACATCGCGGGCTTCAAGGTGGCGCCCCTCGATCGGTCTCCGGCTTCTTCATTTGGCAGCGAGGAGGAGAGAGGAAGTGGAGCTTTTGGGTTTGAGTAACGTCAGAAGGAGGAAGAAAAGAACGACGGGAAGAAAGCTGATGTGGAGGGGATTAAAGAATTAATAAAGTAATTAATTAATTTTAATTATCTCATATAGTAACCAAATCTTTAAAATTCCATAACTCAATCAATTTTCATCGGAATCGGACGATTTCAGGTGCGTTAGAATCGCAGAAAAGAGAGCGTCGCCATGGAACAAACAAGATCAGAAATGGAGCACTTTGAAAATTCAGACAAATCGATGTGAGATATCTATTTTGAATTTTAAATTAATTATTTATTGCAAATGTGAAATTTATATTTATTTCTTGTTCATGTTGTATATATAATTATTGCAATGTTGCTTTGTTCTGTGATTGCGATGCACCACTAAATTGAATTGTGTATTCATGATTGTCAAAATTTTGTGTATACGATAAAAACCATGTTTTTAATGTATATATGAAATATACTATATTCATGTGTGTCGAGTCAATGTATAAAATAAAAACCATAATTTTATATTATATATATAAAATAAAAGGTGTCCTTGTTTGATTCGATAAAAAGAATGATATAATAAAAATAACCTTTCTATCAAAACATGTAAATTGAAATAAAAATTATCATTTGTATCAAAACATGTTATTGAAAGAAATTTAACATTTGTGCCAAAAAGATTAGAATAAAAAAATTAGAAATAAAAGACTAGAATAAAAAAATTAGAAATAAAAGATCAGAATAAAAAGACTATTATAAAAGATTTCATTTATGTTGTCATTTTGTTCAACAAAAAGAGTAAAATTAAAAATATATTTTATTGTCATAAAAAGAATAGAATTTAAAGATTACAATTTTTATTAAAAATATATAGAATTTAAAGATTACATTTTTATGTAATATTGTTTACAATAAAAAGAACTGAAATAAAAGATTAGATTTTTGTTGTCATTTGTTGCCAATAAAAAGTATTGAAATAAAAGATTAGATTTTCATTGTTATTTGTTTACAATAAAAAGAATAGATTTAAAAATAACATTTTTATTGTTAAGTTAGTTACAGTAAAAAGAATTGATACAAAAGAAACATTTTTATTGTCATTTTAGTTGTAGTGAAAAGAATGGATTTTAAAGTATCATTTTTGTTGTCATTTTATATGCAATAAAAATGAAAAAGTTGAAAGTATCATTTTTGTTGTCATTTTATATAAAAGAAAAATAGTCATTTTTGTCAAACATGTTAGTTAAAATAAAAATAGTCATTTTTGGTAAAACATGATTATTGAAATAAAAATATAGATTTTGTTAAACATGATTATTGGAATGAAAATATAGATTTTGTTAGACATGATTATTGTAATAAAAATAACATTTTTGTCAAAACATGTTTGTTGAAATAAGATTAACATTTGTGTTAAAACCTGTTAGAAGGAATAAAAGATTTATTTTCATTGTCATAAAAGAGTAGATTTAAAAGACTTCATTTTTATGTAACATTGTTTACAATAAAAAGAATTGAAATAGGAGATTTGATTTTTATTGTCGATTTAGATGTAACAAAATAGTGGAAGTAAAAGTTACATTGTTAGTGTCATTTCAGATAAAATAAAAAGAATATATTTGAATGCCACATTTTTATTTTTATTTAAGATGCAATAAAAATAGTAAATTTGAAAATAACATTTTTATTGTCATTTTAGTTACAATAATAAAAGAGTAGAATTAAAATCATGTTTTATTGTCATTTGGTTTCAATAAAAAGAGTGACATTGAAATAATACATTTTCAATGCATTTTTGTTCATTAGAAAGAATGAATACATTTTTGTTCATTAAAAGGATTACACAAAAACACTCATTTTTGTCAACATAGAATAGTTAAACAAAATACTCATTTTTGTCACTATAGAATAGTTAAAAACAAAAATATTCATTTCGACAATATGGTGTAGTTAAACAAAATTATTCATTTTTGTCAATATAATACAGTTAAATAAAAACATTCATCTTGTCAATTTATATTAGTTGAAACAAAATATACACTTTTATCAAATTACAAAAGTAGAAACCAAATTGTCACTTTTACAAATTGGTCACTTTCGTCCAACTATAATGGTTAAAACAAACATTATAATTTTTGTCGCATTAGATTTGACAAAACAAATATGTCACTTTCATTTGTTTTGTTGAATTAGAATTGTCGACAAACAAAGTTATCATCCTTATTGTTTTGTTGAAATAAATTTGTCAACAAAACACAAAGTCATTATCTTTAATGTTTTGTTGAAAAAGATTAGTTAAATCAAAATATACATTTTGTCAAAATATTCATTTTTTTCAAAATAAATTAGTTAAAGCAAACCATATATTTTTGTCAAAATATATACTTTTGTCAAGATAGGTTAGTTGAAGCAAAATACACCTTTTTGGTCAAAATGAACATTCTTGGCCAAATAGCTTAGTTGAACCAAAATATTTATGTTTGTCAAAAATACAATAGTTGAAACAAAAATTAAATTTTGTTAAATACGATTGTTGAAAACAAAAATTACATTTTTGTTAATTAGATTTGAAATAAAACAACATCACATTTTTGGGTTAAACAAAAGAGTTAAACATAAATAGTATTTTGTTAAATAGGTTTGTGTTATAAACAAAAATATTCATTTTGGTAAAATAGAATTGTCAGCAACATGGATGTATCACTTCTCATACATTTTGTTGAAATAGAATTTATATGCAAATATAAAAATCATTTTTATTTGCAAACTTACATTGGAATTTATATTCAAATATAATAATCATTTTTATTTGCATAACATACAATAGAATTTATATACAAATATAAAAATCATTTTTATTTGCAAACTTACATTGGAATTTATATTCAAATATAAGAATCATATTCTTGTCAAAACATATATTAGAATGTATAGGTGAGTTAAAGTGACATTTTTATATGTTTATGCATACATTAGAATTTGTATGCACTTTAAAATAAACATTTTTATGTGTTGGGTTATACATTGAAAACATATACAAATGGGATTATTTCTTTTATGTGTTAAAGTTAAGAATAATTACATCCAAATAAAGTATAAGGGAAATTATCTTTATTTGGCATTAGCCATAATGCCATATAAATAAATTACAGTTTATTGGACATTAGCAAAGTATAAGGAAATTATATGAGTAAAATATATTTTTATTCGGCACTAGGAATATAATATCATGTTTTGTTCAACATCATAAATATTTTAGCAGAATTAGAAATGGGTTAAATTCATTAACCAATTATCTATTTATATTGACCGTTGTTGGCTGAAAACCCCACACGGGTATTGGGATGATAACTGATGTACACTAGTCCCAATATTTATTTATATGTCAATCGATAGATTGACAGGCTGCGATGAGCGTTATTATTTCATTTTAATGCTCACACGGTTGTGAAGTTCACTCTCGATGTTGAATGGATGGTTTGATGATTATTTAACATTTGTTGTCATTTACATACGATTTCCATATAGCCGAAGTTATATGGTAAATGATTGAGTCGCTTTCCGATTCAGAATATCTTTTATATAAAGAATATATTAAACAAAGAATTTCTTTTAAATAAAGAATACTTTTGAAAGATATTGTAATATAAAGAATATTTTACGTAAGGAACCTTTTTATATAAAGAATATTTTTAAATAACGAGTACTGTAAAATATTATTCAATGAAGAATAAAATGATGATTTCTATGTCCGTTTTGTATGAACACAAAAGATTAAAAAAATATTTTTACCGAAATGAACTAGCTATTGACTAGAATAAATCATTTAAATTAAGATTTAATGTTGTCTTCTAATTAATTAATATTTCGTTGAAATTTAATAAAAGAATTGGATTTTGGGTTGTCGTGGATGATGTCTTAAATAACACTGTTCTTAAACCCCGTATGAAAGAATAAATCTTTTAACTAAGATTATTAGAGTTTCAAATTATGTTTAGTGTTGAAATAAATTGATATGTGAATTGGGTTTACCATGAACTGTGTTTTTTAAACGACATTTGTTCTTTAACCCAATTAACAGTGAAAATATAATTTGGAATTTATAAATATTTTAATTAAGATTTATAAAGAAATTTTCCAGAGCTAAGTTTTCCAATTTAATATATTAAATTGGAATTGAGTGGAAATTTGATTTGATAATAATCGAGATAGGCTTCTGTAAAAGAAGACTGTTACTATATACGGAATTTAAAAGGCTTTGCCGTTATTCCACTTATATTATTAGTCTGATACGGAAATTTATATCGATTATATATTGATTCGATTTCTACGGAAATTCCATATTTAATAGGAAGTGATTTTGGGTTTATCGTGAACTGCGTTTTAAATGACATTGGTTCTTTAACCCAGTTATAAATAAGATTTATTTCTTAAAAATTGAATAATCATAAAGTTATGATTTTTGATATTAAAATCGAATTGGAGTTTTAATGAATCTTTAAAAGAAGATTAAAGATTATATTTAAAAGAATTTATCTTTGATAAAATTAATGGGAACCTTTCCCTAAGAATATGATTTTTTTTATTAAAAGAATATTCGGAATTGGGAAGAGGAGTTGGATGTGTCTTTATAACACTTGATTTTCAATTATAAAAATACGCGGGTTATTCAGAAAGACTGGGTTTAACCCATTCTGAATAATTACTACAACGATTAAAAGTCAAAGATATTGAAGACGGTGATTGAAGACCAGCGATCTTCTCATCGAATGGACGACTACTGATGCTTGGCACTGGGCCGCTCCCAATAAAGGGTTAAAGTGGTAGTTGTCTGGACGTACTTGTTGATTGTCCTGATACGCGAGCACCTCACTTCCGTATTGGACATACGGGACGAGGAATAAGGTGATCCGGTTTCGTTCAGACCCAGAACGGACTTGTAAATGGATGTGTGTTCGACATTGAATTTCATTATGTGTAATTAAATTGATACCTATTAATATATATATCTGTGGTGACGGAGAATTTATTCTCTTGCTTAACACTCTTCTTTGAGACGCACGAGCCCGAAGGTTATATATTGGTAGTTATCAATCGCATGGTGTGAACTGTCAATGTGACATGCCAAGATGCAATTGATCGAGGCTTTTGTTGAAAAGAAGAGCCTTGTGGATGATGATCAAAGCATAGCCTATTTAGGCGTAGCTTTGTGTTTACATTACCCCGCGATCGAGCCTCACACCCCGGTAGAGTCAAATACGGGACAAGGGAACGCAGGGAGTGCACACATTTCTTTCTAGCTAGAAGTGGTGTTTGGGTTTTTACAAGGCCTGACATTTTTACTTATGTGGTTGATGGAATGAGGCGCCTCGGATTTTTTTTATTGGTCGCCAATGGCCAATTTATAGGCCCAATAGGATCAGGGAGCGTGTGTTCTGGCATAACTAATCCACTAGCGTTATTTGTGGATCGGCCCTGCAGTATCCAAGGGTTCACTGTGGGGGATCCTGAGATATTGCTAGAGTGTCTTGAATCGGTAAGGAGATCATTCCTAGCCTTGACTCTTGATAGAAACCCAATTTCCAGTACGACACCATGTAGTTTTGATTGTAAAACTAGTATGGCGACATAGTATATGGTAGCTATGCCGTATATGATTAATACATTATGATTGAAATGTTTTTAAAACATATATACACTAATATTAATATCAAATCCGTTTTTACCGTATCAAGCATTTTTGACTATTATAAGGTAAAACTCTGTCCTCCGGCTTGCGTTTCATTATGTGATGGGACCTGATTCTTATAATGTTTTCATTTTTCTAAAAAGCATTGCGTTGTTTTAACGATTTACTTTATTTATGCACTGTCAATCCAATGGAGTAAACCCGTTCCGCGTTAGCGGCATGGTCCTATGATTAGCCTTGTTACCAGTTAAGTTAAGTAAAGATTTTTCATACCAGTCCTTGTTACTGGCTATGGAATGGTTACGAATGATAGGGGTTTCTCGTCGTGTTGTTTGGTGGCAAACAGTGGGCTCTTACCCCTACATGTCCCTTATTTATTAGGGTTGGTTATTGCGGTCGAGAGGCTGGCCGTAAAATAAGGTGTCTGGGGGATCATCTGTATGTCATGGTGGGAGGTTAACCCGCTGCCTGCGGGTCATTACAGTTGGTATCAGAGCTCTGGTTAGCTCAAATCTTTGGGGTACAACTCGTTAGAACTGAACAAAAGACTCATTAGAGATTGGATTAGTAATATCCAATAAGAATACTCATTAGAGATAGGATCAGCAATATCTTAGGATGAGAAAACTCATTAGAGATGGGGTTAGTAATGCCCTAGAATGAGTTCAGAGTGACAAAGTTATAATTCACGTATTTGTGATTATATATATAATCCAATATAGAAAATATGATTTTTGAATATGTAAAAGTTATATATATTTGAAAAGTTAATCAACAAATAATAAGTTATTGAAACCAATAGAAGAAAAAAAGAAAAAGAAAACAAATTGGTTAATTAAACAACTTTTAGCTTCGTTTCTTTTCGAGGACGAAAAGATTTTAAGTGGGGGAGATTGTAACAACCCGCAAATTCTGAACCAATTTAAAAAATTTATTTTAGAAATTTTAATGCAATTTTAATGTTTAAAATAATTTATTTTAAATAATAATGACTAAAAATTTATTTTAATCGAAGTTAGAACGAATAATTTTAATATAATTATAAAAGGGATAAAAAATAGTGCGGTAGTTTGGAAATTTGAATTTGAACTTTTTCGGACTATAACAGGATGTAAAATAAATCGAATTTTAGTGAAACCAAAAACATTAGAATCTATTTAAAAATATCTTTCCAACGAATCCGAAAAATTGAAATTTCATAGCGGGAATCAAAAGTAATGCCCAGTTTAAAATTCAGAATAGTCGCTGTAGAATATATATATATATATACACATATTGATATTAAAAATAGCCATTTTTCAAATGACCTCCGTTTTTGATGAAACAACTTTTTTTTGAACCGTAATGTCAAAATATTGCTAGGTTTCAATTTTCATAATTTTTAGAATTAATATGTGAGTGTGGCAAAAGAATATGTGTATTGTCAATTTCAGTTAAATTTGATCAACTTGAAAATGGCCATTTTTCAAACAGTCTCCAAATTCGACGAAGTTAGTTTTATTAGGACCATATCGCCAAACCATAACTAAAAATAATTTTTCTGGAATTTTTAGAGTAAGTATGTAACTCCGGTAAATTAAAATATACGTTGGAATTTGTACGTTATTTATTTTAAAATATTACGTTTTAAGTGGAACCGTTATAGACTTCAGAATTGGGTTTCTCCACTAATCCCATTGCGTTCAGAAGGCCTTAAAACCTATTATTAGGCGTAAGCGGGCCTGATTAGGTCACAGTTCTATTTTTGACTTTAAAACACGCTTAACGATGAAAATATTATTATTTTATTCCTTTAAACCCTAAAAACAATGGCAGTCGCCGTTTTCATTCGATAGCTACGAAGATTAAAAACTTCCCGACTCAATATCTTGCAATCCGTTCAATGAAATTCAAAACTTAATACATGAAATCGAAGCACTCGATGAGATCTTTCCATCCATACGGGTGATGGATATCAATTGGATCCGAAATCGCCAGAAAATGGCCTGGAAAGCCGTGTGTTCTTCGAAGTTTTCGAGGCAGTGGGGGCCACCGCGGCTGGCGAGGCTTGGGGCGCAGGTGGAGGACATCGTGGGCTTCAAGGTGACGCCCCTCGATCGGTCTCCGGCTTCTTCATTTGGCAGCGAGGTGGAGAGAGGAAGTGGAGCTTTTAAGTTTGAGTAACGTCAGAAAGAGGAAGAAAAGAATGACAGGAAGAAAGCTGATGTGGAGGGGATTAAGGAATTAATAAAGTAATTAATTTATTTTAATTATCTCGTATAATAATCAAATCTTTAAAATGTCATAACTCAATCAACACTCGTTGGAATCAGATGATTTCAGGTGCGTTAGAATCGCAGAAAAGAGAGCATCGCCATGGAACAAACCAGATTTGAAATGGAGCACTTTGAAAATTTAGACAAATCCATGTGAGATATCTATTTTAAAATTTAAATTAATTATTTATTGCAAATGTGAAATTTATATTTATTTCATGTTCATGTTGTATATATAATCATGGCAATGTTGCTTTAATCTGTGATTGCGATGCACCACTAAATTAAATTGTGTATTCATGATTGTTAGAATTTTGTGTATACGATAAAAACCATGTTTTTGTTGTATATATGAAATATACTATATTCATGTGTGTCGAGTCTATGTATAAAATAAAAACCATAATTTTATATTATATATATATATAATAAAAGGTGTCCCTGTTTGATTTGATAAAAAGAATGACATAATAAAAATAACCTTTTTGTCAAAACATGTAAATTGAAATAAAAATTATCATTTGTATCAAAACATGTTATTGAAACACATTTAACATTTGTGCCAAAAAGATTAGAATAAAAAGATTAGAAATAAAATATTAGAATAAAAAGGCCATTATAAAAGATTTCATTTATGTTGTCATTTTGTTCAACAAAAAGAGTAAAATAAAAAATTTGTTTTATTGTCATAAAAAGAACAGAATTTAAAGATTACAATTTTTATTAAAAAGAACAGAATTTAAAGACTACATTTTTATGTAATATTGTTTACAATAAAAAGAATTGAAATAAAAGATTAGATTTGTATTGTCATTTGTTGTCAATAAAAAGTATTGAAATAAAAGATTAGTTTTTCATTGTCATTTGTTTACAATAAGAAGAGTAGATTTAAAAATAACATTTTTATTGTCAAGTTAGTTACAGTAAAAAGAATTGATATAAAAGAAACATTTTTATTGTCATTTTAATTGTAGTGAAAAGAATGGATTTTAAAGTATCATTTTTGTTGTCATTTTATATGCAATAAAAATAGAAGAGTTGAAAGTATCATTTTTGTTGTCATTTTATATAAAACAAAAATAGTCATTTTTGTCAAACATGTTAGTTAAAATAAAAATAGTCATTTTTGGTAAAACATGATTATTGAAATAAAAATATAGAGACATGATTATTGTAATAAAAGTAACATTTTTGTCAAAACATGTTTGTTGAAATACGATTAACATTTGTGTTAAAACATGTTAGAAGGAATAAAAGATTTATTTTCATTATCATAAAAGAGTGGTAAAAGACTTCATTTTTATGTAACATTGTTTACAATAAAAAGAACTGAAATAGGAGATTTGATTGTTGATTTAGATGTAACAAAATAGTAGACGTAAAAGTTACATTGTTAGTGTAATTTCAGATAAAATAAAAATAATATATGTAACTGCCACATTTTTATTTTCATTTTAGATGCAATAAAAATAGTAAATTTGAAAATAACATTTTTGTCATTTTAGTTACAATAATAAAAGAGTAGAATTAAAAATCATGTTTTATTGTCATTCAGTTTCAATAAAAAGAGTGAACACTGAAAGAATACATTTTCAATGCATTTTTCTTCATTAGAAAGAATGAATACATTTTTGTTCATTAAAAGGATTACACAAAAATACTCATTTTTGTCAACATAGAATAGTTAAACAAAATATTCATTTTTGTCACTATAGAATAGTTAAAAACAAAAATATTCATTTCGACAATATGGTGTAGTTAAACAAAAATATTAATTTTTGTCAATATAATGCAGTTAAATAAAAACATTCATCTTGTAAATTTATATTGGTTGAAACAAAATATACACTTTTATCAAATTACAAAAGTAGAAACCAAATTGTCATGTTTGTCAAAATTTCAATGTTAAAATCCAATTTGTCGCTTTTGTCAAACTATCATAGTTAAAACCAATTGGTCACTTTTGTCCAACTATAATGGTTAAAACAAACCTTATCATTTTTGTCGCATTAGATTTGACAAAACAAATATGTCACTTTCATTTGTTTTGTTGAATTAGAATTGTCGATAAACAAAGTTATCATCCTTATTGTTTTGTTGAAATAAATTTGTCAACAAAACAAAGTCATTGTCTTTAATGTTTTGTTGAAAAAGATTAGTTAAATCAAAATATACATTTTGTCAAAATATTCATTTTCGTCAAAATAGATTAGTTAAAGCAAACCATATATTTTTGTCAAAATATATACTTTTATCAAAATAGGTTAGTTGTAGCAAAATTCACCTTTTTGGTCAAAATGAATATTCTTGGCCAAATAGCTTAGTTGAACCAGAATATTTATTTTTGTCAAAAATACAATAGTTGAAACAAAAATTACATTTTGTTAAATATGATTGTGGAAAACAAAAATTACATTTTTGTTAATTAGATTTGAAATAAAACAACATCACATTTTTGGGTTAAACAAAAGAGTTAAACATAAATAGTATTTTGTTAAATAGGTTTGTGTTATAAACAAAAATATTCATTTTGGTAAAATAGAATTGTCAGCAACATGGATGTATCACTTCTCATACATTTTGTTGAAATAGAATTTATATGCAAATATAAAAATCATTTTTATTTGCAAACTTACATTGGAATTTATATTCAAATATAATAATCATTTTTATTTGCATAACATACAATAGAATTTATATACAAATATAAAAATCATTTTTATTTGCAAATTTACATTGGAATTTATATTCAAATATAAGAATCATATTCTTGTCAAAACATATATTAGAATGTATAGGTGAGTTAAAGTGACATTTTTATATGTTTATGCATACATTAGAATTTGTATGCACTTTAAAATAAACATTTTTATGTGTTGGGTTATACATTGAAAACATATACAAATGGAATTATTCCTTTTATGTGTTAAAGTTAAGAATAATTACATCCAAATAAAGTATAAGGGAAATTATCTTTTATTTGGCATTAGCCATAATGCCATATAAATAAATTACAGTTTATTAGACATTAGCAAAGTATAAGGAAATTATACGAGTAAAATATATTTTTATTCGGCACTGGGAATATAATATCATGTTTTGTTCACCATCATCAATATGTTAGCAGAATTAGAAATGGGTTAAATTCATTAACCAATTATCTATTTATATGGGCCGTTGTTGGCTGAAAACCCCACACGGGTATTAGGATGATAATTGATGTACACTAGTCCCAATATTTATTTGTATGCCGATCGATAGATTGACAGGCTGCGATGGACGTTATTATTTCATTTTAATACTCACACAGTTGTGAAGTTCACTCTGGATGTTGAATGGATTGTTTGATGATTATTTAATATTTGTTGTCATTTACGTACGATTTCCATATAACAGAAGTTATATGGTAAATGATTGAGTCGCTTTCCGATTCAGAATATTTTTTATATAAAGAATATATTAAACAAAGAATTTCTTTTAAATAAACAATAATTTTATAAGATATTGTAATATAAAGAATATTTTACATAAGGAACCTTTTTATATAAAGAATATTTTTAAATAACGAATATTATAAAATATTATTCAACGAAGAATAAAATGATGATTTCTATGTCCGTTTTGGATGAACACAAAAGATAAAAAAAATATTTTTATCGAAATGAACTAGCTATTGACTAGAATAAATCTTTTAAATTAAGATTTAATAGTGTCTTCTAATAAATTAATATTTCGTTGAAATTTAATAAAAGAATTGGATTTTGGGTTGTCGTGGTTGATGTCTTAAATAACACTGTTCTTAAACCCCGTATGAAAGAATAAATCTTTTAACTAAGATTATTAGAGTTTCAAATTATGTTTAGTATTGAAATAAATTGATATGTGAATTGGGTTTACCATGAACTGTGTTTTTTAAACGACATTTGTTCTTTAACCCAATTAACAGTGAAAATATAATTTGGAATTTATAAATCTTTTAATTAAGATTTATAAAGAAATTTTCCAGAGCCAAGTTTTCCAATTTAATATATTAAATTGGAATTGAGTGGAAATTCGATTTGATAATAATCGAGATAGGCTTCTGTAAAAGAAGACTATTACTATATACGGAATTTAAAAGGCTTTGCCATTATTCCACTTATATTATTAGTCTGATACGGAAATTTATACCGATTATATATTGATTCGATTTCTGTGGAAATTCCATATTTAATGGGAAGTGATTTTGGGTTTACCGTGAACTGCGTTTTAAATGACATTGGTTCTTTAACCCAGTTATAGATAATATTTATTTCTTAAAAATTGAATAATCATAAAGTTATGATTTTTGATATTAAAACCGAATTGGAGTTTTAATGAATCTTTAAAAGAATTTATCTTTGATAAAATTAATGGGAACCTTTCCCTAAGAATATGATTTTTTTATTAAAAGAATATTCTGAATTGGTAAGAGTCGTTGGATGTATCTTTATAGCACTTGATTTACAATTATAAATATACGCGAGTTATTCAGAAAGACTGGGTTTAACCCATTCTGAATAATTACTACGACGATTAAAAGTCAAAGATATTGAAGACGGTGATTGAAGACCAGCGATCTTCACATTGAATGGACGACTACTGATGCCTGACACTGGGTCGCTCCCAGTAAAGGGTTAAAGTGGTAGTTGTACGGACGTACTTTTTGAATGTCCGTATACGCGAGCACCTCACTTCCGTATTGGACATACGGGACGGGGAATAAGGTAACTCCGGTTTCGTTCAGACCCGGAACGGACTTATAAATGGATGTGTGTCCGACATTGAATTTCATTCCGTGTAAGTAAATTGATACCTATAAATATATATCTGTGGTGGCGGAGAATTTATTCTCTTGCTTAACACCCTTCTTTGATACGCACGAGCTCGAAGGTTATATATTGGTAGTTATCGATCGCATGGTGTGAACTGTCAATGCGACATGCCAAGATGCAATTGATCGAGGCTTTTGTTGAAAAGCAGAGTCTTGTGGATGATGATCAAAGCATAGCCTATTTAGACATAGCTTTGTGTATTACGTTACCTCGCGATCTCACACCACGGTAGAGTCAAAAACGGGACAAGGGAACGCAGGGAGTGCACACATTTCTTTCTAGCTATAAGTGGTGTTTGGGTTTTTACAAGGCCCGACATTTTTACTTATGTGGTAGATGGAATGAGGCACCTCAGATTTTTTTTATTGGTTGCCAATGGCCTATTTATAGGCCCAATAGGATCAGGGAGCGTGTGTTCAGGCATAACTAATCTACTAGCGTTATTTGTGGACCGGCCCTGCTGTATCCAAGGGCTCACTGCGAGGAATCCTGAGACATTGCTAGAGTGTCTCGAAATGGTATGGAGATCGTTCCTTGCCTTGACTCTTGATGGAAACCTAATTTCCAGTACGACACCATGCAGTTTTAATTGTAAAACTAGTATGGCGACATAGTATATGGTAGTTATGCCGTCTATGATTAATACATTATGATTGAAATGTTTTTAAAACCTATATACACTAATAATAATATCAAATCCGTTTTTATCGTATCAAGCATTTTTGACCATTATGAGGTAAAACTCTATCCTCCGGCTTGCATTGCATTTTGTGATGGGACCTGATTCTTATTATGTTTTCATTTTTCTAAAAAGCATTGCGTTGTTTTAACGATTTAATTTATTTATGCACTGGCAATCCAATGGAGTAAACTCGTTCCGCATTAGCGGCATGGTCATGTGGTTAGCCTTATTACTAGTTAAGTTAAGTAAAGGTTTTTCATACCAGTCCTTGTTGCTGGCTATGGAATGGTTACGCATGATAGGAGTTTCTCGCTATGTTGTTTGGTGGCGAATAGTGGGCTCTTACCCCTACATGTCCTTTATTTATTAGGGTTGGTTATTGCAGTCGAGAGGCTGGCCGTAAAACAAGGTGTCTGGGGGATTTTTTGTATGCCATGGTAGGAGGTTAACCCGCTGCCTGCGGGTCATTACAGTTGGTATCAGAGCTCTGGTTAGCTCAAATCTTTGGGGTACAACTCGTTAGAATTGAACAAAAGACTCATCAAAGATTGAATTAGTAATATCCAATAAGAATACTCATTAGAGATAGGATCAGCGGTATCCTAGGATGAGAAAACTCATTAGAGATGGGGTTAGTAATGCCCTAGAATGAGTTCAGAGTGACAAATTTATAATTCACGTATTTGTGATTATATATGTAATCCAATATAGAAAATATGATTTTTGAATATGTAAAAGTTATATATATTTGAAAAGTTAATCAACGAATAATAAGTTATTGAAACCAATAGAAGAAGAAAAAGAAAAAAAAAAACAAATTGGTTAATTAAACAACTTTTAGCTTCGTTTCTTTTCGAGGACGAAAAGATTTTAAGTGGGGGAGATTGTAACAACCCGCAAATAATGAACCAATTTAAAATTTTTATTTTAGAAATTTTAATGGAATTTTAATGTTTAAAATAATTTATTTTAAATAATAACGACTAAAAATTTATTTTATTCGAAGTTAGAACGAATAATTTTAATTTAATTATAAAAGGAGTAAAAAATAGTGCGATAGTTTGAAAATTTGAATTTGAACTTTGTCTGACTGTACAGGATGTAAAATAAATCGGGTTTTAGTTAAACCAAAAATATTTAAATCTATTTAAAAATATCTTTTCAACGAATCCGAAAAATTGACATTTCATAGCGGGAATCAAAAGTAATGCCCAGTTTAAAATTCAGAATAGTCGCTGTAGAATTTATATATATATATATATATATATATATATATATATATATATATATATATATATTGATATTAAAAATTTCCATTTTTCAAATGACCTCCGTTTTTGATGAAACCACTTTTGTTGGAGCCGTAATGTCAAATTTTTGCATGGTTTCAATTTTCATAATTTTTAGAATTAATATGTGAGCGTGGCAAAAGAAAATGTGTTTTGTCAATTTTAGTTAAATTTGATCGACTTGAAAATGGCTATTTTTCAAACAGTCTCCAAATTCGATGAAGTTAGTTTTGTTAGGACCATATCGCCAAACCATAACTAGAAATAATTTTTCTGGAATTTTTAGAGTAAGTATGTAACTCCGGTAAATTAAAATATACGTTGGAATTTGTACGTTGTTTATTTTAAAATATTACGTTTTAAATGAAACTGTTATAGACTTCAGAATTGGGTTTCGCCACTAGTCCCATTGCGTTCAGAAGGCCTTAAAACCTATTATTAGGCAGTAAGCGGGCCTGATTAGGACACAGTTCAGTTTTTGACTTTAAAACATGCTTAACGATGAAAATATTATTCCTATAAACCTAAAAACAATGGCAGCCGCCGTTTTCATTCAATGGCTACGGACATTAAAAGCTTCCCGACTCAGTATCTTGCAATCCGTTCAACGAAATTCAAAACATAATATATGAAATCGAAGCACTCGACGAGATCTTTCCATCCATACGGGTGATGGATATCAATTGGATATGAAATCGCTAGAAAATGGTCTGGAAAGCCGCGCGTTCTTCGAAGTTTTCGAGGAAGTGGGGGCCACCGCGACTGGCAAGGATTGGGGCGCAGGTGGAGAACATCATGTGCTTCAAGGTGACGCCCCTCGACCGGTCTCCGGCTTCTTCATTTGGCAGCGAGGAGGAGAGAGGAAATGGAGATTTTAAGTTTGAGTAACGTCAGAAAGAGGAAGAAAAGAACGACAGGAAGAAAGCTGACGTGGAGGGGATTAAGGAATTAATAAAGTAATTAATTTATTTTAATTATCTCGTATAATAATCAAATCTTTAAAATGTCATAACACAATCAATACTCGTCGGAATCAGATGATTTTAGGTGCGTTAGAATCGCAGAAAAGAGAGCGTCGCCATGGAACAAACCAAATTTGAAACGGAGCACTTTGAAAATTTAGACAAATCGATGTGAGATATCTATTTTAAAATTTAAATTAATTATTTACTGCAAATGTGAAATTTATATTTATTTCATGTTCATGTTGTATATATAATCATGGCAATGTTGCTTTAATCTGTGATTGCGACGCACCACTAAATTAAATTGTGTATTCATGATTGTTAGAATTTTGTGTATACGATAAAAACCATGTTTTTGTTGTATATATGAAATATACTATATTCATGTGTGTCGAGTCTATGTATAAAATAAAAACCATAATTTTATATTATATATATATATAATAAAAGGTGTCCCTGTTTGATTTGATAAAAAGAATGACATAATAAAAATAACCTTTTTGTCAAAACATGTAAATTGAAATAAAAATTATCATTTGTATCAAAACATGTTATTGAAACACATTTAACATTTGTGCCAAAAAGATTAGAAATAAAATATTAGAATAAAAAGACCATTATAAAAGATTTCATTTATGTTGTCATTTTGTTCAACAAAAAGAGTAAAATTAAAAATATGTTTTATTGTCATAAAAAGAATAGAATTTAAATATTACAATTTTTATTAAGAAGAATAGAATTTAAAGACTACATTTTTATGTAATATTGTTTACAATAAAAATAATTGAAATAAAAGATTAGATTTTTATTGTCATTTGTTGTCAATAAAAAGTATTGAAATAAAAGATTATATTTTCATTGTCATTTGTTTACAATAAAAAGAATAGATTTAAAAATAACATTTTTATTGTCAAGTTAGTTACAGTAAAAAGAACTGATACAAAAGAAACATTTTTATTGTCATTTTAGTTGTAGTGAAAAGAATGGATTTTAAAGTATCATTTTTGTTGTCATTTTATATGCAATAAAAATAGAAGAGTTGAAAGTATCATTTTTGTTGTCATTTTATGTAAAACAAAAATAGTCATTTTTGTCAAACATGTTAATAAAAATAAAAATAATCATTTTTGGTAAAACATGATTATTAAAATAAAAATATAGATTTTGTTAAACATGATTATTGGAATGAAAATATAGATTTTGTTAGACACGATTATTGTAATAAAAATAACATTTTTGTCAAAACATGTTTGTTGAAATAAGATTAACATTTGTGTTAAAACCTGTTAGAACGAATAAAAGATTTATTTTCATTATCATAAAAGAGTAGATTTAAAAGACTACATTTTTATATAACATTGTTTACAATAAAAAGAATTGAAATAGGAGATTTGATTTTTATTGTCGATTTAGATGTAACAAAATAGTAGAAGTAAAAGTTACATTGTTAGTGTCATTTCAGATAAAATAAAAAGAATATATTTAAATGCCACATTTTTATTTTCATTTTAGATGCAATAAAAATAGTAAATTTGAAAATAACATTTTTTTGTCATTTTAGTTACAATAATAAAAGAGTAGAATTAAAAATAATGTTTTATTGTCATTTGGTTTCAATAAAAAGAGTGAACACTGAAAGAATACATTTTCAATTCATTTTTGTTCATTAGAAAGAATGAATACATTTTTGTTCATTAAAAGGATTACACAAAAATACTCATTTTTGTCAACATAGAATAGTTAAACAAAATACTCATTTTTGTCACTATAGAATAGCTAAAAACAAAAATATTCTTTTCGACAATATGGTGTAGTTAAACAAAAATATTTATTTTTGTCAATATAATGCAGTTAAATAAAAACATTCATCTTGTAAATTTATATTAGTTGAGACAAAATATACACTTTTATCAAATTACAAAAGTAGAAACCAAATTGTCACTTTTGTCAAAATTTCAAAGTTAAAATCCAATTTGTCGCTTTTGTCAAATTATCATAGTTAAAACAAATTGGTCACTTTTGTCCAACTATAATGGTTAAAACAAACATTATCATTTTTGTCGCATCAGATTTGACAAAACAAATATGTCACTTTCATTTGTTTTGTTGAATTAGAATTTTCGACAAACAAAGTTATCATCCTAATTGTTTTATTGAAATAAATTTGTCAACAAAACAAAGTCATTATCTTTAATGTTTTGTTGAAATAGATTAGTTAAATCAAAATATACATTTTGTCAAAATATTCATTTTCGTCAAAATAGATTAGTTAAAGCAAACCATATATTTTTGTCAAAATATATACTTTTGTCAAAATAGGTTAGTTGTAGCAAAATACACCTTTTTGGTCAAAATGAATATTCTTGGCCAAATAGCTTAGTTGAACCAAAATATTTATTTTTGTCAAAAATACAATAGTTGAAACAAAAATTACATTTTGTTAAATATGATTGTGGAAAACAAAAATTACATTTTGTTAAATATGATTGTGGAAAACAAAAATTACATTTTTGTTAATTAGATTTGAAATAAAACAAAATCACATTTTTGGGTTAAATAAAAGAGTTAAACATAAATAGTATTTTGTTAAATAGGTTTGTGTTATAAACAAAAATATTCATTTTGGTAAAATAGAATTGTCAGCAAAATGGATGTATCACTTCTTATACATTTTGTTGAAATAGAATATATATGCAAATATAAAAATCATTTTTATTTCCAAACATACGTTGGAATTTATATTCAAATATGATAATCATTTTTATTTGCATAACATACAATAGAATTTATATGCAAATATAAAAATCATTTTTATTTGCAAACTTACATTGAAATTTATATTCAAATATAAGAATCATATTCTTGGTCAAAACATACATTAGAATGTATAGGTGCATTAAAGTGACATTTTTATATGTTAATGCATACGTTAGAATTTGTATGCACTTTAAAATAAAAAAAATTATGTGTTGGGTTATACATTGAAAACATATACAAATGGGATTATTTCTTTTATGTGTTAAAGTTAAGAATAATTACGTCCGAATAAAGTATAAGGGAAATTATCTTTAATTTGGCATTGGCAATAATGCCATATAAATAAATTACGATTTATTAGACATTAGCAAAGTATAAGGAAATTATACGAGTAAAATATATTTTTATTCGGCACTAGGAATATAATATCATGTTTGTTCACCATCATCAATATGTTAGCAGAATTAAAAATGCGTTAAATTCGCTAACCAATTATTTATTTATATGGACTGTTGTTAGCTGAAAACCCCACACGAGTATTGGGATGATAATTGATATACACTAGTCCCAATATTTATTTGTATGTCAATCGATAGATTGACAGGCTGGGATGAGCGTTATTATTTCATTTTAATGCTCACACAGTTGTGAACTTCACTCTGGATGTTGAATGGATGGTTTAATGATTATTTAACATTTGTTGTCATTTACATACGTTGTATGAAATCCATATAACCGAAGTTAATTGGTAAATGATTGAGTCGCTTTCCGATTCAGAATATCTTTTATATAAAGAATATTTTAAACAAAGAATTTCTTTTAAATAAAGAATACTTTTATAAGATATTCTAATATAAAGAATATTTCACATAAGGAACCTTTTTATATAAAGAATATTTTTAAATAATGAATGTTGTAAAATATTATTCAACGAAGAATAAAATGATGATTTCTATGTCCGTTTTGGATGAACACAAAAGATTAAAAAAAATTATCGAAATAAACTAGCTTTTGACTAGAATAAATCTTTTAAATTAAGATTTAATGGTGTCTTCTAATTAATTAATATTTCGTTGAAACTTAATAAAAGAATTGGATTTTGGGTTGCCGTAGATGGTGTCTTAAATAACACTGTTCTTAAACCCCATATGAAAGAATAAATCTTTTAACTAAGATTATTAGAGTTTCAAATTATATTTAGTATTGAAATAAATTGATATGTGAATTGGGTTTACCATGAACTATGTTTTTTAAATGACATTTTTTCTTTAACCCAATTAACAGTGAAAATATAATTTGGAATTTATAAATCTTTTTATTAAGATTTAAAAAGAAATTTTCCAGAGCCAAGTTTTCCAATTTAATATATTAAATTGGAATTGAGTGGAAATTCGATTTGATAATAATCGAGATAGGCTTCTGTAAAAGAAGACTGTTACTATATATGGAATTTAAAAGGCTTTGCCGTTATTCCACTTATATTATTAGTCTGATACGGAAATTTATATCGATTATATATTGATTTGATTTCTGTGGAAATTCCATATTTAATGGAAAGTGATTTTGGGTTTATCGTGAACTGCGTTTTAAAACTGCGTTTTAAATGACATTGGCTCTTTAACCCAGTTATAGATAAGATTTATTTCTTAAAAATTGAATAATCATAAAGTTATGATTTTTGATATTAAAACCGAATTGGGGTTTTAATGAATCTTTAAAAGAAGATTAAAGATTATGTTTAAAAGAATTTAACTTTGATAAAATTAATGGGAATCTTTCCTTAACAATATGAATATTTTATTAAAAGAATATTCTGAATTGGAAAGAGGCGTTGGATGTGTCTTTATAGCACTTGATTTTCAATTATAAAAATACGCGAGTTATTCGGAAAGATCGGGTTTAACCCATTCTGAATAATTACTACGACGATTAAAAGTCGAAGATATTGAAGACGGTGATTGAAGACCAGTGATCTTCACATCGAATGAACGACTACTGATGCTTGACACTGGGTCGCTCCCAGTAAAGGGTTAAAGTGGTAGTTGTACGGACGTACTTTTTGAATGTCCGGATACGCGAGCACCTCACTTCCGTATTGGACATACGGGACGGGGAATAAGGTGACTCCGGTTTCGTTCAGACCCGGAACGGACTTATAAATGGATGTATGTCCGACATTGAATTTCATTCTGTGTAACTAAATTGATACCTATTAATATATATCAGTGGTGGCGGAGAATTTTTTCTCTTGCTTAACACCCTTCTTTGAGACGCACGAGCTCGAAGGTTATATATTGGTAGTTATCGATCGCATGGTGTGAACTGTCAATGCGACATGCCAAGATGCAATTGATCGAGGCTTTTGTTTAAAAGAAGAGTCTTGTGGATGATGATCAAAGCATAGCCTATTTAGGCATAGCTTTGTGTATTACGTTACCTTGCAAGCCTCACACCCCGGTAGAGTCAAAAACGGGACAAGGGAACGCAAGGAGTGCACACATTTCTTTCTAGCTAGAAGTGGTGTTTGGGTTTTTACAAAGCCCGACATTGTTACTTATGTGGTTGATGGAATGAGGCACCTCGGGTTTTTTTATTGGTCGCCAATGGCCAATTTATAGGTCCAATATTATCGAAGACTGTGTGTTGAGGCATAAGTTGTGACAACCTAGATTTCTGATACCCTTTGAGCTGACCAAACAACACCAGTCCAACCCAAATTATACTGAAAACTCAGGTGCTAATAGAAAGAAATTGGAGGGTGAGATAAGAAAGAAATATTAGAATAGAAGAAGAATAAGACAACATAGAATCTCACATCGTAGTGAAACAAAAACATATCATTGAAATAACTTTTATTGAGAGCTTGTAAAATGCTTACAATCATCAGAGTACATCAATTTATCTGGACAGTTATAATAATCTGTCCTTATATACAATCACACAGTGGAATAAATACTAGATATCATATTTCTGAACATCTCCAGCTCGTCTCTGGACTTCGCAGCATTCGATAACCTGGACTTGTACATCCCGGTCTAACCCTTGCACTACAAATATCGGGTCAGTCTGGCGAATCAGAGTGAGAACAACTCGCAAAGTTTAAGGGGAATCAACCAACTTGATTTTTAAGTTCAAAAATCTTTTCGAAAGAAAAGGATAATCGTAAGACCAAATCCACACATAAATACAGACAGTTTTTATCTTACGATAATCCAAAACATTTTTGAAAACAATATATATTCTGCTATTATAATAGTGTCTAAATACAAATAAATATCAATCTAGTAGAACGCTTGCATCTCACGCTCCATATATATAGTATACAATCAAAAACCATGGACGCTTATTGGATATTGGATCCCGACTATGACAAGGTATGGAACCACCTGCCGATAGTGTAACTCAAGAGGCGAATACACTAGGTTCAACAAGAACGTCTTGCAACCCGGCCACACATGACCGACCACTCATTTCACTTGAGTGTATCGAATGTATATCACCAACGGTTGGGATCAGCAATCGTTTCCCGAAAAGGGACAGCATTGATAGATAAAGAAACAAAAGGAATTTCTCTAGATAGGTGATTATACACCCTAATGGAAGCGACCCACATAGCAATGCTGCCTGGCTGATTTTTTTCATTTCCCAGTTGTGAGGCTTGAGGTTATAATCCTTCTTTCCTAGATAGCACGCCACCATTCACTTTGAATGACACATCGTCAGATCCATCGGAAATCACTAATTTATTTTCACAAAAATACTCAGGTTGTTAGGCTAAATAAGTTTCCCTTCTTTGCCACCAACTTCGTACGTTTGAAGAAATCAACTTACGTAATCCCTTTGGAAATACTCTGTCAGACACTCGTCCATACAAGTTGTCCTGGGACTGGACAAACCGAAGGCACCCTCCTACTGCATCCTAGGAATCACCCTATAGATCAATAGCGAGTAGCCCTTGCAAATCCGTTGATTTCAACCACGACAGAATCACAATATATCTTTGGCCGCTAAACCAGAGATTATGAGTAATTCTACCGTTTTATGAAGATCCACAGTCTTCAATTTCTTCATCCTGATATGATATCTTCAACATTTCGTATTTGGACGGAATGGTTTTCGAATATAAATTCGATCCCGGTCTTCCCGTACTAACAATCGTATTGGCCAGGTTTGATAGTCGGTTATTTAACTATCAAATAAACAATTGCTCAATAATGAAACTAAAGATAGGTTTAATGGTTTAGTACTCAGCATCACTTGGCCCATTTAATTATAAATAATTAATAAAAGGTTATCTTAAACTTCTAAAACATTCTATATTTTAAAACATGGTATTTGATTCTAATTTCAATATATTAATCTTCTCAAAACCATTTAAATCTAATATTTAATATATATTTAATAACTATCATCGATTTCTATTTTACTATTATTTCAAAACATTAATTACAACACCATATATTATTTGTCATTGATTCATCTCGTCATTTGTAAAACAATCGTTACAAACTTTCCTTTGGTTTCCTCATTTGAATACTATACTCGTCACTTATCTTTTTAGAATTAACCCATTCTAAAACTTATCTTCTCACTTTGAAAATATCGTTATATATTCACAAACCTCCTTTGTTTCTTTTTTTATGGAAATATCATTTCCTATTCTCAAGCCCGTTTTAATTTCCTTTTATATTGGAATCTATTATATATATTACCAATTTCTTCAACTAACATTACATTATCATTTCAAATTAGACTCCTTTTAACATCTTCCTCACTACAACTAATATCATCTCTCGATAATCCTGAAGTCGTTCAAGTTGGGGTATTTTAAATTACGTCTCAGACCTTGATCAACAACGTTCTTATCTTAAGATAGATATCAGTTGTAATACCAAACCAATATTCATTCCCAATATCAAACCAAATTCCATTTTAGTTATAACTGATGAAACAACCTCATCTTTTGTTAAATATAGTGAATTTAAATCACATCTTATACTTCTAGAATTAAGTAACGTTAATTTAATATTAACATTTTAGCCTCACACTCCTTTTATAAACATCGTTTATAACTCTCATGTTAAATATAAAACTCTATTTACCTTGATTCCTTCTTACTAAATTTAGTACTAAGTAAACGCTTATGATATCGCATTGGCTTAACATCCCTTTCAATACTTGGTTTATAAAACTTGGTTTTATACTAAATTCTGTTTATAAACTTCTTTCCCAATTCAATCTGGTTTCAAAACGAACTTTGATTACTTAATAAATTGAATTCCATTTAAGCATTAACATATTAAAATAATTATTTCCTCGTTAACGACCGTAGAAATGGTTAAACTCTTTATTAACTAAATAAGTGGTAAATTTCTTTCTAAAATCTTATTAGGTTAAAACCAATATTCATAAATATATTTTATTAGATTAATTTGAACCAAATCAATCAAATAACCAATTCCAATTAATTAGTTGACTTTGTCAACTTAAAACATGATCATCTCGTTAATCAACTCCAATTAGCCCTTCCTTTAAATTAATTAATAACATAATTAGTTCAAATAATTTCATTTAATCGTCTCTTGAGAAACGATTAATACCAGTCTTAACCGTTATGTTAATTTCACTTTGTCTGCTTATAAATCTTATTAACAAAAGAATAAATTTATAAAATCATTTAGTAATTACTTTAAGAACTTTAAATAATAAATAATGCATAATAATTTCCTTTTATTAAAACCCTTATTCAAAATAATAGCTTTCCAAAATTTATCTTCTGTTAAAGAAATTTTGTAACTTCATTACCGTCAGTTCATATGATGTTAATAAAATGATATATTTTTGGGCTAACTGCTACCAACTACTCAACCAATACCGTTTATTGGTTAAAACAGAACAACTGTTGAATTTAAATTCAACATTCAATGATCAAATCAATCACCCAATCATATCAGTTAAACACTGCATATAATTGTAATATGAGAATAAAAAATAAATTTGAGGAATCTAGTTGGATCCCTCCAACCTGTTTTTCCCTGCATCCAAATACGTCATCTCAAAAATATTACTTTATTTAAATAAATAGATTAATATTCAACCATCAACCAATAACTGCAATCCAAACATACATCAACCAATTAATAACCATAGCACACAAATATTAAAACCCAACTTATATAAAATATAAGTGGGATAATGTAATAACCCGAAAATCTGGGCCAGTTTAAAATTTTTATTTTGGCAATTTTAGCGAATTCTGATTATTTAAAATGAATTTTTTTAAATAATATCGACAAGAAATTTATTTTGAATATAATTCGATCGTATATATTATATGCGTCGTCGTTTGAATATAAATAATTATATATAATTATAAATAGAATTGAAAATGGCACGGTAGTTCGATAATTCGATTTCAAACTTCAATTGAATGTACCGGGTGCAAAACAATCCGGATTCTAGTGAAACCAAAAATCTTAGGATCTAATTGATAATATCTTTCCAACGAATCCGAAGAATCAAGATTTCATCTTAGAAACCAAAAGATATGTCCAGTTGAAAATTCTGAATAGTCGCTATGGAATTCAGGCCCTTAAAAATGGACATTTTGCAAACGACCTCGGATTTCGACGAAACCACTTTTGTTGGGTCCGTGATGTAAAGTTATTGCTAGGTTTCAAATTTCATAATTTTTCGAATCAATATGTGAGCGTGGCAAAGGAAAACGCGTTTGACCATTTCAGTTGATTTTAATCGACTGGAAAATGGCCATTTTTCCAACGGTCTCGGAATTCGACGAAACTAGTTTTGTTAGGACCGTATCGTCAATACGAAGCTAGAAAATATTTTTCTGGAATTTTTAAAGTTCGTATGCGACCCCGGTAATTTGAAATGTACGTTTAAAATTCAATATAGTGATTTAAATGTAAATTCAACGGAAACTGATTGTAACGGTCGAATCAACCTACGATACATATCCCATTGAGTTCGGAATGGGGGTAAAACGCTATGGACGGCAGGCGGTGGGCCTCGTTTCGAGGTCGTATGTAAAAGTCAACTTTTAAAAATAATAAATTAAAAAAAAAACCCCCTCTCTCCCCTTAACCAGGCCCCCCCGATCTCTTTTCATTTCGAACAAATAAATAAAAAAAAAACCCCCGATTGAATCGCGCCTCCGACTTCCACCCTCCATCGCCGTCGACAGGCCATCGCACCCCCTCTCCCCTCCTCAGCACCTTCCTCTCCTCCTTTCCCTCCTGATTTTCGAACCCCACGCCCCACGCAAACACCCCCAACCCGAACCCTAACTCCGCCTGGAACAGCACCGCCAGCCACCCAGGGACCCGCCGCCGTTGCTGACCCCCTCTCGCCTCCTCAACCGCGGTGAACCCCCCCCCCCCCCCTCTGTAAGTTTTGTTTTGTTTTATTAATTTATTTTTATGTATTTAAAAAAAAACCGATTTTCTTGAAAGGAAGAAAAATGATTTTTATTAGGGTTTTAAACTGTTTTTATAAAAAGATTTAAACTGATTTTTTTTAAAATGAAATTAAAACTGATTTTAAAATAAAAGTAAAAACTGATTTTATAAGAGATTAAAACTGATTTTAATTAGGAAAAACTGAATTTTAAAATGTCGGAAAAACTGATTTTTAAAGAATATGAAAACTGATTTTTAATTTGAACTTTAAAAAGAAAAAAGGTTTTAACTTTAAAAAGAAAAAAGGTTTTAACTTTAAAAAGAAAAAAGGTTTTAACTTTAAAAAGAAAAAAAAGGTTTTAACTTTAAAAAGAAAAAAGGTTTTAACTTTAAAAAGAAAAAAAAGGTTTTAACTTTAAAAAGAAAAAAGGTTTTAACTTTAAAAAGAAAAAGATTTGATCTTTAAAATAGAAAAGACGGAATTTTTATTAAGTAAAAGATGTAAGATATGATTTTTATATTTTTAACAGAAATAAAAATATAATTTTTACGTCATAGGAATATTAAAAATATAATCTTTATATTAAAAATATAATCTTTATATATAGAGAGTTATAATTTTTACAATAAAAAATGTGGTTTTTATATGAGTAACAAATAAAAATATGGTTTTTATTTATAAAATAGCGAAATAAAAATAGGATTTTTATATGTTGAACTTCGAAATAAAAATAGGATTTTTATATGTTGAACTTCGAGCTAAAAATTCGATTTTTATATATTGAATAGCGAACTAAAAATCCGATTTTTATATATTGAATAGCGAAGTAAAATTCGATTTTTACATATGTAGTGAAAGCGGACAACGAATGTGACAAAAAGGCGAAACGACGAAAACTTCTGCAAATGAAGTGCCGTGGAGCTTGGATAGCTATCTGTGAGAATTTCTCACCTTTCAATTTCTTTTCTAATTATATATATATATATACTAGGATGCAGACGGTGCTTAGTAGCACCCGACACAATCGTCCACAGACCATGGACTTGTTTGTTTGGTTGCATAGATTAGTTATATGATTTGATTTGAATTTGGTTGTTTGGTGATTTTGATTGATGTGTGAATGGCGTGGGCCTTCACTAGACCGGGGATAAGGCTAGGCCTTGTCCCGTTTCTAGTATCGTGCCGTTATGCCGCCGAAATTTTCTAAAATATGTTAGAAAATAAAAATATCATTTTATTGTGTAAATGAATAATAGAAATTCATATGTTGGAATAAAATGTTTTATCGTTAAAAATATAATTTTTAACGTGAATATGAATATAGTGAATGTGAATAAATAAAATATTCATTTACAAACCGGACGGTTTGTTTATGTACACCTATTTGAATGACGTTGATTGGGTCGATAAATTTTACACATCGCCCAACTGCACAAATAAAGTATGTGTTTGATTGTTTGAAACCCCACACGGGTGTTGGGATGAAATTTGAAGTTCACTCATCCTGATTGATTGAATATGTCGATCGATTGATTGACAAGCTGTTATAAGCGTTAGATATCTATATTTGATGCTTATACAGTGTAGTGCACTTTGGTTGATGGTTGATTATTTTTCAATGCTATTATATACATGTGTTGTATGAAAATCCATATAATTAACTTTATATGGTAATTGATTGGGCCTCATTCCAGTTTTGAAAAAGAAATATTTGAAAAAGAAATATTTGAAATAGAATATTTGAAAATAGGAATATATGAAGCCGTGTTGATTAGATTGACGCCATTTTGACGTGAACGATATTTATATCGATTTTAAACGATTTCGAAATGAATTGAATTGAAAACGATTTCGAAATGAATTGAATTGAAAACGATTTCGAAATGAATTGAATTGAAAACGATTTCGAAATGAATTGAATTGAAAACGATTTCGAAATGAATTGAATTGAAAACGATTTCGAAATGAATTGAATTGAAAACGATTTCGAAATGAACTGAATTGAAAACGATTTCGAAATGAACTGAATTGAAAACGATTTCGAAATGAATTGAATTGAAAACGATTTCGAAATGAATTGAATTGAAAACGATTTCGAAATGAATTGAATTGAAAACGATTTCGAAATGAATTGAATTGAAGACGATTTCGAAATGAATTGAATTGAATATGAATTGAAATTGAATTGAAATTTGAATTGAATAGAAATGAATTTTAAAACGAATTTATAAAGAAGAATTCAATTTTGAATTGAATTGAAATGGAAGTTGAAATAGATTTTGAAACGAATTTTGAAACTATTTATATAATTCGTTTTGAATAGAAAATCGACGAAATATATATTATATATATTATATATATAATATAACGGCCTGGATCGGTTTAGCGACTGGTTCGGACCGAGCAAAATTCCTTTTCGTCTCATTTGGTATCAGAGCCTTGGTTTACAAAGCTCAGAGAACAAGACACATTAGAACCATACGAAAGAATTCATCAGATAATTGGATTAGTAATATCCAATTAGAATGACTCGTTAGAGATAGGATCAGTAGTATCCTAGAACGGGTGTGAAGAGTATATTTTTCAAGTGAAAACAAATTTTGTTTTGAAAATTTAAATCAATTATTCGTATCTGATTATCTATTTATATTGAGTTGGACAGTCCAGTATATAAAGATTTTGCGTATACGTCTGATCCGCGTGTATTCAATGTTTTAATATATTGGATAGATATAGCATCACACTCTAGTTGCCCGGGAATGGTTCTGATAATGCTGCAGCGTTACTAGCACTTATATTCGAGTGACGAAGGTGTGATTTTCTATATATTTCCATTAGACTGTTGTGAGAACCAAAACTAATATAGCTAGAACACATTGTTGTGAATTGGCATCAAAAACGTGATTTTTGTATATATATCAAAATTATGAATTTGAAACGTTAATCCACTAATTGATTGATGTTTGTGTTGTTTGTTTGTTTGTTTGCTAATTTTGAACCATTTAGCCTAATTGAATCAAATATAGAATTATATTGAAAATTGGTCGCAATTGCTTGCATATACATATACTTACATTGAACAGGTCATAGCAAGGAGGCTAGAGCCAGAGAATAAAATTTGTTTGCCCGACAAATAGGTACATGTTTACTACATAATTTACTGTTTTGTTTGGGTGATGATGATTTTATGAGCCTATTGGCTAGCCGCTTGGCTTTTTCTTTTTCTTTTTGAGATCTGAAGGACCGGGGAAGCTATTTGAAATTCCCCGATGCTCCCATTGCAGGGGAGGTTATAGCGAAATTTTTCGAAAATTTAGGGTGTTAGCCAAATTTTTGAAAATTTGAAAATTCTCAGAAACTGAAAGGTTGGGGAATGCAAGCCAAATCGAGCGTAGAGTTGATTAATCAAACCACTTTCGACTTTGTTCCTTTTCGGGGACGAAAAGTTTTAAGTGGGGGAGATTGTAATAACCCGAAAATCTGGGCCAGTTTAAAATTTTTATTTTGGCAATTTTAGCGAATTCTGATTATTTAAAATGAATTATTTTAAATAATATCGACGAGAAATTTATTTTGAATATAATTCGATCGTATATATTATATACGTCGTCGTTAGAATATAAATAATTATATATAATTATAAATAGAATTGAAAATGGCGCGGTAGTTCGATAATTCGATTTCAAACTTCAATTGAATGTACCGGGTGCAAAACAATCTGGATTCTAGTGAAACCAAAAATCTTAGGATCTAATTGATAATATCTTTCCAACGAATCCGAAGAATCAAGATTTCATCTTAGAAACCAAAAGATATGTCCAGTTGAAAATTCTGAATAGTCGCTATGGAATTCAGGCCCTTAAAAATGGACATTTTGCAAACGACCTCGGATTTCGACGAAACCACTTTTGTTGGGTCCGTGATGTAAAGTTATTGCTAGGTTTCAAATTTCATAATTTTTCGAATCAATATGTGAGCGTGGCAAAGGAAAACGCGTTTGACCATTTCAGTTGATTTTAATCGACTGGAAAATGGCCATTTTTCCAACGGTCTCGGAATTCGACGAAACTAGTTTTGTTAGGACCGTATCGTCAATACGAAGCTAGAAAATATTTTTCTGGAATTTTTAAAGTTCGTATGCGACCCCGGTAATTTGAAATGTACATTTAAAATTCAATATAGTGATTTAAATGTAAATTCAACGGAAACTGATTGTAACGTTCGAATCAACCTACGATACATATCCCATTGAGTTCGGAATGGGGGTAAAACGCTATGGACGGCAGGCGGTGGGCCTCGTTTCGAGGTCGTATGTAAAAGTCAACTTTTAAAAATAATAAAATAATAAATTAAAAAAAAACCCCTCTCTCCCCTTAACCAGGCCCCCCCGATCTCTTTTCATTTCGAACAAATAAATAAATAAAAAAAAAAGAAAAAACCCCCGATTGAATCGCGCCTCCGACGTCCACCCTCCACCGCCGTCGACAGGCCATCGCACCCCCTCTCCCCTCCTCCGCACCTTCCTCTCCTCCTTTCCCTCCTGATTTTCGAACCCCACGCCCCACGCAAACACCCCCAACCCGAACCCTAACTCCGCCTGGAACAGCACCGCCAGCCACCCAGGGACCCGCCGCCGTTGCTGACCCCCTCTCGCCTCCTCAACCGCGGTGAAACCCCCCCCCCCCTCTGTAAGTTTTGTTTTGTTTTATTAATTTATTTTTATGTATTTAAAAAAAAACCGATTTTCTTGAAAGGAAGAAAAATGATTTTTATTAGGGTTTTAAACTGTTTTTATAAAAAGATTTAAACTGATTTTTTTTAAAATGAAATTAAAACTGATTTTAAAATAAAAGTAAAAACTGATTTTATAAGAGATTAAAACTGATTTTAATTAGGAAAAACTGATTTTTAAAATGTCGGAAAAACTGATTTTTAAAGAATATGAAAACTGATTTTTAATTTGAACTTTAAAAAGAAAAAAGGTTTTAACTTTAAAAAGAAAAAAGGTTTTAACTTTAAAAAGAAAAAAGGTTTTAACTTTAAAAAGAAAAAGATTTGATCTTTAAAATAGAAAAGACGGAATTTTTATTAAGTAAAAGATGTAAGATAAGATTTTTATATTTTTAACAGAAATAAAAATATAATTTTTACATCATAGGAATATTAAAAATATAATCTTTATATTAAAAATATAATCTTTATATATAGAGAGTTATAATTTTTACAATAAAAAATGTGGTTTTTATATGAGTAACAAATAAATATATGGTTTTTATTTATAAAATAGCGAAATAAAAATAGGATTTTTATATGTTGAACTTCGAAATAAAAATAGGATTTTTATATGTTGAACTTCGAGCTAAAAATTCGATTTTTATATATTGAATAGCGAACTAAAAATCCGATTTTTATATATTGAATAGCGAAGTAAAATTCGATTTTTACATATGTAGTGAAAGCGGACAACGAATGTGACAAAAAGGCGAAACGACGAAGACTTCTGCAAATGAAGTGCCGTGGAGCTTGGATAGCTATCTGTGAGAATTTCTCACCTTTCAATTTCTTTTCTAATTATATATATATACTAGGATGCAGACGGTGCTTAGTAGCACCCGACACAATCGTCCACAGACCATGGACTTGTTTGTTTGGTTGCATAGATTAGTTATATGATTTGATTTGAATTTGGTTGTTTGGTGATTTTGATTGATGTGTGAATGGCGTGGGCCTTCACTAGACCGGGGATAAGGCTAGGCCTTGTCCCGTTTCTAGTATCGTGCCGTTATGCCGCCGAAATTTTCTAAAATATGTTAGAAAATAAAAATATCATTTTATTGTGTAAATGAATAATAGAAATTCATATGTTGGAATAAAATGTTTTATCGTTAAAAATATAATTTTTAACGTGAATATGAATATAGTGAATGTGAATAAATAAAATATTCATTTACAAACCGGACGGTTTGTTTATGTACACCTATTTGAATGACGTTGATTGGGTCGATAAATTTTACACATCGCCCAACTGCACAAATAAAGTATGTGTTTGATTGTTTGAAACCCCACACGGGTGTTGGGATGAAATTTGAAGTTCACTCATCCTGATTGATTGAATATGTCGATCGATTGATTGACAGGCTGTTATAAGCGTTAGATATCTATATTTGATGCTTATACAGTGTAGTGCACTTTGGTTGATGGTTGATTATTTTTCAATGCTATTATATACATGTGTTGTATGAAAATCCATATAATTAACTTTATATGGTAATTGATTGGGCCTCATTCCAGTTTTGAAAAAGAAATATTTGAAAAAGAAATATTTGAAATAGAATATTTGAAAATAGGAATATATGAAGCCGTGTTGATTAGATTGACGCCATTTTGACGTGAACGATATTTATATCGATTTTAAACGATTTCGAAATGAATTGAATTGAAAACGATTTCGAAATGAATTGAATTGAAAACGATTTCGAAATGAATTGAATTGAAAACGATTTCGAAATGAATTGAATTGAAAACGATTTCGAAATGAATTGAATTGAAAACGATTTCGAAATGAATTGAATTGAAAACGCTTTCGAAATGAATTGAATTGAAAACGCTTTCGAAATGAATTGAATTGAAAACGATTTCGAAATGAATTGAATTGAAAACGATTTCGAAATGAATTGAATTGAAAACGATTTCGAAATGAATTGAATTGAAGACAATTTCGAAATGAATTGAATTGAAAACGATTTCGAAATGAATTGAATTGAAGACGATTTCGAAATGAATTGAATTGAATATGAATTCAAATTGAATTGAAATTTGAATTGAATAGAAATGAATTTTAAAACGAATTTATAATGAAGAATTCAATTTTGAATTGAATTGAAATGGAAGTTGAAATAGATTTTGAAACGAATTTTAAAACTATTTATATAATTCGTTTTGAATAGAAAATCGACGAAGTATATATTATATATATTATATATATAATATAACGGCCTGGATCGGTTTAGCGACTGGTTCAGACCGAGCGAAATTCCTTCTCGTCTCAGATAAAAACTGTAACACCCCACACCCGCTATAGTCACTCACTAAGGGAATGCCATAGCATCGGTGGAGTATTTTTAGTGAGTATAGAACAGTAAAATTACAACAAGACAGATATAATGTAATACTTGAAAATTTAAAACATCATCTCATAGCAGCGGAAAGTAAAACGTGTTTGGTTACATCATAAAACCATAACAAGAGTCAAGTACAAAATATCCATCCTGAATAAAATAAGTACATAATCCCACTACTCATAACAAATAGCCATAACAGAAAAGATAAGATAAGCTGAGCTCTACATCTACGGTCCGAGCTCCAAGAGATAGATAAAGCAAACTGATCAAAGCCCACTAGCACTAGGCCCAACCTGAGGACCTGAAGGAAAAAGATAAAAACAACGGGGGTCAGACATAAGCCTGAGTGAACCCTATCTCCTTAATAATACAATTATTAAAGTAATTAGGGTATGATATGAACTCGGTATGGTATCTTTAGGGATAATGACTACACTAAGTTGCCCACGAACACAGGACGAACTAAGATAACCGTAAAGACGCATCTACCCACCCAAGGATAATTACTAACTGCACCACACCAGACTTATTCACCAAGGGTAATTCCTACACTGCACCACACCAGTTTTACCCACCAAGAGTAATTCCTACTTAAAGGTTGATCCCACTAAGTGTACTTAGTAATTTTTACCCGGTAGTTTCCTGTACCCCTACACAGGTGCCGTCTGCCCCTATTTTTACTAGGTGTACCCACTACCCCCAAGCGATCGGCTCCCTACCGTAGATACCCGTGCTGGTCCCACAAAAGGGGGTGTATCATTCCCCAAAGTGGCTACCATATAATATCACTGTGCACGGCTTTATATCTACACGATGCAACAACGACTTACCAACCAGCCCGGGTCCACACACGCATATGAAACCCGTTGATCCCGCGTTGCCACCGCTAACCCGTTTTGGCCTCTTACAGTCAAGCCCAATATGCGTGTCCCGTCACCCGACTAGAGTCGAGCCTACAAAGATACGTTTGGGATATTGGTTGAAATGGGCCCCCACAAGCTACTACTTAAGCTTGACGTTTAATCTAGTGCATCCCACTTAACCCTTTAACCATGTCCTCTAACATGTTATAAATCTTGGTTAAGTCCTTTAATCATATTTCAATTGCCACTTAGGGCACCCACTAGATTCCCACATGCCACCCATGGCACTTACTTAACCCCTTAATCATGTTTAATTACATGTTCCACCTTGGTTAAGTATTCTAATCGTATTCTCACATACCACCCATGGCACTTACTTAACCCTTTTATCATGTTTAATTACATGTTCCACCTTGGTTAAGTATTCTAATCGTATTCTCACATGCCACCCATGGCACCCACTTAACCCCTCATGTCCCACTTACATGCTAATATGGTTAAGTGTTTCTTAATTCATTAATTAAGATCATGACCTCATAAAGACCTCCCACATTAGACCGTCTTTTATGACTGCTGGATATGCCGGTTGGTTCCGGGCAGACTTCTGTCATCAAAAGGGCCTAACCTCGTGTCTTTACTTTAATCATGTATTTAATTTATGACTAAGACCTCTCACATTGGGCCAATCATTTGTAGCCGCTGGATGGCCGGTCGGTTCCGAGCAGACTTCCGCTACAAAAGGGTCCAACCTCGTGTCTTAGTTGATTAATTAAACCTAATTAATCACCCCCATATTAATTATCCCTAATTAATATCAAATTTTCCATAACATGGGTAGACCTAACTCAATAGGTAAATTCCCATGGGGTAGACCTAACTCAATAGGTAAATTCCCACTTATGGTAATTAATTTGTATGCTTAATCATACCCATTTCAACATACTTTTAATTAACATATTAATTAACCCCATCGTTCCCCACGTAAATCGTCATTATGACATAACATAATAAAGGGAAGATTTACCACACATAACATGGGTTTAGCATATAACTTTATCATGGGTTAAGAGGATGTCAACTTGCATATATGAGCATGTATTAACCCAACTATATTCAACCCAAACTTGCATATTATCAAACATGTGTCTTACATAACATGTTGCATATGAACTTACATATCATCAAACATGTGATTTGCATAACATGTTGCATATGAACTTACATATCATCATACATGTGATTTGCATAACATGTAGAACTTGCATTTTAGCATATACTTAACTTGCATAAGCACTCACATACTTGCATAAGCATTCATATACTTGCATAAGCTTGCATATCATGTTAAACTTGCATTTCAACATATACATAACTTGCATAAACATTCACATACTTGCATAGGCTTGCATATTATGTTAAACTTGCATTTCAACATATACATAACTTGCATAAACATTCACATACTTGCATAGGCTTGCATATTATGTTAAACTTGCATTTCAACATATACATAACTTGCATAAACATTCACATACTTGCATAGGCTTGCATATTATGTTAAACTTGCATTTCAACATATACATAACTTGCATAAACATTCACATACTTGCATAGGCTTGCATATTATGTTAAACTTGCATTTCAACATATACATAACTTGCATAAACATTCACATACTTGCATAGCTTGCATATTATGTTAAACTTACATTTCAACATATACATAACTTGCATAAACATTCACATACTTGCATAGCTTGCATATTATGTTAAACTTGCATTTCAACATATACATAACTTGCATAAACATTCATATACTTGCATAGCTTGCATATTATGTTAAACTTGCATTTCAACATATACATAACTTGCATAAACATTCATATACTTGCATAAGATGTTAATCATGCATATAAGCATATACATGACTTGCATAAGTACTCACATACTTGCATAACATGTTTGCATAATGGATCCATATTCACTTAGTGTTTTGCATCATAAACATCATGAAACAACTTGCATAAAAATATCATGATTACATATTATGAAACTTGCATGACATAAGGCATATAACTTGCAAAACACATAATATTCACTACATCAAGCTTGCATAAATATATGGATCCACAAACATAGCCATACTTTATCACATCTTATCATAATCAATTCAATAATTGATTATTAAGGGGATAGAAGCTCACCAAAACAAGATTAGCAAGTTAAATGAAGCAAATCCCAATGATTAAGTAGAAGAAGATGTAGATTAGCTTGCAAACCCTCTTAGGATTTTTAGTGGAGGCTCTCCAATTTTCTAAGTGGTGGCATAATGGCCTTAGATCTATTTTTGGTAAGGATAAGGGGGGTATTAGGGTGTATATATAGATTAGTTAGATGTTTTAGGACCATAGGATATACCCTAGAACCAATCCTAGCCTTTAAAGCATGTCTTGGGGAAGAAGTCAAGTGTAGGAACCATTTAGGGCCCAAAAAAAACAGCCCAAAACTCATCCCGGGCCTCAAAACATGAGCAGTTTTTGTTTTTTGATTTTTCGTGAAACTTTGACGGGCCATAACTTGGTCATACGGACTCCGATTTACGAAAACTCGGACTCTATTTCGCGTATTTTTCCGAGACGAACGCAATGGCACAGCCCGTTTTCCCTGATTCAGAATATTAAATTTAATTCTGCTCTGATTTATGTTATAACAAGTTATTTAACATACGGGGTGTTACATTCTCCCCTACTTAAAGGATTTCGTCCCCGAAATCTCTAAGTCAAGAAGAACGTATCCTACCAACCAAACAACCATCTACTCAACCATCAAACACTGGCATCCATTGTCCTTAAAACAATTTCTAATGATGTATGAGCATATGCAAAAAGTGTGTGTATATGTTCCCTATCTAATGTATGAACATATGCAAACCATGATAGTGCCATGCATCCATTATGTATGCGAGGGAACCCTATCGACACATACAATATCTACATGAGTGCACAATCATTCACCAAAATGCATCATCCATATGATAACACAATCATTATACATCCATAAATATAGCTTCCTACACACAATTTTATGCAATATGCAATATGAAGTGATTGAGCCGATCTAGTGCCTAGAGTGTGTGTATATGCATCCACGAGCAACCACTAGCAAACACTTGCATCCACTTGCATCCATCATACATAACATGTCTCAAACACATGTTTCAACCATAGGACTATCCTATCTGAAGGTCAAAGGTACTAACGAGAGGACATACTAAGGATAAGATAAGTACCAGTCAAACGATAAAGGAGAAGTTAAAAGACATACTCTCAAAAAGAAATGGATACAAAGAACGCATCTTCGCTTCCGTCTCCCAAGTTGCGTTGCTCTCCTCTTCTCCCCATTGCACTTTGACTAGCTGAACCTCTCGATTCCTCAATTTCCTAGTCTCTGACCCAAGGATGCGAGTAGGAGCTCGTCGAATAGTCGCATCACGCTCTGCTTCCACTTCTCTAAGCAAACTTGGCTCTACCACCTCTGCGGTCTTATGTAGGCACTTCCTCCCATGGAATACATCATGTACACCACTAAGTCTGTCGGGCAACTCCACCAATGGAAGATGCTCCTCCCATGTACCTCCAAAATCCAAGATACATAGCCTCAAAAGGTCTTCTAAAATATGATTCACCCTCTCGGTCTGGCCGTCCGTCTGAGGATGATATGCGGTATTCAAACGCAACTGAGTCCCTACCGCCTTTTGCAAACTCTTCCAAAACTCTCTAGTGAAGATACTATACTGGAGGGTACCCGATGCAATCGAACTATCTCTCGAAGATATACAAAAGCTAGCCATGGAGCAGTCCACTTACTCTTCACAGGTATGAAATGAGTGTTCTTAGTAAGTCTGTCTACCACCACCCAAATTCCTGTATTACTCTTTCTCGATCTGGGTAACCTGTCAATAAAATCCAACGAGACGCTGTCCCACTTTCATTGCGGAACCTCCAATGGGTGAAGCAACCCACCCGGTTTCTTTCGCTCCGTCTTCACTCGTTGGCACACCAAGCATCGAGCGACATGCTCGGCCACATCTTTCTTCATACCGGCCCAGAAGAAAGCCCTCTTCATGTCTTGGTACATCTTACCCCTACCGGGATGAATGGTCATCCTAAAACGGTGTGCGTCATCAAGAATAGCCTTCCTCAAACCCTCGTCCTGCGGTACACAAAGTCTACCGTCTCTACGCAAGCACCCTCTATCTCTAAGGTGTACCTACTCAAATGGCTGGACGACTCCCCCTTATGAGCTTCTCTACTAACTCAACCAACTGTGGGTCGCCCCTCTGTGCTTCTCCAATCCGCCCCAAAAGAGTAGGTCTAACTTCCAAAGAAGCTAGCAAACCGGGTACAAAGTCAACGGAAGGTCTAAAGTCAAACTTAGAAATAAACTCTTAGCTCCGTCGTTCAACGAACAATGAACTCAAGGACAACCTTTTTCTACTTAAGGTGTCCGTTACCATGTTACCCTTACTCATAAGATGCTAAGGATCCCATCCACTTTTGCTGTCCTAAGACTATGCGCTCGAAGAGTCTCCAACACTTCCCTAAGATGTAGGGCATGCTCTTCTCCACCAGAATATCATCCAAAATCATCACAACTGTCTCCCACGCAGACCACCCTAGTCGAATTCGGCATCCCCCAAATGCAAGCCCCAAAGGCCTAAACCAATATCAGACAAACACCCAAGGGATACCTCCTTCGAATTCAGACGACCTACGTGAGACGATACTAGTAAAAATGGCTAAATAATTAAGCCCTTGACCAATTCTGGATGTTCTCGCCAGTCTCGCTCCAAAACCGTCGTTTATCCTATACTGGCCCTGCTCAGCCTATTGAGCACATACGAAAACTTATTTCGCTCCTAGAAAAGACCCAGATGTCATCTACAAAGACCATCACGAACTTATTTAGGTACTCCCTGAACACCCTTCTCAACAAAGTATGCGGGGGCGTTCGTCAAACCCAATGGCATCACCAGCCACTCATAAAAGAAATCATCCGGAGTCCCAAAGGCAGTCTCCTCTATACTATTCTCAGCCACTCTCAACTGATGAAATCCCGTGGCTAAGTCCTACTACAAAAATACTGAGGCGCCAGCCAACTGATCAAGGAGATCATTAATCCTCGGCAATGGGTATCTATTCTTCTTTGTGAGTTTCTTTAGTTCCCTTTAGCCTACACAAAGTCTGAGGGACCCATCCGCCTTCATAACAAAAACTACTGGAGCGCCCCACTCCGATATACTTCGTCTTATGAACCCCTTCTCAAGCAAATCGCCTACTTACTTATGGAGTTCCCTCCTCTCACTAGGAGCCATGCGGCACACTGGCCAAGATACTGGTTTGGCCTTATCCACCAGATATATTCGGAAGTCAATCTCCCGCTTTGGAGGTAAGCCCTTCACCTCCTCAAACACATCCGGGTATTCCCGGACCGCTCTAACAGATCGCAGACTCTAGACCAACGTGTCAGGCGATTCTAGATACCTTAGCATAACAGATTCTATGGGATTACAAGAGATCTCGAGAGTGTTACTTAGGCGGCCCATAAGCCTAACAACTCTCCCTTGAAAATGAAGAACAACACTCCTACTGGATAACCAGTCCATGCCCAAAATTAACCCATAGCCCGTGAAGCCCAACAAGCATCACATCTAAACTCAACGCTAAGTATAGAAACTTTCAAACCCAAACATATCATGGAGCCCCAACTGGGTTTGAAACAACTAAGGGATCATCTACCAAACTGGTGTCTAAGTGCAGTGACTCAACTAACAATGGTGGGATAAACGAACTCAATATATCAGAATCAAATAAAGCTTGAATCGGATGATAAAGAAATCCAAACTCCAACCTAGACGGTCATATCCCCATCTGGTACCCTAGTCATGAGGGAATACAACTACCCTCCAGAAGATTCCATACCTTGCCCTTGCTTCTTTGAACAATCCTAATAAGGTGTCCTATTCCTCTTAAAAGGATAACCACTTGCCTTCTTCTTCCCTATTCTCCACTCGTAACCTCCCACCAATGAGGTTTCATCTTTCATTAACCAAACAACTATTTAAGCCTTCCTCCCATCGTTTATCCAATAGATACCTACTAGTCCTCCTCCTTCTTGAACCAACTTCTAATCCGACTAACGTCTAAGTCCCTTGAAGTGGTTTTCCATCCTTATCTATCTTAGAAAGATCATCTATACGCGGAGGGGAAACTCAAAACGAGAGAAAGGGAGAGATTCAAAATGGAGAATTCGAAAGATATAGATATGGCTATTGGGGATTATGCTTTCCTTTCAAAAACTTTTCTCTTAAAAGACATGTTTTTGAAAATAATCCTTTCCAAAAATATTCTTAGAAAATAGTTTTTCTAAAAATTTTATCTGTTCCGGTAACCTTAGGCTCTGATACCACGTGTAACACCCCACACCCGCTATAGTCACTCACTAAGGGAATGCCATAGCATCGGTGGAGTATTTTTAGTGAGTATAGAACAGTAAAATTACAACAAGACAGATATAATGTAATACTTGAAAATTTAAAACATCATCTCATAGCAGCGGAAAGTAAAACGTGTTTGGTTACATCATAAAACCATAACAAGAGTCAAGTACAAAATATCCATCCTGAATAAAATAAGTACATAATCCCACTACTCATAACAAATAGCCATAACAGAAAAGATAAGATAAGCTGAGCTCTACATCTACGGTCCGAGCTCCAAGAGATAGATAAAGCAAACTGATCAAAGCCCACTAGCACTAGGCCCAACCTGAGGACCTGAAGGAAAAAGATAAAAACAACGGGGGTCAGACATAAGCCTGAGTGAACCCTATCTCCTTAATAATACAATTATTAAAGTAATTAGGGTATGATATGAACTCGGTATGGTATCTTTAGGGATAATGACTACACTAAGTTGCCCACGAACACAGGACGAACTAAGATAACCGTAAAGACGCATCTACCCACCCAAGGATAATTACTAACTACACCACACCAGACTTATTCACCAAGGGTAATTCCTACACTGCACCACACCAGTTTTACCCACCAAGAGTAATTCCTACTTAAAGGTTGATCCCACTAAGTGTACTTAGTAATTTTTACCCGGTAGTTTCCTGTACCCCTACACAGGTGCCGTCTGCCCCTATTTTTACTAGGTGTACCCACTACCCCCAAGCGATCGGCTCCCTACCGTAGATACCCGTGCTGGTCCCACAAAAGGGGGTGTATCATTCCCCAAAGTGGCTACCATATAATATCACTGTGCACGGCTTTATATCTACACGATGCAACAACGACTTACCAACCAGCCCGGGTCCACACACGCATATGAAACCCGTTGATCCCGCGTTGCCACCGCTAACCCGTTTTGGCCTCTTACAGTCAAGCCCAATATGCGTGTCCCGTCACCCGACTAGAGTCGAGCCTACAAAGATACGTTTGGGATATTGGTTGAAATGGGCCCCCACAAGCTACTACTTAAGCTTGTCGTTTAATCTAGTGCATCCCACTTAACCCTTTAACCATGTCCACTTACATGTTATAAATCTTGGTTAAGTCCTTTAATCATATTTCAATTGCCACTTAGGGCACCCACTAGATTCCCACATGCCACCCATGGCACTTACTTAACCCCTTAATCATGTTTAATTACATGTTCCACCTTGGTTAAGTATTCTAATCGTATTCTCACATGCCACCCATGGCACTTACTTAACCCTTTTATCATGTTTAATTACATGTTCCACCTTGGTTAAGTATTCTAATCGTATTCTCACATGCCACCCATGGCACCCACTTAACCCCTCATGTCCCACTTACATGCTAATATGGTTAAGTGTTTCTTAATTCATTAATTAAGATCATGACCTCATAAAGACCCCCCACATTAGACCGTCTTTTATGACTGCTGGATATGCCGGTTGGTTCCGGGCAGACTTCTGTCATCAAAAGGGCCTAACCTCGTGTCTTTACTTTAATCATGTATTTAATTTATGACTAAGACCTCTCACATTGGGCCAATCATTTGTAGCCGCTGGATGGCCGGTCGGTTCCGGGCAGACTTCCGCTACAAAAGGGTCCAACCTCGTGTCTTAGTTGATTAATTAAACCTAATTAATCACCCCCATATTAATTATCCCTAATTAATATCAAATTTTCCATAACATGGGTAGACCTAACTCAATAGGTAAATTCCCATGGGGTAGACCTAACTCAATAGGTAAATTCCCACTTATGGTAATTAATTTGTATGCTTAATCATACCCATTTCAATATACTTTTAATTAACATATTAATTAACCCCATCGTTCCCCACGTAAATCGTCATTATGACATAACATAATAAAGGGAAGATTTACCACACATAACATGGGTTTAGCATATAACTTTATCATGGGTTAAGAGGATGTCAACTTGCATATATGAGCATGTATTAACCCAACTATATTCAACCCAAACTTGCATATTATCAAACATGTGTCTTACATAACATGTTGCATATGAACTTACATATCATCAAACATGTGATTTGCATAACATGTTGCATATGAACTTACATATCATCATACATGTGATTTGCATAACATGTAGAACTTGCATTTTAGCATATACTTAACTTGCATAAGCACTCACATACTTGCATAAGCATTCATATACTTGCATAAGCTTGCATATCATGTTAAACTTGCATTTCAACATATACATAACTTGCATAAACATTCACATACTTGCATAGGCTTGCATATTATGTTAAACTTGCATTTCAACATATACATAACTTGCATAAACATTCACATACTTGCATAGGCTTGCATATTATGTTAAACTTGCATTTCAACATATACATAACTTGCATAAACATTCACATACTTGCATAGGCTTGCATATTATGTTAAACTTGCATTTCAACATATACATAACTTGCATAAACATTCACATACTTGCATAGGCTTGCATATTATGTTAAACTTGCATTTCAATATATACATAACTTGCATAAACATTCACATACTTGCATAGGCTTGCATATTATGTTAAACTTGCATTTCAACATATACATAACTTGCATAAACATTCACATACTTGCATAGCTTGCATATTATGTTAAACTTACATTTCAACATATACATAACTTGCATAAACATTCACATACTTGCATAGCTTGCATATTATGTTAAACTTGCATTTCAACATATACATAACTTGCATAAACATTCATATACTTGCATAGCTTGCATATTATGTTAAACTTGCATTTCAACATATACATAACTTGCATAAACATTCATATACTTGCATAAGATGTTAATCATGCATATAAGCATATACATGACTTGCATAAGTACTCACATACTTGCATAACATGTTTGCATAATGGATCCATATTCACTTAGTGTTTTGCATCATAAACATCATGAAACAACTTGCATAAAAATATCATGATTACATATTATGAAACTTGCATGACATAAGGCATATAACTTGCAAAACACATAATATTCACTACATCAAGCTTGCATAAATATATGGATCCACAAACATAGCCATACTTTATCACATCTTATCATAATCAATTCAATAATTGATTATTAAGGGGATAGAAGCTCACCAAAACAAGATTAGCAAGTTAAATGAAGCAAATCCCAATGATTAAGTAGAAGAAGATGTAGATTAGCTTGCAAACCCTCTTAGGATTTTTAGTGGAGGCTCTCCAATTTTCTAAGTGGTGGCATAATGGCCTTAGATCTATTTTTGGTAAGGATAAGGGGGGTATTAGGGTGTATATATAGATTAGTTAGATGTTTTAGGACCATAGGATATACCCTAGAACCAATCCTAGCCTTTAAAGCATGTCTTGGGGAAGAAGTCAAGTGTAGGAACCATTTAGGGCCCAAAAAAAACAGCCCAAAACTCATCCCGGGCCTCAAAACATGAGCAGTTTTTGTTTTTTGATTTTTCGTGAAACTTTGACGGGCCATAACTTGGTCATACGGACTCCGATTTACGAAAACTCGGACTCTATTTCGCGTATTTTTCCGAAACGAACGCAATGGCACAGCCCGTTTCCCCTGATTCAGAATATTAAATTTAATTCTGCTCTGATTTATGTTATAACAAGTTATTTAACATACGGGGTGTTACAAAAACTGAGTGAGCTGAACTCACCTGGTAGTTGTCAAAACGGTTTGCTTCAGTTAAATTAAACCCGCATTTAATTTACTGGAAATATCAGGTGCCTCCAACTCCGTTCAAACCAATTCCAAAATGTCATGCTCGTCGGTTCGGTTTCAACGTTCCTGGTTTTTTTTGTTTGATTCTGTTATCGAATATAATCATCCTGGTTAGGCGTATAAACTGTGATTTCGTTAGCGTTATGATATAAAACACGGACCACGTTATTACACATTAGTTAAGCACAAATAAAACGACAGGTCACGCACACTGTTCTCGATATAGTTTAACACCTTTACATATTTTATTAACGATCAACAGGCATGTCCATATTATCCTGGCTTTCACGTTAGAAATACCCTAACGTTATAATCACTTAATTAAATATATATATATATTGGTACCTTAATTGTACTTACATTAGTTAAAGGTGGGATCGACCAAATTAAAACTTTGGTTCATTGTAGTGCACATATACGTTAGAGCATCTCCAACAGTGTTACGGGCCGTAACGTTACGGCCCGTAACATTACGGGAGATATCTTTGATATCTCCCAACGGGCGCGAGCCGATTTTATCGGCTTGCAGTCTGCGAGCCGATTTTATCGGCACGCGAGCTCGCGAGCCGATAAAATCGGCTCGCGCCTGTCCCGAGCCTATATATGGCTCGGGAGGGGGGTGGGGGGTGGGGTTTGTTATATTAGTTTAATTTTAATTTCCTCCTTTTTAATTTCTTTTTAACTCCTTTGTATATACGTTTAAATAACACGGGTTAGTGGACGACCCTCGTTTTAAACTCCTTTTTAACTCCTTCGGGTGCTTAAATGTTTACATTATGAGGATAAGTGGACGTCCCTCCTTTTAAACTCCTTTTGAACTCCTTTTTATATACGTGTAAATATCACGGGTTAGTGGACGACCCTAGTTTTAAACTCCTTCGGGTGCTTAAATGTTTACATTATGAGGATAAGTGGACGACCCTCCTTTTAAACTCCTTTTGAACTCCTTTTTATATACGTGTAAATATCACGGGTTAGTGGACGACCCTAGTTTTAAACTCCTTTTTAACTCCTTCGCGTGCTTAAATGTTTACATTATGCAGATAAGTGGACGACCCTCCTTTTAAAATCCTTTTTAACTCCTTCTTACATACGTGTAAAGAGACACTCAAACCAATAAAGAGACACTCAGACCAATAAACGATTCCAATAAAGAGACACTCAAACCAATAAAGAGACACTCAGACCAATAAAGGATTCCGATATACATACACTCAAACCAATAAAGAGACACACAAACCAATAAAGAGACACTCAGACCAATAAACGATTCCAATAAAGAGACACTCAGACCAATAAAGAGACACTCAAACCAATAAAGAGACACTCAGACCAATAAAGGATTCCAATAAAGAGACACTCAAATCAAACCTTATATATAACAGCAACATTGCAGTACATATCTCAAATCAAAACTTACTCAAAATAATAAATGGATTCCAGTTTTACAAAATGTTTACTGGCTTTTGCTAGCGATTCGGAGGAAGATGAAATCCTTCAAGAGGAAGAAGAAGAAATACAAGAAATACGGGACCTATACCGTGAAGCGTACGGTTCATCGTCCACAACTAGGGGGGGATCGGTTCCTGGAAGGAGGTTTATACACCGAAATCATGCTAAATACCACAAGTCTTTGATGCAAGATTACTTCGATGACGATTGCACTTACGGGCCTGATATATTTCGCCGAGGATTCAGGATGCGGAGAAACCTATTTCTTCGGATATTGGCTGGTATTCAAGGTAACAATGATTACTTTAAGTACAAACAAAATGCATCGAAGACACAGGGGTTGTCCGGTGAACAAAAAATGACGGCAGCTATGAGAATGTTAGCTTATGCCACACCAGCCGATGCTTTGGATGATGCATACCGCATAGCAGAGAGCACGGCACTAGAAACACTTGAAACTTTCTGTCAAGCAGTTGTGGACGTCTACGGAGAAGAATACTTACGGTCTCCGAACGAAGCAGATGTAGTGCGAATCAGAGAGATGCACGAAAGCAGGGGTTGGCCGGGAATGTTAGGAAGTCTGGACTGTATGCACTGGGAATGGAAGAACTGTCCTAAGGGATTACAAGGTGCGTACAACGGCAAGGAAAGACGACCAACCATCATTTTGGAAGCTGTGGCATCGTACGATCTGTGGATATGGCACGCTTTCTTCGGAATGCCCGGGTCTAATAACGACTTAAATGTTGTAGAAAGATCTCATCTGTTCAATGATCTTGCTCAAGGCCAGGTACCTCCTTTAACATTTACCCTAGGCCAAAATACTTACAACCATGGCTATTACCTAGGTGACGGCATTTACCCGAAATGGAGCACCATAGTTAAAACATGTCCAAATCCATTAACTCCTAAACAAGTCATGTTCGCGGCGATGCAAGAGGGACAAAGGAAAGATGTGGAACGTGCTTTCGGTGTTTTACAATCGAGATTTGCAATGATAAGTAATCCATGTAAGCTGTGGTCTAGGAGAAAGATGTCTACAATCATGTTTGCTTGCATCGTTCTTCACAACATGATTATAGAAGATGAAAGAGATATGGATGAAGAGCAACGCCACTGCGATTACGAGGGTGCTTCGCAACCACCTCCAGTATTCCGACAAAACCAACCAATAACAGAGGAGGATTTCAACATTCATTTGAGCCATCAAGTTATCTACAGAGATGCAGAACTTCATAACCGGCTGCAGAAGGATCTTATGAATCATTTATGGAACCACTACGGCGATACCTAGTTATGAAGAACCATTATCTGAATTTGTGTTTTATTTTATGTTTGTCCGAACTTATCAATCATGTATGCAGTAAAGATGTTGTCATTTTCTATTGTACCAACTCGTTCTTTTGTATTCGTAAGAGTTATTAATCATATATTATTATGTTTCTAAGTTTATGGTACGAAATAAATATCGGTTATGTTTTTGTATATGACAAACTAGGGTAAAACGTAAAAAAAAAAATTGGTTTTTCTCTTAGTAATCATGTATTATTATTACGTTTCGGAGTTTATTTTATAAAAAAATTAATGGGTTTGGTTTTGTATATGGTAAAAATAGTTGGGGAAAAAAAAAATAACCAGGAGCCGATTTTATCGGCTCCTGAAGTCGCGAGCCGATAAAATCGGCTCGCGACATCACGAGCCGATAAAATCGGCTCGCGCGCCCCATTCAGGACTCTGAATTGAGTCCGTAACATTTCCCTTCATATTACACCCCGTAACAACTGTTGGGTGCAAAAATAAGCGAAATTACACCCCTTAACATGAATTTCCTCCACTGTTGGAGTTGCTCTTATATGATCCTTGCAGTAATATTTATAATATATTAACTAGGCACATTTTTGAGGACTGGGTATAGTTGAAGACATCGTACCCTATGAACAAGGAATCTGTGATTTTTGGCCACAACAATTTTTATTGGACACTATAAAATCTAATATGTTACAACCGCTACCCCGTACTTCCTACTTCACTAAATAACTACGTTTACTAATCTACTTACAAATAACTATTTATGAAATTTGTGAATTGTTTCGTAGTTACAAAAGGTGTATGGCAGAGTGTCCAGTGTATATTTGAGCACGCACATACATTACTAAATTATATATATGATTATCAATAGACACCTTAAACATCAATTAGGCATATAAATGAAACGCTGTTGGGTAAATTTAAAAGCTACTGGGGCACATTTGGTTCCAGGCGGTTATGTAAAACCTTATGTGTATATATATAAATTACTAAATATTAATTTACGTTAGTTTGTAACATTAAATTCAGCTAAACAGAATTAGGCCATGTATAATTCTTACCCAGCTTCTTCATTAATAACATATTTCTCTTCCATTTGCGTCACCGAACCCACCAGAATTTCTCCATAACTCTAGCTTGTCAGTCCCCTTTATGAACCCAACAGTACCCATTCTCTCTTCCTTATGTTCCTGGTTGCATCCAAAACCCCACTTACATGCCTTCCGCCTCATCACTACTCGTCACAGCTAGCCCCTGAACTGAACCTCACCATTTCCACGAAAACCCCTCATCATTACTGAATGCAGGCACCATTAAATGACACCGCTTTGTACTATCTTTCCCGAATGCCCGCACCTTGCCAACAACTCCACACCACTTTGAGCTTCATGCTCCTTTAAACTTCTGCCACTTCATTTCACCGCTGCTCGTATAAACTCTCCACCAAGGTTCACGTCTCCTTTCCTCTTCCATGTCTGTTACCCATCGAACTCTACCCACTCTCATGTCTCATGCAACCGAAGAACCCTTGCTTCTACTCGCCTTCCAACACAGCTCCATCCTTCATCGAAATGCCACTGACTTGGTCCAGCATGCGTCTCCGTCACTTCTTCCGATCTCAGGTCTGGCCTCAACCCATGCACAATCCACCATGTTGAATCACCCTAGCTCGCATTAGCTTCACACAAGACCATCACCTGCTAATACCCTCAACAGTATCATCTCCCATCAAAACAATTTCGACTTGTGCCATGCTACTGCTTGCTTCAACATACAAACAAGGCCGATTAGCTCCCCATACTCCACCTTACGTGAGCCACTTCCTTATACCACCTGTTTTCCTATGTTAAAAGTGACACACCTCCACAACTTAAACAGTCCCCCAGCTCATGAACACAACACGAGCCACTACGATCACGCCTGACCCCACCTCCATCTCAGCTCTACCTTGAAACTTGAACACCTCAGACCAAAGGGAAACAACCCAGACCCCTTGCCTTCATTTCGCTGGGCACGGTTGTTGCCAAAATTATTGGCGGTTTTCTCAAGAAAGAAGATTGCGTTAAAATGTGTGTGGTAGAGAAGGGTTTGGTTTTATATTTTCTCTTCGAACCAGAGAAAAAGAATAGGTGCCTAAAAAAGTGAAGAAGAAACAAGTATATATAAGTGAAGAAGAGTGGGAACGAAGTAAACGTGGGGAGAAAGTATACGTGGTGTACACGGAAAGCTATCATTGCCTTGCATTTTACGAAAATTATACTTTAGCATGTAATGACTAGTGTCCATGGATTATATAGGGTAGGCTTGTCTGTACGAATTATACTTTAGTGTGAAATAGGTTTGTAGAAGCCTACATGAGGTTTCACGTGGTGGCCAAAATCTTCTGCGTGATTTGCTAGAGAATAGATAAGCTGTATTTTTAAATGTTGGAATGTCGTTTCCATTCGTATACTTGATGGGATCGGTTCAGGGTAGAGTAGCAGGTGTATAGAGAAAACAACATATGTATATGACAGAATAGGATGGCACTTAACCAATATAGCTGTGCGTGCATGTCTTTTTACATTTCCTGATTTAGACGTGTTACTTAAAAGTGAAGTGTACAGATTGAGATAGGTGAGTACTCTCCTTACTTAATTATTAATTTTAAATATTTTATTTTATTTTTATTTAATACGGTATTAAATTTAACCGTCTGTATTGTTGTTTAGGTTGAACATCTCATATTTGTACCGCCACGCCTGAGTTTCAAACATAATCAAAATGACCACACTGCTACGTCTTTATGGTCCAGTCCCAATGAAATTTATTTTGTCAGAAACCGTGGTCGTTCGCACAGAAAGCTATTTCTAAGGCCTTTATAATATGTCGAACAATTTTCCGTGTGCGAAGCACGTGCCTCACCATACGGTAAGTAACACATTGAGTTGAACGTTCTATTTCGTATGATTGTTTAATTTCATTGTTACTTGTCGTTGACCGTTTTATACCCGTATCAATATACATGAATTATATATTATAAACTCATTTATAATACCAAATCGATATTTATAATAAAATATATTAAATATCTGACTATCAAAAATACGGAACGTTACATAACTAATCCGCTAGCGTTATTTGTGGATCGACCCTGCTTTATCCAAGGGTTCACTGCGGGGGATCCTAAGACATTGCTAGAGTGTCTCGAATCAGTAAGGAGATCGTTCCTAGCCTTGACTCTTGATGGAAACCCAATTTCCAATATGACACCATGCAGTTTTGATTGTAAAACTAGTATGGAGTAGTATATGGTAGCTATGTCGTCTATGATTAATACATTATGATTGAAATGTTTTTAAAACATATATACACTAATTATAACATCAAATACGTTTTTATCGTATCAAGCATTTTTGACCCTTATAAGGTAAAACTCTATCCTTCAGCCTGCGTTGCATTGTATGATGGGACCTGAGTCTTATAATGGTTTCATTTTTCTGAAAAGCATTGCGTTGTTTTAACGATTTACTTTATTTATGCACTGGCAATCCAATGGAGTAAACCCGTTCCACATTAGCGGCGTGGTCCTGTGATTAGCCTTATTACCAGTTAAGTTAAGTAAAGATTACTCATACTAGTCCCATGACTAACCCGTAGTTTATTTCACTTTGCAAACTCGGGTGCAGTCTTTTCCACACGGACAGTCGAATAGCTTATTTTGCAGATATATTGAGCTGGATTCTAGATCGAAGCTTAAAGCTGTGTCCAGAGCATTGGTAATCTTCCGCTGTGTCAATTTAATTATTCCGTTGCATTGTATTAGTTTTGTTGTAATTTAATCTTCCGTTGTATTATTTATCCAATGTACTCTGATATTCTGTACTATGATGTAACATTATTATAATGTTTATAAAAGTCTGTTGTTATCTGTTCTAATGTGTTGTATTCCCAAAATTAACATATGCGGGATTTGAACGGTCTTGGTCAATCTAGCGATCAATTAGGCCCGGGAAAAATCCGATTCATTACATCTCCCTTCCATTCAAACCCTAGACCCGCCGCCGCAACCTATTCCTCCCTCGCCAGATGCGCCACCTCCCGCAGTTAACCCCATCCCCTTGTCATCCCTACCTCCCTCCTCTGACAATGCCATCCCGGAACCACTTACGAAGCAGAAGTGGTCTACACTTTTTGCTTCAAAGCCAAAGAATGTCGAAATATTCGAAGCTGATGATCTTGTATTGGAATTTGACAGTGAGAATCTCATTCCTACAAAGGACATAATCCGAGCTAGTATGGAGCAGTGGAACGATTATTTAGTTGGGTTTTACTTAGACTCTCCGCTGCCTTACTATGCGGTTGTCAACGACTTGAGAAATCATTGGAAGCCACAAGGTATAGTTGAATTTAAATCAAATGTGAGCATTTTTTTCCTTCCAATTTTCTTCAATGGAAGATGAATATGAGTTCTTGAGGCTAACCCTGTAATCATACACAATAAACTATTCATCGTTAAGACTTGGGAGCCCAGTTTGAGCAGCGTAGCAAATAGTATAACGGTTGTTCCAGTGTGGATCAAGATGTTTAACATACCACTGGTTGCTTGGTCGAAGCATGAGATAAGCTGGTTGCAACCAGATTTGGCAAAAAAAATTGCGTGGATACCAATATAGAGAGCTTAAACAGACTCAAAATGCCAAATTCATGGTGGAAGTTTCTTCCAAATCTCCACTGCCAGACTCCTTTCCAATGCACAATCTAGACGGTACAATTCAAATAGTCAAAATTTTCTATCTCTGGAAACCAGAACTATGCCTGCAATGCAATGTCTTTGGGCACTCATCTGATAAGTGCCAAAAATAAAGTGAAAAAGTTCGTGAAAAATCGGATCAAGCTATAGGAACTTGTGACAACCCTTTGAAGCAGCGAAAAGAGAATAGTAAGGCAAAGGCAAGTGGTAGTACCAAAAAAGCAGCATACAAGGTAGCTAGTTACAGTAGAGCCACCCAGCGATCATGCAATGATATCCAAGGCAAATACTTGGACCAGGATAGTTAAGAAGAAAAGTCCAGTTAGAAACATAGCAGGCGGTAAGGAAAAGGGAAAGCAGTTGATCGTGGATATTACTCCACCGATGAAATGTAGAACTAAAGAAGGAACCTCGAACCGATTCTCGAGTTTACTTGAGAGCGAAGTGGACAACTCTTCTAATGTTATTAATCAGGAAATGGAGGAGATCAAACAAATTAGTGTGAATGACTAGGGTGGAATAGGATACATTGATGCTAATGAGTGCACTGAAAACAAAATGAGCAAAAATTCATTAACCTATAATGGAAACGTGCAAAAGAAGAACAAAGAGGTTGCTAATGTTAAAGGGCATAATCAAGTTGGACAGATTGCTATCGAAAGAATGTTATCTGCAACTTTTGGATCCCCTTCTGAAAACGGTAGAGTTTGTACAGTTATGCAATGTGCAAGCAATATAGGTAATGAATGTCTAACTAAGACAGTTGTGACAAGTGAAGCGATGCCGGAAGCTGGTAATGAAGGTCAAGGACTAGTGACTGAAGAAAGTGTTATGTTAAGCAACCTGGAAGCAGTCAAGCAGAATACCAAATCAACTGAATTGAGCCTGCAACAAACTATAGAATTAAATGTAATTGAGACTGTCAGATCTGTGCATATACAATTGATCAATGCTGACATTTTGGTTATCAATAACGCCTATAAATCTGAGCTAGCTAGTACTGTTGTAAACTCAACTAAGTATCAAGTAGCTAAGAAGAAATTGGAGAAATTCAAAACATTCTATTTAGGTATAGTTTTTGAAAAAATGCACATAGGGCAACTAGATTCAGTGTCAGTGGTTCTTCAAAGAACTATTGAAAGTGGTCAGAAGAAAGTGAGAAAATCTTCTACTGTCGCGGACAAATCGAGCAACCCATATGCACACTTAGCTCCGCCTTCTGTTTATAAGGCGAGACCTCCGGAAATTGTAACTGATCAAGTGTCTTCAAGCTCCAATGAAAAAGAAGGCTCTAAAACCCCTATTACTAGGAGTATGAAGAAAGAGATGTTGCATAATCTACAAGAAAATGGATAGTCGTCTCTGGAAGTGTATTATTTAGGTAGAAATAATGTATACGCAAATGAAATGAAATGTAATTTTGAAATGCAGTGTCGTGAAAGTGGTACTAGTCTTCCTTGTGTTAAAGTTGATAACCGATATGCATATTTTATACCACCTGTCCTCCAATGTACTTTTTCACTTTTTGAATAAAACAACATTATGGATCACTATAAAAACCGGTCGGCCTTGCCAAATTTTTTTTAAATAGTGAGCGACATCTAGTAATACATTGTTGTTACCCAAGTTATACTAAATCAACGATTCGATAAAACCTTTTCTGTGATCAATGTTTCAAAGTAATTTAATCCTTGTAACCATTATATCCAAGATTAAACTTGAGGCACGGAATGTATCATCCTCTCTATAATTTAATCCTTTTATCTTGATCGATAAGCAAATTATATAAAACAAATCAATATTTGAGCATGACTTTGGATTTTATAATCATACTCAATCAAGAGACCCATGGATATCACAAGTAGGGTTAAATTCCATATAATCTTTTATATTATTTAATCAGTTCGAAATGTATCGGATAATCACCTTTATCATTTACTCGGATAAAGGTAACTTTTGATGAAACCAAAATACAAATATCCTTGAATAAAATATATAATTATTTCAGGTCTGAGGACCATTACATCACTCTCACTTATGAGAATTACTTATGATACTATTAATCATGTTCCGTGAAGTTTTCTCATGTTGGGTCAGTCCAATATACTATTCTCTAATACGTATTTATGTATTGACATTAATATCACATATATTAATGAGATATGAGATATGATCATCATTCAATCAACATACTAGTCTTAATGTTTCATTGTTGTCCTATATATACAATAAAACTTGAGTAAAGACACTTAAGAATTATAATACTTACTATATTATATAATCTCTTATTTAAGTCACTTACTTGAAACTATACAATTAAGTATTATTATTCTAACTACCTCTATATGTTAATATTTATATTACGCAGTAAATATAACATAACAAAATCAATTTGTTCAAAATAAAATATAACATCAACAATGTTATTAATCACATCAAATAGATTTCTGCTGGGGAATAAACTCTAACATCACCTCCCCATTTTCTCACAACACGTCTCTCCCTCTACCTAGTCTAGTCTCCTTTTTGATAGGCAGGTCCAACCCTAAATTCAATTTTAAAGGGAATCATGATTTTAAACTTAAATTATTTTCTATTTTATTTTCTTTTAAGGGTGGATTTTTACGGAGCCACGAGGGAATCTTTTTGTTGAGTTTTTATGATTATTCAGATTTTTGATTAAGTTTTGGATCAATAGGAATAATAGTAGTTATAGTTTTGTTTACAGTTCTTTTACTTACAGTTTATGTAACACCCCGTATGTTGAATACCTTGTTGTGATATAAAACAGGGCAGAATTAAATTTTAAAATCTGAATCATGGGAAACGGGCTATGCCATTGCGTTCGTCTTGGAAAAATACGCGAAATAGAGTCCGAGTTTTCGAAAATCGGAGTCCGTATGACCCAGTTAAGGCCCGAAGAAGTTTTCAGAAAATTCAAAACAGATTTAAATATAAAAATTTCACATTTCAGAAGTGGCGGGAAAATTCCCGCCAGGCAGAGGGTGTCGACCCTAGGGTCGACATGGGTGTCGACCCCCTCCCTAGGGATCGACCCAGGGGTCGACCCCCCCTGTCGGTCTGTGTGACCTGGGTGCACCATTTTGGCTTTTGGGCTGTGCTTGTTGGCTAGTGACGAGATCTGACGGCTCTAATCTGATTTAGGGTAAATCTAATGGCCTAAAATACTTAACTAATATATAAATACACCCTAAGACTACCCTAATTCATACTAAAAATAGATACAACGTCGTTATGCCGTCAAAATGCAACTTGAAGGAGCCTCCATCAAATTAAAGAGGAAGATAACTTCTCAAATCAACTTCTAATCAACTCTAGCAACTTAATCTTCTTCATAGGAGTGCTAATCAACAAGTTGTGAGTTTCTATAGCCTTAATGACCAATTTTTGAAATGATTATGATAGGATATAATGAGGTTATGGCTATGAATGTGGATCTGTGCAAGTTATGTTATCATATGCTATGTGATCATGATGTTATGCAAGTTATATGCTATGTGTTCATGATGCTATGCAAGTTATGCAAGTCATATGCTATGTGATTATGATGTTATGCAAGTTATGCAAGTCATATGCTATGTGATTATGATGTTATGCAAGTTATGCAAGTTATATGCTATGTGATTATGATGTTATGCAAGTTATGCAAGTCATATGCTATGTGATCATGATGTTATGCAAGTCATATGCTATGTGATCATGATGTTATGCAAGTTATGCAAGTTTTAGGCTATGTGTTCATGATGCTAGTTATGCAAATCGCTATGATAAACATTGATCCATTATGACACCATGTTATGCAAGTTTGGTATATGATTATATGCAAGTTCATATATGATATGTTATGCAAGTTTGGTGTATGATTATATGCAAGTTCATATATGATCTGTTATGCAAGTTTGGTGTTTGATTATATGCAAGTTCATATATGACATGTTATGCAAGTTTGGTGTTTGATTATATGAAAGTAACATGTGCAAGTTTACACCTTTGTATGATATGCATACATATGCAAGTTAACCCCTTTGTATGTCATACGTACATATGCAAGTTTACCCCTTAGTATGACATAAGTAACTTATGCAAGTTAACCTCTTTATGACATATGTGATTCATGCAAGTTTGGGTTGATTATTTATGCTAGTTGGGTTTGATGCCATGGTCATATATGCATGTTGACACCTTTAAAACCCATGTTGATGCTAATGTTATGCAAGTTAAACCCATTGTATTTGTGATGAATCTTCCCTTTTATGTCACGTTAGCGAATTACGTGGGGAACGATGGGGTTAACATTCATGTTAATAAAATGGTGTGAAGTTGGTATGATTATGCATAGCATAAAGTGGATGGACATAATTGAGTCAATTATGTACATCATTAAATTGGAATTAATTAGGGAAAATTAATTCAAAATATGGGGGTGATTAATTAGGTGTAATTAATCGACTAAGACACGAGGTTGGACCCTTTTGTAGCATAAGACTGCCCGGAACAGACCGGCAAATCCAGCGGCTACAAATGATTGGCCCAATGTGAGAGGTCTTAGGCATAAACTAAATACGTGACAAGTGTAAAGACACGAGGTTAGACTCGGTTATGGCGTAAGGTTGCCCGGACCCGACCGGCAAATCCAGCTGCCATAAAAGATAGTCTAATGTGAGAGGTTTTTACAAAGGTTACGGTCTTAATCAATTAAGAAACACTTAACCATATAAGCATGTAGTGGGGCATGAGGGGTTAAGTGGGTGCCTTGGGTGGCATGTGGAAAAATCTAGTGGTTGCCTTGGGTGGCAATAGAAAATACGATTAGAATACTTAACCAAAGTGGAACATGTAATTAAACATGATTAAAGGGTTAAGTAAGTGCCTTGGGTGGCATGGGGAAGATCTAGTGGTTGTCTTGGGTGGCAATAGAAGATAAGATTAGAATACTTAACCAAAGTGGAACATGTAATTAAACATGATTAAAGGGTTAAGTAAGTGCCTTGGGTGGCATGTGGAAATCTAATGGGTGCCTTGAGTGACAATTGAAATATGATTAGATGACTTAACCAAACTTTAAACATGTAAGTGGACATGATTATTAAAAAGGGTTAAGTGGGATACACTAGAAGGGACAAGCTTAGGTGGGTAGCTTGTGGGGGCCCATTTCAACCAGTAACCCTTATGTATCTTATTGGGCTCGACCCATGTCGAGGACGTGACACGCGTACTGGGCTTGACTATAAGAGGCCAAAAACGGGTTAGCGGTGGCAACGCAAGTCCAACGGGATTCATATGCGTGTGTGGACCCGGGCTGGTAGGTAAGAAGTTGTTGCATCGTGTAGGTATAAGCCGTGCACCATTAGTTGTATCGGGTTGCCACTTTGGGGAGTGATACACCCCACTGTGGGGCCAACACGGGTATCTATGGTAGGGAGCCGATCGCTTGGGGAGTAGTGGGTACACCTAGTGGAGATAGAGGCAGACGGCACCTATGTAGTCAGCTAGGGGTACACGAAACTACTAGTTAGATTTTCTAAGTCCTTGGGTGGGATCAACCTTTAAGTAGGAAAGATCTGGTGTGGTGCAGTGTAGGAATTACCCTTAGGTGGGTAGATATGGTGTGGTGCAGTGTAGGAATTACCCTTGGGTGGGTAGATCTGGTGTGGTGCAGTGTAGTATATATCCTTGGGTGGATAGGCGCGTCTTTACCGTTATCTTAGTTCATCATAAGTCTAGTTGGCTGCTTAGTGTAGTCATTTATCCCCAATTGTACCGTACCAGGTTTATATCATACCCTAATTACTTTAATGATTGTATTGTTAAAGTTATAGGGCTCACTCAGACTTATGTCTGACCCCGTTGTTTTTATCTTTTCCCAACCCTCAGGTTATCAGAGTGGGCCTAGCATCTAGTGGGCTTTGATCAGATTGCTTTATCTATCTTTTGGAGCTTGGACTCTTGAAGTAAAGCTCGGTTATCTTTTCTATTATGGCTATTAGCATGTAGTGGGATTATGTACTTATGTTTTAATGAGATGGATATTTTTTACTTGACTCTTGTTGCTTTTGGATATGTAACCAAACATGTTTTCCTTCTGCTGCAATGAAATGATGTTTTAAATTTCAAGTATTACTTATATCTGTCTTGTTGTAATTTTTCTGTTCTATATTCACTTAAAATACTCCACCGAAGTTAAGGCATTTCCTTAGTGAGTGACCTTAACGGGTGTGGGGTGTTACACGTGGTATCAGAGCTTAAGGTTACCAGAACAGATAAAACTTTTAGAAAAAAACTAATTTTCTAAGAATATTTTTGAAGGAGTATTTTCAAAAACATGTCTTTTAAGAGAAAAGTTTTTGAAAGAAAAGAACATAATCTCCAAGAGCCATATATCCTTCCTTCGATTCTCCGTTTTGAATCTCTTCCTCTTTCTCTTTTTGAATTTCCCCTCCGCGTATAGATGTCTTTTTTTAAGATAAATAAGGACTTCCGTATGATGGACGGAAGAACCACTTCAAGGGACTAAGACGTTTGTCGGGCTAAGAAGTTAGTCCAAGGAGGTGGAGGGCTTGTGGGTACCTTTAAGATGGATAAGGGAGGAAGGTTCAAATAGCTATTAGGTAAATAAAGGATGAAACCTCATCGTGGTGAGAAGGTCACGGAAGGATAATGTGAAGGAGAAGGCTAGTTGTTTTGGAGAAATAGGACACCTTATTAGGATTGTCCAAAGAGGTAAGGACAAAGTACAGGATCTTCGGGAGGGTATATGTATTTCCTCACGGCAGGTATACCTGATGGGGGTAGGACCGTCTAGGTTGAAATTTGGTTCTCTCGAGCATCCTGTTCAAACTTTATTCGATTCTGGCGCATCGCATTCGTTTATCTCATCATCATTAGTTGAGTCACTACACTTAGACACCAGTTTAATAGATGATCCCTTGGTTGTCTCAAACCCAATTGGGGGGCTCCACTTATTTGTCCATGATGCGTTTGGGTTTGAAGATTTCTATACTTAGCGTTGAGTTTAGATGTGATGCTTATGTTTTGGGCTTCACGGGCTATGGGTTGATTTTTGGGCATGGACTGGTTATCCAGTAATGGTGCCGTTCTTGATTGCAAAAGGAGAGTTGTTAGGCTCATGACCCGCTTGGGGAACACTCTCGAGATCTCTTTTAATCCCATGGATTCTGTTATGCTAAGTTATCTTGAATCGCTTGACGCTTCGGTCGAGAGTTTGCGATCTGTTAGAGTGGTCCGGGAATACTCGGATGTGTTTGAGGAGGTGAAGGGCTTACCTCTGAAGCGGGAGATAGACTTCCGGATATATCTGGTAGACAATGCTAAACCGGTATCTTTGCCAGTGCGCCGCATGGCTCCTCGTGAGAGGAGGGAACTCAATAAGCAAGTAGGGGAGTTGCTTGAGAAGGGGTTCATAAGACGAAGTATATCGGAGTGGGGTGCTCCGGTAGTTTTTGCCACGAAGGCGGATGGGTCCCTCAGACTTTGTGTAAACTATATAAAACTCAATAAGCTTACAAAGAAGAATAGACACCCATTGCCGAGGATTGATGATCTCTTTGATCAGTTGGTTGGCGCCTCAGTGTTTTCGCAGTTGGATTTAGCCATGGGGTTTCAACAGTTGGGAGTGGCTGAGGATAGTATAGAGAAGATTGCCTTTAGGACTCCGGATGGTTTCTATGAGTGGCTTGTGATGCCATTTGGTTTGACGAACGCCCCCGCATACTTTGTTGATTTGATGAGTAGGGTGTTCAGGGAGTACCTAAATAACTTCGTAGTGGTTTTTGTGGATGACATCTTGGTCTTTTCTAAGAGCGAAATAAGTTTTCGTATGTGCTTAATAGGTTAAGCAAAGCCAGTTATTTGATCAACGGTGGTTTTGGAGCGAGACTGGCAAGGACATCCAGAGTTGGACAAGTGCTTAATTATTTAGCCGTTTTTACTAGTATCATCTCACGTAGGTCGTCTGAATTCGAAGGAGGTATCCCTTGGGTGTTTGTCTGATATTGGTTTAGGCCTTTGGGGCTTGCACTTGGGGGATGTCGAGTTCGACTAGGATGGTCTGCGTGAGAGATGGATAGTTGTGACGATTTTGCATGGGAGAATATCCTGGTTTTCTCTAGAAGTGGAGAAAAGCATGCCCTACATCTTAGGGAAGTGTTGGAGACTCTTCGAGTGCATAGTCTTAAGACAACAAAGGTGGATGGAGTTCTTAGCATCCTATGATTTCGAGATAGCGTATACCCCTGGCAAGGGTAACGTGGTGGCAGACGCCTTAAGCAGAAAAAAGTTGTCCTTGAGTCCATTGTTCGTGGGACGACGAAGCTTGGAATTTATCTCGATGATTGATTTTAGACCTTCTGTTGACTTTGTACCCGGTTTGCTAGCATCCTTAGAGGTCAGACCTACTCTTTTGGGACGGCTTGGCGAGGCACAGCGGGACGACCCACAGTTGGTTGAGTTGGTAGAGAGGCTCATAAGGGGGAGTCGTCCAGCCATTTGAGTAGGTACACCCTAGACGATAGGGGGTGGTTGCGTAGAGACGGTAGATTTTGTGTACCGCAAGATGAGGGTTTGAGGAAGGCTATACTTGATGATGCACATCGTTCAAAGATGACCATTCATCCCGGTGGGGACAAGATGTACCAAGACATGAAGCAAGTTTTCTTTTGGGCTGTTATGAAGAAAGATGTGGCCGAGTATGTCGCTAGATGCTTGGTGTGCCAACAAGTGAAAGCGGAGAAAAAGAAACCCGGTGGGTTGCTTCACCCATTGGAAGTTCCGCAATGGAAGTGGGATAGCATCTCGATGGATTTTATTGATGGGTTACCAAGATCGAGGAAGGGTAATACGGGAATTTGGGTTGACAGACTTACTAAGAGTGCCCATTTCATACCCGTGAAGAGTAAGAGGACTGCTCCATGGCTAGCTTCAGTTTACCTTCGAGAGATAGTTTGATTGCATGGTGTACCTTCTAGCACAGTGAGCGATCGAGATCCTATCTTCACTAGCGAGTTTTGGAAAAGTTTGCAAGAGGCGGTAGGGACTCAGTTGTGTCTGAGCACCGCATATCATCCTCAGACGGACGACCAGACCGAGAGGGTGAGTCGTGTTCTAGAAGACCTTTTGAGGCTTTGTATCTTAGATTTTGGAGGTACATGGGAAGAGCATCTTCCATTGGTGGAGTTCGCGTATAATAACAGCTTTCAGTCTAGTATTGGTATGGCTCCTTTCGAAGCTCTTTATGGAAGGCCTTGTCGATCACCCACATGTTGGTGGGAATCTACGGATAAGATCTTGCTTGGGCCTGATATGGTTAGAGAGACTTCGGAAAAGATTGATTTGATTCGAAGAAGGATGAAAGCAGCGCAAGATAGGCAGAAATCTTACGCGGATAAGAGGAGGACGGATTTGGAGTTTGATGTTGGGGACATGGTCTTTGTCAAAGTATCTCCATTACGGAATGTTCTTCGCTTTGGGTCCGTTGGGAAGTTAGCACCAAGGTTTGTAGGACCGTTTCCTATTAAGGAAAGGATTGGACGGATGGCATATAGAGTGGATTTACCCGAGAGACTTAGTGGAGTACATGACGTATTCCATGTGTCACATTTGAGGAAGTGCCTACATGAGACCGCAGAGGTGGTAGAGCCGAGTTTGCTTAGAGAGGTGGAGGTAGAGCGTGATGCGACTATTCGACGAGCTCCTACCCGCATCCTTGGGTCAGAGATTAGGAAGTTAAGAAACAGAGAGGTTCGACTAGTCAAAGTGCAAGGGGGAGAGGATGAGAGCAATGCTACTTGGGAGACAGAAGCGAAGATGCGTTCACTGTACCCATTCCTTTTTGAGGGTATGTCTTTTAACTTCTCCTTTATCGTTTGTCTAGTACTTATCTTATCTTTAGTATGTCCTCTCATTAGTACCTTTGACCTTTAGATAGGGTAAACCTATGGTTGAAACATGTGTTTGAGACATGTTATGTTTGATGGATGCGTGTGGATGCAAGTGGTTGCTAGTGGTTGCTCGTGGATGCATATACACACACTTTAGACACTAGATCGGCTCAGTCACTTCAGATTGCATATTGCATATACTTGTGTGTAGGTAGCTATATTAATGGATGTATAATGGTTGTGTTATCATATGGATGATGCATTTTGGTGTATGGTTGTGCACACATGTAGAGATAGTATGTGTCGATAGGGTTCTTTCGCATACATATTGGATGCATGGCACTATCATGGTTTGCAGTAAGGAGGTCAACTGAATCAGTAGACCGCCTGATTTTGCATTAGACAGGGAACATATACATACACTTTTTGCATATGTTCATACAGCATTATAAACTTTAAGGACAATGGATGCCAGTGTTTGATGGTTTGAGTAGATGGTTGTTTGGTTGGTAGGATATGTTCTTCTTGACTTAGAGATTTCGGGGATGAAATCCTTTAAGTAGGGGAGAATGTAACACCCCGTATGTTGAATATCTTGTTGTGATATAAAACAGAGCAGAATTAAATTTTAAAATCTGAATCAGGGGAAACGGGCTATGCCATTGCGTTCGTCTCGGAAAAATACGCGAAATAGAGTCCGAGTTTTCGAAAATCGGAGTCCGTATGACCCAGTTAAGGCCCGAAGAAGTTTTCAGAAAATTCAAAACAGATTTAAATATAAAAATTTCACATTTCAGAAGAGGCGGGAAAATTCCCGCCAGGCAGAGGGTGTCGACCCTAGGGTCGACATGGGTGTCGACCCCCTCCCTAGGGGTCGACCCAGGGGTCGACCCCCCCTGTCGGTCTGTGTGACTTGGGTGCACCATTTTGGCTTTTGGGCTGTGCTTGGTGGCTAGTGACGAGATCTGACGGCTCTAATCTGATTTAGGGTTAATCTAATGGCCTAAAATACTTAACTAATCTATAAATACACCCTAAGACTACCCTTATTCATACTAAAAATAGATACAACGTCGTTATGCCATCAAAATGCAAGATGAAGGAGCCTCCATCAAATTAAAGAGGAAGATAGCTTCTCAAATCAACTTCTAATCAACTCTAGCAACTTAATCTTCTTCATAGGAGTGCTAATCAACAAGTTGTGAGTTTCTATAGCCTTAATGACCAATTGTTGAAATGATTATGATAGGATATAATGAGGTTATGGCTATGAATGTGGATCAATGCAAGTTATGTTATCATATGCTATGTGATCATGATGTTATGCAAGTTATATGCTATGTGTTCATGATGCTATGCAAGTTATGCAAGTCATATGCTATGTGATTATGATGTTATGCAAGTTATGCAAGTCATATGCTATGTGATTATGATGTTATGCAAGTTATGCAAGTCATATGCTATGTGATCATGATGTTATGCAAGTTATGCAAGTCATATGCTATGTGATCATGATGTTATGCAAGTTATGCAAGTTTTAGGCTATGTGTTCATGATGCTAGTTATGCAAATCGCTATGATAAACATTGATCCATTATGACACCATGTTATGCAAGTTTGGTATATGATTATATGCAAGTTCATATATGATATGTTATGCAAGTTTGGTGTATGATTATATGCAAGTTCATATATGATATGTTATGCAAGTTTGGTGTATGATTATATGCAAGTTCATATATGATATGTTATGCAAGTTTGGTGTTTGATTATATGCAAGTTCATATATGACATGTTATGCAAGTTTGGTGTTTGATTATATGCAAGTAACATGTGCAAGTTTACACCTTTGTATGATATGCATACATATGCAAGTTAACCCCTTTGTATGTCATACGTACATATGCAAGTTTACCCCTTAGTATGACATAAGTAACTTATGCAAGTTAACCTCTTTATGACATATGTGATTCATGCAAGTTTTGGGTTGATTATTTATTCTAGTTGGGTTTGATGCCATGGTCATATATGCATGTTGACACCTTTAAAACCCATGTTGATGCTAATGTTATGCAAGTTAAACCCATTGTATTTGTGATGAATCTTCCCTTTTATGTCACGTTAGCGAATTACGTGGGGAACGATGGGGTTAACATTCATGTTAATAAAATGGTGTGAAGTTGGTATGATTATGCATACCATAAAGTGGATGGACATAATTGAGTCAATTATGTACATCATTAAATTGTAATTAATTAGGGAAAATTAATTCAAAATATGGGGGTGATTAATTAGGTGTAATTAATCGACTAAGACACGAGGTTGGACCCTTTTGTAGCATGAGACTGCCCGGAACCGACCGGCAAATCCAGCGGCTACAAATGATTGGTCCAATGTGAGAGGTCTTAGGCATAAACTAAATACGTGACAAGTGTAAAGACACGAGGTTAGACTCGGTTATGGCGTAAGGCTGCCCGGACCCGACCGGCAAATCCAGCTGCCATAAAAGATAGTCTAATGTGAGAGGTCTTTACAAAGGTTACGGTCTTAATCAATTAAGAAACACTTAACCATATAAGCATGTAGTGGGGCATGAGGGGTTAAGTGGGTGCCTTGGGTGGCATGTGGAAAAATCTAGTGGTTGCCTTGGGTGGCAATAGAAAATACGATTAGAATACTTAACCAAAGTGGAACATGTAATTAAACATGATTAAAGGGTTAAGTAAGTGCCTTGGGTGGCATGGGGAAGATCTAGTGGTTGCCTTGGGTGGCAATAGAAGATAAGATTAGAATACTTAACCAAAGTGGAACATGTAATTAAACATGATTAAAGGGTTAAGTAAGTGCCTTGGGTGGCATGTGGAAATCAAGTAAGTGCCTTGGGTGGCATGTGGAAATCTAATGGGTGCCTTGAGTGACAATTGAAATATGATTAGATGACTTAACCAAACTTTAAACATGTAAGTGGACATGATTATTAAAAAGGGTTAAGTGGGATACACTAGAAGGGACAAGCTTAGGTGGGTAGCTTGTGGGGGCCCATTTCAACCAGTAACCCATATGTATCTTATTGGGCTCGACCCATGTCGAGGACGGGACACGCGTACTGGGCTTGACTATAAGAGGCCAAAAACGGGTTAGCGGTGGCAACGCAAGTCCAACGGGTTTCATATGCGTGTGTGTACCCGGGCTGGTAGGTAAGACGTTGTTGCATCGTGTAGGTATAAGCCGTGCACCATTAGTTGTATCGGGTTGCCACTTTGGGGAGTGATACACCCCACTGTGGGGCCAGCACGGGTATCTATGGTAGGGAGCCGATCGCTTGGGGAGTAGTGGGTACACCTAGTGGAGATAGGGGCAGACGGCACCTATGTAGTCAGCTAGGGGTACACGAAACTACTAGTTAGATTTTCTAAGTCCTTGGGTGGGATCAACCTTTAAGTAGGAAAGATCTGGTGTGGTGCAGTGTAGGAATTACCCTTGGGTGGGTAGATATGGTGTGGTGCAGTGTAGGAATTACCCTTGGGTGGGTAGATCTGGTGTGGTGCAGTGTAGTATATATCCTTGGGTGGATAGGCGCGTCTTTACCGTTATCTTAGTTCATCCTAAGTCTAGTTGGCTGCTTAGTGTAGTCATTTATCCCCAATTGTACCGTACCAGGTTTATATCATACCCTAATTACTTTAATGATTGTATTGTTAAAGTTATAGGGCTCACTAAGACTTATGTCTGACCCCGTTGTTTTTATCTTTTTCCCAACCCTCGGGTTATCAGAGTGGGCCTAGCATCTAGTGGGCTTTGATCAGATTGCTTTATCTATCTTTTGGAGCTTGGACTCTTGAAGTAAAGCTCGGTTATCTTTTCTATTATGGCTATTAGCATGTAGTGGGATTATGTACTTATGTTTTAACGAGATGGATATTTTGTACTTGACTCTTGTTGGTTTTTGATATGTAACCAAACATGTTTACCTTCTGCTGCAATGAAATGATGTTTTAAATTTCAAGTATTACTTATATCCGTCTTGTTGTAATTTTTCTGTTCTATATTCACTTAAAATACTCCACCGAAGTTAAGGCATTCCCTTAGTGAGTGACCTTAACGGGTGTGGGGTGTTACAGTTTATGTTTATTCTTGTTTTCGGTAATTTCTTTTTATAAGAAGTTTCTGTAATTCTTCTTTCTTTTCTTATAATTTTTTTTAATTAATATTCAAAATACTGTAATTTATATTCTCAATCTTATATTCTCCATTCTTTGTCGGATTTGTACATTTTATTGTTGTTATGCCCAAATATGCCTAAAAGGCATATGTATACGATTGATTTAGGCATAAATTTACATTCTTAATTGCCTACAACTGATTATTATTCTTATTCTGTGCACATTTGGGAAATCTAATTAAATTGGAATAATTGAATAATTTTGGGCTAATTGGACATACGTTGTAAAACTATAATTAAAGGGAACATTGGATTAATAATATGCAAACTTGATTAAGTTTGTAAAATTTCTATGGGGTGGGTTATGACGGAAAAATGAACTGTAACATATATTTGAATAAATATGATAAATTGGGGAATCATAATCGACAAACATTATTTATCTACAAATATGAATATGACAAGAAATTATGGAAAGAACAATTAGGCTTAATATGAAAATATTGACTTAAAACGGTGATAAGTTATGAGCCTAAAATTCTATAGTGGACTTGTGATTAGGCAATTCTATAATGATCTTGTGATTAGGAAAATTCTATGGTAGCCTTGTGATTAGGAAATTCTATGGTGGCCTAGTGATTAGGCAATTCTATGGTGGTCTTGTGATTGGACAAATTCTATGGTGGTCTTGTGGTTAGGCATTCTATGGCTATGGTTTCTATAGTAAATAAACGAATAGTTATGCTTAATAAATATTAAACTTAAAATTGACATTAATTTATAAGCCCAAGTTATATGGCAATGGTTTCTATGGATGCTCAAATCAAGGGAATTTGGGCTAAGTAATTGTTTGTTAGGGATCCATACCATACAACATACCCTTTTTTTATCACATATGGTCTTATATAGGAGGCAAAGGCACGCATCGTGCTGTGGGAGGTAGTAAGGTGGTCCAAACTGAGGTGGGTACCGAAGCGTTTAGTCGGTTCAATGTGCATGCATTAACCTGACTTTGGAAAATAAGACACTGTGACACCTATGATTAATGCTATGTCTTTTGCTAATGGGTCGGGCCTGATAAACCCAAGGCCCATCGTGCGCATATGTTATCACTCTATAGTAAGCCAATCGATGGGTAATATTAGGGATAATTTTTCCTAAATATATTATGTTCTGAAATTTTTAGAAGTGAAAACTGTCAAAAATCAAAGTTTTATGGAATGAGAAAAATTAACCCTATCTGTTACCTTTTTATATCATCCTATATGTTCGCTTTAGGTGTACACGAACAATTACCTTATCTGACACTAGAACTACTGTTTTATTTGTTTTCCTTTCTTATCAATTGTGCTATTAATCATAACAGCTCATCAGACTTTATGTCTGACCTACTCCTCTTCCTTCCTTTTTACTTTTCTAAAATAGGCTAACGGGGAAGAAGTTAAATGGAATTGGCAGCTTGGGAAGACCAGTATCTAAGACCTACGATCTAACCTATTATCTATTAAATTTCTCTTTACATTATTTTATTACGTTATTGTTCTAAGTTTTATTTGAGAGGGAATTTTATTGTATACTTTGAATTAAGCTAAGATTAAGGAAGACATTTTTTTATAGCTTACTGTTTTGTAATGATAAGTTTATTTAAGAAATAAAAGATACGGTTGGTTTTACTTTATGTCTTGTGAATCTTAGTCTTTGTGATTTGTTTCTTTATATCTACAGCGTTCCATATTCCTTAGTATGAAATTAATTGGGAATACTAAGTGGCATGAGGTATCTTATTTGGCCTATGATTCCTAAAAGTAGTTGTAAAATAAAGCATTTTAAGAAAAAAAAATTAGTTTTTCAAAACAAAAAGGATTTATTGAAAATAAAAGTTTTATAAAAAAAACCCTCAAATACGTCTCCTTTCCCTATCTTATTCTCTCCTTTTTTTTCATTGAGTTATTTAAAGGGCAACCTAACTAGGCTTTCGTATGCATGTAGAAACCTTCAATTTTTATAGACTGAAGATTTGACTTATGGATAAACCCATTTAGCTCAGTATTTGAGGAAAATAGAAACTTGCTATGTGATAGATATAGAGTAGGGCTAAGCATGAATAAGATAATTTTAGAGGACGAGGATAGAGAGATGACCTTACTGGTATTGCTATAAAGATTCGGAGGATATCATTAGCTGTAATAAGGAAATAGTTGATGCACTAGGCCAACAATGTTATACAAAAGAAATTGGTCAAAAGGATTGAGGAATGAAATCGGGTAAAGAATGGTGAAAGAGATGTTATCTATCCCTAGTTCTTTATAGTGCTCCTATCCTATCTTATTTTACCTTTGATTCACGATTTAGAGGTGGCTACGTAGGGTCATAGCCACATTGATATTAGTTTGATCATATAGAGCATCATTATTGTAAGCCTAACGAAGTTGTCCTATTCACATATAGTAAATCCCCGAGTGTGTTGTATTACCACTAGTTGTCTATTTGTACTTTTCTAGACCCAATAGTGTTTTCTTAACCCTGTATGGAAATCGCCATTGTTATCTATGGTTATTCGGGGTTTAAAACTAGAAATCTTGATTTAACAGATGTTTGGTGCATTTTTGGGTATTAGTTGGATTTAGGTCTAGATAGTTTAGCCACATAGTTGGTTATTGTGGATTTTGACACTAATAGTAGAGTTTGACTTAGATGCTTATATTCTAAGGCTTTTGAGATAGAAAAATTTGGAAGACGGGTTAGTTAGCCAAGTATAAGGATATTTTTACTTCAAGAGTCGCTCTAAGATATGCAGTGTACTAGCGCTTGAGTTTTCTTATAACCTGAGGGGTCAGTCATGTTAATTTTCCTATATTTTTTCCTTAGTGCATCTTTAGGCGGTATCGATTCAGTTCCCGTTGTGTTATATTTTCCATGTATTGGAATAAGTTAAAAGGTTACCTTATTGAACATATATTGATTTTTGGATGACAATGCTGAACTTTGCATTATTGGTAAAGCACATGATTACATGGGAATAAGAGAGAATTAAGTTTCATGCTTATGACTAGAATCTTTTCTAGATGTGAAATTATGCATGTGGTATTACTGTGTGCGGACTGGCTTGGAGTTTAGGCAGATTAGCTATATAAAGGGCCATCTTAGATGTGAGGTGGATAGTTTGTTGGGGTTATGCATATTAGACATACCCTAGTATTAAAATATGAGTAGTGTATTGGAATGGATTATTTAGCTCCTTAGACCAACCTTTTGGTAGATTGAGTGTGGTGCTTGTAATGATAATTTTCCACATGTGTCTTGAAGAAGTCGTTGGACTGCAGCCGTAGCAGAAAGGTTTTTAGGGAAACAAATGAAGGAACTTTTGGAAAAGTATTGGTAAGAATAAACATTTTTTTGTTAGAGCCATCACTCATCTTTGCTATAGTGATGGATAGTTCTTTTGGCTCAGTGGTAATCATAAGTGATTGTTTTTGAAGAAACGTTTTCTCTTCGACTCATGTAGATGGTCTTTCTAACTAATTTTAGGGAGCTAAATTTTTCCCCATAACTAGATTTATTTGCATGGTACTTCCATCAAGTTTTGAGTAGTGGAAAGAGAAATAGGGAGGGAGTTGTTCGTAGATCCGATGGATTTTAAGAAAAGACACCAAATCTTTTGGGCTAGCTTGGGCTTAGGCCTACTTATTGCCTTATGTGGGAGGTTGATTGGTGAGGTTTTATAAGTAATTTAGTAGGGGTATTTTGTTGATGACCTGTTAGTCTGAATAAAGAATAGTAAGGGATAAGTTGGGTGTTTAGTACCTTATAAGCCTATAGGCCCAAGACCAAGTTATCTGATTATCGCTTTTGGAAGGTAAGAAATTTCTTGGATTAGTGGGTTATTGTTAAATGTTATTAAAAGCAATTCCAAGATGAAATTTTCCCGACCATCCTCACCTAGAGAGGTTTTACTTTATGGAAACAAAATGAAAAAATTTCTTTAAAAGATTTCGGGTTAGTATTTTAGTATCAATTGTGCTGATAGCATTAGTAAGAGGATCCATGAGAGAGGTTACCTTAGATTAACTACTATTAGTTTTTTTTAGTTTTTGTGGGGTTCATTACCCTTTATAGGGAAAGGTTAAAATTCAATGTCCATGGATTCTTGGTTTTTTCCCTGTAAGTGATTAGAACTTAAGGCAAGGAAAATTTATTGAATTCAAGTATACAATGGTTTTCGGGATCTCCTTGTAAAAGTAAAAAGGTAGTTGACATTTAATTCTTGGCTTTTGGCTATGATAGTTCATATAGCTTCTACGGAAATATCTTGTAATATGGTAAGGATCTTAAAGGAATTAACCCGAAAGTGTGTCTTAACGTTTCATTAGGAATTCGTCGATAGTTATACTCTATGATTGGATTTTGGTTTTCATCGAGGTTATATCATTTTAGCATGAGACAAGGGTCCTAGAAGTTCTATTTGAAAAAAATGATTCATGAGAAAGTTGAAACCTAATTATAAGGATCAGACTGGTAAGATAAATCTTTATATGATTGCAAATTAAAGTAAGCAAAAGTTTAGCTAGTGGATAAATGATTAAAAGGATATAAAGATTTAAAACGGATTAATGGAATGACAAATAATTGTGTTCCACGAAAAAAAATTGAAGCAAAAGTGTTTAAAAGAAAAGGAAATTTGTATATCCACTTTGAGTCTAAATCCCGCATATTAATATATGATTTCAGAAATAGAAATTCTAAACATGTGTTTTGGCATGAAATCCGTATTTTGGGGTATTTCATAAAAGTAACTATACATATTTTCAAAATAAATTTTTGTGACCTTATGAATAACAAAGAATTTTCAAATGAAGTTTCAAAAAAATAATATAATAGTAATGGTAATATGAGTTATTCAAAATATATGTAAAAGATTAAAAAAAAAAGAATAAGTCCTTATAGGGTTGGACAATATAAGTGGAACTAATATGGGGACACAAGATAGTAAAGGTAAAGAGTAGAAATCAGATTGGGGATATGATAAAGTGACCCTACTTGTAAGGTAGAGTAGGCTCTATGATTTTTTAAAACCAAACAACTTTGCTACGTTAAACCAATCCAAAGATGAAGCAAACGGAAAACTTGGAATATTTGTACCTAAAGGAATTAGGATGGGTAAAATAGAAAAGGTCTCTAGCAAATGTGGCTAAGATGACATGGCAGATATAAGAGAAAACATTTAGATTTGAAGTTTTAAGGAAAAGTATGAGTTAATGAGGCATTGGTTAACTCAAGTTTTTTTACTCATGATCTTTTGATAAATATTTCCTTCTTGATATCCTACCATTAGCTTTTTTCCTTTGATTCATGTCTTCTTCAGAATATCCTTGATAGAAGTAGCTCTTAGGATTAAGCCCATGGATGGTAGTATTTGTTGTAAATATGTTATGTATGATGTATGCAAGTGGCTGCAAGTGATTGCTAGAGGATACAGTGGATGCATATACACACTAGGTATTATTGGGATCAGCTAATAGGGCACTTACATATGCATATGAATGTGTATGCATTTTATTTTATTTCTATGATTGTAATAAATAGATGTTATCATATGGTTGTTACATACGAATGATGGTTGAAGCATACATACAGAACTATCTATTGTCATTAAGTTTTTTATATATTTGGACACTTGGCGCTAACATGATTGCATAAAAAGGTGGTCAACTGAATCAGTAGGCCACCTAATCGTTTGCATTAGCTAGGGACATATACACTACTCTATTGCATAATTTCATAAATCATTAGAAAATAAGGACAATGGATGCAAATGGATGATGTTTGTATAGACATATATAGACATATGGATGATAATATTTCATTCTTCCATCCTTAGAGATTTCGGGGACGAAATTCTTCAAGGAGGGGAAATGCAACAAAACAAAATTTTAAGACATGGTAATTAATTAACAAATTAATAAATTAAATAATAAGGTTGCGAAATTGTAGGAATTTTGCAATGGGGATTGCGTGATTGGACCCGTTATGATTTTTTGTTCCATATACATATTTAGTTTGCGTAAAATGAATGAGTTATGGCGATTCATAGTTTGAGTTCAAATCATAATTTAATAAACAAAAAATAATAATTTATGCATGGGATGATCTAAGCTTTCACCAGGTCGATCCAGGTGGAAAGTGAGTCGATCCAGTGAGGATCTGGGTCGACCCATATGTGCCTGGCACGTATACTTGACAAGCACGAAATAAATGGGCAAATGGGATTTTATCCGAAATATCCTTGCTGATGTGTCTGATTTGATTGGCTTACATAGCTATTCTGAATTGACCCGAGGATATTCAGATTTAAAACCTAAAGCTAACAACTGAGGGTCTTTTGCTCCACCTATAAATAGACCCCTAAACCCTCTTTGTTTCTCCATAACACATCTTATTTTCTGCCTAGGTTAGTCTCCTTTTTGAGAGACAGGTCCAACCTTAAATTAAATTTTTATAGGAAATTGAGATTTTAAAATTAAAATATTTTCTATTTTATCTTCCTCTAGGGTGGATTCAACAGGAGCCACAAGGGAAGCTTTCTGGTGAGTTTTATGATTATTCAGATTTTTAATTAAGTTTAGTGTAAATAGGAATAAGAGTAGTTGTAGTTTTGTTTACAGTACTTTTACTTAAAGTTTATTTACCTTCTATGTTTATTTTAGTTTTCTGTAATTTCTTTCTATAAGTAGCTTTTGTAATTTTTCTGTCTTTTCTTACGGTTTTTGGTTATTAATATTCAGTTACTTCGAGTTATATTCTCGGTCTTCTTTCCGCCATTATTCATCGAATTTGTATAGTTTATTGTGGTTATGACCAAATATGCCTAAAAGTTATATGTATACAATTGATTTAGGCATAAACTTATATGCCTAATTGCCCTGATTATTATCCTTATTTTGCTCGCATTTGGGAAATCTGATTAAATTGGGATAATTGAATAATATTGGGCTAATTGGACATATGTTGTAAAACTGCAATCAAAGGGAACACTAGACTGATAATATACAAACTTAATTAAATTTATAAAATGGTTATGATACAAATTATGATAGAATAATGAACTGTAACCTGTATTTGCATAAATATGATAAATTGGGAATCGTAATCAACAAACATGATTTATTTACAAATATGAATATGAAAGGAAATTGTTAAAAGAACCATTAGGCTTAATATGAAAATATTGACATAAAACAGTGTTAAGTTATGAGCCTAAAATTCTATGGTGGCCTTGTGATTAGGAAAATGCTATGGTGTCCTTATAATTAGGAAATTCTATGGTGGCCTAGTGATTAAGAAATTCTGTGGTCGCCTTGTGATTAAGAAATTCTATGGTGGCCTTGTAATTAGGCAATTCTATGGTGGTCTTGTGATTTGACAAATTTTATGGTGGCCTTGTGATTAGGCAATTCTATGGCTATGGTTTCTATTGTAAATGAACAAATAGTTAGGCTTAATAAATATTACAATTAAAATTTACATTAACTTATAAGCCTAAATTTTATGACAATGGTTTCTACGTTTATATGTGGGTCCAAATCAAGAGGGGTTTGGGCCAAGTAAATGTTTGTTAGGGATACATACCATATAGTATAGTCTTTTTATCACATGCAGTCTCATATAGAAAGCAAAGGCACAACTATGTTGTGGAAGGTAGTAAGATGGTCCAAATTGAGGTGGGTACGAGTGCGTTCCGGCAGTTCAATGTGCATTAGTTAACCCAACTAGGGAAAATAAGACTACGTGACACCTGTGATTAATTCTATGTCTTTTTATTGATGGGTTAGGCCTGATAAACCCAAGGACCATAGTGGGCATATGTTATAACTCTATGGTTAGTCAATAGCAGCAATAGGGATAATTTTTCCTAATTATATTATGTTCAGAAATTTGTAGAAGTGAAAATAGTCAAAAATCAAAGTTCTATGGAATGAGAAAAGTTAACCCTATTTATAACCTTTTTATGTCATCCTATATGTTCACTTTAGGTATACATGGACATTTACCTTATGTGACACTAGAACTATTTTTTGTCTGTTTCCCTTGATTCTTTATCGTGTTAGTAATCATAACAGCTCACTAGACTTTATATCTGATCCACTCCTCTTCCTTCCTTTTTCTTTCACCAATTGGCTTATAGAGAAGAAATTGAATGGTAATGGTAGTTTGGGAAGTGCAGTATCTGAGACCTGAGATTTAGCTTGTTATTTGTCAAATTCTCTTTACTTTATTTTATTCTGTTATTGTTCAATGGTGTACTTGAGAGGGAACTTTATTGTATACTTTGATTTAAGCTAAGATTAAGGAAGACATATGTTTTATAACTTACTATTTTGTAATTATAAGTTTATTGAAGAATTATAGTTTCTATTGTTTTTACTTTATGTCTTGTGAATCTTAGTCCCTATGATTTGTTTCATTATCCCTACTGCATTTCATATTCCTTAATATGACCTTAATTTGAAATAATAAGGGGTATGGGATGTTTTATAGATTAAGTGGATGTAGGTTCGATTGCCTAACCACTGTAAAAACTATGTGTCCTTTACCTCTTTCTGCATTGTGTGATTAGATATTACTAATATTCTATGATTTGGGTGTTGAATTCGAAAGAACCATTTCCACGTCAAAAGGTCCACTACTTTTAATTTCTAAAATTAGTTATAAGCATGTTTTATGACATTTATAATTAGATTAGGACCTTTAAAAATAGTGGGTCTTCATAAGAACATAGAGCTTGTGCATAGGTTGCGCGAATTCAGGAAGTAGACACAACACCCTCGAGTAGTGGGCTAGATAGAGGTAGGAAGATCTCGGTCGAAGGTTTGATTACTCTTTCTGATTTTCCCATTCGAGCACTCTTTAATTCAAGAGAATCACATTTCTTTATTTCTTCCTCTTTAGTTGATCGTTTTCTTTGAGTATATTATTAATTTCAGGCCCGATATTAGTCTCAAACCCCGTATGAGCATCGACATACTTGCCTATGTTTTGTAGGATTTTGTGGATTTTCTCTTTAAGTGTTGATTTTGAGTGCGACGCCTATATTTTTGGATTTTCTAGGTTTTGGATGATACGTAGGATGGATTGGCTAGCATCTTATGGAGGCATAATAGACTGTGAGAGGATAGTTGTCATATGAGACTTATAGATGGAGGACTCTCGTGATATCTTATAACCTGTAGGGGTCCATTATGCTTAGCTTCCTTTTTCCCTTTTTCCACTTATAGCTAATATAGATAATGTTCCGATAGTGGGAGGGTTCCCAGACATCTTTGAGAAGGTTAGGGGTTTACCCTTAAGCGAGAGATCGGCTTAAGGATCTACGTGAGTGATAATGCTAAGATGATCGCATTACCAGTTCGTCATATGGCCCCTAGGAAGAGGATGGATTTAAGTAAGCTAATTAGTGAGCTTCTAGAGAAGGATTTTATTTGATGTGGCATGTTAGAGTGGAGGGCATTAGTTGTCTTGGCTACAAAGGCGGGTGGCTCCTTCAGGCTTCGTATCAATTACAAAGAGTTGAATACGCTTACAAAGAAAATTCTATTTCCACTCTTATGATTGATGATTTTTCCAACCAGTTAGTTGGTGCCTCTATGTTTTCTCAACTAGTCCTAGCCACTGGGTTTCATCAGCTACAAGTTGCACACGATAGTATTGACAAGACAATGTCTAGGACACTATATGGGTTTTTCGAGTGGTTCGACATGCCCTTTAGTCTAACCAATGCATCGTCATACTTCATTGATTTGATGAGTTGAGTCTATTAGGAAGTTTTTGTTATGGTATTCGTAGATGACATTCTGGTGTTCTTAAACAACAGATAGGAACATGTGATTCATCTTAAAGCGGTTCTTCGCACTAGAAATCATAAGCTAAAAGCAAAGTTTTTCAAAATGCTACTTTTGGCAAGATGAGATGTGTTTCTTAGGGCACATGGTCTCAAGAGAAGGGCTAGTGGTGGATCTCGCTAAAGTAGTAGTTTTATCAAGATTGGAAGCCATCCAAGAATGCCACCGAAGTAAGAAGCTTTTTAGGGCTGGCCAGATACTATAGGAAGTTTAATAGGGATTCTTACAAGATATGATCACCACTTACTGAATTGACTAAGAAGAGCTTAACACTCGTATGGGACGTAGCTTGTGAGGATTCCTTTACGATGCTTAAGTGGCCCTTTACTACTACGTCGGTGTTAGTTTCTCCTAATGAAACCAACACATTTTCCCTATACTCTGATGCATGTGGTATAAGCCTTAGTGCGACGTTGATACAGGAGGGGAGGGTAGTGTGCTACTGGAGCAGGCAGTTGAAGACCCATGAGAATAACTACTCTACCCATGACCTGGAGTTGGCTGCTATAATTTTTTCTCTCAAGCAGTGGATGCATTATTTATTAGGAGGCAAGTTTAATTTTTACAAAGACCATAAATTACTTTAGTACCTTTTTTCTCAAAAAGATTTGAATCTCAGACATCATCAGTGGATGGAGTTCCTTGCATCATATAATTTGAGATCGCTTACACCCCAAGAAAGGGTAATGTAGTTGCTGATGCACTTAGTAGGAATACGTCAGAGCTAAGCCCGATATATGTGGAATAGAAGGGCCTAGATTTTATTTTTTATTTTTATTTCAAGCCTTTAGTGGACTTTACCCCGAGATTGTTAGCACCACCTGAGATTCTGCCTACCCTCATAGATTGTATTGGCTTGAGGCAGTGAGAGGATCAAGAGGTAGTAGATATTTGAAGAGAATTGATCGAGGAGAAACCTTCAGGCATCTCCCATGTTACTTCATAGAAAATATAAGATGACTTAAGAGGGATGGTAGATTTTGTGTCTCTCGCACTGGTGATTTAGTGAGTGCGGTACTTATTGTGGTGCATCACTCATGGATGAATATTCATCTGGGTGGTGACAAAATGTATAGGACATAGAGAGTGTATTTTATTGGACATGTATGAAGAAGTATGGAGCTAAATATATACCCAAACACATGATCTGTCAAAGAGTAAAGGCAGAGCAATGAAAACTGGGGGATTACTCCAACTTTTAAATGTGCTACTACGGAAGTGGGAGTGTGTACCTATGGACTTCATCAATGGGATGCCTAGATCTCAGAAGCGAAATACTAGTGTTCGGATAATGGTAGGCAGATTGACGATGAGTGCTCACTTCATTCCAATCAAGATTAAGAGAATGTCATCTTGGTTAGCTTCAGTATACATAAGAGAGATCGTTCAACTCAACTATATACCTACCAGCATGGTGAGCAAAAGAGACCTTATTTTCACTAGTGAATTTTAGAGAAGCTTTCAAGAGGCACAAGGAACTCAACTTAGGTTAAGTATGGCTTATCACCATCAGACTGATGGATAGACTAATAGGTTGAATAGGATTCTTGATGATTTATTGAAACTGTGTATCCTAGACTTTCAAGAGAAATGGAAGTAGCATCTACCTAGTAACACCCCATGTCCATTAATGTCACTCTCAAAGGGAATGCATTAACTTTCATGCATTATTATTGATGTATAGAACAGAATATAACAAGACAGATACATATATTGGTACTTGCAAAAATTAAAACAACTTTTATTGCAGCGGAGAAATAGTTTGGTTACAACAACATCAAAAACCAACAATAAAACCTAGCACACTTAATATCCATCTTGACAAATTATTTTCTGAGTACATAAAGTAAAAAGCATAACCCCAACATAAGTATTCATAAAAGAGATAAGCTGAACTTTACATTCAGCAATCCAAGTACTTCCAAAAGAGAGAGGAAGAGGTCCAAATCAAGCTCAACTAGCACTAGTCCCACACTGAGAACCTGAGGGGGGGGAGGAGGAAGAAAAGAGGCAAAAACAAAGGGGGTCAGACATAAAGTCTGGCGAGTCCAATAACTTTAACAATATAATTATTAAAGTAATTAGGATAAGGCATAAACTGGTAAAACAAGGAATGACTGTGAAGCAAATGGGCAAGACAAAACAAATAAGAGGAATATGCTGGCGTTAATCGCGCTCCTAATCACTATAGGATAATTACTATACTGCACCGATACTTGTCACCCTAAAAGTTGATCCCGCCTACTAAGCATAATAATCATAATAATGATAATGGTAGTTCCGTGTACCCCTAGCTGTCTTCATAGGTGCCGCCTGCCCCTATCTCCACTAGTTCTACCCACTACCCCCATGCGATCGGCTCCCTAACTCATAGATACACGTGCTGGTCCCACAGTGGGGTGTATCACTCCCCAAAGTGGCAACCCAATACCACTAAAGATGCACGACTTATATCTACACGATACAACAACGTCTTACCTGCCATCCCGGGCCCACGCACGCACATGACCCCGTTGGACTTGCGTTGCCACCGCTAACCCGTTTTGACCTCTTACAATCAACCTAGTAATCGTGTCCCGTCCTCGATCTAACTCGAGCTCACAAAGATACTTAATGGGTTACTGGTTTGAAAAGGGCCCCCATACTTGACACAAGCTTTCCACCTATGCTTGGTCCCCACTATGATTTCCCACTTAAACCCTTCTTATTCATATCTTCTTACATGTTTCAATTTGGTTAAGTGTTTCTAATCTTATTTCACATGTCACCCATGTCACCCACTTAACCCCTATGTCCTACCACATGTTTATCTTGTTTAAGTGTTACTTAATTCATCATAACCATAACCTTATAAGACTTCCCACATTAGACTACCTTTTGCGGTTGCTGGATTTGCCGGGCGGGTCCGGACAGTCTTATACCGCAAACGAGTCTAACCTCGTGTCTTTACAATTGTTACGCATTTAATTTATGCCTTCGACCTCTCACATTTGACTGCCGTTTGTGGTTGCTGGATTTGCCGGGCGGGTCCGGGCAGTCTTATACCACAAACGAGTCTAACCTCGTGTCTTAGGCGTTTATTATTACACATAATTATTTCACCCCAATATGAATTAATTATCCCTATCCAAATTGTCAATAATTTCCAAATTAATCTAAGTCCATAATTGTCACCTAAATTATGTACATACTTTTTAGGTATATAAATTATACCAATTAGTGTCTCAAATTAATTTTACGCCTTTAAAGCCATTTTATGCCAATTCACAATATGTATATTTAATATTTTCCCATTGTCCCTACGTCGTTCGTGCGTTTAATATGTAGTATGTTAGACTCGCAAATAGTCTAACTCATAAAAAGAAAAGAAACATCACAACTTGCATAACACATAAAATAGATCTAACTTGCGAATAGGAATTATAACATAAGTTTGCATAGCCAATAACTTGCATAGGCAATAGACATATGGAACATAAATTTGCATAAACTATGTACTGCCATGGATCTAAATATAGATCTAAACATTAAATTGTGAACTTGCATATATGAATATGGTTTTCACCTAAACTTGCATATGTGAATATGGCTTTCACCTAAACTTGCATATGGATTCCTACAAACTTGCATATGAATTTAAACATGTAAACTAATATCACATGTTTTACATATAAATTCGCATATGTATATATATACTTGATTTACATATAAACTTGTGTATAATTCGCATACAGACTTGCATATGATTCATATATAAGCTAGCATATGATTTACATCCCAAACTTGCATATAAACTGATGTCATAAAATGAATCAAGTTAAACATATGTGATTGGACATATGAAATAGATCTACTAACATAAGTTAACAAAACTGTCATATGTTCACAAACAGACGATAACAAAGTTAAGTAACGTCGCATGATTCAATAGACATGTTCTCATAATCCCAATTATAACTCATTATAATTAATTTATTAATTATTTTGTGAAAGAAATTGTATTCACAAAGATGGATTAGAGAAGAGAATATTTCGTTCATCGTTTGTATAAGAATCCTGACTTGCAATTCCTAAGCTTTAAGAAGAAGAAGAACTATTCCTAGCAGCAGCATGGAGGCCAAGAGATTAATTTAGTTTAAGAAGAAGAAGAACTATTCCTAGCAGCAGCATGGAGGCCAAGAGATTAATTTAGTTTAGGTTTAAAGCTTAAGTCTATGCGTGCTTTTATAGAAGTTTAGATCAATATAAGCCGTTAGATTATCATAGGAGCAATCACAACCGTCCAGAGTAGATAGAGTTATCCAGAATTGCCACCTATGCCTTAGTGGCACAGCAACAGGTCAGAAAAGACTCATCAACAAGTCAGAATCGTCACAGTTCAGATCTGCCTGAGGGGGTAGGTCGATGTAAAGACCCGCAACTTCCCCGTAAAGGAAAGCGTCGGATAGTTCGAGAACAAACCACAACAGAACGCATACAGAAGAACGTTTCACTGTATATAACAACAATGCATCAGATTACAAGGATATACAGAGTTTAAATGAATATTACACAGAAATAACAGAGATTTAGATTACATTTAAAATACATAGCAGCGGAAAATAATACAATACACAACTAGAAGAGATATACGGATACAAAGCTTTCCGGATATCGTTCCAGCTGTAAACCAGGATCCTGTGAATATAAATCTGCAAAACCAAAACTACTAGCTGCCCGAGTCAAAATAAGGGCACCCAGAGTTTAGGTTAAAACAATAAACTCCAGGTCAGTCATGTGACTGGTGTGAGAACTAAAACAGTTATTAATCTTTATTTTAAATCATTAGGTAAATCAAGGGACCACGCCGTATAACACGGAACGGGTTTCCTCCCAAGAATACCAGTGCATAAAACAAACAGCGCAATGCTAAATAAAGAAAGATGAAGCTGTTATAAGACCCAGGTCCTATCACACAATGCAACGCAAGCCGGGGGATAGGGTTTTCCCTTATAACAGCCAAAGAATGCTTGATACGTTTAAAACAAATCTTTTGATACTATAATAAGTGCATAGTGTATAAAACAACTTCAAATCATAAGTATCAATCATAGGCGGCATGGGTACCATATATCATGTCGCCATATATAGGTTTACAAATAAAACCGCAAATGTCACGTATTTGGAAATTGGATTTCCGTCTATGAACCGAGGCTAGGGGCAAGATCCTCAACCGATTCGAGACGCTCTAGCCCGCCCCTCAGGAACAGCCGCAACTGCCCCTTGGATCGTCAGGGCCGGTCCACACGGAGTGGATTATTATGCCTGAACAATACGTCTCCCCACCCTATGGGGTGTAAGTCTGGTCCGTCAGCCGACCAGAATGCATTCGGCCGAAACCGATATAACCGAGGCGCCTCGCAACCGCAACAACCACATAAGTCAAACTCGTCAGGGCGTGAAAAACCACTGACGCCACTTCTAGCTAGAAAGAAACGCAAGTCCTCCCTGACGTCCGTCTCCCGTTTTTGGTTCATACCTGGTGTGAAACACGCGAGGTAAACGTTACACAAAGCTACGCCACAAAGGCCGTGCTTTGATCATCACCACAAGACTTTGCTTTTCAACAGAAGCCTTGATCATTTGCATCTTCGCATGCCACACAGGCAAACCATCCTATGCAACCGATATCAGTCACACAGAATGAAATCCGATGTCAGACACACAGTCCATTTACAAGTCCGTTCTGGGTCTGAACGAAACCGGAGGCACCTAGTACCCCGCATATCCATCGATCTCCAAGTACGTCTGGACGATCACTAACTGTTTCCATCTTCTTGGGTGTACAGCCCAATCAAGATCATCAGTTATCACCCAAACGACGTGAAGACCTCCGGTCTTCGACCATCGTCTTCATCTTCGACTTATCGTCGTATCCGTTATTCAGAATGGGATAAACCCGGTCTTTCCGAATAACTCGCGTATATATTCTAAAAGTGTTACACAAACACAACATACGCCTCATTCCAATTCATTAGTCACTAACCGTAAATTAATCAAGAGAATAATTCCCCAAACATTAACCCCGAAGGCCGAAACCAACATCAGATCAATATCCAGAAAACCATTCTACTTAGCTAACCGACAGTTAGTTTCTAATTTCACGTTCAAATCTAATTAAAGATTCATTAAAACTCCACTCAGTTTTAATCGTTAACTGGGTTAAAGAATCAGTGTCATTTAAAACACGGTTCACGATAAACCCAAAATCACATTCATTAATTATCGGGTTAAAGAACAAGTGTTATTTAAAACACTGTTCACGATAAACCCAAAAATCAATATCCATTCAATTCCAATTAAATATTATTTAATTGGTACACTTCATTAAATCTAAATAAAAAGATTTAATCTTTTCTCAGCTGGGTTCAAGAACAGTGTTAGTGAAGACACCATTCACGACAAACCCAAATCTCATTCATTAATTATCGGGTTAAAGAACAAGTGTTATTTAAAACACTGTTCACGATAAACCCAAAAATCAATATCCATTCAATTCCAATTAAATATTATTTAATTGGTACACTTCATTAAATCTAAATAAAAAGATTTAATCTTTTCTCAGCTGGGTTCAAGAACAGTGTTAGTGAAGACACCATTCACGACAAACCCAAATCTCATTCATTAATTATCGGGTTAAAGAACAAGTGTTATTTAAAACACTGTTCACGATAAACCCAAAAATCAATATCCATTCAATTCCAATTAAATATTATTTAATTGGTACACTTCATTAAATCTAAATAAAAAGATTTAATCTTTTCTCAGCTGGGTTCAAGAACAGTGTTAGTGAAGACACCATTCACGACAAACCCAAATCTCATTCATATTCAATACAAGGCTCTGAATAGAAAATATATCGGCTTATATTCAATATCGAATTCTACGACTAACAAATGTCGTATTGGAAATAACGATATACATATATATCTTTCAAATTTCCGTAACAACATCCGTATAATCACAAATTCCAACATCGAAATATTCCGAAGACAATTTCGATTCAAATCCACTCCAATGCAATCATTGGAAACTTTGGTTATTTTCAAAACCCTTTTCAAATTCAATTTATTTATAAAAATAAATAGAATTATAATTCTAGTTCAAAACTAGTTCATTTCGATAAAAATCCATTTTTATCTTTTCAAATATGGAGTTTTTCATCCCAATTCTTTCTAAATCATTTCTTATGATTTTACACAAATTATTACCATTTTTAATAATTTTATCAAGGTCCGTACAGTCGATTTCCATCAACGGCCATCGAACTGCACTTACAGCGACCTTTTTCGAATTTGATTTGGACGTATCTCCAAATCCAACCGTTAGATTTCAAATTTCTAACCTTCTTTAGAAAGCTCTTTTCGATACGAACCCAACGGTTCCGGTTTTAGGAGAATCCGACAGTCGGATCTCCCGCAATGTCCGTTTGAAATAAATGGTCGAAATTCACGAACTGCCGCGGTGCGGCGCGTTCTATTCAGGCCATTATATTATATATATAATATATATAATATATATTTCGTCGATTTCTATTTAAAACGAATTATATAAATAGTTTTAAAATCGTTTCAAAAGCTATTTCAACTTCCATTTCAATTCAAAGCAAAATTGAATTCTTCTTTATAAATTCCTTTTAAAATTCATTTCTATTCAATTCAAATTTCAATTCAATTTGAATCCATTTCAATTCGTTTTCAATTCAATTTGAATTCGTTTTCAATTCAATCCATTTCGAAATCGTTATATATTCAATTCATTTCGAAATCGTTATATATTCAATTCATTTCGAAATCGTTATATATTCAATTCATTTCGAAATCGTTTTCAATTCAATTCATTTCGAAATCGTTTTCAATTCATTTCATTTCGAAATCGTTTTCAATTCAATTCATTTCGAAATCGTTTTCAATTCAATTCATTTCGAAATCGTTTTCAATTCAATTCATTTCGAAATCGTTTTCAATTCAATTCATTTCGAAATCGTTTTCAATTCAATTCATTTCAATTCAAAATCTTCGATTTCGATATTACTTTTCAATATTCATTTTAAAATGAATAAAATCGATATAAATATCGTTTACGTCAAAATGGCGTCAATCTAATCAACACGGCTTCATAAATTTTTATTTTCAAATATTTCTTTTTCAAATATTTCTTTTTCAAAACTGGAATGAGGCCCAATCAATTACCATATAAAATTAATTATATGGATTTTCATACAACACATGTATATAATAGCATTGAAAATAATCAACCATCAACCAAAGTGCACTACACTGTATAAGCATCAAATATAGATATTCAACGCTTATAACAGCCTGTCAATCAATCGATCGACATATTTAATCAATCAGGATGAGTGAACTTCAAATTTCATCCTAACACCCGTGTGGGGTTTCAAACCATCAAACACATATTTTATTTGTGCAGTTAGGCGATGTGTAAAATTTATCGACCTAATCAACGTCATTCAAATAGGTGTACATAAACAAACCGTCTGGTTTGTAAATGAATATTTATTTATTCACATTCACGTTAAAAATTATATTTTTAACGATTACACATTTTATTTTAACATATGAATTTCTATTCAGTTCATTCTTTAAATAAAATGCCATTTTTATTTTTCTAACTTATTTTAGAAAATTTCGGCGGCATAACGGCACGATACTAGAAACGGGACAAGGCCTAGCCTTATCCCCGGTCTAGTGAAGGCCCACGCCATTCACACATCAATCAAATCAATTTCATTATGCAAACCACAAGATTTGGAGTAAGGGTCTAACCTAGCCTTACTCCTTCGCCTTATAACGGCGCACGTCTAATCCTAACCAATTCATCGATTCGATTTTTCATACCACAAATCATATTCAAACCAATATCACAATCAATAACCAAACAGTCAAACAAACAAGTCCATGGTTTGTGGACGGGTGTCGGGTGCTACTAAGCACCGTCTGCATCCTAGTATATATATAACTAGAAAAATAAATTGAAAGGTGAGAAATTCTCACATATAGCTATCCTAGCTCCACGGCTCTTCTTTTGCAGAAGTCTTCGTCGTTTCGCCTTTTTGAACCTCCGTTGTCCGCTTTCACTACCTATGTAAAAATCGAATTTTTACTTCGCTATTCAATATATAAAAATCGAATTTTTATTTCAAAGTTCAATATATAAAAATCGAATTTTTATTTCCAAGTTCAATATATAAAAATCGAATTTTTATTTCAAAGTTCAATATATAAAAATCGAATTTTTATTTCAAAGTTCAATATATAAAAATCATATTTTTATTTCGCTATCTCCATTATAAAAATTATACTCTTAGACCAATTTTATTTATATATAAAACATACTTTTACATCGTTGTTAGATATATATATAAAAATTCTATTTCTAAAACAGTGATTTTATTTTCAAAGCAAATCCATTTCTACTTTCAAAATAAATCTATTTCTATTTTGCTTTATACATTTTATAAAATCAACTTCATATATATTTTATAAAACAACTTTTTGTATTATTCAAATCAAAGTATTCTAGATAAAAATTCATAGCAAAGTATTTTATTCTTTTTCAAAGCAAACTATTTTATATCTAAAAATTCATCTACTTCTAATTTCATAAATAAAATAAACCAAGTAAATAGAAAGAAAAAAAAACTCACGGTTGTCCTTCTTCTTCGTTTACGAATGCCCCAGGACCACAAACCCATTCCTCGACGTCCTCGAATCCACGTCGTACACCAATCTACACGCCGGAGACCCATCAGGTGGCGGCGTCGAAGGGGGAACGACGGGTTGGGGTTGCGATGTGTCTTCGAGGGGAGAGGGAAGCGAGGGAAGCGAGGGCAGAGAGGGGGAACGTCGCGAGGCCACGGGGGTGGAGGGGGGGGAAGAACGAGGTCGGAGGGTGCCAGCGCTGAGGCGCGGCGGCGGTGCTCCGTCTAGGGCTTCGATCGTATTTTTTTTTTTTTTTTTTTTATATCTGATTCGATTGAAATGAAAATTAGGGGGGGGGCCTGATATAAGGGAAGAAGAAAAAGGTTTTTTTTTTTATTTATTTATTTATTGAAAAAGTTGACTTTTACATACGACCTCTAAACGAGGCCCACCGCCTGTCGTCCATAGCATTCTACCCCCATTCCGAACACAATGGGATATGCATCGCAAGCTGATTTGATCGTTACAGTCAGTTTCCGTTAAATTTACATTTAAATCACTATATCGAATTTTAAACGTACATTTCAAATTACCGGGGTCACATACTAACTAGAAAAATTCCAGAAAAATATTTTCTAGCTTCGTATTGACGATACGGTCCTAATAAAACTAGTTTCATCGAATTCTGAGACCGTTTGAAAAATGGCCATTTTCCAGTCGATTAAAATCAACTGAAACTGGTCAAACGCGTTTTCCTTCGCCACGCTCACATATTGATTCGAAAAATTATGAAATTTGAAACCTAGCAATAACTTGACACTGCGGACCCAACAAAACTGGTTTCGTCGAAATCCGAGGTCATTTGCAAAATGCTATTTTTAAGGGCCTTATATATATAAAAATATATATAAATTCCACAGCGACTATTTCTAATTTTAAACTGGACATATCTTATCATTTCTAAGATGAAATCTCAGTTTGTTAACTTCGTTACAAAGATATAGTTATACAGATTCAAATATTTCTTGTTTCGTTCAATTCTGACTTATATTGAATTCTGTATATTCATTTGAAATTAGAAATCGAATTTTCGAACTACCGCGCCATTTTCAATTCTATTTATAATTATAAATAAATATTCATTCTAACGACGACGCGTTTAATATACGTTCGAATTATATTCAAAATAAATTTCTCGTCGATTATATTTAAAATAATTCATTTTAAATAATCAAGATTCGCTAAAATTGCCAAAATAAAAATTTCAAACTGGCTCGCATTTTACGGGTTGTTACAATCTCCCCCACTTAAAACTTTTCGTCCCCGAAAAGGAACAAAGTCGAAAGTGGTTTGATTATTCAACTCTACGATCGATCTGGCTTCCATTCTCCAACTCTTTAGTTTCTGAGAATTTTCAAAATTTCAAAAATTTGGCTAACACCCTAAATTTTTGAAAAATTTCGCCATAACCTCCCCTGCACCGGGAGCATCGGGGAATTTCAAATAGCTTCCCCGGTCCTTCAGATCTCAAAAAGAAAAAGAAAAAGCCAAGCGGCTAGCCAATAGGCTCACAAAATCATCATCACCCAAACAAAACAGGAAATTATGTAGTAAACATGTACCTATTTGTCGGGCAAACAAATTTTATTCTCTGGCTCTAGCCTCCTTGCTATGACCTGTTCAATGTAAGTATATGTATATGCAAGCAAATGCAACCAATTTTCGATATAATTCAATATTTGATTCAATTAGGCTAAATGGTTCAAAATTAGCAAACAAATAGGCAAACAACACAAACATCAATCAATTAGTGAATTAGAGTTTCAAATTCATAATTTTGATACATAGTCAAAAATCAGATTTTTGATGCCAAATCACAACAATAGGCCCTATCTACTTTTGGTTCTCACACCAGTCAATAGGAAATATATAGAAATCATATTTTTATTTCGCTATCTCCATTATAAAAATTATACTCTTAGACCAATTTTATTTATATATAAAACATACTTTTACATCGTTGTTAGATATATATATATAAAAATTCTATTTCTAAAACAGTGATTTTATTTTCAAAGCAAATCCATTTCTACTTTCAAAATAAATCTATTTCTATTTTGCTTTATACATTTTATAAAATCAACTTCATATATATTTTATAAAACAACTTTTTGTATTATTCAAATCAAAGTATTCTAGATAAAAATTCATAGCAAAGTATTTTATTCTTTTTCAAAGCAAACTATTTTATATCTAAAAATTCATCTACTTCTAATTTCATAAATAAAATAAACCAAGTAAATAGAAAGAAAAAAAAACTCACGGTTGTCCTTCTTCTTCGTTTACGAATGCCCCAGGACCACAAACCCATTCCTCGACGTCCTCGAATCCACGTCGTACACCAATCTACACGCCGGAGACCCATCAGGTGGCGGCGTCGAAGGGGGAACGACGGGTTGGGGTTGCGATGTGTCTTCGAGGGGAGAGGGAAGCGAGGGAAGCGAGGGCAGAGAGGGGGAACGTCGCGAGGCCACGGGGGTGGAGGGGGGGGAAGAACGAGGTCGGAGGGTGCCAGCGCTGAGGCGCGGCGGCGGTGCTCCGTCTAGGGCTTCGATCGTATTTTTTTTTTTTTTTTTTTTTTATATCTGATTCGATTGAAATGAAAATTAGGGGGGGGCCTGATATAAGGGAAGAAGAAAAAGGTTTTTTTTATTTATTTATTTATTTATTGAAAAAGTTGACTTTTACATACGACCTCTAAACGAGGCCCACCGCCTGTCGTCCATAGCATTCTACCCCCATTCCGAACACAATGGGATATGCATCGCAAGCTGATTTGATCGTTACAGTCAGTTTCCGTTAAATTTACATTTAAATCACTATATCGAATTTTAAACGTACATTTCAAATTACCGGGGTCACATACTAACTAGAAAAATTCCAGAAAAATATTTTCTAGCTTCGTATTGACGATACGGTCCTAATAAAACTAGTTTCATCGAATTCTGAGACCGTTTGAAAAATGGCCATTTTCCAGTCGATTAAAATCAACTGAAACTGGTCAAACGCGTTTTCCTTCGCCACGCTCACATATTGATTCGAAAAATTATGAAATTTGAAACCTAGCAATAACTTGACACTGCGGACCCAACAAAACTGGTTTCGTCGAAATCCGAGGTCATTTGCAAAATGCTATTTTTAAGGGCCTTATATATATAAAAATATATATAAATTCCACAGCGACTATTTCTAATTTTAAACTGGACATATCTTATCATTTCTAAGATGAAATCTCAGTTTGTTAACTTCGTTACAAAGATATAGTTATACAGATTCAAATATTTCTTGTTTCGTTCAATTCTGACTTATATTGAATTCTGTATATTCATTTGAAATTAGAAATCGAATTTTCGAACTACCGCGCCATTTTCAATTCTATTTATAATTATAAATAAATATTCATTCTAACGACGACGCGTTTAATATACGTTCGAATTATATTCAAAATAAATTTCTCGTCGATTATATTTAAAATAATTCATTTTAAATAATCAAGATTCGCTAAAATTGCCAAAATAAAAATTTCAAACTGGCTCGCATTTTACGGGTTGTTACAGTCGACCCCCTGGTCGACCTGCATAGGGGAGGTCGACCTAGCCTGGGGCGGGAAAAATCCCGCCCAGTCCGCTTCTTTGTTTGAATTCGAATTTTGAATTTAAATCTAAGCTGTTTTAATTTATTTAATTTTCTGAAACTTCTGAGGGCCATAACTTCCTCATACGAAGTTCGATTTACGAAAACTTGGACTCTATTCCAAGCAGAATTTCGAGACGAACGCAATGGAGTAACCCATTTCCCTTAATTCTCACTTTAAAAATTAAGTACTCTTTAATGCACTCTTTTAATAGTCACAGAAAATTCAGGTTGTTACATTCTCCACTCCTTAAATGATTTCGTCCCTGAAATCTTCAAGTCAAGAAGAATATATATCCTACCATCCAATCATCCATCTACTCGACCATCAAACACAGGAATCCATTATCCTTACAAGATTTCTAATGTTGTATGAACATACGCAAAAAGTGTGTGCATATGTTCCTTACCCAATGCAAAATCAGGCGGTCTACTGATTTCAGTTGACCTCCTTAATGCAAATCATGATAGTGCCATGCATCCATTATGTATGCGAAAGAATCCTAACGATACATATTATTTCTACATGTGTGCACAACCATTCATCAAAATGCAGCATCCATATGATAACACAACTAATATACATCCATTAATTTAAATATGCACACATATTTATGTGCAATATGAAAGTGATTGAGCCGATCTAGTGCCTAATGTGTGTGTACATGCATCCACGAGCAACCGCTAGCAACCACTTGCATCCATTTGCATCCACCAAACATAACATGTCTCAAACACATATTTACAACCATAGGGTTTTTCCTAACTAAAGATCGAAGATATCATCGCAAAGACATATTAGATGATAAGAGAAATATCAACAAAGCGGTAGAAAAAGGAGAAGTTAAAAACATACCCTCAAAAAGGAAAGGGTACAGCGTACGCATATTGTCTTCCGTCCCTCAAGTCGTGTCTCCTTTTTCATCTCCCCATTGCACTTTAACCAACTTGACCTCTTTTTTGCATAGCTTTTTGACCTCCGATTCGAGAATGCGTGTAGAAACTCGTCTAACCATGGCATTTTGTTCTACTTCCACTTCTTTGAGCATGCTCAGCTCCACCACTTCCGCTGTATCATGTAAATACTTACGCAAATGCGAAATGTGAAACACGTCATGAACACCACTGAGCTTCTCTGGCAACTTTACTCTATACGCCATCTGCCCAATCCTCTCTGTAATTGGAAAGGGTCCTACGAACCTTGGTGCCAACTTCCCTACTGATCCAAAACGGACTACGTTTCTCAACGATGACACCTTAATAAAAACCATGTCCCCAACATCGAACTTAAGATCGGTTCGTCTCTTATCAGCATATGACTTCTGTCGGTCCTGCGCCATCTTCATTCGCCATCGAATCAAGTCTATCTTCTCCGAAGTCTCCCTAATCATGTCGGGTCTAAGCAAAACTTTATCCGTAAATTCCCACCAACAAATAGGTGATCGGCATGGTCGTCCATAAAGAGCCTCAAAAGGTGCCATGCCAATGCTAGCCTGCAAGCTGTTATTATAGGCGAACTCCACTAATGGGAGATGTTCTTCCCATGTTCCTCCAAAGTCTAAGATGCATAGCCTTAAAAGATCTTCTAGAATCCGATTTACTCTCTCGGTCTGGGCCGTCCGTCTGAGGGTGGTAAGCGGTACTTAAGCACAATTGTGTTCCAACCGCCTCTTGTAAGCTCTTCCAAAACTCGCTAGTGAAAATGGGATCTCTATCGCTCACAATGCTAGAGGGTATGCCATGCAGACGAACTATCTCTCGAAGGTAAACAGATGCTAACCATGCGGCGGTCCTCCTACTTTTAACGGGAATAAAATGGGCACTTTTAGTAAGCCTGTCTACAACTACCCAAATCCCCGTATTACCCTTCCTTGATCTTGGCAACCCTTCTACAAAATCCATGGAAACACTTTCCCATTTCCACAGCGGAATCTCTAAAGGGTGGAGCAAACCACCGGGCTTCTTTTTGTCCGCCTTGAATTGTTGGCGCACTAAGCATCTAGAAACGAACTCAGCCACAATCTTCTTCATTCCGTCCCAAAAGAAAACTCGCTTTATATCCGTATACATCTTGTCACCACCGGGATGTATGGTCATCTTAGAGCGATGTAAGTCTTCAAGAATTGTCTTTCTCAAGCTCTCATCTTGTGGCACGCGAAGTCTTCCATCTCTATGCAACCATCCTGTCTCATTTGTAGCATATCTATTAAGATGACTCGAAGACTCCCCTCCTATAAGCTTGCCTACTATCTCAACCAACTATGGGTCATCTCGCTGTGCCTCTCCAACCCGACCCAAAGTGTAGGTTATACCTCTAGCGATGCCAATAATCCGGGTACATAATCGACAGAGGGTCCGAAGTCAAAGGTAGATATATACTCCAAACTCTGCCGCTCTACGACCTTGTCAGGGGTATATGCGATCTCAAAATCATAGGATGCCAAAAACTCCATCCACCTCTATTGCCTCAAGTTTAGATCTTTCTGAGAGAACAAGTACTTTAGCGACTTATGGTCTGTATACAACTCAAACTTCTCGCCAAGCAAATAATGATGCCATGACTTAAGCGCAAAAACTATGGCAGCCAACTCTAAGTCGTGGGTAGGGTAATTTTTCTCGTGGGTTTTCAATTGCCTTCCACCATAGCATATCACCCTTCCCTCTTGCATTAAAACTGCGCCAAGCCCTGTCCCGCAAGCATCGGTATATACTGTGAATGGCTTACTCCCGTCTGGCAAAACTAAAACTAGAGCTATCGTCAAAGCCCTCTTCAGACGTTGGAAAGCATCATCACAGTCAACATCCCAAGCAAAAGTCAAGTTCTTCTTCGTTAACCGAGTGAGTGAGGCTGATATCTTCGCGAAGTCCTTAATGAACTTCCTATAATAACCAGTCAGCCCTAAAAAGCTTCTTACTTCCGTTGCATTCTTAGGAATTTTCCAATCTTGGATTGCCACCACCTTTGCGAGATCCACGGCTATCCCTTCCTTAGAGACCATGTGCCCTAAGAACCTCACTTCTTTTCTCCAAAAATGGCACTTGGAGAACTTAGCATTAAGTTGATGCGCTCGTAGGGTCTCTAAGACTTCCCTAAGATGTAGGGCATGCTCTTCTTCACTTTTAGAGAAAATCAGGATATCGTCCACAAAGGCTACCACAAACTTGTTTAGAAACTCCCTAAACACCCTACTGATTAAGTGAAAAAAGTATGCGGGTGCAACGTCAGGAGTTCTAAATGCAGTCTTATCTATGTTGTCTTCAGCGACCCTTAGCTGATGAAATCCTATAGCCAAATCCAGTTGCGAGAAAACCAAAGCACCAACCAACTGATCGAATAAATCATCTATCCTCGGCAATGGGTGTATGTTCTTCTTTCTGAGCTTATTCAGCTCTCTATAGTCCACATACAATCTAAGTGAACCATCAGCCTTCGTAGCAAAAACAACTGGAGCAACCCATTCCAAAATACTTCTTCTTATGAACCCCTTCTCAAGCAACTCTTTCACTTGCTTACTGAGTTATCTTCTCTCCCTCGGAGCCATGTGGCGCACTGGTAATGCAACTGGCTTTGCATTATCTACTAGGTATATTCGAAAGTCTATCTCGTGCCTCGGGGGTAAACCCCAAACTTTATCAAAGACGTCACCATACTCACGAACCACACGAAAGGATTCCAAGTCATCATTGGATGCGTCAAGAGATTCTAGGTAGCTAAGCATCATCGGACCTCTGGGGTCACAAGAAATATCATGGGACTTGCCACAACGAGTCAACAATCTAACTACCCTTCTTTCACAGTCTAGGATGGCACCGTATCTAGCTAGCCAATCCACGCCTAGAATCAAGCCGTAGCCCATGAAGCCAAGAACGAAGGCGTTGCATTCAAACCCAACGCCCAAGATAGACACTCTCAAATCCCGACAAATCATTGAAAGATGAGCTGAACCACCAATAGGATTTGAGACTACTATGGGATCCATAAGTAGACTACTATTTAGGTGAAGTGTTTCAACTAACGAAGCAGATACAAACAAGTGTGAAGCGCCAGAATCAAACAAAGTACAAACATGATGATCAAACAGAAAAACTAAACTTTCAACAAAGTTTCTACCTCTCTCCTGTCCTGGTGCCATGAGAGCATGAACCTGCCCTCTTGCCATGAGAGCCTGAACCTGCCCTCCAGAAGTAGACCCTGTCCTCTGCCCTTGCCCTTGTCTTCTCGGACAGTCTTTAATCAAATGTCATGCCTCACCACAGTTGAAACAGTCAGTCTTCTTCGTCTTCCTACAATCCTTTCTCAGATGGTCTGGTGTTCCATAATTAAAGCACCTTTTCTTTCCTTTGCTATTGTTATCCTTACCACCTTTCTTATGTTTCTGATGTGACTTCTTTTGATCCCCTTTCTTTTGCGGTGCCTTATTAGCATTAGCGCCTTTCTCCTCTGCATGCATAAGCGCCATGTCAACCAGTTTCTCAAAGGTAGCCCCCATAGGAATGTGGGTCATAGCCAACCCATGTAGCGGCTCATTCAAACCTTTAACGAATCTTAGGGCCTTCTTTTTAGGTGTGTTCACCAAGTCTAAGCCAAATCTCGCCAAATGATTGAACTTGTTAACGTACTCCTTTACTGATAAATTTCATTTCTTCAACACCAAGAACCTCTCCATGTATAAATTCTCTTCTACTCGTGAGAGAAATTTCATCTCGAACCTATGCCTGAAATCCATCCATGTCTCCACTGGACGTTCTCCATTCGTGACCTCCTACCAAAACGAGGCTTCGTCCTTCATTAACCAAGCAGCTAATTGGACCTTCCTTCCATCTTCTATCTCGAAGATACCAAACAAATCTTCCATCTCGTTAAGCCAATTTTGAGCTTCAACAAACGTCTCTGACCCATGAAAAGATTTCCCGCCCATTGCCCGAAAGTCTTTTCGTATCTTCGAAAAAGTATCAACGCGGGGAGGGGGAGGAGGAGGAGCGGCTAAAGCTGGGGGAGGAGGAACGTTTACTGGGCCTGCGGCGGTGGCCCTAGCATCCAGATACCTTCTAAACCAGGTTGGTATCGGTGTGCCCTCGGGTATCTCAGGTACCCCAGACATGTTGAAAAGAAAAAGGAAGAGATTCAAAACGAAAAATCGAAGGAAAGATATATGGCTCTTGGGGGTTATGTTTTTAAAGCAAACTTTTCTCTTAAAAATACTCTCCTTAAAACATATTTTTGAAAGTATTCCTTTATAAAATGCTTTTGAAAAATAGTTTTTCAAAATCTCTTATCTGTTCTTGGTAACCTTCAGCTCTGATACAACGTGTAATACCTCGCGTCCATTAATGTCACTCTCCAAGGGAATGCATTAACTTTCATGGAGTATTATTGGTTTATAGAACAGAATATAACAAGACAGATACATATATTGGTACTTGCAAAAATTAAAACAACTTTTATTGCAGCGGAGAAATAGTTTGGTTACAACAACATCAAAAACCAATAATAAAACCAAGTACACTTAATATCCATCTTGACAAACTATTTTCTAAGTACATAAAGTAAAAAAGCTTAACCCCGACATAAGTATCCATAAAAGAGATAAGTTGAACTTTACTTTCAGCAATCCAAGCACTACCAAAAGAGAGAGGAAGAGGTCCAAATCAAGCTCCACTAGCACCAGTCCCACCCTGAGAACCTGGGAGGGGGGGGAGGAAGAAAAGAGGTGAAAACAAAGGGGGTCAGACATAAAGTCTGGCGAGTCCAATAACTTTAACAATATATTTATTAAAGTAATTAGGATAAGGCATAAACTGGTAAAACAAGGAATGACTATGAAGCAAATGGGCAAGACAACACAAACAAGAGGAATATGCTGGCGTTAATCGCGCTCCCAATCACTATAGAATAATTACTATACTGCATCATTACTAGTCACCCTAAAAGTTGATCCCGCCTACTGAACATAATAATCATAATAATGATAATGGTAGTTCCGTGTACCCCTAGCTGTCTTCATAGGTGCTGCCTGCCCCTATCTCCACTAGTTGTACCCACTACCCCCATGCGATCGGCTCCCTAACTCGTAGATACCCATGTTGGTCCCAAAGTGGGGTGTATCACTCCCCAAAGTGGCAACCCGATACCATTAAAGATGCACGGCTTATATCTACACGATGCAACAACGTCTTACCTACCAGCCTGGGCCCATGCACGCACATGACCCCGTTGGACTTGCGTTGCCACCGCTAAATCGTTTTGATCTCTTACAACCAAACCCAATAAGCGTGTCCCGTCCTCGATCTAACTTGAGCTCACAAAGATACTTAATGGGTTACTGGTTTGAAAAGGGCCCCCATACTTGACACAAGCATTCCACCTATGATAGGTCCCCACTAAGATTTCCCACCTAACCCCTTCTTATTCATGTCTTCTTACATGTTTCAATTGGGTTAAGTGTTTCTAATCTTATTTCACATGTCACCCATGTCACCCACTTAACCCCTATGTCCTACCACATGTTTATCTTGGTTAAGTGTTACTTAATTCATTATAACCATAACCTTGTAAGACCTCCAACATTAGACTAACGTTTGCGGTTGAAGGATTTGCCGGGTAGGTCCAGGCAGTCTTATACCGCAAACGAATCCAACCTCGTGTCTTTAAAATTGTTACGCATCTAATTTATGCTTTCGACCTCTCATATTAGACAACCGTTTGTGGTTGCTGGATTTGCCGGGCGGGTCCAGGCAGTCTTATACCACAAACGAGTCTAACCTCGTGTCTTAGGCGTTTATTATTACACATAATTATTTCACTACAATATGAATTAATTATCCCTATTCAAATTGTAAATAATTTCCAAATTAATCTATGTCCATAATTGTCACCTAAATCATGTCCATACTTTTCAGGTATATAAATTTTACCAATTAGTGTCTCAAATTAATTATATGCCTTTAAAGCCATTTTATGCCAATTCTCAATATGTATATTTAATATTTTCCCATTGTCCCCACATCGTTCGTGCGTTTAATATGAAGTGTGTTAGACTCGCAAATAATCTAGCTCATAAAAAGAAAAGAAACATCACAACTTGCATAACACATAAATAAGATCTAACTTGCGAATAGGAATTATAACATAAGTTTGCATAGTCAATAACTTGCATAGGCAATAGCATTACAGAACATAAATTTGCATAAACTATGTACTGCCATGGATCTAAATATAGATCTAAACATGAAATTGGGAACTTGCATATATGAATATGGTTTTCACCTAAACTTGCATATGTGAATATGGTTTTTCACCTAAACTTTCATATGGACTCCTACAAACTTGCAAATGAATTTAAACATGTAAACTAATATCACATGTTTTACATATAAATTCGCATATGTATATATATACTTGATTCACATATAAACTTGTGTATAATTTGCATACAGACTTGCATACGATTCACATACAAACTAGCATATGATTTACATCCCAAACTTGTATATAAACTGAATCAAGTTAAACATATGTGATTGGACATATGAAATAGATCTACTAACATAAGTTAACAAAACTGTCATATGTTCACCAACAGACGATAACAAAGTTAAGTAACATCACATGATTCAACATACATGTTCTCATAATCCCAATTATAACTCATCATAATTAATTTATTAATTATTTTGTGAAAGAAATTATACTCACAAAGACGGATTAGAGAAGAGAATAATTCGTTCGTTGTTTTTATAAGAATCCTGACTTGCAATTCCTAAGCTTTAAGAAGAAGAAGAACTATTCCTAGCAGCAGCATGGAGGCTAAGAGATTAATTTAGTTTAGGTTTAGAGCTTGAGTCTATGCATGCTTTTATAGAAGTTTAGATCAATATAAGCCGTTAAATTATCATAGGAGCAATCAAAACCTTCCAGACTAGATAGAGTTATCTAGAATTGCCAACTATGCCTTAGTGACTCAGCAACAGGTCAGAATAGACTCAGCAACAAGTCAGAATCATCACAGTTCAGATCTGCCCGAGGGGGTAGGTCGACCCCCTGGTCGACCTGTATAGGGGAGGTCGACCACGTGGTTGACCTGGCCTGGGGCGGGAAAAATCTCGCCCAGCCCGCTTCTTTATTTGAATTCGAATTTTGAATTTAAATCTAAGCAATTTTAATTTATTTAAATTTCTAAAACTTCTGAGGGCCATAACTTCCTCATGCGAAGTCCGATTTACAAAAACTTGGACTATTCCAAGCAGAATTTCGAGACGAACGCAATGGCGTAACCCATTTCCCTTAATTCTCACTTTAAAAATTAAGTATTCTTTAATTCGTTCTTTTAACAGTCATAGAAAATTCAGGGTGTTACATACCTTTAATAGAATTCTCTTATAATAAAAGCTTCCAAATTAGTATAGGAATGGCTCCTTTCGAACCACTTTATGAACGACCTTGTTGATCACCCTTGTATTGGTGGAATATGACTGAGAGATTGCTACTTAGACCAGGCATCGTACAAGAGACCTCAGAGAATATCAATTTGACAAGGAAAGATGAAGATATCCCAAGAATGACAAAAAAATCTTATGTTGATAGGAGGAGGACAAACTTAAAATTTGAAGTTGGAGACTTAGTTTTTGTGAAGGTGTCGCCACTTAGGAATGTGGTAAGGTTTGGTTTAGTTGGGTAGATAGCCCTTATATTTGTAGGATCATTTCCCATTCTAGCCAGAGTTGGGAAGATGGCGTACATAGTTTGACTACTCAAGATACTTTCTATATTTCATAATGTGTTCTGAAAGTGCTAGCATGATTAAGTTGAGGTAGTCGAGACTAATCTGCTCTAAGATGCAGAGGTTGAGAGAGGGGTGTATGTTAGTTGCATACCTACGTGAGTTCTAGGTCAAGAAGTAATGAAGCTCAGGAACAAAGAGGTGAGGTAAGGAGGCATTGCAGATGAAGCTACCCGAGAGGCAAAAGAGTGAATGCGTATTTGATATCCCTTATTTTCGATGGTAAGCTTTGGATCATTCTATCATTATCGTTTCCTTTGAATAAGTTCATTCGTATCCTTAGCAAGACTTAGGTTATAACCTGAAGATAGGAGTGACTGTAAACATGTTACAAGGTTATGTTATGTATAACGTACGCCAGTGGTTGCAAGTGTTAGCTAGTGGATGCAATGGATGCATAACACACACTAGGCATTATTAGAGATCGGCTAACTAGTAAACAAACATATTGCATATGGATGTGTGAGCATTTCTATTTGAATTCCACAGTTGTATAATTAAACGACTAGCTTGTGGTTGTTTCCTATCAATGATGATTTCAGTATGCATGTAAAACTAACAGTTTGCATTAAGAAACTTGCTTTCATTTGGAAACATGCACTTGCATATTTGAATAAAAAGGAGGTCGAATTAGTAGACTACCTAATCTTTTGTATAGTTAGGGTCATATACACTAGTCTATTGCATAATTGCATGAATTGCATTAGAAAACTTTAGGATATAGATTCTAGTAGATAATGTTTGAGTAGATGATTATATGTATTTGGATATAAATACTTATCTCATTCTTCTGTCCTTAGAGATTTCGAGGAACAAATCCTTTAAGGAGGGAAGAATGTAACAAACTAATTTTTTAGTCATAATAATAATTAAATAATGAAATAAGTTTATGAAATTGTCAAAATTTAGTATGGGAGATGCATATTCATGTTCGTGACTATTTTCCGGTCAATTGCATATATAGATTACAAGATTAGAGTTAAAATAAAAAAATATCAAAGAAACAAGTTTAATATATGTATATATGGTCTAGTTGACCCCGAGTTCGACCCATAGGTCAACCCGCATAAGGTTAGGTTGACTCACAAGGGAGACTTGGCGATTTTTCATCCAAGTACGTAGCAAAGCGAGAATTTTAATATTTTAAGCCAACATGGCCAAGTCTGTTTGCATGAGATTTGAGATCGGAAGGACCATATCCTTTTAGTGACGTGGATGGTTTGGATTAATCTAGAAATCTATTGGTTTGAGATCCCTAGGCTACACTATAAATAGATCCCTAGACCTAGCTATTCCTCTACAACACGATCTTTTCCCAAATGTATTCTCTCTTCTGAGACGGACATGACCTAAATGTTTCTATGGAAAAGGTTAATAAAATAAAATATTTATAATCCTATTAGAGGAGGGATCTGCAGTGGCCACGAAGAATGAGTTTAGGACCACAAGTAAGTACAATAATCTATACCATATTATAATTACTAGGTTTACAATGAACGCTTACACGCCCCTAAATTTTTTATCCCTTGTTAAAACTAAACCGTCTCTCGTTATTTTCATAATTCCTCTTATCCATCTCCACCACTAACCCGACACGTTAACAAGCCTTCCATCCAAAATTACATCTGAACCGCCTCCTGCTCCTATTTGGTATTCTCTTCTCCGTTCACATCTCCAACCCGAAACCTTCGTCTTTCCTATCAGCCCTAGCCTGCCCCATGCCTTTCTCTTTCCCAACGAATCACGGTTATTCCCCCTCAATTACTCCACCCTATGCCTGTAACCCCATGCTATTCCTTCAATTCATCGTCTTCTTACGGATTCTCATCCCCTTTCTGCCAAATCGCCAAACCTTAACCTGTAAAATTCTTATCTTCGGCTCGGCTTTTTCAGTGGACAACTGGGAATCACATCGGCTTTCTCAATGATCAACTGGGAATCACATCAATACAAGGTATAATCGTATTTCCATTAGTACGAATTTGTCTGATTTACTTCTGTTTAACTAGTTCAGCTTAATATGTCTACATACACAAATTTACTTGCATTTTCGAAGTCATAAAAATTCTCTTCTTTTGTGTTACAAAACAAGTATATTGTTACCACTATTTGAAAATTTGCTAATGAATTTTTAGGTAACTTTATCTTTGAAGATAGTAAAAGAAAGAAATTATATTATCTTTATTTGTTTTTTTTTTTGCATGAGTTTTCTTTCCTCCTCAACATGCCTCATACAGTGGGTCCTTTAATGTTTGTCTTTCATCTTTAAAATATACTTACCACTGATTCTTGAAACGCTGTTAGTTTATTAATTAAACTTAACTACATCTTCCTATTTAGTAGGCGATGTTTAATGTAGTTGTGACTTTGTTGTTATTAGATAATATATGATTTACATAATTTTATATATGGTCAAATACTTGCAGTGCCTATCAACTAGATTATGTATTCTAAAAAAGTGTTTCTATTGGAAATCACAACAAATGTTGTGCTTAGTTTTCCTATAGAAAACTTTTTTCATTGTGTGTCTCTCATAGTTCTATATTGACTATCAAAATTTCACAAACCTGTATATTTGAAATTTTTTCCTTACCTGCATTTTAGATTTGGCTGTATTTTAGTAAATTCTTTTTCTATTTTTTTGTTACATATTTACATGAGTTAATCATGTGTACAACAATGGGACAATGCAAAGTTGTGTTTCACATTGATGTATCGTTCGCCCTGTTGGAATACTACTTCTTTCATGTTGTAGAGTAGAGTACTACAACTGGTGATGTCATGTTATACTAATGTTTTTTATATTCTTTCTCACTTCATAAACATTACCATTTTTGCACAACTACCTCAAATCTTTCAGTGAATTCGATTATGTTGATTATTAGGAAAGTTGTACACACGATTTTGGATCTACAATCCCTCACCGTCGATCACAATTTGTTTCCAAACAAGGTAGGCTCTTTTCTCTTTTTGTTCTTACAATTTTGCTGCAAAATTTCATAAGATGACAATGTACGATTTATCTTATCACTTCGTGATAATTATTCTTTTACTTGGCTCTGATGGAGCATAAAAGGACGACCTTATAAGTCCTTGATATTAGCATATGCAAGCAAATGGAGTATTATGCACATGCAAATCAGCATACGATGTTATGAAAAAGAGTACTATGTAACATCAAATATTCCATTGAATAATTGAAAATGAGTTACATTTTGAATCACTTGCAAATGAGTTTCATTTTATATTGATTCACCAAAATTTTAAATGAAATCTTAGATGATGTGGAAAAACTTGTTTATATTCTGGAACAGATAACATACCCATGCAGTCTTTGCTACTATTTCCTTAGATTCCCTAATCTCACTGATACTTTGCAAGTCTTAATATATTTTAACTATATTCAATGAAGTACTTCTATCATTTGCCTTGCAATAGTAAATTAATTACTGACAGAATTAATTTTCTTTATGTCTATAGGTTGAAGCGTTACTGCATGTTTTATGTTATGGTTGTATTCGATCCTACATTTTTGGTATAGACAAGTTCAAGGGTAAATAAAACATAATACTCTGCTCATGTTAACATAATATGCACATAAATACACAACCTAGGATGATTGTAATAAGTTATAAAGTTGTTATCATTCATATAGGAGGAGTTAAATGAGCAGCTCTCTTTTTTCTTTTAAATAGGTGATAACAATTCTATTTAATGGCATAAACTCTTTATTTTCTTATTTAAATAAAAAATTTACATTTTCTAATCTATGAAAATAACAACAGACTGAGACCAAGGTCCAACAAATGCCTTTGTTTAAGAAATTAAATTAGTACCATTTTCTTTTTTTTCTTTTTTTACTCACTATGTTTAAGTTTTTGTTGCATTTATGTGCATATTGCTTCATTGATCTGTTTCTTGGGAATGACCTGCTTCATTGTACATGATTTAAGGTATCTAAGTGTAGCCTCTAGATTTTCACTCCATCCATTTAATGAAATGACAAAGAAATTTAAAATAATCGTAACATAATAAATGATAGATAGATTTGGATAATATTAACTAAGGGATATATATATATGTATTAAAACTGAGTTGTTTTGATTTTTTATATGGCATATCTTGTTCATAATTGCTAATGTTGTGTATCCTTTGGTTATTTTTTTAATATATATGGTGGGAACATTACTTTCAGATTCAGATCAATTAAAATAGATTCCCTTTCAATGAAAGAAAGAAACATGATATAGCCAGCCTTTCACTTTTTACTCAAGTTATTGCTTTAAATTCTTTTCGTATACTGTCTTGCTTAGTTTCTCCAACATGTGTTCATAATAGGTGGTTTTATTTAAATCAATATTTACAAACTTACTGTGTGATTCATAGATAATGTTTGATTTATTAGTTTTAATCCTCCTCGCATCATTCATCATCTGTCCAATTCTCAATTACAGGATTAACCTCCATACGACGAATCAATTGGCAGGTTCACCCGATGTGATAGGCAATAGTGTTCTTCCTTATTAAATAGCCATCGACATGATGATTTTTTCGGCTTTAATTTTGGTTGAGTTTCTCTCTAATTTAATTATATATTTCAATCCATGATGAATATCAAATGCTCAAATGAGGAAAATGTTGTAAATCTCAATCGAACTACATACATGACCATATATATTGTAGCCATAATACCTGCATGCACCATGACTCATCTTTAAAGGCATATTTTGCTTATTCCGGAAAGGCATTACTAATAAACAAATGAATTTACTAAAACAAAGGAAAGTGTAGTTAATTGACTCATCTTCTAAATTTATTTTGGCACCTTTAGCTTATGGCCACTTCTTTGTTTCAAATAGATAATGTTAACCCTATTGTAAAATGCGATATAAAATGTGTGTTAAAAGTATTTAAGAAAGATCGATCAACATTGTTTTTATTGATGGGCTGTATATGTTATTATAACATTGTTTGAGTGTTTTTAATTGATGGATCGGGCTAAAAAATTTACAATGGATCGGGCAAACTAATTCTTCAATGGATCGGGTTAAATATTCATCTTTGGATCGGGCTAAAAATGTCTAATAGATCGGGCAAAATCAGCTTCATGGATTGGTTTCGCATATATCATCCACACATGGCATGAGGCTGTTAAAGCTTGGATCAGCTATACTATATTTAATGGATCAGTAGAAATATATTGTATATAATGAGTGAATTGGCAAACACGTTAATAGTGTGGTGGTTTGTCTTCACATTCATGTGTATTAGTATACGCTCCATAGGTCACGTATTGTGAAGGAAGCATATATATAACGCATATGCAACGTGTTAGCTACTGGTTCATAAAGCACATTAAAATATGGGTTTCTTGTAAATATAATGAGCATGAAAACCTGGATCATATGCACTTATAAATGAAAAAGCATGTGTGCATGTGCAAACCTCATATACAGGTGGCACAACAATATAATTATATGGATCGGCTGTTATACAAACAGTGGATCGCCAATTATATAAATTTGAACACGTGGCCAGATGATAATTGAAAATGGTTTCATATTGTATGGGTTAAATACTTGTCAATAGATCGGGCTTTTGCTTCCTGAGGGATCGGGAAAAAACATTCTTTTCCTTGGCACAGTGCGCACACAATAAAAGAAGTTATTTGGTCGATTGCCCGTTGAAGGATATGTATGATTTTCGGGTTTTGGAAAATTGGCATTCTATGGATTGGGGTAAATCGCCATGTGATTTGCCACGAGCTGATCATGCAAAAATGCACAGTTTCCTCGTGCGGATCATGTGAAATGTGAGTGGTCCAAAGGCTGATCGGCCACTTGCCAATAGAATGATCAACACGTAAGACCAGATGGTTTGGCAACGTTTTGCATGATGGACCAATACATTTACAAAGGCAGAATTTCCATGTTTCACAAGGGTGATTAACACATGAAAAAAGGTGATCGGGAAAGAATTTACAGGGGATCACGCTATTTTTATGAACCAAAGAGAAGTGACTTTTTTTGTGAACCGACTTAACCAATGCAAGCTGACCTGGCTATTATACGCCGGTGGCACATCTTGAGCGGTCCACATACAAGCCTACACACATGGAAATTACAATTTTGCCCCTACCACTGGGTTTCACCTATAAATACCCCTCCACTTCATTCATTTAGAGGGGAGAGAATTTTCTGACAATGAAGTGTTGCCATTATCGTTCTTCAAACAACTCAAACTCCATTAAAGCTCTCTCGAAGAAGATCGAAGCTTCTTCATCAGCATCAATTAGTTTCAAAAAAACATCAAAGTCAATCACTGATCACGATTAACGAAGAATCACTTCAGTATTTGTCGATTCTAGTGAGATTTTATTGTTTCTACTTTGGAAATAGAAAGTGATCGAAGAAGATAGAAAATTCGTAGAGAGATAAAGGAAAATTCATTGTAAAAGAGAATGATGTATGAAATAATTGTAAACTTGTACCTTGTATTCGAGTTGATAATGGAAGCAAGTTTTAAAGTGGATGTAGACCAAATCTGAGGCCGAACCAGTATAAAATCTCTTTTGTTCAATTTTCCCGCATTTATTTGGCTCTTAGCCTTGTGTTAATCATTTGTGAAGTGTTGAATTACACCTTGGGATGCTACTAAATTTTTTGTATTAACATTTTTGGCACCTACCGTGGGGCTCGAACCCACGACCACAAGGTTAAGAGCCTTGTTGGGGTGTCGGAGTTTAAGGCTTGTTTTTCATGATAGATTCTCAAAGTTTGAAATCCAAGCCAGTCGAAATATTTTCTTCAAAGTTCAAGAGTTTGTCTGAGATAATGCCACCGAAGAAAACGGTTAGCAAGTCCGCAAGAGCTTCAGGTTTGGGGAATAACACGGAAAAACCTACTACTCCGCAAACTAATCTTCATGAAGTTTTCCAATCCTCAGAGGCAGGAGATGGTATGGCTAGGAAAGAATTGAATGAAGTCATTGCTGGTTTGACTCAGCAAATGGAGATCTCAAACAAAGCTATGGTGGATAGAATGGAAGAACCTTTTGCTACTCAGACCAACTCGACAAAGTCGAACGTTAATGTCAACCTTACAGAGAACGCCAGTGTAATGACCCAAAACTTTTAGAAAAATTATTTTAACATGATTTAAAATGTTTGCTGAATTTTAACATAGAGTTAATGGAGTTTTGGACTGTGTGTATGTATGAGTGTGTGTGCACATGTATACAATAAGGGATATGCACAAGGCAACACCATAATATATATATATATATACACACACTATGATTCATGTATGTGATTATACATGTGTTTCCAGTAACCATAAAATTAAATCATATGAACTGATTTAGTGTATAATATAAGGAAGTTTGAGATAAAACATATACATATATATGGCAAAGACAAGTGCACCAAGATTAATATAGTGCACAGCCGGATTAGAAAAGGAGGGAACACCATTTTGTCATGACTTGTTTTGGAGGGAAAATGATTTTAAATACATTTTCTTTATTTCTGAAAAAGTAGTGCAGTTTTACAGCGGAGCACTTTATATAAAATAAGGCAAATCATGTGAACAATACTCACACAAATAACATGATTTGTTAAAGGGTAAAACTAACTTTATATAACTTTTGAAACCCTAGACGTTGATACTATAAATAAGGGTATCCGGGCAAAATTAAACTGCCTAATATAAACAAGTAAATATATACAAAACTTATTTTGAAAAGAAGAATAGAAGCTTGGGGATAAAGCAAGATTTTTCTGATTTTTCTTTAGCATTGGAAGAAGGAGTTTTGGTGAGTATTCTCACTTAAAACACATGGCATTAAGTCCTGATTTTAAAAGAGGCTGCCAATATTTTTATATGTTCATTGTACTTGAATTTGATCTTCTGATTATTTTATTTGCTTATATGTGACTAGAAATTTATTTATGATTTTATTTAAAATCATTGTTGAATTTAGCATTATGGATTTAAAGTCATCATTTAAATCTATTCAGTTTTATGATCCTTTGAATACCTCTTTTCTAATACTTTTGAAATCTTTATAAATCTGGACATATAAATGAAATGGGTCCATGGCAATCTTGCATGAAACATATATATGGGCGGCAATATACTAGTGTAGAGGTATTAAGGCACTATAAATGACTGATTTAGAGAGCAATAGATTTTCTATGTGCTTATCTCTAATCAAGAATACAAACATTATGTCTCAGCTAGGTTTTGAAATTTATTTGAAACCAGTTTATGCATTGTGTGGAAACCTCTTAAAAATTCCTAAAGCCATAGATTAATATCAGATCTATATCCAGACAAGCATATTCATAGGTATAATTAGCTTTAATCAGATAGGGATCTTACCCTATTAAAATACCAAGATAAATTGATTTTCCGGAATGTATATGTGAATTGGATAGCTTATATTCATGTTTGAATGGTTGTTATGATTGTTTGGGTGATTTCTATGAAATCCATGGCATTATGCAGTGAGTCTAACTATGTTAGTTTGCCTTATTTTAGGTAAGTAGTCACTGGAAAAAATATATGATAACACGTAGTAATTTAACTAGGGTATTTTGGTCAAGATGCTGTGGAATGGCTTACACTTGAGTTTGCGAGTCTGGCACATGACCTAATTTTGGTCCGGAGATTTTTGTGTAGTAGTGTTAATTAGACTACTACAATGTGCCCCAGTGATTCCTTATTACAGACGAGACCAAGGAATTTAAATAAATTGATATATGCTACGAAATAAATACAAGAACTTGAGTTTTCCTGGAGGATTTCCTAAGGTAGTTATGAATGCAAATCATGATATTATGAGGATGGATTTACCTGTTGTGCATATATGTATGATTGATTGGTATGTTTTAACTTGAGAATTGATGTTAATTATTAAATAAATCAGTGGAAGTGCACTTGCATAAGATTATTTATCTATCATGAAAAGAAATATATATTTTGAAATAGAACTTCTCCATAGATTAAATCCCAGTTTTTATTCATCATGTTTCAATTGAGATGCTCATACCAAACACATTAGTCTAACCCTGTTGCTCATGAAAACTGTGATGTCTCATCATTTGGTGAGGCAGCCTCTAATGCTTTTTCAGGAAATGATGGAACTAAGTAAGATCTGGGTTAAGAGTTTGGCTGATTTTCATGGATGTTAGCATGCTTAAGTAGAAAATAAAAGATTTAAATTGTTGTATTGGCATGAATCCTTGAGGATAGTTATTATGAATCAGTTCTGAAAATATTAAGGTCCTAAAACTTATGCTTAGCTGATAGAAAATTAAGTGCAATATGTTATGTTGATAACTGAATTGATGAAGTGTTTTACATGATTGTAAAACTGAAATGGAGAAAACATATGTTTTGATTTATGGAGATTATTAATATTACTTGTATTAGTCAATCTGCAGTCATTTTAGAAAGGTAATGTGTACATGTACAAGTTTATATGCTGGTTTATTGGTGTATTCATCCAATAAATTCAAATACAAGTGTGATGCACATAGGCACACTTGATTCAATTCATATCAGAGATGCACTAACTAGGGGTGCAATATTGGCCCATGCACCAAGGATCAGAATAATAAACATGCACATGTTACACACGTTGTTTTAAAAAAATATCATTTATATATGTTGGAGAATATCAGTTTTGACAATACCATTTGAAGGTATCACTTCTGTGAGTTTAAGAGTATCATTTTTGATAGCATTATTTTAAAAGGATCATTTCTATATGCACAGAAGTATCAGTTTTGGAAAGCATTATTTCTGTAGGCACACAAGTATCGTTTTTGTGGTCACCAAAGTATCATTTCTTTTTTAATTCTGTGTTTAGCATTGATTCACACTGGAATCAATGGATCTCTTGTTTTCTCTACTCTGATTTAAAGCAAGAGGGATATATATATATGTGTGTGTGTGTATGTGTGTGTATGACGACCCCAAACACCGATAAGACGGTGGCAAGGGTAATCTTTGGAATATAACACATAAACAGATAACAGCAGAATAGAAATAATTAAATACACCAGATAATGTATAATAGAATACACTGGATAAACATAATCATCAGAGTTAGGATCATACTTAGTACGAATAGTACAAATACAGTTCAGCTATACATAAATGTCTACAGCGGAAAACAAAACATAATATGTACAACAGGAGCTGAACAACATAAAAAGAGATAAATGATAGAATCCATCTTCAGCTCCAACAATCCAGAAAGAGCCTGCTAAAACCTGAATACAAGGCTGCCCATGTAGAAATAGGGGCACCCGAGTTTGCAAGTGAAACAAACTACGAGTCAGTCATGGGATTGGTATGAGAAATCTACTTAACACTTTAATATATGGTCAATCACAGGATCACGCCACTTTCGCGGAACGGGTTTACTCCATTGGATTGCCAGTGCTTTAAAACAAGTAAATCTTTTAAACATCGCAATGCTTTTTATAAAAATGAAGCCACTATAAGACTCAGTTCCCATCACACAATGCAACACAAACCAGAGGATAGAGTTTTACCTTATAATGGCCAAAATATGCTTGATACGAGCAAAACAAATCATTTGATATTATTGCTAGTGTATATATGCTTCATAAACAATTTCAAGCATGACTATCAATCATAGACGACATGGGTACCATATATCATGTCGCCATATATATATATACAATCAAGACCGCACGGTGTCGTATTTGGAAATTGGATTCCCATCATGAACCAAGGCAAAAGATAGTCTTTACCGATTCGAGATGCTCTAGCCCTTGTCTTAGGACCCAGACTCAGGTGGGCCCTTGGATCGTCAGGGCCAGTCCACCGATGTGGATTAAAATTCCTGAACACTGCGTTTCCCCGCCCTATGGGGCGTCACTGGTCATATCCGACCACACCATCGACTCCGAAGAGACCGAAGCAAACCGAGGCCTCACTTTCCATCATCCACATAAGTAAAATACCCGGGCGTGCAAAACCCAAAGCACCACTCCTAGCTAGATGGAAATGCATGTCCTCCCTGAGGTCCCTCTCCCGTTTCTGGCTCATACCGGGGTGTGAGGCTCACGAAACAACGTTATACACAAAGCTACGCCACACAGGCCATGCTTTGATCATCAACCACAAGACTTTGCTTTCCAACAGAAGCCTTGATCATCTGCCATTTAGGCATGCCACACAAGCAATTCACTCCATGCGACTGATTTCTATCGATATATAACCTCTGAGCTCGTACGTCTCAGAGAAGGGTGTTAAGCAAGAGAATAAATTCTCCGCCGCTAAACAAATATATATTTAATAGAGATCAATCAGCACAGACAAAATCCAATGTCAAACACACAGTCCATTTACACGTTCGTTCTGGGTCTGAACGAAACCGGAGGCACTCAATACCTCGCATATCCGTACAATCAACAAGTACGTCCGGACGGCTACTACTTCAACCCCTTCAAGGTAGCTACTCCTATCATGAGCATCAATAGCACCTTTCCCTTCGACATGAAGATCACCGGTCTTGCACCGTCTTCATATCTGCGACTATCACCCGTCGATCAATCATTTGAAATGAGAATTAACTCAGCCTTTTCAAATAATTCATGTATATTTAGGATTTCAAAACAATTCATTTCAATGGTTAAATCACTCGACATCAATAATTCTGTTCTTTAATGTAATTTTCACGCCAAACACATTCAACCATCAAATATCAAATTCAGTTTATTTCCATTCCATATCGTTTATAATATTTTATCACGATTTATCGCTATTTTTATTTATTTAAAAATAGCCAATTCATTCAAACAATGCTTCAGGCCATAACGCGGCCATGGCGCTGTTTTTCTTCAGATTTGATTTACACATATATGAAAATCTAACCGTTGGATCTTCACAAATTTTATACTTAGAAAGATCTTTTCAAAACGAATCCAGCGGTTTCAGTTTTGGGAAGATCCGATGGTCGGATCTCCCGGTACAATCGTTTGAAGTTACGATTTCAAAATACGAACTACAGCGTCGTTATTCGATTTAATTTAATTATATATATATAAATAAATATAATCGATTCTGGCGCTGTTTTTCTTTAGATTTGAATTAAACATTCCAGATAATCCAACCGTTGGATCTTCACAAAGTGGGTGTCGTTGGAAAGATATTACCAAAGCGAACCCAACAGTTTCAGTTTCGGGAAAATCTGATGGTCGGATCTCCCGCAATAATCGTTTGAAATCACGATTTCAAAACATGAACTGCAGCTTCGTTATTCGATTTATTTTAATTATATTTATATAAATATATATAAATATAATTCTTTCTTCAATTTCAAAACCATATCCACTTTATATATTTGATAAAAATGATATTTTTATCATCAAAAATATTTATTCCACACATCACCATTTTTAACACTTCATATTCACAATAAAAATGTAGATTTTATTGTTCAATCTATATATTCGACACATGAACGTTTTCGACTTCACACATACGATAAATATGATTTTTAGCGTTCTAGTCCTTTATTCAACACATGAATATTTTCTATAGTTGATATATATAATAAAATGTGATTTTTATTATAAAACAATTTATTTCAAAACATGATTATTTTATATAGTCTATACATAAGGTAGAAATGTCACTTTTGGTGTTAAAACAATTTATTTAAAATACTAATATTTTATATAGGCTATATATATAATAAAAATGTGATTTTTATCTTTCAAATAATTTACTCAACACATGAACTCATTCAACACATGAATTTCTATTCAACACATGAATTTCTATTCAACACACGAATATAGTTTCAACACATGAAAATAATTCTAACACATGAATATTATTGAAAATTTCGACAGCATAACGGCAGGGCAGTTAAAACCGGGACCGTCCCTAGTATGGCTCCTCGCTCTAACTTAAAACCTCGCGGTTTTTGACAATGGGGATTTTTAATATCTAGTTCGTACACAGACGAATTTTCCCATATTCTAATCCTATTGGGATTTCAATCACAATCAATCATTTCAAATCAACCATTCATGGTATTCACCAAATTCCCCATCAACCAATCCAAACAATATCACAACCAATATATATCTTCCATGGTCTGTGGACGAGGGGAGTATATATATATATATATATATATATTCGTATAAATATATTTCAATTCACTTCAATTCATTTCAACACATATATAATTTTTACAACGCATATATAACTTATACATCGAACATACAACTTATACAACACTTATACATGAGGTGTACAACGCTTATATAACTCATACATTGACTATATAGTTTATGCATCGTTGTTTTCCATATCGTTTATAAATTAGAAATCTCACATTGGGTTCCACTCCACCAAAAGTAGCAGAAGGCTCAGAAAAATATGTGGTGTCTTCTAAAATGTAGAAGACGTCCACACGAGTCCACTATCTCTTGTTTCATTGGATTTCGATCACATAGCAAAAAGATATGATTTTTATAAGTTTGTAACGCTTTTATTTGTCGAAATCAGTTAAAATAAATATAGGCCGTTACCTTTCTGTTTTCTTCAAAACTAGGTTTTAGTTTTTCGATCAAATGGTGCAGCGAGGCGTCGATCAGAAGGTCCCACACGCTCGGCCTTGGAGTCAGCTTTCTGGCGATGGTGGTCTTCCTCAGTTCGATGGCGAGACCAAGCGGCGGCGGCGGCTGGAAGCGGTGAAGTTTGGGAGCATGAATCTCGAGGTAGGAGCGGCGATAGGGGAAGCTCCTTATATGGATTTGAAGAGCTCGAGATGATCTTCAAAAAGTTGAACTGGAGCAGGGTCTGATTGTTCCTGGTTTGATCGGAAAATGGATGGGAACGGAGGTGCCCCTTCCGTCGTCGATCGCGATGGGTTACCGGGGGGGGTTGAAATTTTTTTAATTTTAATTTATGAAAGAATTTTCCTATTGGCCCGCGATTTATAATTTCAAAAATGAGGGTTTTCTACAAATGAACTCGAATCCAAACCCAATGATTATTGCCTCTAGCTAAATACCCCCATCCCGAACACAATGGGATATGTTTCGTAGGCCCATTCGACTACTTCAGTCTATTTTTCTTCAAATTAAAATATAAAAAATTCAATATTTGATTTGAACGTACATTTCAATTTGCCGGGGCCACATACTGATTCTAAAAATTCCCGAAAAATAAATGTAGCTATGTTTTGACGATACGGTCCCAACAAAACTAGTTTCGTCGAATTCTGAGACCGTTTGAAAAATGGCCATTTTCTGGTCGATCCAATTTAACTGTAATTAACCAAAACACATTTTCCTTCGCCACGCTCACATATTAACTTCAAAAATTATGAAATTTGTAACCTATCAATAATTTGACATCCCGGATCCAACAAAAGTGGTTTCGTCGAATTTTGAGGTCGTTTGCAAAATGTCTATTTTCACGGGCTATATAAATTCTATAGCGACCTTTCTGAAAATTCATTTGGCCATAACTTTTGACTTCCTCTATGAAACTTCGATTTTTCAGATTCATTAGAAAGATATTCACTAATAGATTTAAATATTTTTGGTTTCACTAAAATCCGTTTTATTTTGCACCTGGTACAATCAGTCAAAGTTTGAATTCAAATTTTGAAACTGCCGCGCCATTCCAAGCCTTGTTCATAATTTAAAATAATTATATTTACTTTCAAACATCGATTCAAACATACTTTTCGTCGTTATTGTTTAAAATAATTTATTTTAAATATTAAAAATCCACTAAAATAGCCAGATTAAAAATTTTAAACTGGCTCCAGGTTGTTACAATATATATCACCATATATATATATATATATATATATCAAAACATTTTTCTGTATAAACTAATATTTGTATATTGGTAAAACTTTGGGATCTTGGATTTTTGATTAGGAAAGAAAGGCTCTGACTTATAACTTGGAAAATTAGAAAACCACTTATATTAAAAAAAAAACATGCCAGAATTCAAGTTATAAGTGGGGTCATTCTATTGTGGTATCAGAGCTATGTTAATTGAAAACACAGATAATACCTTATTACTTGGTGATACAATAATTTAATTAAATTTGCATGATTGGTTGCTTATATGTGTGCTTTATTGCTATATACAAATATGTAATAACCCGAAAATCTGGGCCAGTTTAAATTTTTTATTTTGGCAATTTTAGCGAATTTTGAATATTTAAAATAGGTTATTTTAAATAATATCGACGAGAACTTTATTTTGAATATAATTTGAACGTATATATTTATACGCGTCGTCGTTAGAATATAAATATTTATATATAATTATAAATAGAATTGAAAATGGCGCGGTAGTTCGATAATTCGATTTCAAACTTCAATTTATTGTACCGGGTGCAAAACAATCCGGATTTTAGTGAAACCAGAAATCAAAGGATCTATTTGATAGTATCTTTCCAACGAATCCGACTAATCGAAATTTCATGGCGGGAATCAAAAGATATGCCCAGTTGAAAATTCTGAATAGTCGCTATGGAATTCAGGCCCTTAAAATGGACATTTTGCAAATGACCTCGGATCTCGACGAAACCAGTTTTGTTGGGTCCGTGATGTCGAGTTATTGCTAGGTTCCAAATTTCATAATTTTCTGAATCAGTATGTGAGCGTGGCGAAGGAAAACGCGTTTGACCAGTTTTAGTTGATTTTAATCGACTGGAAAATGGCCATTTTTCTAACGGTCTCAGAATTCGACGAAACTAGTTTTGTTAGGACCGTATCGTCAATACGAAGCTAGAAAATATTTTTCTGGAATTTTTCTAGTTAGTATGTGGCCCCGGTAATTTGAAAAGTACGTTTAAAATTCAATATAGTGATTTAAATGTAAATTTAACGGAAACTGATTGTAACAAGCGAATCAGCTTACGATACATATCCCATTGAGTTCGGAATGGGGGTAAAACGTTATGGACGGCATGCGGTGGGCCTCGTTTCGAGGTCGTATGTAAAAGTCAACTTTAGGACGAATAAAATAATTAAATTAAATAAAATAAAAATAAAAAAAATATATAACTTCCCCTTTTTAACTCTGCCCCCCCCCCCCCCCCCCCGTTTATTTTTTTTCTCTTTCAATTCAGAATCGGAAAAAAAAAAAGAAAAAAGAAAAGAAAAAGGGGATCAGGATCGATCCCCGTGCCACCGTTGCCCTCCCAAGCGGCGCCTTGCGCCGACGAGACCCCCCAGCCACCCTCCGTCCTCCGATCGAACAGCGCCCAAACCCCCACGCCCAAGAACGAGCCGCCGGTCACCACCAACAGCCCCCCCTTTTCTCCGCCTCCCCCATCTTCTTCCTCCTCCTGAAAGAAACCGACGCCTCCTCCAAGTCCCGTCGCCAAAACCCTAGTCGCTGGTAGCCCTCCGTTCGAACCAGAAGCAGAGATGAGTGAAAAACAGTGAGGTGATTTATTTGCAATTTACAATTAATAAACATTGGTTTATTTCAGATTTTTTTTATAGTAAATAACATAGTTTATTTTCAGATTTTAAAATAAAACTGCGTTGTTTATTTTCAGGTTTTAAAGTAAAACTGCTTTGAATTTATTTTCAGATGTTAAAGATAATATAGCATTGTTTATCTTCAGTTTTAATTATATAGAATGCATTCAAAAAGAATAGACTTTTTATACAAGAAAAGAATAGATTTTTAGATCAAGATTTGGTTTTTAATTTGTAAAGGGATAAGATTTTAATATGAAAAAGGTTCGATATTTGATATGAAAAAGATTTGGTCTTTAGTTTAGAAAAGATTATATTTTTAAATATAAAAAGATTTGATTTTTGGTAGATAAAGAAACGATTTTTATTTATAGTTATAGATAATAAAAATATAATTTTTATGTTATAGAAAAGGAAAAAAAATATAATCTTTATATTGAAAATGGCGAAATAAAAATATGATTTTTATATATTGAACTTCGAAGTAAAAATATGATTTTTATATATTGAACTTCGAAGTAAAAATATGATTTTTATATATTGAACATCGAAGTAAAAATGTGATTTTTATATATTTAACATCGAAGTAAAAATGTGATTTTTATATATTTAACATCGAAGTAAAAATGTGATTTTTATATATTTAACATCGAAGTAAAAATGTGATTTTTATATATTTAACATCGAAGTAAAAATGTGATTTTTATATATTTAACAACGAAGTAAAAATTCGATTTTTACATATGTAGTGGCTACGGTCAACGAAGGTGACAAGAAGGCGAAACGACGAAGACTTCTGCAAAGGAAGAGCCGTGGAGCTGGATAGCTATCTGTGAGAATTTCTCACCTTTCAATTTCTTTTCTAGTTATATATATATATATACTAGGATGCAGACAGTGCTTAGTAGCACCCGACACAATCGTCCACAGACCATGGACTTGTTTGTTTGGTTGCATAGCTTAGTTATAATATTTAATTGAAATTGAATTGAAGATTGAATTGAATTGTCTGGTGAAATTGAATTGGATTGAATGATGTGTGAATGACGTGGGCCTTCACTAGACCGGGGATAAGGCTAGGCCTCGTCCCGTTTCTAGTATCGTGCCGTTATGCCGCCAAAATTTTCTAAAATATGTTAGAAAAATAAAGATATCATTTTATTGAATAAATGAATTGAATAGAAATTCATAGGTTGAAATAAAATGTTTTATAGTTAAAAATATAATTTTTAACGTGAATGTGAATAAATAAATATTCATTTACAAACCAGACGGTTTGTTTATGTACACCTATTTGAAGGACATTGATTTGGTCGATAAATTTTACACATCGCCCAACTGCACAAATAAAATATGTGTTTGATTGTTTGAAACCCCACACGGGTGTTGGGATGAAATTTGAAGTTCACTCATCCTGATTGATTAAATATGTCGATCGATCGATTGACAGGCTGTTATAAGCGTTAGATATCTATATTTGATGCTTATACAGTGTAGTGCACTTTGGTTGATGGTTGATTATTTTTCAATGCTATTATATACATGTGTTGTATGAAAATCCATATAATTAACTTTATATGGTAATTGATTGGGCCTCATTCCAATTTGAAAAATTTAAGAATATTATAAAATAAAAGTTCATGTGTTGACAGTACTCATTCATTGAGATTGGTCATGTGTTGAACGAAATATTTTAGTAATAAAATTTGCACCTTTATCGATATAAAATAAAAGTTCATGTGTTGACAGTACTCATTCATTGAGATTGGTCATGTGTTGAACGAAATATTTTAGTAATAAAATTTGCACCTTTATCGATATAAAATAAAGTTCATGTGTTGACAGTACTCATTCATTGAGATTGGTCATGTGTTGAACGAAATATTTTAGTAATAAAATTTACATCTTTATCGATATAAAATAAAGTTCATGTGTTGACAGTACTCATCCATTGAGATTGGTCATGTGTTGAACGAAATATTTTGATAATAACAACTATTTTGAAAAAGAAATATTTGAAATAGAATATTTGAAAATAGAAATTTATGAAGCCGTGTTGATTAGATTGACGCCATTTTGACGTGAACGATATTTATATCGATTGAAAACGATTTCGAAATGAATTGAATTGAAAACGATTTCGAAATGAATTGAATTGAAAACGATTTCGAAATGAATTGAATGGAAAATGATTTCGAAATGAATTGAATTGAAAACGATTTCGAAATGAATTGAATTGAAAACGATTTCGAAATGAATTGAATTGAAAACGATTTCGAAATGAATTGAATTGAAAACGATTTCGAAATGAATTGAATTGAAAACGATTTCGAAATGAATTGAATTGAAAACGATTTCGAAATGAATTGAATTGAAAACGATTTCGAAATGAATTGAATTGAAAACGATTTCGAAATGAATTGAATTGAAAACGATTTCGAAATGAATTGAATTGAAAACGATTTCGAAATGAATTGAATTGAAAACGATTTCGAAATGAATTGAATTGAAAACGATTTCGAAATGAATTGAATTGAAAACGATTTCGAAATGTATTGAATTGAAAACGATTTCGAAATGAATTGAATTGAAAACGAATTCAAATTGAATTGAAAGCGAATTGAAATGAATTCAAATTGAATTGAAATTTGAATTGAATAGAAATGAATTTTAAAACGAATTTATAGAGAAGAATTCAATTTTGATTTGAATTGAAATGGAAGTTGAAATTGCTTTGGAAACGAATTTTAAAACTATTTATATAATTCGTTTTAAATAGAATCGACGAAATAGATATTATATATATTATATATATAATATAATGGCCTGAATAGAACGCGCCGCGCGGCGGCAGTTCGTGAATTTCGACCATTTATTTCAAACGGACATTACGGGAGATCCGACCGTCGGATTCTCCTAAAACCGGAACCGTTGGGTTCGTATCGAAAAGAGCTTTCTAATGAATATTAGAAATTTGAAATCTAACGGTTGGATTTGGAGATACGTCCAAATAAAATTCGAAAAAGGTCGCTATAAGTGCAGTTCGATGGCCGTTAATGGAAATCGACTGTACGGGCCTTGATAAAATTATTAAAAATAGTAATAATTTGTGTAAAATAATTAGAAATGATTTGTGAAGATTTGGGATGAAAAACTCCATATTTGAAAAGATAAAAATAGATTTTTATCGAAATGAACTAGTTTTGAACTAGAATTAAAATTCTATTTATTTTTAAAGAAATAAATTGAATTTGAAAAGGGTTTTAAAAATAACCAAAATTTCCAATGATTGCATTGGAATGGAATTGAATCGAAATTGTCTTCGGAATATTTCGATGTTGGAATTCGTGACTATACGGATGTTGTTATGGAAATTTGAAAGATATATATATATATATATATCGTTATTTCCAATATGACATTTGTTAATCGTAGGATTTGATATTGAATATAAGCCGATATATTTTCTATTCAGAGCCTTGTATTGAATATTAAATGTGATTTGGGTTTGTCGTGAATGGTGTCTTCACTAACACTGTTCTTGAACCCAATTGAGAAAAGATTAAATCTTTTTATTTAGATTTAATGAAGTGTACCAATTAAATGATTTGAATTGGAATTGAATTGATATTGATTTTTGGGTTTATCGTGAACAGTGTTTTAAATAACACTTGTTCTTTAACCCGATAATTAATGAATGGGATTTTGGGTTTATCGTGAACCGTGTTTTAAATGACACTGATTCTTTAACCCAGTTAACGATTAAAACTAAGTGGAGTTTTAATGAATCTTTAATTAGATTGAAATAATCGAGAATGGAGTATCACCAGTTTTGCTCCAGGCGATAGTTAAATCTTTAATTAGATTTGAACGTGAAATGGAAATTGAATTTACCGATAACATTGTGGTGTTAGATATGAAGTATTACCAGTTTTACTTCATGGGATAAATAGGTTGAGATTGGGAAATTAAAACAAATGATTACTTCGGTAAGGTTCGCTAATCCCGACTAGTTTGAACTAAGATTCAAAAATAGATAAAGAATAAATTCAAGGAATTTATCTTGGATAAAATTAATGGGAACCTTTCCCTATTAATGTGAAATTTAGAAACTAACTGTCGGTTAGTTAAGCAGAATGGTTTTCTGGATATTGATCTGATGTTGGTTTCGGCCTTCGGGGTTTATATTTGGGGAATTATTCTCTTGATTAATTTACGATTAGTAACTGATGAATTGGAATGAGGCGTATGTTGTGTTTGTGTAACACTTATTTAAAATATACGCGAGTTGTTCAGAAAGACCGGGTTTATCCCATTCTGAATAACTGATACGACGATAAGTCGAAGATGAAGACGATGGTCGAAGACCGGAGGTCTTCGTGTCGTTTGGGTAATTACTGATGATCTTGATTGGGCTGTACACCCAAGAAGATGGAAACAGTTAGTGATCGTCCAGACGTACTTGGAGATCGATGGATATGCGGGGTACTAGGTGCCTCCGGTTTCGTTCAGACCCAGAACGGACTAGTAAATGGACTGTGTGTCTGACATTGGATTTTAGTCCGTGTGATTGATCTCTATTAAATATATATCTGTTTGGCGGCGGAGAATTTATTCTCTTGCTTAACGCCCTTCTCTGAGACGTACGAGCTCAGGGGTTATATATTGATGGATATCAAACGCATGGAGTGAATTGCCTGTGTGGCATGCCTAAGCGGCAGTTGATCGAGGCTTCTGTTGAAAAGCAAAGTCTTGTGGTGATGATCAAAGCACGGCCTTTGTGGCGTAGCTTTGTGTAACGTTTACTTCGCGAGTTTCACACCCGGTATGAACCAAAAACGGGAGACGGACCTCAGGGAGGGCCTGCGTTTCCTCCTAGCTAGAAGTGGCGTCAGTGGTTTTACACGCCCTGATGAGTTTGACTTATGTGGTTGTTGCTGTTGCTAGGCGCCTCGGTTTGATCGGACGATCCGGGTCCGATGGAGTCATTCGTTGGCTCATTTACGCCCCAAAGGGCGGGGAAACGCAGTGTTCAGGCATTTTAATCCACATCGGTGGACCGGCCCTGACGATCCAAGGGTCACTCGAGCTCTGATCCTGAGATTCGGGCTAGGCAGTCTCGAATCGGTTGAGGACTATCTTTTGCCTCGGTTCATAGAAGGAAATCCAATTTCCAAATACGTGACTTTGCGGTTTTATTTGTAAACCTATATATGGTGACATGATATATGGTACCCATGCCGCCTATGATTGATACTTATGATTTGAAGTTGTTTTATACACTATGCACTGACAATAGTATCAAATGATTTGTTTTAAAACGTATCAAGCATTCTTTGGCTGTTATAAGGGAAAACCCTATCCTCGGCTGCGTTGCATTGTGTGATGGGACCTGGGTCTTATAACAGCTTCATTTTTCTTTATTTAGCATTGCGCTGTTAGTTTTATGCACTGGTATTCTTGGGAGGAAACCCGTTCCGTGTTATACGGCGTGGTCCCTTGATTTACCTAACTTTTAAAATAAAGAATAATAACTGTTTTAGTTCTCACACCAGTCACATGACTGACCTGGAGTTTATTGTTTTAACCTAAACTCTGGGTGCCCCTATTTTGACACGGGCAGCTAGTAGTTTTGGTTTTTGCAGATTTATATTCACAGGATCCTGGTTTACAGCTGGAACGATATCCGGAAAGCTTTGTATCCGTATATCTCTTCTAGTTGTGTGTTGTATTATTTTCCGCTGCGATGTATTTAAATGTAATTTAAATCTCTGATATTTCTGTGTAATATTCTTTTTTTTTCTCTGTATATTCTTGTAATCTGATGCATTGTTGTAAGATACAATGAAATGTTCTTTTATATGCGTTCTGTTGTGGCTTGTTCTCGAACTATCCGACACTTTCCTTTACGGGGAAGTTACGGGTTTTCACAGTTGGTATCAGAGCTTTGGTTTACAAAGCAGAGAACAAGGCACATTAGAACCATACGAAAGAATTCATCAGATATTGGGTTAGTAATATCCAATGGGAATGACTCGTTAGAGATGGGATCAGTAGTATCCTAGAACGAGTGTGAGGAGTATATTTTTAAAATAAAAACAAAACTTGTTTTGAAATATAAATCAATCATTCGTATTTGGTTATTTATTCATATTGATGTGGACAGTCCAGTATATATAGGTTTTGCGTATACGTCTGATCCGCGTGTATTCAAAGTTTTAATATACTGGATAGATATAGCATCACACTCTAGTCGCCCGAAGATGGTACTGATGAGTGTCATGACATCATCAGTATTTATGTTCGTGTTTCGAAGGTGTGATTTTCTATATATTTCCATTAGGCTGGTGTGAGAACCAAAACTTATATATAGCTAGAACACATTGTTGTGAATTAGCATCAAAAACATGATTTTCTGTAAATGTATCAAATTTATGAATTTGAAACTCTAATTCACTAATTGATTGATGTTTGTGTTGTTTGTTTAATTGTTTGCTAATTTTTAGCCATTTAGCCTAACAGAACCAAATATTGAATTATATCGAAAATTGGTTGCGTTTGCTTGCATATACATATATATCATTGAACAGGTCATAGCAAGGAGGCTAGAGCCGAAGAATAAAATTTGTTTGCCCGACAAATAGGTACATGTTTACTACATAATTTACTGTTTTGTTTGGGTGATGATGATTTTATGAGCCTATTGGCTAGCCGCTTGGCTTTTTCTTTTTCTTTTTGAGATCTGAAGGACCGGGGAAGCTATTTGAAATTCCCCGATGCTCCCGGTGCAGGGGAGGTTATGGCGAAATATTTCGAAAATTTAGGGTGTTAGCCAAATTTTTGAAATTTTTGAAAATTCTCAAAAACTGAAAAGTTGGAGAATGGAAGCCAGATCGAATGTAGAGCTTATTAATCAAACCACTTTCGACTTTGTTCCTTTTCGGGGACGAAAAGTTTTAAGTGGGGGAGATTGTAATAACCCGAAAATCTGGGCCAGTTTAAAATTTTTATTTTGGCAATTTTAGCGAATTTTGAATATTTAAAATAGGTTATTTTAAATAATATCGCCGAGAACTTTATTTTGAATATAATTTGAACGTATATATTTATACGCGTCGTCGTTAGAATATAAATATTTATATATAATTATAAATAGAATTGAAAATGGCGCGGTAGTTCGATAATTCGATTTCAAACTTCAATTTATTGTACCGGGTGCAAAACAATCCGGATTTTAGTGAAACCAGAAATCAAAGGATCTATTTGATAGTATCTTTCCAACGAATCCGACTAATCGAAATTTCATGGTGGGAATCAAAAGATATGCCCAGTTGAAAATTCTGAATAGTCGCTATGGAATTCAGGCCCTTAAAAATGGACATTTTGCAAATGACCTCGGATCTCGACGAAACCAGTTTTGTTGGGTCCGTGATGTCGAGTTATTGCTAGGTTCCAAATTTCATAATTTTCTGAATCAGTATGTGAGCGTGGCGAAGGAAAACGCGTTTGACCAGTTTCAGTTGATTTTAATCGACTGGAAAATGGCCATTTTTCTAACGGTCTCAGAATTCAAAGAAACTAGTTTTGTTAGGACCGTATCGTCAATACGAAGCTAGAAAATATTTTTCTGGAATTTTTCTAGTTAGTATGTGGCCCCGGTAATTTGAAATGTACGTTTAAAATTCAATATAGTGATTTAAATGTAAATTTAACGGAAACTGATTGTAACAGCCGAATCAGCTTACGATACATATCCTGTTGAGTTCGGAATGGGGGTAAAACGTTATGGACGGCATGCGGTGGGCCTCGTTTCGAGGTCGTATGTAAAAGTCAACTTTAGGACGAATAAAATAATTAAATTAAATAAAATAAAAATAAAAAAAATATATAACTTCCCCTTTTTAACTCTGCCCCCCCCCCCCCCCCCCGTTTATTTTTTTTCTCTTTCAATTCAGAATCGGAAAAAAAAGAAAAAAAAAAGAAAAAGGGGATCGGGATCGATCCCCGTGCCACCGTTGCCCTCCCAAGCGGCGCCTTGCGCCGACGAGACCCCCCAGCCACCCTCCGTCCTCCGATCGAACAGCGCCCAAACCCCCACGCCCAAGAACGAGCCGCCAGTCACCACCAACAGCCCCGACAGCCCCCCTTTTCTCCGCCTCCCCCATCTTCTTCCTCCTCCTGAAAGAAACCGACGCCTCCTCCAAGTCCCGTCGCCAAAACCCTAGTCGCTGGTAGCCCTCCGTTCGAACCAGAAGCAGAGATGAGTGAAAAACAGTGAGGTGATTTATTTGCAATTTACAATTAATAAACATTGGTTTATTTCAGATTTTTTTTATAGTAAATAACATAGTTTATTTTCAGATTTTAAAATAAAACTGCGTTGTTTATTTTCAGGTTTTAAAGTAAAACTGCTTTGAATTTATTTTCAGATGTTAAAGATAATATAGCATTGTTTATCTTCAGTTTTAATTATATAGAATGCATTCAAAAAGAATAGACTTTTTATACAAGAAAAGAATAGATTTTTAGATCAAGATTTGGTTTTTAATTTGTAAAGGGATAAGATTTTAATATGAAAAAGGTTCGATATTTGATATGAAAAAGATTTGGTCTTTAGTTTAGAAAAGATTATATTTTTAAATATAAAAAGATTTGATTTTTGGTAGATAAAGAAACGATTTTTATTTATAGTTATAGATAATAAAAATATAATTTTTATGTTATAGAAAAGGAAAAAAAATATAATCTTTATATTGAAAATGGCGAAATAAAAATATGATTTTTATATATTGAACTTCGAAGTAAAAATATGATTTTTATATATTGAACTTCGAAGTAAAAATATGATTTTTATATATTGAACATCGAAGTAAAAATGTGATTTTTATATATTTAACATCGAAGTAAAAATGTGATTTTTATATATTTAACATCGAAGTAAAAATGTGATTTTTATATATTTAACATCGAAGTAAAAATGTGATTTTTATATATTTAACATCGAAGTAAAAATGTGATTTTTATATATTTAACAACGAAGTAAAAATTCGATTTTTACATATGTAGTGGCTACGGTCAACGAAGGTGACAAGAAGGCGAAACGACGAAGACTTCTGCAAAGGAAGAGCCGTGGAGCTGGATAGCTATCTGTGAGAATTTCTCACCTTTCAATTTCTTTTCTAGTTATATATATATATACTAGGATGCAGACGGTGCTTAGTAGCACCCGACACAATCGTCCACAGACCATGGACTTGTTTGTTTGGTTGCATAGCTTAGTTATAAAATTTAATAGAAATTGAATTGAAGATTGAATTGAATTGTCTGGTGAAATTGAATTGGATTGATTGATGTGTGAATGGCGTGGGCCTTCACTAGACCGGGGATAAGGCTAGGCCTCGTCCCGTTTCTAGTATCGTGCCGTTATGCCGCCAAAATTTTCTAAAATATGTTAGAAAAATAAAGATATCATTTTATTGAATAAATGAATTGAATAGAAATTCATAGGTTGAAATAAAATGTTTTATAGTTAAAAATATAATTTTTAACGTGAATGTGAATAAATAAATATTCATTTACAAACCAGACGGTTTGTTTATGTACACCTATTTGAAGGACATTGATTTGGTCGATAAATTTTACACATCGCCCAACTGCACAAATAAAATATGTGTTTGATTGTTTGAAACCCCACACGGGTGTTGGGATGAAATTTGAAGTTCACTCATCCTGATTGATTAAATATGTCGATCGATCGATTGACAGGCTGTTATAAGCGTTAGATATCTATATTTGATGCTTATACAGTGTAGTGCACTTTGGTTGATGGTTGATTATTTTTCAATGCTATTATATACATGTGTTGTATGAAAATCCATATAATTAACTTTATATGGTAATTGATTGGGCCTCATTCCAATTTGAAAAATTTAAGAATATTATAAAATAAAAGTTCATGTGTTGACAGTACTCATTCATTGAGATTGGTCATGTGTTGAACGAAATATTTTAGTAATAAAATTTGCACCTTTATCGATATAAAATAAAAGTTCATGTGTTGACAGTACTCATTCATTGAGATTGGTCATGTGTTGAACGAAATATTTTAGTAATAAAATTTGCACCTTTATCGATATAAAATAAAGTTCATGTGTTGACAGTACTCATTCAATGAGATTGGTCATGTGTTGAACGAAATATTTTAGTAATAAAATTTACATCTTTATCGATATAAAATAAAGTTCATGTGTTGACAGTACTCATCCACTGAGATTGGTCATGTGTTGAACGAAATATTTTGATAATAACAACTATTTTGAAAAAGAAATATTTGAAATAGAATATTTGAAAATAGAAATTTATGAAGCCGTGTTGATTAGATTGACGCCATTTTGACGTGAACGATATTTATATCGATTGAAAACGATTTCGAAATGAATTGAATTGAAAACGATTTCGAAATGAATTGAATTGAAAACGATTTCGAAATGAATTGAATTGAAAACGATTTCGAAATGAATTGAATTGAAAACGATTTCGAAATGAATTGAATTGAAAACGATTTCGAAATGAATTGAATTGAAAACGATTTCGAAATGAATTGAATTGAAAACGATTTCGAAATGAATTGAATTGAAAACGATTTCGAAATGAATTGAATTGAAAACGATTTCGAAATGAATTGAATTGAAAACGATTTCGAAATGAATTGAATTGAAAAGGATTTCGAAATGAATTGAATTGAAAACGATTTCGAAATGAATTGAATTGAAAACGATTTCGAAATGAATTGAAAACGATTTCGAAATGAATTGAATTGAAAACGATTTCGAAATGAATTGAATTGAAAACGAATTCAAATTGAATTGAAAGCGAATTGAAATGAATTCAAATTGAATTGAAATTTGAATTGAATAGAAATGAATTTTAAAACGAATTTATAGAGAAGAATTCAATTTTGATTTGAATTGAAATGGAAGTTGAAATTGCTTTGGAAACGAATTTTAAAACTATTTATATAATTCGTTTTAAATAGAATCGACGAAATAGATATTATATATATTATATATATAATATAATGGCCTGAATAGAACGCGCCGCGCGGCGGCAGTTCGTGAATTTCGACCATTTATTTCAAACGGACATTACGGGAGATCCGACCGTCGGATTCTCCTAAAACAGGAACCGTTGGGTTCGTATCGAAAAGAGCTTTCTAATGAATATTAGAAATTTGAAATCTAACAGTTGGATTTGGAGATACGTCCAAATCAAATTCGAAAAAGGTCGCTATAGGTGCAGTTCGATGGCCGTTAATGGAAATCGACTGTACGGGCCTTGATAAAATTATTAAAAATTGTAATAATTTGTGTAAAATCATAAGAAATGATTTGTGAAGATTTGGGATGAAAAACTCCATATTTGAAAAGATAAAAATAGATTTTTATCGAAATGAACTAGTTTTGAACTAGAATTAAAATTCTATTTATTTTTAAAGAAATAAATTGAATTTGAAAAGGGTTTTAAAAATAACCAAAATTTCCAGTGATTGCATTGGAATGGAATTGAATCGAAATTGTCTTCGGAATATTTCGATGTTGGAATTCGTGATTATACGGATGTTGTTATGGAAATTTGAAAGATATATATATATATATATATATATATATATATATATATATATATATCGTTATTTCCAATACGACATTTGTTAATCGTAGGATTTGATATTGAATATAAGCCGATATATTTTCTATTCAGAGCCTTGTATTGAATATCAAATGTGATTTGGGTTTGTCGTGAATGGTGTCTTCACTAACACTGTTCTTGAACCCAATTGAGAAAAGATTAAATCTTTTTATTTAGATTTAATGAAGTGTACCAATTAAATGATATTGAATTGGAATTGAATTGATATTGATTTTTGGGTTTATCGTGAACAGTGTTTTAAATAACACTTGTTCTTTAACCCGATAATTAATGAATGGGATTTTGGGTTTATCGTGAACCGTGTTTTAAATGACACTGATTCTTTAACCCAGTTAACGATTAAAACTAAGTGGAGTTTTAATGAATCTTTAATTAGATTGAAATAATCGAGAATGGAGTATCACCAGTTTTGCTCCAGGCGATAGTTAAATCTTTAATTAGATTTGAACGTGAAATGGAAATTGAATTTACCGATAACATTGTGGTGTTAGATATGAAGTATTACCAGTTTTACTTCATGGGATAAATAGGTTGGGATTGGGAAATTAAAACAAATGATTACTTCGGTAAGGTTCGCTAATCCCGACTAGTTTGAACTGAGATTCAAAAATAGATAAAGAATAAATTCAAGGAATTTATCTTGGATAAAATTAATGGGAACCTTTCCCTATTAATGTGAAATTTAGAAACTAACTGTCGGTTAGTTAAGCAGAATGGTTTTCTGGATATTGATCTGATGTTGGTTTCGGCCTTCGGGGTTTATATTTGGGGAATTATTCTCTTGATTAATTTACGGTTAGTAACTGATGAATTGGAATGAGGCGTATGTTGTGTTTGTGTAACACTTATTTAAAATATACGCGAGTTGTTCAGAAAGACCGGGTTTATCCCATTCTGAATAACTGATACGACGATAAGTCGAAGATGAAGACGATGGTCGAAGACCGGAGGTCTTCACGTCGTTTGGGTAATTACTGATGATCTTGATTGGGCTGTACACCCAAGAAGTTGGAAACAGTTAGTGATCGTCCAGACGTACTTGGAGATCGATGGATATGCGGGGTACTAGGTGCCTCCGGTTTCGTTCAGACCCAGAACGGACTAGTAAATGGACTATGTGTCTGACATTGGATTTTAGTCCGTGTGATTGATCTCTATTAAATATATATCTGTTTGGCGGCGGAGAATTTATTCTCTTGCTTAACGCCCCTCTCTGAGACGTACGAGCTCAGGGGTTATATATTGATGGATATCAAACGCATGGAGTGAATTGCCTGTGTGGCATGCCTAAGTGGCAATTGATCGAGGCTTCTGTTGAAAAGCAAAGTCTTGTGGTGATGATCAAAGCACGGCCTTTGTGGCGTAGCTTTGTGTAACGTTTACTTCGCGAGTTTCACACCCGGTATGAACCAAAAACGGGAGACGGACCTCAGGGAGGGCCTGCGTTTCCTCCTAGCTAGAAGTGGCGTCAGTGGTTTTACACGCCCTGACGAGTTTGACTTATGTGGTTGTTGCTGTTGCGAGGCGCCTCGGTTTGATCGGACGATCCGGGTCCGATGGAGTCATTCGTTGGCTCATTTACGCCCCAAAGGGCGGGGAAACGCAGTGTTCAGGCATTTTAATCCACATCGGTGGACCGGCCCTGACGATCCAAGGGTCACTCGAGCTCTGATCCTGAGACTCGGGCTAGGCAGTCTCGAATCGGTTGAGGACTATCTTTTGCCTCGGTTCATATAAGGAAATCCAATTTCCAAATACGTGACTTTGCGGTTTTATTTGTAAACATATATATGGCGACATGATATATGGTACCCATGCCGCCTATGATTGATACTTATGATTTGAAGTTGTTTTATACACTATGCACTGACAATAGTATCAAATGATTTGTTTTAAAACGTATCAAGCATTCTTTGGCTGTTATAAGGGAAAACCCTATCCTCGGCTGCGTTGCATTGTGTGATGGGACCTGGGTCTTATAACAGCTTCATTTTTCTTTATTTAGCATTGCGCTGTTAGTTTTATGCACTGGTATTCTTGGGAGGAAACCCGTTCCGTGTTATACGGCGTGGTCCCTTGATTTACCTAACTTTTAAAATAAAGAATAATAACTGTTTTAGTTCTCACACCAGTCACATGACTGACCTGGAGTTTATTGTTTTAACCTAAACTCTGGGTGCCCCTATTTTGACACGGGCAGCTAGTAGTTTTGGTTTTTGCAGATTTATATTCACAGGATCCTGGTTTACAGCTGGAACGATATCCGGAAAGCTTTGTATCTGTATATCTCTTCTAGTTGTGTATTGTATTATTTTCCGCTGCGATGTATTTAAATGTAATTTAAATCTCTGATATTTCTGTGTAATATTCTTTTTTTTTCTCTGTATATTCTTGTAATCTGATGCATTGTTGTAAGATACAATGAAATGTTCTTTTATATGCGTTCTGTTGTGGCTTGTTCTCGAACTATCCGACACTTTCCTTTACGGGGAAGTTACGGGATTTCACAAAATATGGGGAAATAATACCATATTGGAGTAGGAATTTAGCTAACCCAAAGATTTCTTTTACTAAAGAAACATGGCAGGAAAGGGAAGAGGAACACCTATGGTGAATATGCAGGAATTAGTAAATGCTCTGAGAGAAGGAATAGGGCCTAGACCTAAGAATCCTTATAAAGAGATCTCTAAATTATTAAAGACCTATGCTCATTTGGGAGGAAAAAGCTTTGAAGGGACTGAAAGTGTAATGGAAATTCAGGTTTGTCTTAGAACCTTGGAAATGATTTTTGGAGACATGTAATTAGATAATCAAAGGAAAAGGCAAGTAGCTTCTAGAAGTCGAAGGGAGCTGCATTGAGATGGTGGGAGGTTGTCATAGATGGAAGAGTTGAAAATGATATTACCTGGAACCAATGAATTAATTAAAGCTAGATTTGTGCTTGCATCTGCTAAGGCAGCTTTGCTTGAAGAATTTATAAGACTCAGACAAGGGAATTTAAGTGTCACTAAGTGCACTCAGAAGTTTGAAGGACTATCAAAGTATGGAGATATGCTAGTTGCTGATGAAGTTTCTAAAAATAGCAGGTATATTAAGGTGTTAAGTCCAAGATTAAGTAGAGCTATGATACCCTATGTAGACAAAACTTTTGATCAAGTAATAGATTTAGCTTTAAACTTTGAGCAATATGATAAAGAGAGGGAAAAATTCAGGAATTTTAAGAATAACAATAATAAGAAAGGTAAGGGAAAGTACCATCCATATGAAATGAAACAGAAAGAGGCTGGAAGTAAGAAAATCAATGATGCCAAAACCGGTGAAAACAAGTAGAAAATGGTGTGGCATCACTGTGGAAAAGAGGGACATATTAAACCAAAGTGCCCAGAGTTGAAGGGTGGAGCATTCAAGTGCTATACTTGTGGGAAAGAAGGCCATTTGAAGAGGAATTGCCTTGAGAATAAGCAACAGAGCAAGGTGGCAACTCTAGAAACAAATGGAAAATCAATAGTGGAATCAAATGCAGAAAATCTTGGACAAATGGAAGGTATATTATTTATTTTTCAAGTGCCTATATTAGTAGTATTTGATGCAGAAGCAACACATTCTTTGATCTCCCATGATATAGTTAAAACCCTGAAACTGAATTGCATTTTTCTAGAGAGATCCTTGCTTGTTAAAAGCCGTCTAGGAAGTTGTTGTGCCTTGGATATGATGTGTGTGGATGCAAAATTAATTATAGGAGGAAATGTTTTCATTTCTAATTTATATGTCTTAAATTACCCAAATATGTGTATTATATTGGGCATGGATTGGTTAAAGCAACATAAGGGTATAATTAATTTAGAAACATGCACCATTTCATTCCAAAACAGTAAGAAACAAAGAATTATAGTTCTTTGTGAATCCGCTAAGGAAATGAGGTTATTTCATTTATGTAGGTTGGGTGATGAAATTACTGAATTATCAATTGACCACATACTCATGGTAAATGAATACCAGGATGTTTTTGGGGAAGTTAAGGGTATCCCAAACAATAGGCCAGCGGAATTTCAAATTAATTTAATTCCAGGAGCATGTCCAGTGATTAAAAAGCCTACAAGAATGGGGCCAAGTGAAATAATAGAACTAAAGAAATAGTTAGAGGAGTTAGAAGAAAAAGGTTTTATAAGACCAAGTAATTCTTGTTGGGGTGCACCAATGGTTTTTCTGAAGAAAAAAGATGGTTCTTTAAGGTTGTGTATAGATTATAGGGAATCGAATAAATCAACCATAAAGAACAAATACCCGTTGCCTAGAATTGATGATCTTTTTGATCAATTGGCTGGATCCAAAGTGTTTTCCAGACTTTATTTAGCCGTTGGTTTTCACCAAATGAAAGTGGAGGAATCTAGCATCAAATACACAACATTCAACACTAGATATGGGTTGTATGAATTTTTAGTAATGCCCTTTGGACTGACTAATGCAACATCTTATTTTGTTGACTTAATGAAAAGGATATTCAGGGAATATTTGGATAAGTTTTTGCTAATCTTCATAGATGACATTTTGATTTATTCAAAAACAATAGTGGAACGCAAAAATCATTTGCATTTAGTGTAAAGACCTGTAACTTCCCCGGTAAGGAAAGAGCGGATACTTTGAGGACAAGACAGATCAGAACGCAAACAGAAGAACATTACATTGCTTATTACAACAATTCCATCAGAATATACAGAGTATGAATAAATATTACACATCATAAATTATCAGAGATTTAAATACATTACTGCAGCGGAAAAATAATACAATACACAACTGAAAGAGATATATGGATACAGAGCTTTCCGGATATCATTCCAGCTGTAAACCAGGTTCCTATGCGCATGAATCTGCAAAACCAAAACTACTAGCTACCCGTGTGGAAAATAGGGGCACCCAGAGTTTAGGTTAAAACAATAAACTCCAGGTCAGTCATGTGACTGGTGTGAGAACTAAACAGTAATTAATCTCTATTTTAAAGTTAGGTAAATCAAGGGACCACGCCGTATAACACGGAACAGATTTCCTCCCAAGAATACCTGTGCATATAACAAAACAGCGCAATGCTTTTTGGAAAAATGAAGCTATTATAAGACCCAAGTCCCATCACACAATGCAACACAAACCGGAGGATAGGGTTTTCCCTTATAATAGCCAAACATGCTTGGTACGTTAAAAACAAATCATTTGATACTATTATAAGTGTATAGTGTCAAAACAATTTCAATCATAAATATCAATCATAGACGACATGGGTACCATATATCATGTCGCCATACTAGGCACTACAATCAAAACCGCAAACGTCTCGTATTGGAAGTTGGGTTTCCATCTGTGAACCGAGGCAAAAGATAGTCCTCTACCGATTCGAGATGCTCTAGCCCGTGTCTCAGGACCCAGACTCAGGTGGGCCCTTGGATCGACGGGGCAGGTCCACCGATGTGGATTAAAATGCCTGAACACTGCGTTTCCCCCCTTTGGGGCGTCAATGAGTCCAATGACTCCATCAGCTTCACATAGTCACCGATATATCCGAGGCGCCTCGCAATCCAACAACCACACAGGTGAAAATAATATAAATGTCAGGGCTAGTAGGTCACTGACACCACCCTAGCTAGAAAGAAACGCATGCCCTCCTTGAGGTCCTCTCCCGTTTCTGGTTCACAACCGAGGTGTGAGGCTCGCGAATCAACGCTACACAAAGCTATGCAACACATGCCGTGCTTTGATCATCAACAACAAGACTTTGCTTTTCAACAGAAGCCTTGGTCAATTGCCACTTAGGCATGCCACACAGGCAATTCACTCCATGCGATTGATATCCATCAATATATAACCCCTGAGCTCGTACGACTCAGAGAAGGGCGTTAAGCAAGAGAATAAATTCTCCGCCGCCAAACAGATATATATTTAATAGAAATCAATCACACAGAATAAAATCCAATGTCAGACACACAGTCCATTTACAAGTTCGTTCTGGGTCTGAACGAAACCGGAGGCGCCTTGTACCTCGCATATCCATCGATCTCCAAGTAAGTCTGGACGATCACCAATTGATTCCCTCCTCTTGGGTGTACAGCCCAATCAAGATCATCAGTAATCACCCAAACGATGTGAAGACCTCCGGTCTTCGACCACCGTCTTCATCCTCGACACATCGTCGAATCAGTTATTCAGAATGGGATAAACCCGGTCTTTCTGAATAACTCGCGTATATAATGAACAAGTGTTACACAAACACAACATACGCCTCATTCCAAATCAGAATATTCTTTTATTCAAATATTCTTATACTTTGGGAAAGATTCCCATTAATTCTATCAAAGATAAATTCTTTAAATTTATTCTTTAATCTTCTTTTGAATATCCATTCAGACCAAATAATGGTTTATCCAAACTAGTCGGGATTAACGAACCTTACTGAGGTAATCATTTTTTTTAATTTCCCAATCCCAACCAATTCATCCCATGAAGTAAAACTGGTAATACTTCATCTCTAGCACCACGGTGTTATCGGTAAATTCTATTACCATATCACGTTCAAATCTAATTAAAGATTTAACTATCGCCTTGAGAAAAACTGGTGATACTCCATTCTCGATCATCTCAATCTAATTAAAGATTCATTAAAACTCCACTTGGTTTTAATCTTCCCAAAAATCATATCAATGATTGTTTAACTTGGGAAACCATATCATGTTTTTAACTGGGTTAAAGAACTAATGTCATTTAAAACACGGTTCACGATAAACCCGAAATCACATTCCATTTACAATAGAATCTTATGGAAAACAAATCGATATATATAATCGATATAAACTTCCATATCCGACTAATAATATAAATGGAATAACGGCAAGGCCTTTTAAATTCCAGATATATTAGTTGTCTTCCTCCAGAGAAATTCACTTCGATTATTACCAAATCGAATTTAATCCAATTTATTTTATTAAATTGGAAAACTTTACTTTGGAAAATCCCCTTTAAATCTTAACAAAAGATTTATAAATTCCAAATCGCATTTCACTGTAAATTGGGTTAAAGAACGAATGTCGTTAAAAACAGTTCACGATAAACCCAAATCCCATTTGATATTAAATACAAGGCTCTGAATAGAAAATATATCGGCTTATATTCAATATCAAATTCTACGACCAACAAATATCGTATTGGAAATAACGATATAAATATATCTTTCAAATTTCCATAAACTATATGTATAATCACGAAATCCAACATCGAAATATTCCAAAGACAATTTCGATTCAAATCCATTTCCACTTTATATACTGGAAATTCTGGTTATTTTCAAAACCATTGCAAATCCACTTTATTTATTTTAAAAATAAATGGGATTATAATTCTAGTTCAAAACTAGTTCATTCCGATAAAAAACTATTTTTATCTTTTCAAATATGGATTTTTTCATCCCAATTCTTCCCAAATCATTTCTTATGATTTTACACAAATTATTACTATTTTTGAAAATTTTATCAAGGCCCATACAGTCGGTTTCCATCAACGGCTATCGAATTGCACTTACAGTGACCTTTTCCCAATTCGATTTGGACATAATTCCAAATCCAACAGTTAGATTTCTAATTTCTTGTTTCGTTAGAAAGCTCTTTTCGATACGAACATAATAGTTCTAGTTTTAGGGGAAACCGACTGTCGGATCTCCCGTAATATCCATTCGAATTTAATGGTCGAAATTCGCGAACTGCCGCAGCGCGGCGCGTTCTATTCAGGTCATTATATATTTAATATATATACTATATATATTTCGTCGATTTCCTTTCAAAACATATTTTATAAATCATTTTAAATTCGTTTTCAAAACGATTTCAACTTCATATTCAATTTCCAATCAAAATTGAATATTCCACATCATCGATATACAAATGATAATATTTTCAAAATGTTATATTTTGAAATCACTTTCTTTTTTATAATCATTATAAAAATGAATATAATCGATATAAATATCGTTCGCGTCAAAATGGCGCATATCTAACCAACACGGCTTTATATATTTCAATAACATCGTTATTCTATTCAACAAATGAATATTTTCTTTAACACATGAATATATATATTTATTCAACATATGAATATATATTTTATTTAACACATGAATTTATATTTTTATTCAACACATGAATTTTTATTCTATTCAACACATGAATTTTTATTCTATCCAACATATGAATTTTTTTTTTCAACACATTAATTTTCTTTTTATTCAACACATGAATTTTCTTTTATAATATTCCTTATTTTCCAAATTGGAATGAGGCCCAATCAATTACCATATAATGTTAATTGTATGGATTCCCTACAACACATGTGTATAATAGCAACAATAAATCACCAACCATCATCCAGAGTGCACCACACAACTGCATAAGCATTAAATATAAATAATCAACGCTTACACAGTTTGTCAACCATCGATTGACATACAAATAAACAATCGGGGTTAGTGTACGTCAAATATCATCCCAATACCCGTGTGGGGTTTCAAATCAACAAACACATATTTTTATTTTTGCAGTTGGGCGATGTGTAAAATTTATCGTCCCAATCAATATCAGTCAAATCAGTGTATATAAACAAATCGTCCGATTTGTTTATAAATATTTATTTTATATACACGTTAAAAATTATATTTTTAACTATAAAATATTTATTCAATCCACACCACACAATCAATTTTCACAACACACCAATCAAACAAACAAGCCATCCATGGTCTGTGGACGACGGGTGTCGGGTGCTGCTAAGCACCGTCTGCATCCTAGTATATATTTCAAACTAGAAAACAAATTAAAAGTGAGGAGTTCTCGCCGATTAGCTAAACCAAACACCGTGACTCTTCATATGTAGGAAATCTTCGCCATGTCCGCCTTTTGTCACTTTTGTTGTTCGTATCAACTACATATATAAAAATCTTATTTTTATTACCCCTACTATATAAAAATCATATTTTTATTATCTCTACAATATAAAAATCGTATTTTTATTATCCCTACTATACAAAAATCGTATTTTTATTATCGTTACCTAATGATAAAATAAGGTTCATATTTTTATAGCGTTGATTTTTATATAAAAATCAAATCTTTAAAACACCACTTTCTATATAAAAAAATCAAATCTTTTATCTGAATAAAAATCCAACCTTTACTAGATTAAAAATCATATATTTCTTTATCAACATCATCGTATGTGTAAAACTGATTTTCTAATCATCTTGAAATTTATTTACCTTAAATAAATAAATAAAAATAATAAATAAAAACAGATAAAACTTACAGCGAGTAAGTGGGGGTGGTGAATGGCTGTTGCGTCGCGGATGAGGGGGGGTGCTCAGTGGCCTCGGCGGCAGGCTTCTACAGGGTGGTGGGTTGTGGTTAGGGCGCAACTCAATTTGGGGCTTGGTGGGTCTTGGGTTAAATTGGAAGAGGGGGGGAGAAGCTCCGTCGCGAGGAGGAGGGGAGATGGGTGCGCTGGTCATCTGAGAGGAGGCGGATGTGGAGCGGCGGCACGGTGGAAGGGGTAGGGCGACGGATTGGGACATCGGGGTTTTCCCCTTTTTTTCTTTTTGATTTTTAAAATGAACACGGGTGGGGACCTGAGAGAGAATAGAGAGAGAGAGGTTTTTATTATTATTATTATTATTATTATTATTATTATTATTATTATTATTTAATTATTTAATTTCAAAAAGGTACCATTTTATTTTGAATTCGAAATCGAACCCACCGACTATCGTCCATAGCTAATTACTCCCATTCCGAACACAATGGGATATGTATCATTAGCCAATTCTTCTCCTATGATCAGTTTTCGCTAAATTTAAAACATAAATCAGTATATATTCAATTTGAACGTACATTTTAAATTACCGTGGCCGCATACTGACTCGAAAAATTCCAGAAAAATTATTTCTAGCTTCGTATTGACGATACGGTCCTAACAAAACTAATTTCGTCAAATTCTGAGACCGTTTGAAAAATGGCCATTTTCTGGTCGATCAAAATTGACTAAAACTGGAAAAACACGTTTAACTTCGCCACGCTCACATATTGATTCAGAAAATTATGAATTTTGGAACCTAGTAATAATTTGACATCCCGAATCCAACAAAAGTGGTTTCGTCGAAAACGAAGGTAGTTTGCAAAATTTCCATTTTTAAGGGCTAGAATTCCGCAGCGACTATTCTGAATTTTCAACTGGGCATAACTTTTTATTCCCGCTATGAAATTTCAATTTTTCGGATTCGTTGGAAAGATATTTTCAATTAGATTCTAATATTTTTGTTTTCGCTAAAATCTAGTTTATTTTGAATCATGTACATTCATTTGAACTTTGAAATCGAATTTTCATACTACCGCGCCATTTTCAATTCCTTTTATAATTAAAAATAATTAATTATATTCTAACGTCGATTCAAATAAAAATATACGTTCTACTTCTATTCAAAATAAATTTCTCGTCGTTATTATTTAAAATAATTCATTTTAAATACTCAAAATTCACTAAAATTGCCAAAATAAAAATTTTAAATTGGCTTAGATTTCCGGGTTATTACAATCTCCCCCACTTAAACTTTTCGTCCCCGAAAAGCAACGAAGATGAAAGTTTAACAAATCAACTCAACTTCCAGTATTTTAATTATGGCTTAAGTTCTTTAACTTTTCAGTTTCTAAGAACTTTTCAAATTTTTCAAAAATTTGTCTAACACCCTAAATTTTTGAAAAATTTCGCCATAACCTCCCCTGCACCGGGAGCTTGGGGATATTTCAAATAGCCTCTCATGGCCCTCACCAATCCAAAAAGAAAAAGAAACAGCCAAGCGGCTAGCTAATCGGCTCATAAAATCATCAAAAACCCAAGAAATACTATAAACATGTAAGTATTTATCGGGCAAACAATTTTATTCCTTTGCTCTAGCCTCCTTGCTATGACATGTTCAATGTAAGCACATGTACACGTATGCAAATGCGACAAATTTTCAATACAATCCACTATTTGTTTCAATTTGGCCAAAGGTTCAACATTTAATTAATCAAACAACAATCAAACAACACAACCAGCAATCAATTAGTGAATTATCGTTTTCAAACATATAACTTTAATACATAGTCAAAAAATCAGATTTTTGATGCCAAATCATGACAAATAATCCTATGTAAGTTTTGGTTCTCACACCAGTCAATTGGAAATATATAGATATCCCACTTTCGGCACTCGAATATAAATATAGATGATGCCGTGGCATAATCAGAATCATCTCCGGGCGACTAGATTGTGATTCTATATCTATCCAGTATATTAAAACTTCGAATACACGTGGATCAGACGTATATGCAAAATCTCTATATACTGGATTTTCCAAATCAATATATAATAAACATTCAAATACGAATAATTTAATTTAATTTTTCAAAACAAAACTTGTTCTCACTTTTACTTTTAAAAACATCACCCTTTCGACTCATTCTAGGACACTACTGATCCCATCTCTAACAAGTCATTCATATTGGATATTACTAATCCAATCTCTGATGAATTCTTTCGTATGGTTCTAATGTGCCTTGTTCTCGATCTCTTTAAACCAAAGCTCTGATACCAACTGTAAAGACCCGTAACTTCCTCGGTAAGGAAGGAGCGGATACTTTGAGGACAAGACAGATTAGAACGCAAACAGAAGAACATTACATTGCTTATTACAACAATTCCACCAGAATATAAGAATATACAGAGTATGAATAAATATTACACATCATAAATTATCAGAGATTTAAATACAGAACTGCAGCAGAAAAATAATACAATACACAACTGAAAGAGATATACGGATACAGAGCTTTCTGGATATCGTTCCAGCTGTAAGCCAAGTTCCTGTGAATATAAATATGTAAAACTAAAACTACTAGCTGCCCGTGTGGAAAATAGGGGCACCCAGAGTTTAGGTTAAAACAATAAACTCTAGGTCAGTTATGTGACTGGTGTGAGAACTAAAACATTTATTAATTTCTATTTTAAAGTTAGGTAAATCAAGGGACCACGCCGTATAACATGGAACGAGTTTCCTCCCAAGAATACATGTGAATATAACAAAACAACGCAATGCTTTTTGGAAAAATGAAGCTATTATAAGACCCTGGTCCCATCACACAATGCAGCAAAAGCCGGAGGATAGGGTTTTACCTTATAATAGCCAAACATGCTTGGTACGTTAAAAACAAATCATTTGATACTATTATAAGTGTATAGTGTCAAAACAATTTCAGTCATAAATATCAATCATAGACGGTATGGGTACCATATATCATGTCTCCATACTAGGCTCTACAATCAAAACCGCAAACGTCATGTATTGGAAGTTGGGTTTCCATCTGTGAACCGAGGCAAAAGATAGTTCTCTACTGATTCGAGACGCTCTAGCCCGTGTCTCAGGACCCAGACTCAGGTGGGCCCTTGGATCGTCTGGGCCGGTCCACCGATGTGGATTAAAATGTCTGAACACTACGTTTCCCCGCCCTTTGGGGCGTCAATGAGTCCAATGACTCCATCGGCTCCACATAGTCACCGATATATCTGAGGCACCTCGCAATCCAACAACCACACAGGTGAAAATAATATAAATGTCAGGGCTGGTAGGTCACTGACACCACCCTAGCTAGAAAGAAACGCATGCCCTCCCTGAGGTCCTCTCCCGTTTCTGGTTCACAACCAGAGTGTGAGGCTCGCGAATCAACGCTACACAAAGCTATGCCACACAGGCCGTGCTTTGATCATCAACCACAAGACTTTGCTTTTCAACAGAAGCCTTGATCAATTGCCACTTAGGCATGCCACACAGGCAATTCACTCCGTGCGATTGATATCCATCAATATATAACCCCTGAGCTCGTACGACTCAGAGAAGGGCATTAAGAAAGATAATAAATTCTCCATCGCCAAACAGATATATATTTAATAGAAATCAATCACACAGAATAAAATCCAATGTCAGACACACAGTCCATTTACAAGTTCGTTCTGGGTCTGAACGAAACCGGAGGCACCTTGTACCGCGCATATCCATCGATCTCCAAGTACATCTGGACGATCACCAATTGATTCCCTCCTCTTGGGTGTACAACCCAATCAAGATCATCAGTAATCACCCAAACAATGTGAAGACCTCCAGTCTTCGACCACCGTCTTCATACTCGACACATCGTCGAACCAGTTATTCAGAATGGGATAAACCCGGTCTTTCTGAGTAACTCGCGTATATAATAAACATGTGTTACACAAACACAACATACGCCTCATTCCAATTCAGAATATTCTTTTATTCAAATATTCTTATACTTTGGGAAAGGTTCCTATTAATTTTATCAAAGAAAAATTCTTTAAATTTATTCTTTAATCTTCTTTGAATATCAATTCAGACCAAATAATTGTTTATCCAAACTAGTCGGGATTAACGAACCTTACCAAAGTAATCATTTGTTTTAATTTCCCAATCCCAACCTATTCATCCATGAAGTAAAACTGGTAATACTTCATATCTAACACCACGGTGTTATTGGTAAATTCTATTACCATTTCACGTTCAAATCTAATTAAAGATTTAACTATCGCTTGGAGCAAAACTGGTGATACTCCATTCTCGATCATCTCAATCTAATTATAGATTCATTAAAACTCCACTTGGTTCTAATCTTCCCAAAAATCATATTAATGATTTTTTAACTTGGGAAACCATATCCTGTCTTTAACTGGGTTAAAGAACCAATGTCATTTAAAACACGGTCAAGATAAACCCAAAATCACATTCCATTTACAATGGGATCTTCATGGAAAACAAATCGATATATATAATCGATATAAACTTCCATATCCGACTAATAATATAAATGGAATAACGGCAAGGCCTTTTAAATTCCAGATATATTAGTTGTCTTCCTCCACAGAAATTCATTTCGCTTATTACCAAATCGAATTCCATTCCATTCCAATTTATTTTATTAAATTGGAAAACTTTACTTTGGAAAATCTCCTTTAAATCTTAACAAAAGATTTATAAATTCCAAATCATATTTCACTGTAAATCGGGTTAAAGAACGAATGTCGTTAAAATACAGTTCATGATAAACTCAAATCCCATTTGATATTAAATACAAGGCTCTGAATAGAAAATATATCGGCTTATATTCAATATCAAATTCTACGACCAACAAATATCATATTGGAAATAACGATATAAATATATCTTTTAAATTTCCATAACACTATCTATATAATCACGAAATCCAACATCGAAATATTCCAAAGACAATTTCGATTCATATCCATTTCCACTTTATATATTGGAAATTCTGGTTATTTTCAAAACCATTTCAAATCCACTTTATTTATTTTAAAAAGAAATGGGATTATAATTCTAGTTCAAAACTAGTTCATTTCGATAAAATCTATTTTTATCTATTCAAATATGGAGTTTTTCATCCCAATTCTTCCCAAATCATTTCTTATGATTTTACACAAATTATTAATATTTTTAATAATTTTATCAAGGCCCGTACAGTTGATTTCCATCAACGGCCATCGAACTGCACTTACAACGACCTTTTCCAAATTTGATTAGGACATAATTCCAAATTCAACCGTTAGATTTCTAATTTCTTGTATTCATTAGAAAGCTCTTTTCGATATGAACCCAACGGTTCCGGTTTTAGGAGAATCCGATGGTCGGATCTCCCGTAATATCCATTCGAAGTCAATGGTCGAAATTCGCGAACTGCCGTAGCGCAGCGCGTTCTATTTAGGCCATTATATATATATATTATATATTTCGTCGATTTCCTTTCAAAACGAATTTTATAAATCGTTTCAAAATGATTTCAACTTCATATTCAATTTCTAATCGAAATTGAATATTCCACATCATCGATATACAAATGATAATATTTTCAAAACTTTATATTTTGAAATCATTTCCTTTTCTATAATCATTATAAAAATAAATATAATCGATATAAATATCGTTTGCGTCAAAATGGCACATATCTAACCAACACGGCTTTATATATTTCAATAACTTCGTTATTCTATTCAACAAATGAATGTTTTCTTCAACACATGAATATTTTTTTTTCAACACATGAATATATATTTTATTCAACACATGAATTTATATTTTTATTCAACACATGAATATTTATTTTATTCAACACATGATTTTTATTCTATTCAACACATGATTTTTTTATTTTATTCAACACATGAATATTCTTTCTATTCAACACATGAATTTTCTTTCTATTCAATACATGATTTTTCTTTTATAATATTCCTTATTTTCCAAATTGGAATGAGGCCCAATCAATTACCATATAATGTTAATTATATGGATTCCCTACAACACATGTGTATAATAGCAACGATAAATCATCAACCATCATCCAGAGTGCACCACACAACTGCATAAGCATTAAATATAAATAATCAACGCTTACATAGTCTGTCAACCCATCGATTGACATACAACTAAACAATCGGGATTAGTGTACGTCAAATATCATCCAATACCCGTGTGGGGTTCAAATCAACAAACACATATTTTTATTTGTGCAGTTGGGCGATGTGTAAAATTTATCGTCCCAATCAATATCAGTCAAATCAGCGTATATAAACAAATCGCCGATTTGTTTATAAATATTTATTTTATATACACGTTAAAAAAAAATATTTTTAACTATAATATATTTATTCAATCCACACCACACAATCAATTTTCACAACACACCAATCAAACAAACAAGCCATCCATGGTCTGTGGACGACGGGTGTCGGGTGCTGCTAAGCACAGTCTGCATCCTAGTATATATTTCAAACTAGAAAACAAATTAAAAGTGAGGAGTTCTCACCGATTAGCTAAACCAAACACCGCGACTCTTCATATGTAGGAAATCTTTGTCGTGTCCGCCTTTTGTCACTTTTGTTGTCTGTATCAACTACATATATAAAAATCATATTTTTATTATCCCTACTATATAAAAATCGTATTTTTATTATCTCTTCTATATAAAAATTGTATTTTTATTATCCCTACTATAAAAAAATCGTATTTCTATTATCGTTACCTCATGATAAAATAAGGTTCATATTTTTATAGCGCTGATTTTTATATAAAAATCAAATCTTTAAAACACCACTTTCTATAAAAAAATCAAATCTTTTATATGAATAAAAATCCAACCTTTACTAGATTAAAAATCATATGTTTCTTTATCAACATCATCGTATGTGTAAAACTGATTTTCTAATCATTTTGAAACTTATTTACCTTAAATAAATAAATAAAATAATAAATAAAAACAAATAAAACTTACAGCGGGTAAGTGGGGGTGGTGAATGGTTATTGCGTCGCGGATGAGGGGGGAGGGATCAATGGCCTCGGCGGCGCGCTTCTACAGGGTGGCGGGTTGTGGTTAGGGCGCGGCTCAATTTGGGGCTTGGTGAGTCTTGGGTTCGATTGGGAGAGGGGGAGAAGCTCCGTCGCGAGGAGGAGGGAAGATGGGTGTGCCGGTCATCTGAGAGGAGGCAGACGTGGAGCGGCGGCATGGTGGAAGGGGTTGGGCGACGGATCGTGACATCGGGGTTTTCTCCTTTTTTTCTTTTTGATTTTTAAAATGAACACGGGTGGGGGCCTGAGAGAGTATAGAGAGAGAGGGTTTTTTTTTATTATTATTTAATTATTTAATTTCAAAAAGGTAACATTTTATTTTGAATTCGAAATCAAACCCACCGACTGTCGTCCATAGCTAATTACCCTCATTCCGAACACAATGGGATATGTATCATTAGCCAATTCTGCTCTTATGACCAGTTTCCACTAAATTTAAATTACCTTGGCCACATACTAACTTGAAAAATTCCAGAAAAATTATTTCTAACTTCGTATTGACGATACGGTCCTAATAAAACTAATTTCGTCAAATTCTGAGACCGTTTGAAAAATGGCCATTTTCTAGTCGATCAAAATTGACTGAAACTGTCAAAACACGTTTAACTTCGCCACGCTCACATATTGATTCAGAAAATTATGAATGTTGGAACTAGCAATAATTTGACATCCCGAATCCAACAAAAGTGGTTTCGTCGAAAGCGAAGGTCGTTTGCAAAATTTCCAGTTTTAAGGGCCAGAATTCCACAGCGACTATTCTGAATTTTCAACTGGGGATAACTTTTTATTCCTGTAAAGAAATTTCAATTTTTCGGATTCGTTGGAAAGATATTTTCAATTAGATTCTAATATTTTTGGTTTCGCTAAAATCCAGTTTATTTTGAATCCTGTACATTCATTTGAACTTTGAAATCGAATTTTCATACTACCGCGCCATTTTCAATTCCTTTTATAATTAAAAATAATTAATTATATTCTAACGTCGATTCAAATAAAAATATACGTTCTATTTCTATTCAAAATAAATTTCTCGTTGTTATTATTTAAAATAATTCATTTTAAATACTCAAAATTCACTAAAATTGCCAGAATAAAAATTTAAATTGGCTTAGATTTCCAGGTTATTACATTTAGTCTTGAGCAGATTAAGGCAAAATAATTTAAAGGAATTTTTTTCTAAATGTACCTTTTGGAGAAAGGAGGTAAACTTTCTTGGACATGTAAACTTTGAACAAGGAATTTCAGTAAATCCAAGCAAAGTAATAAGTATACAGACATGGCAAAGACCTGAAACAGTGAGTGAAGTTAGATCATTCATGGGAATGGCTTGATATTATAGAAGACTTATTAAAGATTTTTCCAAAATCTCAACACCACTGACTAGCCTAACTAAGAAGAATCAAGCCTATGTTTAGACTGAAAAATGAGAAAAAACTTTTGAAGAATTAAAGGAAGCATTAGTAAATGCACATGTTCTAAGAGTACCAGAAGAAAACCATGATCTAACAATTTACACAGATGCGTGTGGATATGGTTTAGGAGCAGTGTTGATGCAAGAAGGTGAAGTAGTGGCATATGCATCAAGACAATTAAAACCACATGAAACCAGATATGCAAAACATGACTTGGAATTAGCTGCAGTTGTGTATGATTTAAAGCTATGGAGACATTACTTGTTAGGAGCCAAATTTGAGCTCTACACAGACCACAAATCTTTGAAATATTTATTTTCACAAAAGGATTTAAATATGAGGCAACATAGGTGGGTGGAGTTTTTAGCTGCATATGATTTTGATATACTCTATACACCAAAAAAGGCAAATAAAGTAGCAGATGCTTTGAGTAGGCAACATGCTAAACTGAGTTCAATGATGATAGAAGAATTTAAGTATTAATGTTACTCACTAATTTGGAAATAAAAGATAGTAATGATACGCACATGGAGGTGCATGATGCAAAATAAAACATAGGAAAATTAAGCATGATCACCTTGAAGTCTGATTTAGTTTTGAAGGTAGGAAACATGCAAAATCAAGATCCCATTATTTTAGAAAAGAAATCCCTTTTGGAAGCATGAGAAGAAGTGAAAAACCTACACATTGATGAGAAGGGGTATGTGAGAAATAAAAACAGAATTTGGGTACCTGGAAATTCAGAGTTAAAGGAGGAAATATTAACTGCATACTGTTGGAGAATGGAGTTTTGATGACAACAACCTTATTTCAGTTATCATTGATTATAAAATATATGCTAACACTTTTTGTATAGAATATATATATATATATGCAGGATTTATATACAGGAATTAATACTGAAGACTGTACAGTTTAAGACCTTTTAGAGATTCAGAATTCATAGTAGATTCAAGACTCATGAGTAATCAAGATATCAAGATGTCAAGAGTTCAAGGTTAATATAATTATAGAGTATAGATTTTGTAAGACTCTGAATAGCACTCCAGGTTCAAATCCAAATTCAAATTCTGTTTTTTCAATTCTTTTCTCAATCCTCTCTATTTTTGTTTTTCTCAATTCTCTCTATTTTTATTCTTCTATTTTATTCTCAATCCTCTCTATTTTGTTTTTATGTTTTTATTCTTCTTTGTTTTTCAAACTTAAGTTTTTATATATATACTTTATTTATATTTTATAGTTTAAAACCTTAAATATATTTATATAGTTTAAAAATATGTTTTCATATGTTTTTCTATCATATAATATTGATTTACAACATTAGAATTTTATTCAAGAATTTCCAGAATTAGTTTTATATCAAAACACATGAAAATGCTTTGAAAATCAATTTTGTATATAGGTATGTCGACATGGCATAATATGTATCTCGACATATAATAGCTAGTTTTTTTAATTTTGAAGGGAAGTGTCTTTTCACAATTTGAAACGTTTCAGAAACGTTGCAACCCTTCATTTTCTATAAAAGAGGCCAAAACCGAATTTTCTAACATCTCTTCTTCTCCATCTTCATCCCCTTTCATCCTACCATTATTCTTCTTCATTTTTATGGTTTTTACACTTACACTCTGCCGAATTCACTTTTGAATTGATCAAACTTATTCTCCATAAACTCTCTACTCTCTGAATCAAGTGCCATTGAAGAATTATAGGGATGTTTTGTAATTACTTGGATTGAAAGAACCAATTTGTAAGTCAAGAGTAAACGGTTTTTTCCTTGAATCCGTGAAATCAAGGTTTAGGAGTCGGTATGCCCTTGTTGAGCCGTGAAATCAAGGGATAGGAGTCGGTGTCTCCTTGTTGAGCCGTTAAATCAAGGAGGGTGTATTTGTCTATTTGTAAATAGTTATAAAACTCTGCACAATCCAGCATTGTGCGGGACTGGACGTAGGAGTGATCCAAACAAGTACAAAATCCGGTGTGTTCTTTCCTTTTCAGCATTTTCCTTTATTTCTGTTTATTTTGCATTTGTGTTTGAATTGGTGTCTGTGATTGTGTTGTTTGATTCACTCCATAATTCTATTTAGATTTAAGTTTTGTTTAAAATTCTTACAAACACTATTCACCCCCTTCTAGTTTTTGCTTTGCCTTCACGATCCTTTCCGCAGTCCCTAACAATTAGTATCAAAGAAAGGTCTTTCAAAAAGATCATAATCTGATTTTTGAAAATGGAAAATGGAAAATTTTGAACACTAGTTTTAATATATGTATTGCATCTAGTATTAGATGAGTCTGCATTCAATTTTATTGAAAAATCAAGTTACTATGATTTTACTTTTGAAATTTGAAATTCTAAAATTTGAAATGTTTTAAATTTTGAAATTTTTGACATAGGGATATGTTATAAAACCATCATGATATTATTGTAGTCAGTTATTTTGAAAAGTCATCTGATTATTCATTTGATTATGTGAAAAGTCATTTGAATTATTTGAAAAGTTACTTGATTCTTTGAAAAATTGTGTTGTTTTATAGGAAAAGATGTGTTATATGGCTACTGGATATTCAAATTCTAAAAAGATGGATGAAGTGGTTGTTGGTAATTCAAATTCCAAAATGATGGCCATTTAAAATTCAAACTCTGAAAAGAAATCAAACAAGAGGAGAAGAGTTACGACGATTGGTGAAAAGACATCAAGATGAAGAAATGGAAATACACAATGTAAATCAACAGAGAAATGGGTACCATATAAGTAGAAACTTTTTATTTTTAGCTACAAGTAGATTCAATATTGTACTCTTCATTTTCTTCGGAATGCCGCTAATTTCATGTAAATCCATCAAGAATTGATCAATTGAAGTTTTGGCGAATTAAGAGAAAAGGAAACCAAAACTATCGGCAAAGATCTTCAAATTGCGTCCATAGATCAGACTATTTTGTTCCAATACCATCAAAATTTATCCCCAAACTACTACTAGATCGCTGTTCTCGAATTCCTCTTCGATTTGCAGCTGATTTCGTCCGATTACATCAAGAAATGAAGAAGTTATGCCTCTTGAAAGTTTGATTGAAAATGAAAAACGAGAAGAAAAAGAAAAGAAATGGTTACGAAGAGACATGACTTTTGGGCCTTTATATAGTAGTTGAAGTGTCCATTCATTCAAATTCAAAATTTTGGCGCCAAGTTGATTGAACTACCAAATCTTCAATATCTTTCTCATATGGTGTTCAAATTCAGCAAATGAATATACAATCATGATTAGAAAAACGAGCCCGTCGCAATAGAGCAGATCTCATCATCAAATTCCGAAAGATCAATTCAAAATTCAGAAAACTTCGAAGAAAAGGATTTAAAAACCGGGCATGCCTTAATTAATTTTTAATTTTATTCAATTGAATGGTTGCTTTGTTTGTTTGCTTTGTTTTGAATTTGAAATTTAAAACTTTAAAATTCAAACTTGAAATTTAAAATTCAAAAGTTGAAATTTAAAATTCAAAAGTTGAAATTTAAAATTCAAACTTGAAATTCAAAATTTGAAATTCAAAACACTAATAAAATAATAAATATAAAATATAAAATAAATTTTGGATATTTGTTAGGATTAATATTATTTTAGGAAATAGTTAAACCTGAAATATAAATCGATAATATAAAACCAAGAAGTATGAAAAATATGTTTTTTGATTTTCCACATGTATGTCGACATACATAAATAACCATGTCGACATAATGAAATTCAAATTTTGAATTTCAAAAGATTAAACTTTCAAACTTCCCTCCATTTTTTTTTTGAAAATGCTGGTTCAAACTCTAGTTATTAACTTTGTTTGTCTATTTATTTTCTTATATCTTGGTTCAAAATATATATATATATTAAAAGATATAATTTAATAAACATGTTAATATGATATAAATATTTAATATAACTTTTTGATATTGTTATAAAATATAAATTTATTAATCTTTTATAAGGTTTAAACATACATAGTTTAACTTATATATTATTCTTATGATTTCATAACAATTTTGGGTTACATTATCACAAATGCTATTTGTAACTTAATACTTATTTTGACTTCCTATTAAGATTTATAAAACTTATATATTTAACTTAATATAAAGAAATATATATACATGATTTTTTATGTAGTTTAAATATAAGAAGTTTTATATATTACTTTATAATGTTTTTATAACTATAGATTTCTTCTAAAGTAAAAAAGGTTTTTTAGAAAATAAATATGTTTTGATTTCTAAAGTTTAAATTTAAGATTTATTTGTATCAAAATATTGATGTATATCTCATTTTAAGTTTTTTTAGTTTTTATATATACTTATGAATATATGTTTATATAGCTTACTTTATATTATACAATTTTTATATTCTCTTTAGAAAGATCTTCAATTTTTACAATATTTACCCTACTAATATTGTTTAACTCCATGATTTTTCTGAATATTTACTACTTATCATGAATATTTTTTAAACTCTTATCTTTATTATTCTTTTAATCAATTTCATTAATATAATTAACCTAATTCTAGAAATTAACATTATCTTTGTTTGATTCATTATGCATACTATTATTATACATCATATTTCATATCATAATTATAAATTACAATTGCATTTCAAATCAATATTATTCACACCATAAGTTGCATTTCGTTTTGCATATGACATACATTTCATACTAAATTATGACCAACATACTTCACACATTGCATGACATATTAACATTCAAACTCCTCATAACAAGTATACTATGTAGGGAATTAATTATCTTAGAAATATAATGGATTATTAATTAAACACATAACATATTTACTTTGTCTTGATTAATTTGATTGACTTGTTTGGTTTGTTCGATTTGTTTGACTTGAATAACTTGATTGACTTATATGACATGGTTAAAATTTCATTAGTAGTTGATGGGAATTTTATAAGTTTTAGGATAAAAAGAAGTGCAATAAATGTTTGGTTTTATGTTAGAATTGATTGATTGCTTGAATTGATTGTTTGAATTGATTGTAAATATTGATTGGATTGCTTAGTTTATTATCCTTTTGTTTAGACTAGTATAGACATAATCTAAGGGGGAGTTATAATATTTTAAGAATCATAAATTTAGAGGGAAATATGAGGAATATTATATAGTTATCAGGATCATTTATAGCATAGATTTAGGGGAAGTATAACTTAGCTCTGAGGTATCGTTGATAGGCCACGGTAGCAGGCTAGGCCACTGGTAATGGAGATGACCCCTAACAATTAGTTCAGTTTAGTATAGTCTACTATAGGTATAGTATAGTATAATCATAGGAAATGTAAAAATAAATATAGGATTTAGGAGGAGTACTTTACTTTGATTTAGGAATTACTTATGTACTATTCAGAGAATTACACAATTTAAGGGGAGTATTTTTAGAAATATCAGTTAGGTCCTAGAGTTGTATAACTTAGGGCGAGTATCTTTAAAATTTCTTTTTGATAATGCCAAAGGGGGAGAAATTATAAAATATAGGCATAGTTTAAAGGATTCTTACAAACAGGGGGCGTATAGAAGGAACATCATCAAACAGGTATATACAGATATGATATTTTATAAACTAAGGTTGTCATCATCAAAAAAGGGGAGATTGTTGGAGAATGGAGTTTTGATGACAACAACCTTATTAGTCTAAGATTAATATAATTATAGAGTCTAGATTTTGTGAGAATCTAAATAGCACTCCAGGTTCAAATCCAAATTTAAATTCTATTTTTTCAATTCTTTTTTCAATCCTCTCTATTTTTGTGTCTCTCAATTCTCTTTATTTTTATTCTTCTACTTTATTCTCAATCCTCTCTATTTTGTTTTTATATTTTTATTCTTCGTTGTTTTTCAAACTTAAGTTTTTATATATATACTTTATTAATATTTTATAGTTTAAAACCTTATAATTTTATAAATATATTTATATAGTTTAAAAATATGTTTTCATATGTTTTTCTATCATATAATATTGATTTACAACATTAGAATTTTATTCAAGAATTTACAGAATTAGTCTTATATCAAAACACTTGAAAATGCTTTGAAAATCAATTTTGTACATAACTATGTCGACATAGCATAATATGTATGTTGACATATAACAACTAGTTTTTTAATTTTGAAGGGAAGTGTCTTTTCACTATTTGCAACGTTTCAGAAATGTTGCAACTCTTTATTCTCTATAAAAAGAGGCCAGAACCGAATTTTCTAACATCTCTTCTTCTCCATCTTCATCCCCTTTCATCCCACCATTTTTCTTCTTCATTTTTATGGTTTTAACACTTATACTCTGCCGAATGCACTTCGGAATTGATCAAACTTCTTCTCTCTACATTCTCTACTCTCTAAATCAAGTGTTATTGAAGATTTATAGGGTTGTTTTGTAATTGCTTGGATTGAAAGATCTAATTTGTAAGTCAAGAGTAAACGGTTTTTCCTTGAATCCGTGAAATCAAGGTTTAGGAGTTGGTATGCCCTTGTTGAGCCGTGAAATAAAGGGAAAGGAGTCGGTGTCTCCTTGTTGAGCCGTGAAATCAAGGAGGGTCTATTTGGATATTTGAAAATAGTAATAAAACTCTGCACAATCCAACGTTGTGCGGGACTGGATGTAGGAGTGATCCAAACCAGTATAAAATCTGGTGTGTTCTTTCCTTTTCTGCATTTTCCTTTATTTCTGTTTATTTTGCATTTGTGTTTGAGTTGGTGTCTGTGATTGTGTTTGGGTTGTTTGATTCACTCCATAATTCTATATAGATTTAAGTTTTGTTTAAAATTCTTACAAACACTATTCACCCCCCTAATGTTTGCTTTGCCTTAACGATCCATTCTACAGTCCCTAACAAATACCATAGGAGCAAATACTCTATACACCTAGGAAACACCAAAATGTATCATAATCTTAAGAGGGATTATTGGTGGAAAGGAATGAAAAGTGATGTAGAAAAATTTGTGTCCAAATGTGTGATTTGCTAATAGATAAAGGCAGGGACACAAAGACCCTTAGGTTTATTGCAACCTTTAAGTATACCTCAGTGGAAATGGGAGGATATCTCCATGGATTTTGTAGATGGTCTACCAAGGTCAAAAAGAGGGAATACTAATATATGGGTAGTAGTTGATAGACTAACTAGAGTGGCACATTTCATTCTAGTGAACACAGATAGAAATGCACCAAAATTGGCTTAAATATTTATCAAGGAGATAGTAAAATTGCATGGCATACCCAAGACTATTGTGAGTGATAGAGACACTATCTTCACATCTAAATTTTGGAAAAGTTTCCAGGAGGCAATGGGGAGTGAGCATTGCATGAGCATAGCTTACCATCCACAATCAGTTGGGCAAACTGAAGTGGTTAACAAAATGCCAGAGGATCCGTTAAGAGCATGTATATTAGACTTTAGAGGTAATCGGGAAGAATACCTCCATTTAACTGAATTTACATACAATAGTAGTTATCAAAGCAGTATAGGAATGACACCATTTGAAGCTTTATATGGCGGGCCATGTTCATCTCTAGTATGTTGGGTTGAAACTGGGGAAAGAGCAATTTTAGTTCTTGAATATATAAAGGAAACAACTGAAAAAGTTGAATTGATAAGGAAGAGAATGGCAGCTGCATAAGACAGACAAAGGAAATATGCAAATAAGAAGAGAATGCAAGTTGAATACCAGGTGGGGGACTTTGTTTTCATCAAGGTTTCACAAATGAAAAAGGTGTTAAGGTTTGGGAAACAAGGCTAACTGGTACCTAGGTAAGTTGGACCACACAAAATTCTGTAAAGGATTGGTTTTTTGGCTTATAAGTTGGAATTACATGAAGATATGCAGGGGATACATAATTTTTTTCATGTATCATAGTTAAGGAGATGGGTTCATGATAAAAATGACATTTGGAAACCTCATTCCAGATTCAAGTGATAATGGATTTGGTTTTTGAAAAAGAACCAGTGGGAATCTTGGCTAAAGTGGTAAAGAGATTGAGAAATAAAACCTTGAAGCTTGTAAAAGAGCAGTGGACTATTGATCCAAATGATTGCACATGGGAATTAGAGGACAAGGTTAGGGTGAATTAACCTAAGCTATTTGCAAATTAAAGGTATCTTTATTTCTGAAATTATTCCATAAGTATATGTCTTATGTTTGTTTGGCCAATACAAATAATTGGATGAATGTGTTTAATTGGAGTTTATAATCTCTGAGTTAAGTTGAAAAAAAATTCTACTCAATTATCAAGAAAATTGTGAGGACACAATTCCTAAAAGGTAGGGTATTTGTAATGACCCAAAACTTTTAGAAAAATTATTTTAACATGATTTAAAATGTTTGTTGGATTTTAGCATAGAGTTAATGGGGCTTTGGACTATGTGCATGTATGAGTGTGTGCACATGTGTACAACAGGGGATATGCACAAGGCAACACCATAATTCCAGGATATATATATATATACTATGATTCATGTATGTGAGTATACTTGTGTTCCCAATGACCATAAAATTAAATCATATGAACTGATTTAGTGTTTGGAGAATATGGCAAAGACAAGTGCACCAAGACTAATATAGTGCATAGCCGGATTTAGAAAAGGAGGGATCACCATTTTGTCATGACTTGTTTTGGAGGGAAAATGATTTTAAATACATTTTCTTTATTTCTGAAAAAGTAGCGTAGTTTTACACCCGAGCACTTTATATAAAATAAGGCAAATCATGTGAATAATACTCACACAAATAACATGATTTGTTAAAGGTTAAAACTGACTTTGTATAACCTTCGAAACCCTAGAAGTTGATACTATAAATAAGGGTATCCGGGCAAAATTAAACTGCCTAGTACAAACAAGTAAAAATATACAAAACCTATTTTGAAAAGAAGAAGAGAAGCTTGGGGATAAAGCAAGAGTTTTTTTATTTTTCTTTAGCATTAGAAGGAGTTTTGGTGAGTATTCTCACTTAAAACATATGGTATTAAGTCCCGATTTTAAAAAAGACAACCAATATTTTTGTAACACCCCACCACCATTAAGGTCACTCACAAAGGGAGTGCCTTAACTTTGGTGGAGCGTTTTAGTAGATAGAACAGAAATTTACAAGACAGATAAACAATACTTGAGAAATTATAACTTTATTATAGTGGGAAACAGAAATCGGTTTGGTTACATCTTTACCAAAAACTCAAGTACATAAATATCAGTCTTGTTCATAAAAATCATCAGAGTACAAAACTTTAAAATCATAATCCCCACAGAAGCTGCCATAAGGAGTCGACCCATACTTTAAGCACTCTAAGTACTTCAAGCAGAAGAAATCTGGATCAAGCTAAAGTATTCCCTCCTTGGAAAACCTGGGGGGGGAACGGAAGAAAAGGGGCGAAAACAAGCAAGGTCAGACATAAAGTCTGGCAAGTCCAATGACTTTCAGCATATGAATAGATAATAATAATCATGGCATGCAGATAAAACTGGATGAGAGACAATAGTAATAGGAGCAGCAGATGTACTTAGGTTAAACAGAAGGAACAGACTAATATTACTATTTCATTTCTCTGCACTAATACTAGTATAACAGGATTAGGTGTCACCCTAATGTCTAAACTGAAGCATAAACAGGAGCAGAATAATTTCCACAGAACAGAAAGCTAATAATGGGCCTTTACCACACGAACAGAAACAGACAGAAACAGATTAATAATGGGCCTTTACCACCCGAACAGAAACAGACAGAAACAGAATATTAATAATAGGCATTTACCACCCGAACAGAAACAGACAGATTAATCCCTACAGAAACAGAATGTAGAATTAGGTGTACACTAGTAAATGGGCCTTTACCACCCGAACGGACGGTACCACGCAGACAGGTGTTGCCACCCAACAGAAACAGACGGTACCAACAGAAACAGACAGAAACTAAGTGTACCCTAAAACCCTACCCCAAGCGATCGGCTCCCTAATACATAAATACCCTGTGTCATCTCCACAATAGGGTGTATCACTCCCTAAAGTGACAACCAATTGGCACAGGCCTATTTACAGATGTCACGGCGTCTTACATCCTCAGAGGCAGACCGGAATCCATGCACGCACATGACCCGGTTGGAACGCACCATCAACACCCCTCGCCATTATCAGAATGAACCACTTATAATTAGTTCAGTAAGCGTGCCCGGACCCTACCTACTGTTGGGTCAAAATTTTGATACCAGAAAGGGTTACTGACTAATATGGGTCCCAAACAACAGATGACACAAGTAATTCCCCTCCTAACCTTGTGTCTCCAGACTAACAGATTTTCAGATTAACTTGTTTACAAGTTCAGACATACAGAGTTCAGATCAACTAGTTCACAGATAAGACAAGTTTTCAGACTAACGGATCAGATATACGGGTTTAACATATTACAGATTTGTCTAACTTTGTAATTGGGCCTACAGATTCACGAAACAGGTTTTATTAAATTCATCAGTCCGGTTGGTTAACCCTTTTACCCAAAACGTTTCAGACATCATACTTATCCCAGATTTTCATTAATTATATATTAATGCCCAAACCTCTCACATTAGACTGACAGTTTGCGGCTACTGGTTAGGCCGGTTGGTTCCGGGCAGGTTTCTGCCACAAACTGAGTCTAACCTCGGGTTTCAAGCACGTTATGACTAACTTCTCACATTAGAACCTATTGTTTGCGGCCACTGGATGTGTCGGGCGGTTCCGGGCAGGATTACGCCCCAAACTCATTCTAACCTCGAGTTAGCCATGTTTATCTTTGCGGCCAATTAATTAATAATTTACCATTTATGCCCACGCCTAATATACATGTCAATTATTCATAACTATAGCCAATTCAGATTATGTCAATAACAGACCAAATATATCAACTCAACAGATATAGCAGATAACAGATTTCGTAGATTAGGCGACTTAACGGATTTAGCAGATTAAGCAATTTAGCAGATTTAGTATATGACAGATTAGGCATTTTCAGCAGACTTAGCAGATGACAGATTTAGCAGATGAACAGATCTAGCAGATTAGGCAATGTAGCAGAACTAGCAAATTAGGCAATATAACAGAACTAGCAGATTAGGCAATATAACAAAACTAGCAGATTAGGCAATGTAACAGAACTAGCAGATTAGGCAGTATAACAGAACTAATCATTCCTTAAAGTTTCATCAACATATCTTGCCTAATTGTAAATTTATCCTAAGTTTGCATGCCTAAATAGTTGTCATGATTCACAATGTGATCATATACCCCACGTTTGCATTGAATTTACATGGCACGGATTATGGTCATAATTCACCATATTACACATGTCTCAAATTTAGTTAAACTTGCCTAGTACAAGAGATTCACATATAAATTATACCAAATATAGCCATCAATTTCAATGCATGTCATATATTCAAAAATCTCCCACTTAGGTGTTATTCACATTTAATAGTTATCAAATCTTAATATAGATCTTCACACCTAAGTCATATTCTCTTTTTATCTCAAGTCATGAATTGTTATATAAACAATATGCCCAACAATCTAGAACTTTGAATTATAACAGATCTTAATTCAAAATATGTGTTATGTCCAATGTCTCAAGTCACATGTTAACATACAATGGTTCCTCTTCTTCCAATTCACCGAATATGCATAGATCTAAATCTAGTCTACAACCTATGTCCATTTAGTCACAGATTAGTCATGTCCAGTTGTGCCATCGTTCATTCTTTGTCCCAAAGTTTAGCGTTTGTGCGTTAATCTCTTATGAGATTCGGCGCAGGCTCGTAGTAGCCTGGCTATAGAACAGCAAAAAGAAAGAAAGAGATACAGGATAAGATAGATCTAAACAGAACAGAACAGTCATAACCTCAAATTCAGATTTACAATTCATGTCACAATCATAATTAACATTTATAGCGGAAAATAACTGTACTTGCCTTTATTGGATTAAAGAAGAGGAAGAGTTGCAGTTGTTCTCTTTTAATTTCAATCAGTTTGGAAGAAGGTGCTTTAGTCCTAGTTCCAGTTCAGATTTCAGCAGAGTAGCGACGCCATTTTTATTTTTAATTAGATCAGAGGCAGAATATAGACGTAATGAAATGGTGTGGAGGGGATGAGGCTAGGGGCTGTTTATATAGGTTTAGAGTCATGAATCTGGTCATAAAATCGGCAAAAAACATCAGAATGCATCAGGTTCAGAAAGTGGGTTTCGGGAGCAGGTCGACCCCCAGGTCGACACTATGGTCGACCTGGTCCCCCCAGGTCGACACTATGGTCGACCTGGTCCCCCAAGGTCGACACTATGGTCGACCTGGTCCCCCCAGGTCGACACTATGGTCGACCTGGCCCTGGGGAGGTCGACTACCTAGTCGACCACCCAGTCGACCTGGGTCCTGGGCGGGAAATTTCTCGCCCAGCCCGCTTCTTGGTTTGAATTCGAATTTTAATTCGAATTTTTGAGCTGTTTTCGATTCTGAAATTTTCTAAAACTTCGGAGGGCCATATCTCCCTCATACGGACTCTGTTTCTCAAAAACTCGGACTCGTTTCCATGCAGAATTTCGAGACGAACGCAATGGCGCAACCCGTTTCCCTAGATTCTTATTTTAAAAATTAATTATTCTCTGATTTGTTACTTATACGATTACAGAAAATACGGGGTGTTACATTCTCCCCTCCTTAAAGGATTTCGTCCCCGAAATCTTCAAGTTGAGAAGAATGTGTCCTACCATCCAGTCATCCATCTACTCAAAAATCGTCCACAAGCATCCATTGTCCTTAGAAAACTTCTAATGTTGTATGAACATATGCAAAAGTGTGTGTATATGTTTCTTATCTAATGCAAAGATCAGGCGGTCCACTGATTCAGTTGACTTCCTTAATGCGAATTATGTTAGTGCCATGAGTCCAACATGTATGCAAATTTTCCTATTTGATACATATCATTTCTACATGATTGCACAACCATTCAGTCATATGCAACATCCATGTGCTGAATCAATCATTTTGCATCCACAAAAATTTACTCACACATCCATATGCAGTATGAGAGTGTTTTTCGAGCCGATCTAGTGCCTAGTGTGTGTATATGCATCCACGGGCAACCACTAGCAACCACTTGCATCCACTTGCATCCACTTGCAACCACTTGCAACCATCAAGCATAACATGTCTCAAACACATGTTTACATCCATAGGATTCCTATCTGAAGATTCGATCGATAGGATACAGTCGAATGATGGAAGCGAGTACAGATAAAACAAAAACTTGGTTTCCATTAGACCTTGGTTGAGAGACAAATTCCCCTAAGTATCAACCCCGAAGACCGAAATCAACATCAGATTGACACGCAGAGGATTACCCTTTTTAAACAATGTCAAAAATGGAAATCTCAACCTTATCAGAAATATTCAGATATTTATAGATTACCGGTACAGATCAGATTACTAAATGATTCTTCGAAAACTAAGCATGATAAAAAACCAGAATGTATGCGTCATAGTCAACTTAACGCACAACACAGATACCCAACTTAGCACAATTGGATGAGTCATAACCCTTATGGGTCTGGGTCTACAGCGGAATCAGAAACAATACTAGTGTTCAAGTGCAGAGTATCGATTACAGAATCGAAATGCCAGAATCAGAAAAGAGTTTTAACTCAAAAATCAGATAAAGAAATTAAACCTCCAACAGAAAGTTTTCCTACTTCTATCCTATCCACTAGCCTCGAGAGTGTTCGCCTGCCTTCCAGAAGTCGGTCCTGCCCTCTGCCCTTGTCCTCGTTTCCTCGGACAGTCCCTAGTGAAGTGTCCCATCTCACCACAGTTGAAGCAAGTGCCCTTTCTTTTTCTGCAATCCTTGTTCAGATGAGTCGAGCTTCCACAAGTCAAGCACTTTTTCTCCTTCTTATCTTCAGACTTTTCACCCTTCTTTGTGTTTCCTTTTTGGGCTATGCTTTCTTGTTCTGTGGTTCTTCCTTCTTTGCCTCTTCTTTCTTGCCGTTGTCTTCCTCGTGCAGTAGTGCCATATCCACCAATCTCTCGTAAGTCGCTCCCATGGGTACATGGGTCATGGCTAGGCTGTGCAGTGGCTCGTTCAATCCTTTAACAAAGCGGAGAGCCTTTTTATGCTGGGTGTTGACTAGTCTAATCCGAACCTAGCCAGTTGGTTGAACTGATTGACGTATTCCCTGACCGTCATACTTCCTTTCTTAAGAGATAAGAACTTTTCCAGTTGTAGACTTCGTTCAGCTTGCGAAAGGAATTTCGTCTCAAACCTTGTTCTGAAATCCATCCATGTTTCAACCGACCTCTCGGCGTTAGTGATTTCCCACCAGTAGGAAGCTTCATTCTTGAGGAACCATACCGCCAATTGTACCTTCTGCCTATCGTCCACCTCGAAGATAACGAACAGATCCTCAGTTTCCTTGAGCCAGTACCTCGCTTCTACGAATGATTCAGTTCCCTTGAAATCCTTTCCACCCATGGCCCTAAAATCTTTACAGATCTTTGAAAAAGCAATTGCACGAGGAGGGGGCGGAGGACGAGGAATCGCTGCAGCTGGAGGAGGAATATCCGCTGGGCCTGCATCGTTGGCCCTAGCCTCTAAGTACCCCCTGAACCAGCCAGGGATTGGCACGCCCTCTGGAAAGTTAAGATTCCCAGACATGCTGGAATGAAAGAAAAAGATTTAAAACGGAGAACGGGAAAGATCGATATATGGCTTTTCTGGGGATTATGTTTTTCAAAACAAACTTTATTTTTGAAAATAGTTTTCAAATTTTTTTTATCTAATCTGGTAACCTTCAGCTCTGATACCAAGTGTAACACCCCATCTCCATTAAGGTCACTCACAAAGGGAATGCCTTAACTTTGGTGGAGCGTTTTAGTAGACAGAACAGAAATTTACAAGACAAATAAACAATACTTGAGAAATTATAACTTTATTACAGTGGGAAACAGAAATCAGTTTGGTTACATCTTTACCAAAAACTCAAGTACATAAATATCAGTCTTGTTCAGAAAAATCATCAGAGTACAAAACTTTAAAATCATAATCCCCACAGAAGCTGCCATAAGGAGTCGAGCCATACTTTAAGCACTCTAAGTACTTCAAGCAGAAAAAATATGGATCAAGCTAAAGTATTCCCTCCTTGGAAAACCTGGGGGGGAAACGGAAGAAAAGGGGCGAAAACAAGCAAGGTCAGACATAAAGTCTGGCAAGTCCAGTGACTTTCAGCATATGAACAGATAATAATAATCATGGCATGCAGATAAAACTGAATGAGAGATTGTAGTAACAGGAGCAGCAGATGTACTTAGGTTAAACAGAAGGAACAGGCTAATATTACTATTTCATTTCTCTGCACTAATACTAGTATAACAGGATTAGGTGTCACCCTAATGTCTAAACTGAAGCAGAAACAGCAACCGAATAATTTCCACAGAACAGAAAGCTAATAATGGGCCTTTACCACCTGAACAGAAACAGACAGAAACAGATTAATAATGGGCCTTTACCACCCGAACAGAAACAGACAGAAACAGAATATTAATAATGGGTCTTTACCACCTGAACAGAAACAGACAGAAACATAATATTAATATTGGGCCTTTACCACCCGAACAGAAACAGACAGATTAATCCATACGGAAACAGAATGTAGAATTAGGTGTACACTAGTAAATGGGCCTTTACCACCCGAACAGACGGTACCACGCAGACCGGTGTTGCCACCCAACAGAAACAAACAGAAACTAAGTGTACCCTAAAACCCTACCCCAAGCGATCGGCTCCCTAATACATAAATACCCTGTGTCGGCTCCACAATAGGGTGTATCACTCCCTAAAGTGACAACCAATTGGCACAGGCCTATTTACAGATGTCACAGCGTCTTACACCCTCAGAGGCAGACCGGCATCCATGCACGCACATGACCCGGTTGGAATGCACCATCAACACCCCTCGCCATTATCAGAATGAACCACTTATAATTAGTTCAGTAAGCGTGCCCGGAACCTACCTACTTTTGGGTCAAAGTTTTGATACCAGAAAGGGTTACTGACTAATATGGGTCCCAAACAACAGATGACACAAGTAATTCCCCTCCTAACCTTGTTTACAAGTTCAGACATACAGAGTTCAGATCAACTAGTTCACAAATCAGACAAGTTTTCAGACTAACAGATCAGATATACGGGTTTAACAGGTTACAGATTTGTCAAACTTTGTAATTGGGCCTACAGATTCAGGAAACAGGTTTTATTAAATTCATCAGTCCGGTTAGTTAACCCTATGTACCCAAAACGTTTCAGACATCATACTTATCCCAGATTTTCACTAATTATATATTAATGCCCAAACCTCTCACATTAGACTGACAGTTTGCGGCTACTGGTTAGGCCGGTTGGTTCCGGGAAGATTTCTGCCACAAACTGAGTCTAACCTCGGGTTTCAAGCACGTTATGACTAACTTCTCACATTAGAACCTATTGTTTGCTGCCATTGGATGTGCTGGGCGGTTCCGGGCAGGATTACGCCGCAAACTCATTCTAACCTCGAGTTAGCCATGTTTATCTTTGCGGCCAATTAATTAATAATTTACCATTTATGCCCACGTCTAATATACATGTCAATTATTCATAACTATAGCCAATTCAGATTATGTCAATAACAGACCAAATATATCAACTCAACAGATATAGCAGATAACAGATTTCGCAGATTAGGCGACTTAACGGATTTAGCAGATTAAGCAATTTAGCAGATTTAGTATATGATAGATTAGGCATTTTCGGTAGACTTAGCAGATGACAGATTTAGTAGATGAACAGATCTAGCAGATTAGGCAATGTAGCAGAACTAGCAAATTAGGCAATATAACAGAACTAGCAGATTATGCAATATAACAGAACTAGCAGATTAGGCAATGTAACAGAACTAGCAGATTAGGCAATATAACAGAATTAGCAGATTAGGCAATATAACAGAACTAATCATTCCTTAAAGTTTCATCAACATATCTTGCCTAATTGTACATTTATCCTAAGTTTGCATGCCTAAATAGTTGTCATGATTCACAATGTGATCATATACCCCACGTTTGCATTGAATTTACATGGCACAGATTATGGTCATAATTCACCATATTACACATGTCTGAAATTTAGTTAAACTTGCCTAGTACAAGAGATTCACATATAAATTATACCAAATATAGCCATCGATTTCAATGCATGTCATATATTCAAAAATCTCCCACTTAGGTGTTATTCACATTTAATAGTTATCAAATCTTAATATAGATCTTCACACCTAAGTCATATTCTCTTTTTATCTCAAGTCATGAATTGTTATATAAACAATATGCCCAATAATCTAGAACTTTGAATTATAACAGATCGTAATTCAAAATATGCATTATGTCCAATGTCTCAAGTCACATGTTAACATACAATGGTTCCTCTTCTTCCAATTCATAGAATATGCATAGATCTAAATCTAGTCTACAACCTATGTCCATTTAGTCACAGATTAGTCATGTCCAGTTGTGCCATCGTTCATTCTTTGTCCCAAAATTTAGCGTTTGTGCGTTAATCTCTTATGAGATTCGGTGCAGGATCGTAGTAGCCTGGCTATAGAACAGAAAAAAAAAGATACAGGATAAGATAGATCTAAACAGAACAGAACAGTCATAACCTCAAATTCAGATTTACAATTCATGTCACAATCATAATTAACGTTTATAGCGGAAAATAACTGTACTTGCCTTGATAAGATTAAAGAAGAGGAAGAGTTGCAGTTGTTCTCTTTTAATTTCAATCAGTTTGGAAGAAGGTGCTTTAGTCTTAGTTCCATTTCAGATTTCAGCAGAGTAGCGACGCCATTTTTATTTTTAATTAGATCAGAGGTAGAATATAGACAGAATGTGTAACGACCCGGAAAATCTGAACCAATTTAAATTTTTTAAATAGGCTAAAATAGTGGATTTTAAATATTTAAAATAAATATTTTAAATAATAACGATGAAAGGTAAGTTTGAATCGACATTTGAAAACGAATATAATTAATTCTAATTATAAACAAGGCCTGAAATGGAGCGGCAGTTTCAAAATTTGAATTCAAACTTTGACTGACCGTACCGGGTGCAAAACAAAACAGATTTGAGTGAAAACCAAAAATATTTAAATCTGTTAGTGAATACCTTTCTAACGAATCTGAAAAATCGAAGTTTCATAGCGGAAAGCAAAAGTTATGGCCAAATGAATTTTGCAAACGACCTCGGAATTCGACGAAACCACTTTCGTTGGATCCGGGATGTGAAGTTATTGCTAGGTTTCAAATTTCATAATTTTTGAAGTTAATATGTGAGCTTGGCAAAGGAAAATGTGTTTTGGTGAAATACAGTTAAATTGGATCGACCAGAAATAGGCCATTTTTCAAACGGTCTCAGAATTCGACGAAACTAGTTTTGTTGGGACCGTATCGTCAAAACATAGCTGGATTTATTTTTCTGGAATTTTTCAAATCAGTATGTGTCCCTGGAAAATTGAAATGTACGTTCAAATTGAATATTGAATGTTATATATTTTAAATTAAAGGAAAACTGACTGAAACAATCGAATGGCCTACGATACATATCCCATTGTGTTCGGAATGGGAGTAAAACGCTAGGGACGACAGTCGTTGGGTTTGGATTGGAGGTCGTGTCAGAAAACCCCTTTTAAAACCTCCCGGTCAATCAGATTTTTTATAAAATAATAAAAAAAAGGGAAATCCATTTCTCTCTCCCCGACAGTCGCGATTGAAGGCGGAAAGCCCTTCAAAGCTTCCAGCTCCAATTCCGACTGCCTCCTCCACTTTCAGCCCCCCCGCCAGTTAGGGTTTTTGTCCAGCTCTCCTTCCTTTTCAAATTCGACCTGACCTCGCCCCCTATCGCTTCGCCCTCCTCGTGAATCGACGCCCCAAAGTTCATCGTTTCAAACCGCCGCCGCAAGCTCCCCTGACCACCGAGCTGGTCCACACCCCCCTGCGCGGAAACGCCTCTCCTAGCCCTTCGACGCTGCGAAGGCCGATCGTCATATAGCTACACGAATTTCGCGAAAATCGAAAATCTAGTTTCGAACCAAACTATGAAGGTACGGCTATGATAATTTTAAACTGATTTTAGCATTTAAAAGCGTAGCGAACTTCTAAAAATCATATCTTTTTCGTTTTCGACGAAATTCAATGAAACAGGAAACATCGTGACCGTGTGGGCGTCTTCTACATTCTAAAAGAGACCGCATATTTTTCTGAGCCTTCTGCTATTTTTGGTGGAGTGGAACTCAATGTGAGATTTCTAATTTATAAACGATATGGAAAACGACGATGTATAAATTATATAGTCGATGTATTAGTTATACAAGCGTTGTACACCTCTTGTATAAGCGTTGTATAAGTTGTACGTTCGATATATAAGTTATATATGCGTTGTAAAAATTATATGTGTGTTGAAATAGAAGTGAAATGCTTATATATATATATATATACGTATATATACGCCCCTCGTCCACAAACCATGGACGATATTTATTGGTTGTGATTGGTTAGAAAATTGGTTGATTACGAATGGTTGATTAGAATTGTTTATGGTTGAAAAATACCCGTTTGTGGTTGAGAAATATTTGGTTGAAACCAGATAGGATTAGTTTGTGGAAATAAAAAAAATACACATGCCGTCTGCATGCGAACTAGATGCATGATTCCTCATTGTCAAAAGCGGCGAGGCTTTAAGGTAGAGCGATGAGCCGTACTAGGGACGGTCCCGGTTTTAACTACCCTGCCGTTATGCTGCCGAAATTTTGAATAATATTCATGTGTTAGAATTATTTTCATGTGTAGAAACTATATTCGTGTGTGGAATGGAAATTCATCTACTTAACGACATTCATGTTTTGAAATACAAAAATCACCTTTTTATCTATATATATAAACTATAGAAAACCTTCATGTGTTGAATCGAAATTCATTCGATGAATTGAAATTCATGTGTTGAATGGTATTTGTCTTTTAAATATTAAAATCACCTTTTTATCTATATATATAAATTATAGAAAACCTTCATGTGTTGAATCGAAATTCATTCGTTGAATTGAAATTCATGTGTTGAATGGTATTCGTGTTTTGAATATAAAAATCACCTTTTTATCTATATATATAAAATTATAGAAAACCTTCATGTGTTAAATCGAAATTCATTCGTTGAATGGTATTCGTGTTTTAAATATAAAAATCACCTTTTTATCTATATATATTAAATAGAGAAAACCTTCATGTGTTGAATCGAAATTCATTCGTTGAATAGAAATTCATGTGTTGAATGGTATTCGTGTTTTAAATATAAAAATCACCTTTTTATCTATATATATAGACTATAGAAAACCTTCATGTGTTGAATCAAAATTCATTTGTTGAATTGAAATTCACGTGTTGAATGGTATTCATATTTTGAAAGAAATTATTTTATAATAGAAATCCTATTTTTATCATCAATATGAACTATATAAAATAATCTTGTTTTGAAATAAATTGTTTTATAATAAAAATCCTATTTTTATCACCTATATTAACTATATAAAATAGTCGGGTTTTGAAATAAATCGTTTTACAATAAAAGATATATATTTTGAATATATAAAAGATATATATTTGAAAGGTTGAAAAGTTAAAAACAAATTGATTGTTGTTTGTGTTGTGTGATAGTAGATTTGATTAATTAAATTATTGAAACGATAGTTAATTTAATCAATAGTAGAATGAATGGTAGAATTTATTCGATTATATCACACATTGAACAGATTTGAAAATAAATAGAGATATATACATGTGCATTACATATGTTTGAACAGGTAAATGGATTAGCTGTTGAGTAAAGATTTTATTTGCGTGCCCGACAAATAGGTAAACCTTAATGAGTTGGATGCGCAATATTATTATTATATCAACTCCTGTGAATGTCATTGGATGCGGAGTGCTGGTTGTTCTGTGTGAAATAATAAACATCGCCATAAGATAGTAACAATTAATTTTGAACTACACTGCATGGCATACTTCTGAAGTTAGGCATACTTCATCATATACCACATAAGCATTTGGAGCTTGTGTGACGAGGTGGAAGATTTACCATACAAGCGAGAGGCTTGTATGGCGATGACCATATTTTACAGGTTGAACTGATGACTGATATGGACCATATAAATTGTAACGATAATTGCCAGATTAATAAAAACCCCACACGGGTCTGGAGTTGACAATAATCATGTCTCTCTAGTCATTAGATATGGCACATGGATTATTTATTTCCCACACGGGAGGAGGTGATGAGGATTTATCCTCTGGAGCAATTAAAAATACACACTCCCTCGGTCTTTGACAGGGTGAGGAGAATTTATTCTCTGGAGTTATTATCTATACACGCTCCCCTATAAACACCAGAATATATCACTATAAATATGTGCATGCTTTATAGGATTTATTGGGTACCTAATACGGCCCAATAAATTTCCAAACCCCTCCCCGTACAAAGGAGGTTATGGCGAAATTTTCCGAAAATTCCGGGTGTTAGCCAAATTTTTGAAGAATTTGAAAATTCTCAGAAACTGAAAAGTTGGAGAATGGAAGCCGGATTGAACGTAGAGTTGATTAATCAAACTACTTTCGACTTTGTTCCTTTTTGGGGACGAAATTTTTAAGTGGGGGAGATTGTAACGACCCGGAAAATCTGAACCAATTTAAAAATTTTAAATTGGCTAAAATAGTGGATTTTAAATATTTAAAATAAATATTTTAAATAATAACGATGAAAAGTAAGTTTGAATCGACATTTGAAAACGAATATAATTAATTCTAATTATAAAGAAGGCCTGAAATGGCGCGGCAGTTTCAAAATTTGAATTCAAACTTTGACTGACCGTACCAGGTGCAAAACAAAACGGATTTGAGTGAAACCAAAAATATTTAAATCTGTTAGTGAATACCTTTCTAAAGAATCTGAAAAATCGAAGTTTCATAGTGGAAAGCAAAAGTTATGGCCAAATGAATTTTCAGAAAGGTCGCTATAGAAATTATATAGCCCGTGAAAATGGCCATTTTGCAAACGACCTCGGAATTCGACGAAACCACTTTTGTTCGATCCGGGATGTGAAGTTATTGCTAGGTTTCAAATTTCATAATTTTTGAAGTTAATATGTGAGCGTGGCAAAGGAAAATGTGTTTTGGTCAAATATAGTTAAATTGGATCGACCAGAAATGGGCCATTTTTCAAACGGTCTCAGAATTCGACGAAACTAGTTTTGTTGGGACCGTATCGTCAAAACATAGCAGGATTTATTTTTCTGGAATTTTTCAAATCAGTATGTGGCCCTGGCAAATTGAAATGTATGTTCAAATTGAATATTGAATGTTATATATTTTAAATTGAAGGAAAACTGACTGAAACAGTCGAATGGGCCTACGAAACATATCCCATTGTGTTCGGAATGGGGGTAAAACGCTAGGGACGACAGTCGTTGGGTTTGGATTGGAGGTCGTGTCAGAAAACCCCTTTTAAAACCTCCCGGCCAATCAGATTTTTTATAAAATAATAAAAAAAGGGAAATCCATTTCTCTCTCCCCGACAGTCGCGATTGAAGGCGGAAAGCCCTTCAAAGCTTCCAGCTCCGATTCCGACTGCCTCCTCCACTTTCAGCCCCTCCGCCAGTTAGGGTTTTTGTCCAGCTCTCCTTCCTCTTCAAATCCGACCTGACCTCGCCCCCTATCGCTTCGCCCTCCTCATGAATCGACGCCCCAAAGTTCATCGTTTCAAACCGCCACCGCGAGCTCCCCTGACCACCGAGCTGGTCCACACCCCCCTGCGCGGAAACGCCTCTCCTAGCCTTTCGACGTTGCGAAGGCCGATCGTCATATAGCTACACGGATTTCACGAAAATAGGAAACCTAGTTTCGAACCAAACTATGAAGGTACGGCTATGATAATTTTAAACTGATTTTAACATTTAAAAGCGTAGCGAACTTCTAAAAATCATATCTTTTTCGTTTTTCGACGAAATTCGATGAAACAGGAAACATCGTGACCGTGTGGACGTCTTCTACATTCTAGAAGAGACCGCATAATTTTCTGAGCCTTCTGCTATTTTTGGTGGAGTGGAACCCAATGTGAGATTTCTAATTTATAAACGATATGGAAAACGACGATGTATAAATTATATAGTCGATGTATGAGTTATATAAGCGTTGTACACCTCTTGTATAAGCGTTGTATAAGTTGTACGTTCGATATATAAGTTATATATGCGTTGTAAAAATTATATGTGTGTTGAAATAGAAGTGAAATGCTTATATATATACATATATATATATATACGCCCCTCGTCCACAAACCATGGAGATATTTATTGGTTGTGATTGGTGTGAAAATTGGTTGATTACGAATGGTTGATTAAAATTGTTTGTGGTTGAAATTGATTGATTGTGGTTGAAAAATACCCGTTTGTGGTTGAGAAATATTTGGTTGAAACCACATAGGATTAGTTTGTGGAAATGAAAAAAAAATATAAATGCCGCCTGCATGCGAACTAGATGCATGATTCCCCATTGTCAAAAGCTGCGAGGCTTTAAGGTAGAGCAAGGAGCCGTACTAGGGACGGTCCCGGTTTCAACAACCCTGTCGTTATGCTGCCGAAATTTTGAATAATATTCATGTGTTATAATTATTTTCATGTGTTGAAACTATATTCGTGTGTGGAATGGAAATTCATCTACTTAACGACATTCATGTTTTGAAATACAAAAATCACCTTTTTATCTATATATATAAACTATAGAAAACCTTCATGTGTTGAATCGAAATTCATTCGATGAATTGAAATTCATGTGTTGAATGGTATTCGTGTTTTAAATATAAAAATCACCTTTTTATCTATATATATAAATTATAGAAAACCTTCATGCGTTGAATCGAAATTCATTCGTTGAATTGAAATTCATGTGTTGAATGGTATTCGTGTTTTAAATATAAAAATCACCTTTTTATCTATATATATAAAATTATAGAAAACCTTCATGTGTTGAATCGAAATTCATTCGTTGAATTGAAATTCATGTGTTGAATGGTATTCGTGTTTTAAATATTAAAATCACCTTTTTATCTATATATATAAAATATAGAAAACCTTCATGTGTTGAATCGAAATTCATTCGTTGAATAGAAATTCATGTGTTGAATGGTATTCGTGTTTTAAATATAAAAATCACCTTTTTATCAATATATATAGACTATAGAAAACCTTCATGTGTTGAATCAAAATTCATTCGTTGAATTGAAATTCATGTGTTGAATGGTATTCATATTTTGAAAGAAATTGTTTTATAATAGAAATCTTATTTTTATCATCAATATGAACTATATAAAATAATCTTGTTTTGAAATAAATTGTTTTATAATAAAAATCCTATTTTTATCACCTATATTAACTATATAAAATAGTCGGGTTTTGAAATAAATCGTTTTACAATAAAAATCACATTTTTCCTATATACATGAATTGTTAAAAATAGTGAAGTGTCGAAGTGAATGTATGTTGGGTAAAAATATCATTTTTATCATATGTATGAAAAGAATATAGCATTGAAATCGAAGAATCGATATATATATATATATAAATAGAATTGAAATATATCGAATAGCGAAGCTGCAGTTCGTGTTTGGAACCGTGATTTCAAACGATTAGTGCGGGAGATCCGACCATCGGATTTTCCCGAAACCGCAACCGTTGGGATCGCTTTGGAAATATCTTTCCAACGGCTCCAACTTTGTAAAAATCCAACGGTTGGATTGTCTGGAATGTTTAATTCAAATCGGAAGAAAAACAGCGCCAGCATCGATTATATTTATATATATATATATATATATATATATGTAATTATATTAAATCGAATAACGACGCTGCAGTTCGTATTTTGAAATCGAAACTTCAAACGATTATACCGGGAGATCCGACCGTCGGATTTTCCCGAAACTGGAACCGTTGGATTCGTTTTGAAAAGATCTTTCTAATAATGTAAATTTTGTGAAGATCCAATGGTTAGATTTTCAGATATGTGTAAATCAAATATGAAGAAAAACAGCGCCACGGCCGCGTTATGGCCCGAAGCGTCGTTTGAATAAATTGGCTATTTTAAAATAAATAAAAATAGCGATAAATCGTTATAAAATATTATAAACGATATGGATGTGAAATTTAGAAATTAACTGAAGGTTAGCTAAGTCGAATGTTTTCCTGGATTTTGATTTGATGTTGGTTTCGGCCTTCGGGGTTAATATTTGGGAAATCGTTCTCTTACTTATTGACGGTTAGTGACTAATGAATAGAAATGATGCGTATGTAGTGTTTATGTAGCACGTGTTTATTATATACGCGAGTTGCTCAGAAAGACCGGGTTTATCCCATTCTGAATAAATGAATCGACGATAAGAAATCGAAGATGAAGACGGTGGTTGAAGCCCGAAAATCTTCACCTCGTTTGGATGGCAACTGATGTCCTGATTGGGAGGCATCCCGAAATATGGATATTGAGTGGTGGTCGTCCAGACGTACGTGGAGATCGATGGGTTTGCGAGGTATATATTGCCTCCGGTTTTGTTCCGACCCAGAACGGACTTGTAAATGGATTGGGTGTCTGACATTGGAATTTATTCTATGTGATTGGTAGCCATCAGTTGCATGGTGTGAATTGCCTGTGTGACATGCTAAGATGCAGTGATCAGGGCTTCTGTTGAAAAAAAAAGTCTTGTGATTGATGATCAAAGCACCGCCTGTGTGGTGTAGCTTTATGTATAATGTGTATTCGCGAGCCTCACACCCCGGTATGAACCAGAAACGGGAGAAGGGCCTCAGGGAGGGCATGCGTTTCTTCCTAGCTAGGAGTTGTGTCAGTCTGTTTACACGGCCTTGCATTTTACTTATGTGGACGATGGATAGCGAGGCGCCTCGGATATATCGGTCGATCCGGGACCGATGGAGTCATTCGTTGGCTCATTTACGCCCTATAGGGCGGGGAAACGTAGTGTTCAGGAATTTTAATCCACATCGGTGGACCGACCCTGTCGCTCCAAGGCTCACCTGTGTCTGGGTCTTGAGGCTCGGGCTAGGCAGTCTCGAATTCAGTAAGGACTATCTTTTGCCTTGGTTCATGATGGAAATCCAATTTCCAAATACGTGACTATGCGGTTTTGATTGTATACCTAAATATGGCGACATAGTGGTATGGGGCATTAATGTCGTCTATGATTGATACTTATGATTTGAAATTGTTTTTGAAACGTATAAACACTAGTAATAATATCAAATGCTTTTGTTTTATTCGTATCAAGCATATTTTGGCCGTTATAAGGTAAAAACTCTATCCTCCGGTTTGCATTGCATTGTGTGATGGGAACTGAGTCTTATAATGGCTTCATTTTTATAAAAAGCATTGCGATGTTTAAAAGAAAGATTTTTTTAAATCACTGGCAATCTAATGGAGTAAAATCGTTCCACGAAAGTGGTGTGGTCCTGTGGTTAGCCATATTATAAATGTGTTGAGTAGATTTCTCATACCAGTCCCATGACTGACTCGTAGTTTGTTTCACTTTCAAACTCGGGTGCCCCTTTTTCTACACGGGCAGCCTTGTATTCAGGTTTTAGCTGGCTTTTTCTGGATAGCTGGAGCTGAAGATGGATTCTATCATTTATCTCTTTTTATGCTGTTCAGCTCCTATTGTACGTATTATGTTTATTTCCTCTGTAGACCATTATGTATAGTTGAACTGTATTTGTTCTTAGTAAGATCCAGTATACTGTGTAACTCTGATGATTTCATTTATCCAGTATATTATTTGTTCATTATCTGGTGTATTTATTTATTTATGTTTTGCTGTTATCTGTTTCTGTGTTATATTCCAAAGATTACCCTTGCCACCGTCAGTACGGGGTTTAGGGTCGTCTCAGAATGAAATGGTGTGGAAGGGGTGAGGCTAGGGGGTTGTTTATATAGGTTTAGAGTCATGAATCTGGTCAGAAAATCGGCCAAAAACATCAGAATGCATCAGGTTCAGAAAGTGGGTTTCGGGAGCAGGTCGACACTATGGTCGACCTGGTCCCCCCAGGTCGACACTATGGTCGACCTGGCCCTGGGGAGGTCGACTACCAAGTCGACCACCCAGTCGATCTGGGTCCTGGGCGGGAAATTTCTTGCCCAGCCTGCTTCTGGGTTTGAATTCGAATTTTCGAGCTGTTTTCGATTCTGAAATTTTCTGAAACTTCGGAGGGCCATATCTCCCTCATACGGACTCCGTTTCTCGAAAACTCGGACTTGTTTCCAAGTAGAATTTTGAGATGAACGCAATGGCGCAACCCGTTTCCCTAGATTCTTATTTTAAAAATTAATTATTCTCTGATTTGTTACATATACGATTACAGAAAATACGAGGTGTTACAATTTTTATATGTTCATTTTACTTGAATTTGATCTTTTGATTATTTCATATGCTTATATGTGACTGGAACTTTATTTATGGTTTTATTTAAAATCATTGTTGGATTTAGCATTATGGATTTAAAGTAGTCATTTAAATCTATTCAGTTTTATAATCCTTTGAACACCTCTTTTCTGATGCATTTGATATCTTTATAAATCTGGACATATAAATGATATTGGTCTGTGGCAATCTCTCATGAAACATATATATGGGCTGCAATATACTTGTGTATATATGTTGAGACTCTATAAATGACTAATGTAGGGAGCAATAGATTTTCTATGTGCTGATCTCTAATCAAGAATACAAACACTATATCTCAGCTAGGTTTTGAAATTTATTTCAAACTAGTTTATGCATAGTGTGGAAACCTCTTAAAAATTCCTAAAGCCATAGATTTTATCAGATCTATATCCTGACAAGCATATTCATATGTATGAGTGCCTTTAATCTGACAGGGATATTATCATATTAAAATACCAAGATAAATTGATTTTCTGGAATGTATATACATACTGGATGGCTTATATTCATGTTTAAATGGTTGTTTTGAATGTTTGGGTAATTTCTATGAAATCAATGGCATTATGCAGTGAGTCTAACTATGTTAGTTTGCCTTATTTTAGGTAAGTAGGCACTGAAAAAAAATATGAGAACACTTAGTAATTTATCTAAGGTATTTTGGTCAAAATGCTGTGGAATGGCTTACACTTGAGTTTGTGAGTCCGGCACATGGCCTAATTTTGGTCCTGAGATTTTTGTGTAGTAGTGTGATATAGACTACTACAATGTGCCCCAGTGATTTCTTGTTAAAAACGAGACTAGGGAATTTAAATAAATTGATATGTGCTAGGAAATAAATACAAGGAACTTGAGTTTTCCTGGAGGATTTCCTAGGGTAGTTATGAATGCAAATCATGATATTATCAGGATGGATTTACCTGTTGTGCATGTATGTATGATTGATTGGTATGTTTTAACTTGAGCACTGATGTTAATAATTAAATAAGTTAGTGGAAGTGCACTTGCATTAGATTATTTATCTATCGTGAAAAGAAATATATATTTTGAAATAGAACTTCTTCATAGATTAAATCCCAGTTTTTATTCATTATGTTTTAATTGAGATGCTCATACTAGACAAATTAGTCTGACCTTGTTTGCTCATGAAAAATGGGGTGTCACATCATTTGGTGAGGCAGCCTCTAATGCTTTATCAGGAAATGATGGAGCCAAGTAAGATCTAGGTTAAGAGTTTGGCTGATTTTCATGGATGTTAGCATGCTTAAGTAGAAAATAAAAGCTTTGATTTGTTGTATCAACATGAATCCTTGAGGATAGTTATTATGAATCAGTTCTGTAAATATTAAGCTAGGTCCTAAAAATTATGCTTAGCTGATAGAAAATTAAGTGCAATATGTTATGTTGATGACTGAATTGATGCAGTATTTTACATGATTATTTTACAAATTGAAATGGAGAAAACATATGTTTTGAATTATGGAGGTTATTAATATTACTTGTATTAGTCAATTTGGAGTCATTTTAGAAAGGTAATGTGTACATTTACAAGTTTATATGTTGGTTTATTGGTGTATCCATCCAGTAAATTCAAATACAAGTGTGATGCACATGGACATACGTGGTTCAGTTTAGATCAGAGATGCACTAACCAGGGGTGCAGTGTTGGCCCATGCACCAAGGATCAGAATAGTAAACATGCACATGTTACACACATTGTTTTAAAAAAAATCATTTATGTATGCTGGAGAATATCAGTTTTGACAATACCATTTGAAGGTATCACTTCTGTGAGTTTAAAAGTATCATTTTTGATTGCACTATTTTAAAAGGATCATTTCTATGTGCACAGAAGTATCAATTTTGCAAAGCATTATTTCTGTAGGCACACAAGTATCATTTTTATGGTCACCAAAGTATCATTTCTTTTTTAGATCTGTGTTTAGCATTGATTCACACTGGAATCAATGGATCTCTTGTGTTCTCTCTACTCTGATTTAAAGCAAGAGGGATATATATATATCACCATATATATATATATATATATATATATCAAAACATTTTTCTGTATGATCTAATATTTTTATATTGGTAAAACTTTGGGATCCTGGATTTTTGAATAGGAAAAAATGGCTCTGGCTTATAACTTGGAAATTTAGAGAACCATTTGTATTTAAAAAAAGAAAACATGCCAGAATTCAAGTTATAAGTGGGGTCATTCTTGCCAACTCTTCTTCCTCGAATGCCAATCATGATTGCTCCTTTCAAGAAATTGACGATTCTGATAATGATGATGGTGAAGAATCTAAACCAATTGCTGATAACGATTTCGTAATAGGAACTTCTCAGACCATGGATAGTCTCACCAAAGGGGCACTTCTCTAAAAAGGAGGTCCACAGCTCCGGATCTTGAATCGAGATCGTTCGCTTAAACGAATGTCCGGCAAAGTTGATGGCACCCGCTCAATGAGTCGACATAGTGAATAGGAGCGTCTCTCGGACATGGTGAGGCAGACTATGAAAGAGAATTTGGAAAGAAATGACGATGCGAGCGAATGGCACTTCGCCCCGAGCAAGACCCCTCTCACTGAAAGAATTCGGAAAGCCGAGTTTCCAAAGAATTCTACTCCTCCAACCATCACAACCTATGATGGGACTGGAGATCCTAAATTGTTCTTATTCAAGTACGATCAACATATGAACAGTGCTCGAGCTACGGATGAGATAAAGTTCTTGTATTTCGTATTTATCTTGAAGGAGTGGCATCGCTTTGGTTTACCAAGTTGCTGCCAAATTCTACGGATAATTTCTCTTTCTCTGCAAAGAAATTGAAAGATAAGTTTAGGTTGTATACTACAAAGGTCAAAGATGTGATCTCATTGAATGATGTGGAGCAAAGACCAGATGAGACGATTAAAGCCTTCCTTACTCGATTCAATGCTGTTGTGACTGAAGTAGGGAATCCTGAACCATGTACAATGTTGATGGCGTTACATAGTGCTGTTAATAAAAACACCAAGCTTGGGAGATAGATAAAATGAAGAAGCCTAACACTCTCGAGAAAATCTATAAAAAGGCAGAAGAGTTCATCAGGGTTGAGGATGATGACACTTCTTATGTTCAGAATGTTGTTGAAAGTGGTGTGGTGTCGGGAAAGAAGGATAGGGGCTCTCAAGTTGATAAGAAGAGTGTCGGTGGTCTGAAGAGGGAAACAGAGGAGAAGGAGGAAGATAGTAACAAGCTATTTCAGGCCTAAAGAGTTAACCGCTCTTAATGATACCATAAAAAATATTTTCTCCGCCACCAAAGATGCAGAACATTATCCAGAACCCCCATCATTGAATATTACAAAGAAAGCAGGAAATTCTGGAAAATTATGTCACTTTCACAATCAACTCGTGCATGATACTAATGAATGCCGACACTTGAAGAACCTGATCGAAGAGTTGATCATGCAGAATAAGTTGCAGCAATATCTCTAGGAGCCAAAAGCAACAGAATCTGTCCACCCACTTGAGGACAAAATCAATATGACAATAGTCGACGGAGTTTAAATGCCCAAGAGCATAGAATAATAACCATTGATGCCAACATTTTACTTAGAGCATTGCTCATTTCTGCTTTAAAATTGTTGCAGTTTCCTTTTACAAGTATAGCCCACCTATGCTTATGAGGTGTTGTAAACGAACATTTTCATTTACGATAATAAAAGCCTACATCTGCTTTATTCCGATTATATCAACAACTAAATAGTTTCTAAAAATTGATTTAACATTGCAGACTACCCGCGAGATGTCCGCACACTCACAATCCGATAAGACCTAGTGACCTTTACAACATATCTTAATAACGATAGCTTAAGTGTTGAGTGCTACTAACATCAATATGCGCAAATGCAAGGATGAGAAGCACCACCTTGAATAACGAAATGCGGAGTCGCTAGGGGTCAAAATGGTGAAGAGCGCAGCGAGACAACCCAGGGGTTAAAATTGCATGTCATCCTCAAGTGGGAGCACATAATTCAAAGTCCTCCCTAAGTGGGGGCATAAAATTCAAAAGTCCTCCCCAAACGGAGGCACATAATTCAAATTCCTCCCCAATAGGGGGCATGAAAATCAAAGTCCTCCCAAGTAGGGGAATTCAATTCAAAGTCCTCCCCAAGCGGGGGCATAGAATTCAAAGTCCTCCCCAAGCGAAGGAACAAAATTCAAAGTCTTCCCCAAGTGGGGGAATAAAATTCAAAGTCCTCCCAAGCAGGGGCATAGAATTCAATGCCATCCCTAAACAGGGGCACAAAATCCAAATTCCTCCCTGAGTGGGGACACAAAGATATAAAAATTTCTCCAAGAAGAAGCACTCGACTAGCCAATAAAGCCGATATTCCTATTGTATTGGCAAGCTCAGAGGGTTCATGCATGTTGGTAGGTTTAAAGAGCTCTCGCCGATAAAGTTGAAGTTTCTAGCACGTCAACCACAATCAAGGAAACTCGGCAAGATGATTACATCTAATTTCTACAACTCATGGCGACCCATGGTATGGGGGCAACACAACCACATAAGAGTTGGATAATGCTAAAAAAACATACCATGGGTTCATCACGACTTTGCAATAAGCTAAAAACTAACTAGCAATCGACAAAGAGGAGTATACACTTGGAAACAATTGAGATGGAGTGCAACAAATAGAAAATCTTGCATTCGAAAAGTGTCACAAAATAACTTCACCCTAAAAAAATGGGGCATTTGAAATTTTTGATGAAATCGATATGCTTGATAAGACTCACGACACCGATGGAGATCATCCTGGGAGATCCAACTAGAATATCTCAATACAAAGGCTTCCTCGTCTGCAAAACTCTAATCATAGATAATTCAAAGAACCCGATGATATTTTGCTTCAAACTTGAGGGTAAGCGATGCTTAAATGGCGACTGTGTGAATATGGCATGGGTCGAGTCTAATAGTGCAGCAACGCTTCTCAAGGTATTGAAGCTAATATCCATCAGCGGTGTCAGCATGAGTTATAAAAAAGATTGAGCAATAGTTATGCACTGGGGCAAGCCTTTGTGAAGTTGTGATTCAAATTTTTATACAACCCAGGATAATCTACGGTGTTAAATACTATTGGAAGAAATAGAACACCGCAAGGTTGTGATATACGAAAGAGCTTCCCAAAATGCGGAGAAAGTCAATATTAGAAAAGGCGGGAATAACATAAAAAGAATTTCATTTCTACACAGTATTTAAATTCCGAGATCTAGCTCCAAAACTCATGGTTTTCAGGATGGATGCTACAAAAGAATAATATAAAATGCCAGCTTAGTACAACTCATTAGGTGATACACACAAGGCACTCAGTTTCCCGAAAATCCTATGGTCATGGCCACCCAAAGGGATTGGCGAAGAACATGAGTTAAGCTGAATGGAGCATCGCTAATAAGTGTATGGGGCAGGCTAGACCTAAAATTTCATCAGACAAGTGCTTATGTACACACATTTCATAAATATTGAATCTGGTGCAATAATAGTTTGAAAAAAGGATGCTTAGAAGTCGCAGTCCAAAACTTAGGCTGACGAAGCTTAAGTATCCTTGATAAGCAAACGAAGTGTTTTACCAACGTAAACTGTGACGGCCCGCACCAGCCGACATTTCTACGAAATGCGCCGTGCCAATGTCCAAATAGCATAGGATGGTCGTCAAAAGAAAGAATTTAAAACTATGAATCATCAAGAACCTGTAGTATATCTCACAGCGCATGGATTAAAATTAATAATAACACAACTTGATATAAAAAAAGGCGAGACAGTGCATAAGTTGAAAACTAAACCATTATAGCAGTGGAATCCAATGTACATCTTATGATCCAAACCATTATTACAGCTTCAAAATACCGTCTCTAAAGAAAAATAGAAAAGGTACACTACTAATGCCCAAAGTCGTGACCAGCAACAACACAGGGAGAATATATGTAAATAGTACATGGAAGCCTTCTACTCGTATCCGGACACCTACTCATGCATAACCACCTAACCTGTCTTCAGTCTGCTCATTTAGGAGCACCCAGAGTAAAAAGAAGAGACATAAAACTTTGGGTCAGGCAAAAGTCTAGTATGAGTGATAGCAGCAAAACAAAACAATAATGGGTATAAATAATCAGACCTGGACCTGCAACCAAAGAGTTAGCACAACAAGATGTACAATACTCTAAGGTAACACTAACATAAAGTGTAAAATGGGAGTGTGCATGTCATGGTGATAACAAACATCAATCATAGCAATCATCCTCACATCTCTCACCCAGTGCGTAAATCATACGATATCCACCACTTTGGTCACCAGAACTATTGAGACCATGACGGAGTCACACCCATCCCACTATCATTACGACCACTTTGCCCTGGGAGGCCCTAATGGAGTTTGACTCCATATACAAACTCTGACCCCACTGGACTGGTACATAGTCAATGCCCCCTCTCAATAGTGAACCAAAGTTATAGATATGGATAACCCCTTTGCACACGTCTCGCTGCAAAGCCCAACTTTAGAATTTAACCCGTCAATCCCCATTTGGACCCTGAGCCATTACTTCTCATACGGACTTCCTTTGCATCTTGGGTTTAGCCAGATTGGAATTGATCTTCAAAAGAGTTCACGATCATCGATGCGTAGTAGAAACTCCTCTGGATCAGTCGGTCATACGCCTCTGGGTCGGTCGGTCGAGCACCATCATCAGGGTCGGTCGAACATCATCGTTGGGTCGGTCGAACATACAATGAAGGATCCATCGAACATGCATATATGAAAGGGTCGATCGATCAGGCATATGTAAGGGTCGGTTGTTCAACCTAGATTCAGGGTCGATCATTCAGTCAGGCTCCTCTGGGTCGGTTGTTCGTCCTAGAGCCAGGGTCGGTCGTGTGAGTATCATCAAGGTCGGTCGTTCGACCTAAAAGCTGCACCATTTTCCAATAAGCTAATTTTCGTCTCTCGAAGGCATTTTCGACCATTCTAACTTTCCTATACAACATAGCTCATACCAAATAGCAATAAAAATGTATATGTTCAATCAAAGAGGTCAAAACATCAATCACATAGGCTATCTTAGATCAAACATACCCAAATCCATGATTTTCCCCTTAATCCCCTAAATTATGGGATTAGCAAACTTAATCCAAATTAACCCAAATTTATATCAGTGACATAAAATATGATTCTAGAATTTATGCTTATTTTTCCATATTTTTCTGAGGTATTTTTTCGCTAATTATCACTAATCACCCATAATTATCCATAATTAGTGAATAAACATGCTAAACACTCACCTTTGCCACAAATCAATGGTAGATCTAAATCTCTAACTGATTTGGCATGGATTCTTATGTATGGCAGCAGCTCTATCTCTGATTTAATGCTAATTTGACTTGATTTGATGTAGATTTGGCTAATATGTGATTAGAAAGTGATGAAAGAGAGATTTAGAAGATGGAGACCATTACTAGGGTTAAAGAAATGTTTGTGGAGACAAGAGAAATGAAAGGAGATGATTCCTCAACCCCTTTCAGCCCTCCTATAACCCTAATCTTGAAATGGATTATGAGCCTAGTTGCTAATCACTTAATTAGGCCCAATTAGGCTGTTTTTCACCTTCCAAACATTATTTCAACCATATCTCCCAAATGGTAAGTCCGTTTGATTAATATGACCACTCTACGGAATGGTAAACCACCATCCGAATCCAACGGAAGTGATTTCGAGTCAATAATCCTTACTAATCAGAAGTTATAGGCGAAACAAGATTTGCCAGGGGTAAAACAGTCATTTAAAATTTGGCAAAAATCGAGAATGTGGGAAATGATCCCGATCGTCGTTTCCCAAAGTTACATGACCATACGACTTCGTATGAAAATAAAATAAATATTCTACGATCCTCTGATACATAGAATATGGGACATTAAACTCTCCCCCTCCCCCCTTTTAAGAAATTTCGCCTCCGAAATTCCTTAACCAAGAAACATACAATGGTGTCCTGCATGCCTATCTACCATTTACAACAATCAAACATTCACAATAACACAACAAGCTTATCCTAGCATGTGGTTTACTAACAAGGGAATAATTATATCATGATTTTAAATCTTACCAGGCAAAGAGTTCTGAATATAACTTCCTTATGCTCTCCTCTATTTCCAAAGTACAGTCATTCTCATTATCACTCTACTAGACCTTGACTAGTTCTACCATCTTCCTTCGAAGTTATTTCGTATCGTGTTCGATAATACGAATCGTCCTGCTTCCAACTACCTCGGATTCTACCTCGATATCATCCAACTGATCTCATGAAATAGTCATATCAGAATCGTGCACGAACTTCCTTAACTGGGAAATTTGAAATACGTCGTGAACTCCCGCCATCTTGTCGGGCAATTCAACTTTATACGCTTAATTCCCAACTTGTTCGAGAACTGGAAATGGACCAACAATCCTGGGTGCCAATTTTCCTCTCCTACCAAATCAAATTACATTCTTCAACGGAGAAATCTTAACGAATACCAAGTCGCTAACAGAGAATTTCAAGTCTCTTCTCCTTTTATCAGCATAACTCTTCTGTCTATCTTGGGGAGCCTTCATTCGCTATTGAATAACCTTGATCTTATCGAAAGTTTCTTTTATTACATTTGGACCAAGCACAAATTTCTCACCAGTTTCCAACCAACATGATGGTGAGTTGCACGGTCTTCTGTACAAAGCTTCAAATGGAGTCATACCAATACCGAACTGATAAATATTATTATATGCGAATTTAACTAGATGCAAATGGTCATCCTATGACCCTCCAAAATCCAATATACAAGCTCTCAACAGATCCTTTAATACACTATTCACCCTCTCTGTCTGGCTGTCAGTTTGAGGATGGTACGCGGTACTGAGATGTAATTCTTACTCTAAAGCCTCTTGTAAGCTCTTCCAAAACCCACTAGTAAATAATGGATCTCGGTCACTCACAATACCTTTAGGTACTCCATGAAATCTCACTATCCATTTCATATACAGCTCTGCTAACTGAGCTGCATTTCTATTCGACTTTACTGGTATAAACCTTGCACTCTTGGTCAATTGATCCATAATCACCCAAATGCTATCATGACCCGCTCTAGTCCTTGGTAAACCATTAATGAAATCCATTGAGACTTGTTCCCATTTCCATTTGGGAATTTCTAACTGCTGTAACAAACCACTAGGCTTCTTTTGCTCGGCTTTAACTAGCAAGCAGTTCATGCACTTGGATATAAACTTCCCAACGTCTCTCTTCATCCCTTCCCATTAGTATGTTTGCTTCATGTCCTGATACATCTTGTTACCATCGGGATGTATAGTTAGTTTTGAGTGATGACATTATCTAAGCACTTCATCTCTCAATCCATTAACATTGGGTACAACTAGTCTCCCATTTTTTCGAAGCTATCCTTCTCGATCAAGTCCATACTTGTTTACTTCCTCACCGTCGGTACCCATCTCCACCTTGGAGATGATTTCCAGTAGGTTAGGATCATCCTTCTGAGTGGAGCCGATCCACCTAATCAAAGTTGGACTAATCGTCAAACTTGCTAACATTTCTGGATCCATTCGCACATAGGTCTGAAATCATATCACGCGATATACTGCAGTTGCTTCCATTCAAGAAACATAGCCCCTAAAATGGCATGTATCCTACTCAATGCATCAACCACCGCATTGACTTTCCCGGGTGTATATGCAATATTGAAATCGTATGAAGCCAAAAACTCTAAACATCTCTACTGACGAAGATTTAAATCCTTTGAGAGAAAAGATAATTTAACGACTTATGATCGGTAAACAACTCAAATCTTTCTCCCAAGAGATAATGTCTCCACATCTTTAACGCGAACACAATGGCTGCCAAATCCAAATCATGGGTAGGATATCTTTTCTCATGCGGTTTCAGTTGCCGAATAGCATAAGCTACAACTCTACCTCCTTGCATCAGTATAGCACCTAGTCTGGTACCACTAGCATCCGTGTATACCTTCATCTCTTCGTTTTCCTTAGGATTAACTAACACTGGTGCGCACAATAATTTCTCCTTTAGGCTCTTAAATGCATTCTCATACCTTCCATCCCAAGCAAAAGCTTGATTCTTCTTGGTCAAATGAGTTAACGGTGCCGCTATCTTGGAGAAGTCTTGGATAAACTTATGATAATATCCAGCTAACCCCAAGAAACTTCTCACGTCCGTTGCATTCTTGGGCGTAGACCAATCTGGCACCATAGCCACCTTCGCAGAATCCATGGAAATACCATTCTCTGAAACAACATGGCCCAAAAATCTCACTTCCCTCCTACAGAAGTGACACTTAGAAAACTTCGCTTTCAATTGGTGCTTCCTCAACACCTCCATCACTGTCCTCAAATGTTCCTTGTATTCTTCCTTTGTCCTCGAATAAACTAAGATATCATCCATGAACATAGGAATAAACTTATTTAATTGATCCCTGAATACCTTATTCATAAGATGCACAAAATATGCTTGTGCATTGGTCAACCTGAATGGCATGATCAACCACTCGTAAAATCAAGACGGCGACTTAAATGTCATTTTAGGTATACTCTCAACTACTACTCAGAGCTAATGAAAACCTATCGCGAGATTTAACTGGGAGAACACTCTCGCTCCATTCAACTGATCAAACAAGTCGTCTATCCGCAGAAGGGAACCATCGGGCTTGGTAGCAAATAAAACTGGTGCTCCCTACATGGAAACAATTCTTTGGATAAATCCCTTCTTTAAAAGATCGCTTACTTGCACCCCGAGCTCTCGCTGCTCCCTTAGTGACATACGACGAAGAGGCATCACATAGGTCTGGCATCTTTCACTAAATCAATATGAAACTCGATCTCTTGGTGTGGTGGAATTCTTGTCACTTCCCTGAAGATGTCCCGGTACTCGCCAGCAATAGGCACATCTGACAACTCATCATGCGGGATGTCGAGGGAATTTAGAAAACTAGCCATCACCCCATCACAAGGTAGGCTACCTAATGCCACCCTCCTCCCATCATCCTCTCTAATGGTCATCGAAGACCCCTCACAATCTACAACCACCCTTTACCTTTGGAGCCAATCGACTCCCAAAATAATGCCAAACCCAGTAAAGCCCAAAACAAAGCAATAACAAACGAACATGCATCCATGACTCGATAAGACCAAATTATGACAAATCATACTAAGGCTAGTTGAACCACCGATCGGGTTTGTCACAACTAAAGGTCTATTGACAATCTCGGGTTCCAATTCCAACCTATCTTCCAGGTCACTAGACACGAAGGAATGGGAAGCCCTGGTATCAAACAGTACTTGAACAGGAACATCATAAATGGAATGCACACCTTGAATAATGACATCCTTTCCTTTCTCTGCCGCAGTTGGGGCATTCGACGAGGAAGAAGCAACATTGATAGCATATGCTTTCACAATCTGCTTCTCTTTGGGAGGTTGTGGACATTTATCCTTGTGCTGTCCCACTTGGCCGCAATTGAAACACTTCCTGTCTGCTGGATTTGCTCGATAATCTTTGGCATAGTGGCCCTTTTTGCCACAGCTGAAGCACCTAATATTTTCTTCTTTTTCTGACCATCCTTTGTTTGGTTCTGTTTCCTCTTATTCTGGGAATTATTCTTGCCTCCACCGCTTGACAGCGGCTTTGACTCCTCCGCAGCTGTAATAACAACCTCGGTCTTCGACTTAAGGTAAAGGCTCTCTGATCTCAATGCTTTCCCCATAATAGATTCGAATGTCTCATTGATGTGGTTTATAAGTCTTTCCCCCAAGTACTCATTTAAGCCGGTTATAAACTTCTCGTTCTTCTTCTCAACAGTATCGACAAGAGATAATCCATACTTCGACAAAGTATCGAACTCAATAATATATTCCGAGACTTCCCTACCATTTTGTTTAAGCTCCAAGAATTTCCTAAACAATTCTGATTTCTGAGCAGCTGGGATAAACTTGTCACTGAAGCGAGTCTCAAACTGATTCCAAGCAACTTGATCCTCAGGAGTAGCTGCTTTAATAGTATTCCACCAATTCATAGCCCGTCCTTGAAGTTGACGCGATGTTAACTTTCTTTTCATTGCATCATCGATTCCCAAATCCTTGAAGATGCGCTCACAACTATTAAGTCAATCTTGAACATCCGTAGCCGATTCTGTTCTGTGGAATGACTTTTCACCATGATTAGTATAATCCTTGTTGAGCTTGGCGAAATTGGCTCTAGGCGCCTGCACTACTGCACCACCACCATTAGCAGCATTAGAAACTGCCCCCTAAGCATCCCTAAGCATCTCTCACATAAAGGCAATAAACATCATCCTTATATCAGGGACATTCTCATTGTTGGCCCCTGAACCCGTACTCCTCGTACTTTGGCTCATCGTTCAATCTGTAAAGAGAAAATGATTAACCATCTCCTTAGTGGTGCCCGTGCAGTGTGACTTCATCCTTAGATATACTAATAGTGTGTGTGTGTATATATATAAATATAGCTTTTGAAAACCAAAATATCACAAATACGCACTCTCATATACACATATTATCTCTCCTTGATGTCTTCCCCTAGGTTAAACTACGCAACCTAAGCTTTGATACCGAGTGTGACGGCCCGCCCCGCACCAGCCGACATTTCTACGAAATGCATTGTGCCAACATCCAACTAGCACAGGACAGTCGTCAAAAGAAAGGATTTGAAACTATGAATCATCAAGAACCTATAGTACATCTCACATCACATGGAATAAAATATAGTAATAACATAACTTGATATAAAACAGGCGAGACAGTGCATAAGCTGAAAACTAAACCATCATAGTAGCAGACAAAGTACAGCTTATGATCCAAACCATTATTACAACTTCAAAATACTGTCTCTAAAGAAAAATAGAAAATGTACACTACTAATGCCCAAAGTAGAGACCAATAACAACACAGGGAGAATATATGTAAATAGTACGTGGATGCCTCCTGCTCGTTTCCGGACAGCTACTCGTGCATAACCACATAATCTATCTCTAGTCTGCTTGTTTCAAAGCACCTAGAGTAATAAGAAGAGACATAAAACTTTAAGTCAGACAGAAGTCTTGTATGAGCGATAACAGCAAAACAAAACAAAAACAATAACACGTATAAATAATCAAACCTGAACCTGGACCTGCAACCAAAGAGTTAGCACAACAAGATGTACAGTACTCTAAGGTAACACTAACATAAAGTGAAAAATGGGAGTGTGCATGTCATGGTGATAACAAACATCAAACATAGCAATCATCCTCACATCTCTCACTCAATGCGTAAGGCATACTATATCCACCACTTTGCTCACCAGAACTATTGGGACCATGATGGAGTCCCACCCCATCCAAATATCACTACGACCACTTTGCCCTTGGAGGCCTTGATGGAGTTTGACTCCATACAATCTTTGACCCCATGGCACTGGTCCATAGTCAATGCCCCTCTCTTAATAGTGAACTAAAGTTAAAGATATAGATAACCCCTTTGCACACGTCCTGCATCAAAGCCCAACTTTATAAATTAACCCGTCGATCCCCATTTGGGTCCTGACCCATTACTTCTGATCTGGACTTCCTTTACATCTCAGGTTTAGTCAGATTGGAATTGATCTTCAAAAGAGTTCACGATCGTCGATGCGTAGTAGAAACTCCTCAGGATCGGTAGATCATACATCTCTGGGTTGGTTGGTCGAGCACCATCATCAAGGTCAGTCGAACATGCATATGTATGAAGGGTTGGTCGAACATACAATGAAGGATCGGTCGAACATGCATATATGAAAGGGTCGGTCGATCATGCATATGTAAGGGTCGGTCGATCATGCATATGTACGGGTCGGGTGTTCGACCCAGAACCAAGGTCGATCGGTCTGTCAGGCTCCTCTGGGTCGGTTGTTTGACCTAGAGCCAGGGTCGGTCGTGTGAGTATCATCAGGGTCGGTCGTTCGACCCGGAACATGCACTATTTTCCAACAAGCTAATTTTTGCCTCTCGATGGCGTTTTCGACCATTCTAACTTTCCTACGCAACCATAGATCATATCAAATAGCAATATCAATGTATAGGTTCAATCAAAGAGGTCAAAACATCAATCACATAGGCTATCATAGATCAAACATACCCAAATCCATGGTTTTCCCCTTAATCCCCTAAATTCCAAGATTAACAAACTTAATCCAAATTAACCAAATTTATATCAGTGACATAAAATATGACTCTAGAATTTATGCATATTTTCCCATATTTTTCTGAGGTATAATTTCGCTAATTATCACTAATCACCCTGAATTAGTGAATAAACATGTTAAACACTCACCTTAGCCACAAAAGAATGATAGATCTGACGTTCTAACTAATTTGGCATGGATTCCTATGTATAACAACAGCTCTATCTCTGATTTGATGCTAATTTGACTTGATTTGATGTAGATTTGTCTAATATGTGATTAGAAAGTGATTAAAGAGAGATTTGGAAGATGGAGGCCATTACTAGGGTTAGAGAAATGAAAGGAGATGATTCTCCAAACCCTTTCAGCCCTCCTATAACCCTAATCCCGAAATGGATTATGGGCCTAGCTGCTAATCACTTAATTAGGCCCAATTAGGCTGTTTTTCACCTTCCAAACCTTATTTCAGCCATATCTACTAAACGATATGTCCGTTTGATTAATATGACCACTATACGGAAAGGTAAACCATCATCCGATTCCAATGGAAATGCTTTCAGGTCAAAACTCCTAACCAATTAAAAGTTATTGATGAAACAAGATTCGCTAGGGGTGAAACGGTTATATAAAATTCGGAAAAAATCGTGAATGTGGGAAATGACCCCAATAGTCGTTTTCCAAGGTTACACGACCATAAGACTTCGTATGAAAATAAAATAAATATTTTATGATCCTCCGATGCATAGATTGTGGGTCGTTACATAAACTGCATCTACTGAGTCGTTAACTCTCAAATGAAAAGTCTTACATTGATAACACACTTGAGTTTGTAAATGATCCTTATAATCTGTTTCCTTTTATTAGACTAACCCATTGTCATCTTGAGCAATCAACAATGAATTCACCACCAAATGCATGCAAAAACTCTTAATTACAGGTTTTCTGGATGAGCATACATGATAAGAGAAACTCTCCAATAAAACTGGGTCAATGTTGCATCATTAATCATCGAAATGAGGCTAAAGGGTCCAAACGAGTCTAGTATGCATCATCGCTTAGTTCGAAAACCATGTGCAAGTTCAAATTTTTGAGTCCAACCAAACCAGTCCAGCAAGTCTAAAGATGAATATTCAGCAAATTCCTCTTTCTCTAGCACTTTTGTGTCAGATTTGGGAATGCAAACTGAATGCATGCTTGATTATAAATGTATTGCTTTAGCGTAGAAAAACATCTCTCTAGAAAACTGTCAAGAGGATGAAGAATAACCAAAGACCGATTTGTTTACAATCCCGAAGCTGCAGTCGCCTTAGCCTCATAAAAACTCAAACATAAGCTCCAATTTGAGAAGAATTGATTTCCTTTCCAGAACGGTAACCAGTCTTCTGTCTGGTATTCACTTTGCATATGGAGCCTTGTTTTTAAACAAAGTACAGGTACACATTTCATAGCATATGAACCGTCGTACAAGATTATGTGAGTCATTAAAAGACGAAGCGTGGAATCTACAGTCGGCATGTGCTGGTTAGTCGATTACAAGCGTCGCTGCAAATTCAAATTAGAATGTCGTGTTTGTACAGATAATATTCAACTAGTTATAAACGGTTGGATAAAGCAATTCTGTGTAGACACTTCATTCAATTCAAAATAGAATTTTGCTATAGCTAAATTTTTAATGATTAACTAATCTGTTGTCGATCTGGGCAGTCGATAGCAAAATATTGACCCAGGAATATGAAATGTTTTTGTTGTTACAGAACAGGTGGTAGCAATGAAAAAGGTGTGTGTACCGCGTCTGTTACCAGTTCTACTTGTTGGAATTTGCTTTAGAAATTGTGTCTCTTCAGTAAAAATTCAGTGGTCGAATGAGTCTCTAGAACAAGTGATTCAGCATGAATCGGCCATGGCCATTTCAATGAGAATCGAGCACGAGCGATCCGTCGTGGATTTTACTTGTTTCACGCACTCGAGTCCGAATTAAAACTAGAGCATTCACACACTAACGCGACATTGTCAACAACAAATTTTAAATTCAAAACTGGAGCGTCTGTTAGCGCAACAAAATTCTTGTAGTAACATTAAGTTGCAAACATCAAGCTCAAAGTTGGAGTAACAATCTCCACAAGGATTCACACAACTTTTGTAATTGTTGCTCACCGCGAACATTGGATTTTTTATCAAGATAAATCAAATACTGGAGCTATGATCAACAAAAGAAAGCATTGGCGTTTCAACAACAACTAAATGCAAAAATATAAGGCTGCAGCTCCATTTTAAAATTGCTTGGCATTAAAAACTTGAAAAATCCAGACTAAAATGCGAGACCATTGACGAAAGATTTTCCCAAAAAAACACTGTTGTAATGTTATAAACAATAAATCGGTGCGATTGTCGTCAATAAATCCAACACATAACATTGCAGCAAATTCTGAAGCATGAACAAAGTCACAGCATAATTCACATGGCATATATTATCAAAAACATGAATCCATGATAACATCATCATAATATACAAAGATTTAAAAAAAGAGATGGCGGAATCAAACTGCAAAAGCCGAAAGAAAGTCTCCTACGATGCAAGCATTTGGATAATGCATGAAACCTTTGTGTATATTTTCCCCACTTTTGCCTTTTTTTAATGCTGGATTAGGAGGCAGGACATCAAACCGTTAGTTAATAGGAAGAAACTCCTGAGTTTTGCATACACTAATCTCGGGATGCAAAATCCATAACAGCAATCTCTAAATGGTCTTTGTTCATGCTGCACATTTGGAACTGTTTTGTTGTTGTCTAGTGGATCGTGTGTCTTGCCTAACACACCTAGTAAAATGCTCTGTGATTAAAGAATTAACACTCATGGCGATTCCAAAGCAAATGAATGAATATAGAAGGACAGCAAGCACATGAGATACTTTGAGCATATTGTGCATGATATGCACAAACAAAATTATAAATGGAGACTGAACAGATGCATAACCCCAGACATGATTCCTGTAAATAGCTACAAAACCCGAATCTCTAACTAATAGCTGCTCTAGGAGGTAGAAATTGGCAATCATACTAACCAAAACCATAACTGGTACATCATGTAAAGCCCTGTAGAGAGGTGATTGTCGAGAACCATCTCTAGTACACGAACGTATACACTTTTTAACAAGTTTGCAGGGAGATTTTGAAGATCATGGTTACAATCAATCGCGCAAATAAAATTATTGAGTCATTGTAAAATTATCATCTGGAGTGTAATTCACTTACAAATCTGCCCAAAACCAGCAACAAAATCTCTGATCAGTTGAAGTCTATATCTTCGAAAAATGAAGCAGTAAACAAAATCGAATCTCAAGGCAGTTCTTATAAGAATTTCTACACAATGTTAAAATCAAAGCATACACAAACCTGCGATCCAATACAAAATTCATCACAAAAACTAATGTGTAAATATTCAAATTCTAATACATTTCACTAAACAACTCGTGAGCGTGAGATCAAAATCAGTGGCCAAAGAGCTCAATGCTGCCAAAACCATTTGAAACCTAATCTTGAACTCAAACGCATCTGCTATCCAAGTCGAGATGTGGTCACAAACAGATTCAAAGTTTGGACGAATATGTTTTCAAGCATGAAAACTCAAGATCCATATTTCCAGAAATAACCAATTCAAAAGCCCTAAAAAGTACAGTGCCTCGAATCTTAGATTTGAGAAGAAAAAAACTCATGAAATTTCTCAAAATAGATCTAATGCAGAGAAGTCTCGAGCTTGAATCTGAAATCAATTGTCTCCGATAACCGCGGTTGTGGATTTCATGGAAGGTTTGATCTATTTGAAGAAGAAATCAGTGGAAGACGAGGCAAATAGTTGAGTTGCAAGCTTCTCTTCTCAAGGACCCCCAGTAATTACCTTGAAAACTTAATTGGCAGAAGAAACTCCAAGATCCGTTCACGAGAATTTTCAAGGAAAACTTAACCGACATTAATTTTCTTCTTTTAGCCACGAGAATAAAATGAAAAGATGCAGATCTGAAAAGACAATATATAGTGGCATATAAAGAAGAACTCATCTAGTGGATAAATACGCTGATCCTTATGAAATGATGACTGGCCGGTCCATGCAAGGTTTTATTTAGACCGATCCATTTCTACAATTTATTTTGAGCCACATTAAAAAATCGACATTTCAATCCATCTAAAATAATTGACAACTTATCAATGTGCTTTAACACAAATTATGGCATTCAATTTTGAATGTTATATTTTTTGAGCAAAAATATAAAATTCGAGGGGTAAATGTTAATCCCATTGTAAAGCACGGTATAAAATGTGTGTTAAAAGTATGTGACAAAGATCGATCAACATTGTTTTTATTGATGGGTTGTATATGTTGTTATACATTGTTTGAATGGTTTTTAATTGATGGATCGGGATAAATAATTTACAATGGATCGGGTTAAATATTCGTCGTTGGATCGGGCTAAACATGGTTGATAGATCGGGAGAAATCAGCTTCATGGATCGGTTTCACATATATCATGCACCCATGGCATGAGGCTGTCAAAGCTTGGATTAGCTTTACTCTATTTAATGGTTCGGTAGAAATATATAGTATATAATGAGTGAATTGGAAAACACGTGAATAGTGCGGCAATTTGTCTTCACATTCATGTATATTAATATACACTCCATGGGTCACGTAATGTGAAGGAGGCATATATATATATATATATATATATATATATATATATATATATATATATATATATATATATATATATATATATATATATATAACGCATATGCCACATGTTAGCTATTAGTTCATGGAGCACGCTAAAATATGGGTTGCTTGTAAATAAAATGAGCATGAAAATCTGGATCATATGCACTTATAAATGAAAAAGCATGTGTGCATGGGCAAACCTCATACACAGGTGGCATAACAATATAATTATATGGATCCGCTGTTATACAAACAATGGGTCGCTATTATTTAAAGTCGAACATGTGGTAAGATGAGAACTGAAAATGTTCTCATATCTTATGGGTTAAATATATGTCAATAGTCGGGCTTTTGCTTCCTGAAGGATAGGGACAAATGTTCTTTTGCCTTGGCAGAATGCGCACACAATAAAAGAATTGATTTGGTTGATTGCGCGTTGAAGGATCTGTATGATTTTCGGGGTTTGGAAAAATGGCATTCTATGGATCGGGCTAAATCACCATGTGATTTGCCACGAGCTGATCAGGCAAAAATGCGCAGTTTCCTCGTGAAGATCATGTGAAATGTGAGTGATCCAAAAGCCGATCGGCTACTTGCAAACAAAGTGATCAACACGCAAGAACAGATGGTTTGGCAACATTTTGCATGATGGACCAATACATTTACAAAGGTGGATTTTCCATATTTCAGAGGGGTCATCAACACAAGAAAAAAGGTGATCGCGCATGGATTTACATTGGGGGTCACGATATTTTTATGAACCAAATTGAAGTGATTTTTTTGTGAACCGACATAACCAATGCAAGCTGAAGTGGCTATTATATGCCACAGGGCACATCTTGACCGGTCCACACACATCCCTGCACACATGGAAATTACGATTTTTCCCCTATCAATGGATTTCACCTATAAATACCCCTCCATTTCAAAGGGGGATTTTCTGACAACGAAGTGCTGCCATTATCGTTCTTCAAACCACTCAAATCCATTAAAGCTCTCTCGAAGAAGATCGAAGCTTCTTCATTAGCATCAATTCATTTCAGAAGAACATCAAAGTTAATCACCAATCACGATTAACAAAGAATCACTTCAATAATCGTCGATTCTAATGGGATTTGATCGTTTCTACTTTGAAAATAGAAAGTGATCGAAGAAGATAGAAAATTCGTAAAGAGATAAAGGAAAATTCATTGTAAAAAAGAATGATGTATGAAATAATTATAAACATGTACCTTGTATTTGAGTTGATAATGGAATCCAAATTTGAAGTGGACGTAGGTCAAATCTGTGGCCGAACCGGTATAAAATCTCTTTTGTTCAATTTTCCCGCATTTATTTGGCTCTTAGCCTTGTGTTAATCATTTGTGAAGTGTTGAATTACACCTTGGGGTGTTAGTACATTATTTGTACTAACAGGTTAAAATTTTCATATGCGATGTGGTGTAAGATTTATGTAATCTTTTACCCAAATTACCTAAATGTTCTGAAAGATCTTTTTAACCTATCATCCTTCTTCTGTGAAATTGATAATATGCTCGGTTTTTATTTGTTTGTATAAACTGTAGTTTTTCCTCAATTCAATTTGCTCTTTAACCTTTATTATGCCTACTTGATTACTGCTTATTAGGTAGTACTAAATTTGTTTAGGTAGTACTAAATTTGTTGCTTTTGAATGCATATATAAGAAATCAGTTTAATGTGGATCAATGTCAAATAACATCTCTGTATTCTCTTTTTGTTCCTTAATTCTTTCTCTGACCTAAACAAAAACGTAGTGCATGCTTTTAATTGTTATTATATGTAAAAACAAGAGAAAGCTTACAAAATATACAAATAAATCCGTTATGATCTTTTCTCATCTCTAAATACATATAGAACTCTTAAAACTATAGTTGTAATGATTTTTTCGCTAAAAAGGATTCCAGCTAGATAATTAATTTAAATGTACCTCTGATTATATAACCCTTTCCTTAAACATTGCAATAATTTGAAGTGAGCGAATTCATTTGAAAACTATAATTAAAAATTTACATTCACACATTTCTCTGGTACGATGATAACATCAATAAACCTAAAATATAAGTTTAATGAAGCCGAAGAAAACATAAACTACTTCTTTATTTAAGTTTGGACCATTCAAATTTCGATGGGGGTGTGTAGTAGATTTCTTCTTTCATTCATAATTGCTTTGTTAGATCATGTTGATCTTCCAGAAACCTTTCCATGTCGACTAGATTGTTTATTATCTTAAACACCTAATTTTTCTTAATCGATCTCAATTGAGCAAAAGTAAAAGGATAGGTCAGAGAGAGGGGATCATAAAATTATAGGACTGGGTTAAAATCAAGCTCAGATAGAGAGCCATTGATTTTCTTAGACATGTGGTAATTATTTTCATTTTTTAGTTATGATTTATGGGAGTTCATTAAAATGTTGTTTTCCTTCGTCAGTATAATATTTGATTGATTTTCAATACTATGCAAGGAAAATATATATTCTTTCTTAGAGAATATGCACTTGCAGATGGTACAAAAAAAGGATATCGGCTACTTTTTAATTTATCATATATATAAAATTATTGGGGAAATAAGTAAAATATTTGAATTACTTAGACTAAGCAATTATTTTGGCATGGAGAGCATCATTAGAAGTAATATGATTATTGTTAGCTCTATTGACATTACTTATTTCATTCTCACTTAAAGTTCAAATTTGTTATTGTTATGCAAAAATTCCTCCGATACCAAACTATTGGGGTTTTGCGCGGAGCGGAAGTTTGACAAAACGCCCGAAAAAACAGGAACTTTATCACTCAATCACTTGAAGATGAATGTGATTGAAAAAAATAAACAACACCAGAAAATATCAAAAATATGAACACACGATATTCCACCCAACCACCCTCTTTATTGATTCACCAATAAAAAATTGTTTACAATCTATCTCAACTATCGTTACAAACAATTACAACTTGAACCAATAACCTTATTGAGATATGCAAAGAATATCTAGATGACTACAAATATTGTTGGAGCAGAAGAACGACGACAAACCCTTGGATAATCTGGAGGCACCAACTGCGTCTTTCAGCAGTAAATAGGAATAACTACCCTCAGCCCAAATTCCTACATCTTCCTCTCTAGGGCGCAAGCCCATGGAGGCACACAACTTCACCAGATATTCTCACATGGTTTCTTCTTTTTTAATTGTCACAATCTAACCAAGAAGGCTGCATATATATAGGAGAATAGAAAGCCTATGCAAATATCCAAGTTGCCCCATCAAGATATCTCCAAAATATAACCATTCATTTCTTTCCTTTTATGACCAAATCAATCAATTAACCAATAAATCAATCAATCAATCAACCAATTAGTCAATTAATTAATCAATCCAATCAATCAATCATTTAATTGATTACATCATCTTCATAAAATATTTGAATCAAAAAAAATTCAACACTCCACCTTGATTCAAATATCACATATCTCCAACAATCCACAAACAAGTCAACCTAGCTCTTTCAACAGCACCTACTCTAAATTAAAACCAACCTCGATTTCAAGGCAACGAGATATACCCCAGTCGATTTGAAAGGACTATGACCACACCTCAATTACAAACACAACCCACTGCCTGCAAAAGATGCATCTGCCATCTGAGCTACTCCGCGCAAAAACCAACGGTCTAAAAATTGCTTGCAATACCACAAGATCTCCATCGTCTTTGTGGATTTCAAAACTCAACATCCGTCTTTCGTTTGACATGACCTCTTCATCTTCGAGATCCCTCGAGCATCATCAACATCTAGACCCTTGTCGATACCATGATCCTCCACCTTAGGACCATAAGCAGTGACCATATTAACCTCTCCACCTTGTTGTGGACTAGGTTCTTCAACCGTCACCCGCCTTCTTTTTCGTCTTCTTCTATCTTTCCTCATCCATATCAGAGGGCTTCTTCACATCTCCATCAATTGGGCCATTGAGGCATGGAACATCCACCATTATAGGCTTCCAAATCCCTTTAATATCTACCATAAAAAATATTCATCCACGAAAGCAACATTATCTCCGACATCAACAATCTTCAATCCATAATCACTCCAAGCTATGCAATGAACCTGGCTCCGATACCAAACTATTATGCAAAAATTGCTCTGATACCAAACTGTTGGGGTTTTGTGCGCAGCGGAAGTTTGACAAAATGCCATAAAAATAGGATCTTTTTCACCCAATCACTTGGAGATGATTTTGATTGAAAATAACAACAAATATCGGAAATATGAACGCACGATATTCCACCCAACCACCCTCTTTATTGATTTACCAAAAACAAATTTTGTTTATAATCGATCTCAACTACCATTACAAACAATTACAATTTGAACCAATAACCTTCTTGAAAAATAGGTAGAGAATATCTAATTGCTAAATAATTTGAAGGAGAACACTCAATTTGGAATAGCTAGAATGATCACTCTTGGTGGCTCTCACCCACACCCAATGAAGATGTTCACTAGGCCTTTTATTGAATGAATTTCTTCATACCCAAGTAAACTTGGCACCCAAATTATCTTAATATATGTTAAAGAACTATTTGGATAAGCACCAACTAATTATAGCCTACAATTTCAAATATAGCAACAAATCTTCCATAAAATCTTCATAGATTATTTGTTGTCCAAAATTGTTGTGATTTGTGTATCACAAATTTCAACACTCCGCCTTGATACCAAATCACAACATTTCCTCCACTCAAAACCAGCTAACTTAGCTCTCACTTTCAACATTCTTTTCTCAATTAACACCATCTCGATTTTAATGGCTACGAGATAAAATAATCCTGTCTTCTTTTCAATTCTAGACTCAATCACACCTTCCCTTTATCGATATACGCCTACCACTTGATCCCTCTTCATCTACATGGATCCCTCAAGAATTATCAACGTGAAGACAACAATCGATAACATGATCCTCAATGGATCCTCAGCAGTGATCAAAACCAACCTCTCCACCTTGCTGCGGACTAGGTTCTTCATTCCAAATTCTCAAATTATCCTATTCCACTATATCCATCCATGAAAGCAACATCATCTCCTACGTCTACAATCTTCAATCCAAAATACTCCTAGCTATGCGATGAACTAAGCTCCGATACTAAGTTGTTGTACAAAAAATTGCACAAACTGCTCCGATACCAAACTGTTGGGGTTTTGTGCGCAGCGGAAGTTTGACAAAAATGCCCAGAAAATAGGATCTTTATCACCCGATCACTTGAAGATGAATTTGACTGAAAAACAAAAAACAACACAAATAATATCGGAAATATGAACACACGATATTCCACCCAACCACCCTCTTTATTGATTCACTAACAAAAAATTGTTTATAATCGATCTCAACTATTGTTACAAACAATTACAACTTGAACCAATAACCTTATTGAGAAATAGATAGAGAATATCTAATGGCTAAAAATTTGACGGAGAACACTCAATTTGGAATAGCTAGAATGATCACTCTTAGTGGCTCTCACCCACACCTAATGAAGATGTTCACTAGGCCTTTTATAGAATGAATTTATTCATACCCAAGTAAACTTGGCACCTAAATTATCTTCGTATACGTTAAAGAACTATTTGGATAAGCACTAATTAATTATAGCCTTCAATTCCAACATCCCACAAATATAGCAACAAAACTTCCACAAAATCTTAATAGTTTATTTATTGTCCAAAATGTTTGTGATTTCTGTATCACAAATTTCAACAGTTATGATATGTGAAATGTTGACATCAGTTTAACTGTATTCTCTTCACCTACATTTTTGGTGATTTATATACTAATGAAATGAAAATTTATTATGACAATCAACAGCATGTTATATCACTGTAACCATTTTTTCAATTAGTTGATCCATCTGATATGCTTTTGCAATCAAAAGTTGTTGACACACAATTATTTTCATAGTTTTTTTTACTGTGCAACAATGTTGATTAATATGTGGTGCTTGATTAGCATGAGTTCAAATTGAAAAGCTCTAACGAAAATTTAAAAGCTTTTTGGACAACAATAAGCATCCTCAATGTAGTCAAATTTCATATCTTGATATTAAAATTGCAACTGCATATTTCATTTTCATTAAGTTTCCAAGCTATGTTTCATTATGCTTGATGATGTGTTATTTCATTCCCAATTATCTGTTTTGTTTTTGTATTTCCCTGTCTATAAATAAAAAAGTTGTTTGTGTGATAATGGGCTATAACCAAAATTTATTAGCCAACTAACAGTAAATCAAAGAATGCAAATATTAGTTTTTCTATTTATATATCACCTAACTTATAATTTATTCCTGAGGCCAATATTTTTTAAATCCTTTAATACCTAAGTAATTGTATTTCATTTGTTGTATTATTAAAATTTAGTTTTTGGGTATGGAGAAATTTGGAAATTTTCAAGAATGATATCAACTTATATTTGAATGGACCTTTGCTCAAATCTAATTTGAAATGACCAAAATCAAGTAAATAGTTCACATTGAAATGTGTGACATTGTTTGTTCTTTCCATAGTAAGGCTAGATTAAAGAAATAAATGCATTAAGAGCCGTTATATATTCTTTATTTATTTTTATTCTTTTATGCACACTAGCACATGGATCCACCAATTTGATCATACTAAATAAATTATGTTTCCTTACAAAACTGTAAGTAGTCCTTAACGTAAAATTTTCACAAGTGTCATGCAAATTACCAAGTAGAATGCAATATATAAAAAGTATAGATCCAAGTATTTGAATTGCCTCAGTTATTAAAAGTAATGCGCAAATCAAGAACCTAGGCATAAACAAAATTGTTTACAACAACTTGGCACATGGATTGATGAAACATTTTAACCATGTAGGTATATGCAAAAAGGAGTCTAAATTAGCTCGCAAGTTTCTTTATTCTATAATTGACTTCACCTTAATCTATATTACATGTTCATTTCTTCCCGTCTTGGTAATTATTAAAATTGTTTTGGTTGTCCATAAGCCACTAAAGGCGATCACGTGCATTAATACAATAAAAGCCTTCTTTTAGTCTATTGCTTTTGCTGCAGCAATTCAAATTATGACTCTTTTTGGTTGATTAATAATTGTTTGCCTTCTCTAACCTGTTTCCTCTAAATATTTTCTCCCCGTTAACTTTCAACATCAATGATTTTTGCTCCTTTGCTTGAGAAGAATAGAAAGAACTCTTACTATACACTCACTGCTCAGCATTATTAGTAATTTGGATCTTCCCTAAGATTGAATGCAGGCGTTTCTCATTGATTATCTTGCTTTTTCTTGATGGGATTTCTACTACTATACAAAACCGATTCTGGCTTGCCATGCCAAATAGATGCTATATACATCAAATTTGAGTATGTTTTAGGGGTTATATGGTGTATTTATGTGAATCTATGTTTGTTACTTTTTGGATATGCATAGATACACGTTTTTTGTCTTTTTTGGTGCGCCAATTTCGATGACTATTTAGAAATGTGTTAGATACAACACTGAATGAATTAGTCGATGTTCTTCCTAACACATGTGGGGAAGACCACAGTTTATTTATGTAATTTGACTATTCATTTTTACACTTTTTGCTGAAAATAATAACTATGTCAACTTAGAAGCATCAACATAAATGAAGGAAGTCAATTATTCAACTTATATTGTGTCATACGAGTAGAATGAAAATTAGTCTGCTATATCAAGTTTAATTTGAGTAAATGTAAAAGTAATAATATAACTTAAGATAAATGCTTTTATAATGCGTATAATAATCCTAAAATAGCAATTTTATCATGGATAAAATATACTGGACTGATCAAGCTAAAGAAAATGTCTTTATGCTTAATTTACGACAGTCATTGCGTTTATAAGCTTGCCAAGTAATAGCATTTTTATATTTTGATTGCGAACATGTAGTCTAATTTGAAGATATTGATTAACAACAATAATTTGATTTATTTTATAATGAATAGTAAAATAATAATTGATTTTCATTTATTCAAAGCAACAGTTATCACCAATGACAATATGAATACATCTATTATAAAAGATTTTAGACAAAGTCGTGCAGGAATTAATTTATTACATATCTTGAGTTCACTATATTATATATTTTTAGATCAATTTGAAGTTGTTACCATTTAATTTATTGAATGTTTCTGCTATATTGCATGTTACATTTTTTTTAATTAATCCACGTTATGTACTAAAGTTCGGTATCATATCCAGGGATATTTTTAGTAAGTAGTCAATTAACATGACTCAAAATGTATTATTGTTATACCTTTTTGTTATTGTTGATGCTTCTCTTCCTGTATAGAATGAGCCATCAGCCTTTAGAAACATTTTAAATACTTCAATACAGAAAAATAATATTATTATGCATCATACGTATATGTTTTATTTGTATCCTAAATGACTGAATAACTGCAAATTATTTTACTGTGTATTTATTTTAGAATACAAAGGATTAGTTTAGAAATAAAGGAAACCCCTTTTGTTAAATCGACTTGAATGTTTATCAGGTTTAGGGTAAGCATGAGCCCATCTTATATATTTGGTTATATAAAGAGAACCGTTGCAACCTAGAAGCATGATTTGTTCATCAGCTTCGTGCTCCACCCACTGCTTAATCATTGACATTCATGCCCGAATATGTAAGTATTTATTCATATTGTTTCTAGATTTTCCGTCTTCTTACCTGTTTATTGTTACATTTTAGTTGAAACTTGATATCGAATTATTTGTTTCTCTCATTATACTATTTTTATGTTATTTTCTTTCTTGAGATCTATATTGTAGGTTTGATTTCACTTTTTTCATCATGGGATTTATTTGAATTGCAGTATAAATTCCCAAATTCATAGTACAACAATTTCTTCCATTCAACCACTGATCAATGAATCTTAGGTATACTATGTTTTTAACTTGCCCTATTAGGTACGGAATATTACAATTATTTGAGATGCTTTATAAGGCGTACTAAGTTTGGTGTCTAACATTAGTGACTTTTTTGTATCTGCATATCTTTGAATGAATGTTGCTAACTGATATTGAAATATCTATTGATATATATATATATATATATATATATATACAATTTCCTATAGGCGTGCTCACTCGAAAATTCTTGAGCTTTACATATAATTGTCCGCTGTTGAACATTAACTGGCATAAGGATATTATTTGTCACCTTGCAATTGTAATTTTACAACTAATTATTTGTTGTAGAACATCAATAGACGTTAACCTTTGATCACAAAAAATTCAGTTTTACGTGCAATTGTAATTTAGTTACCACTTTCCTCATTCTAGTTGTATGATGGATGTTATTTAAGCCAATAAGGATGAAGGCTTATTGTATCTTGATGATTTTACTATGAAACATACAAATATAATTAAGCTCGATTGCCAATGTCACACTTATATTTTGGTGGTTTCATGGATGTACCACTATCTTAAGTATAAAGATGAAAATAATATGGTTACCATATTTGAAAATATAACAAATTACCATTTACCATAGTCTGCCTTCATTAGCTTATTAACTCATCGTCAACAATTGTTGGTGCAATCTCCCTAGGAGCATGAATGTGAAAATGATGGATTCGTTGACCAAAGAAAAATTTATAACTCAGTTTGTAACACTCCGTATGTTGAATAACTTGTTATAATATAAAACAGGGCAGAATTAAATTTTAAAATCTGAATCAGGGGAAACGGGCTATGCCATTGCGTTCGTCTCGGAAAAATACGCGAAATAGAGTCCGAGTTTTCGAAAATCGGAGTCCGTATGACCCAGTTAAGGCCCGAAGAAGTTTTCAGAAAATTCAAACAGATTTAAAATATTCAGATTTCACATTTCAGAAGAGGCGGGAAAATTCCCGCCAGACTGAGGGAGTCGACCCAGGGGTCGACATGGGTGTCGACCCCCTCCCTAGGGGTCGACCCAGGGGTCGACCCCCCCTGTCGGTCTGTGTGACCTGAGTGCACCATTTTGGCTTTTGGGCTGGGTTCTGGTGGCTTGTGACGAAATCTGACGGCTCTAACCTAATCTAGGGTTAATCTAAGGGCCTAAACTAAATCCTAATTCTATAAATACACCCTAAGACTACCCTAATTCATACTAAAATTGGAGACAACGTCGTTATGCTGTCAAAATGCAACTTGAAGGAGCCTCCATGAAATTGTAGAAGAAGATGGCTTCTCAAATCAACTTCTAATCAATTCTAGCAACTTAATCTTCTTCATAGGAGTGCTAATCAACAAGTTGTGAGTTTCTATAGCCTTAATGACCAATTGTTGAAATGATTATGATGGGATATAATGAGGTTATGGCTATGAATGTGGATCAATGCAAGATTATGTTATCATATGCTATGTGTTTGTGATGTTATGCAAGTTATGCAAGTTATGTGCTATGTGTTCATGATGTTATGCAAGTTATGCAAGTCATATGCTATGTGATCATGATGTTATGCAAGTTATGCAAGTTATATGCTACATGTTCATGATGTTATGCAAGTTATGCAAGTCATATGCTACATGTTCATGATGTTATGCAAGTTATATGCTACGTGATCATGATGTTATGCAAGTTGTGCAAGTGTTAGGCTATGTGTTCATGATGCTAGTTATGCAAATTGCTATGATAAACATTGATCCATTATGACACCATGTTATGCAAGTTTGGTGTTTGATTATATGCAAGTTCATATATGATATGTTATGCAAGTTTGGTGTTTGATTATATGCAAGTTCATATATGATATGTTATGCAAGTTTGGTGTATGATTATATGCAAGTTCATATAAGACATGTTATGCAAGTTTGGTGTTTGATTATATGCAAGTAACATGTGCAAGTTTACACCTTAGTATGATATGCATACATATGCAAGTTAACCCCTTAGGATGTCATACATACATATGCAAGTTTACCCCTTTGTATGACATAAGTCACTTATGCAAGTTAACCTCTTTATGACATATGTGATTCATGCAAGTTGGGTTGGTTATTTATGCTAGTTGGGTTTGATGCTATATGCATGTTGACACCTTTAAAACCCATGTTGATGCTAATGTTATGCAAGTTGAACCCATTGTATTTGTGATGAATCTTCCCTTTTATGTAATGTTAGCGAATTACGTGGGGAACGATGGGGTTAATATACATGTTAATGAAATGGTGTGAAGTTGGTATGATTATGCATACCATAAAGTGGATGGACATAATTGAGTCAATTATGTACATGGTTAAAATTGGAATTAATTAGGGAAAATTAATTCGAAATATGGGGGTGATTAATTAGGTGTAATTAATCGACTAAGACACGAGGTTGGACCCTTTTGTAGCATAAGACTGCCCGGAACCAACCGGCAAATCCAGCGGCTACAAATGATTGGCCCAACGTGAGAGGTCTTAGGCACAAACTGAATACGTGACAAGTGTAAAGACACGAGGTTAGACTCGGTTATGGCGTAAGGCTGCCCGGACCCGACCGGCAAATCGAGCTGCCATAAAAGATAGTCTAATGTGAGAGGTCTTTACAACGGTTACGTTCTTAATCAATTAAGAAACACTTAACCAGATAAGCATGTAGTGGGGCATGAGGGGTTAAGTGGGTGCCTTGGGTGGCATGTGGAAAAATCTAGTGGTTGCCTTGGGTGGCAATAGAAAATACGATTAAAAATACTTAAACAAAGTGGAACATGTAATTAAACATGATTAAAGGGTTAAGTAAGTGCCTTGGGTGGCATGTGGAAATCAAGTAAGTGCCTTGGGTGGCATGGGAAATCTAGTGGGTGCCTTGAGTGGCAAATAAAATATGATTAGATGACTTAACCAAACTTAAACATGTAAGTGGACATGATTATTCAAAAGGGTTAAGTGGGATGCACTAGATAAAGTGACAAGCTTAGGTGGGTAGCTTGTGGGGGCCCATTTCAACCAGTAACCCATATGTATCTTAGTGGGCTCGACCCATGTCGAGGACGGGACACGCGTACTGGGCTTGACTATAAGAGGCCAAAACGGGTTAGCGGTGGCAACGCAAGTCCAACGGGTTTCATATGCGTGTGTGGACCCGGGCTGGTAGGTAAGACGTTGTTGCATCGTGTAGATATAAGCCGTGCACCGTTGATTGTATCGGGTTGCCACTTTGGGGAGTGATACACCCCACTGTGGGGCCAGCACGGGTATCTACGGTAGGGAGCCGATCGCTTGGGGAGTAGCAGGTACACCTAGTGGAGATAGGGGCAGACGGCACCTATGTAGTCAGCTAGGGGTACAAGAGACTACTATTAAGATTACTAAGTGCAGGGTACACCTAGTGGAGATAGGGGCAGACGGCACCTATGTAGTCAGCTAGGGGTACATGAGACTATTATTAAGATTACTAAATACACTTAGTGGGATCAACCTTTAAGTAGGAATTACCCTTGGGTGGGTAGGTCTGGTGTGGTGCAGTGTAGGAATTACCCTTGGGTGGGTAGCTTGGGTGTGGTGCAGGGTAGTATTTATCCTTGGGGGGATAGGCGCGTCTTTACCGTTATCTTAGTTCATCCTAAGTATAGTTGGCTGCTTAGTGTAGTCATTTATCCCCAGTCGTACCGTACCAGGTTTGTATCATACCCTAATTACTTTAATGATTGTGTTGTTAAAGTTATAGGGCTCACTCAGACTTATGTCTGACCCCATTGTTTTTATCTTTTTCCCCAACCCTTAGGTTCTTAGAGTGGGCCTAGCGCTAGTGGGCTTTGACCAGATTGCTTTATCTCTCTTTTGGAGCTTGGACCGTGATGTAAAGCCCAGCTTATCTTTTCTATTATGGCTATTGGTTATGTAGTGGGATTATGTACTTTTGTTTTATCAAGACGGATATTATGTACTTGACTCTTGTTTATGGTTTTGTGATGTAACCAAACATGTTTTACTTTCCGCTGTAATGAAATGATGTTTAAATTCTCAAGTATTACTTATATCTGTCTTGTTGTAATTTTTCTGTTCTATATTCACTTAAAATACTCCACCGAAGTTAAGGCATTCCCGTGGAGAGTGACCTTAGCGGGTGTGGGGTGTTACACGTGGTATCAGAGCTTAAGGTTACCGGGACAGATAATTTTTTTAGAAAAACTATTTTTCTAAAAACATTTTTGGAAGAAGTATTTTCAAAAACATGTCTTTTAAGAGAAAAGTTTTTGAAAGAAAAGAACATAATCCCCAAGAGCCATATATCCTTCCTTCGATTCTCCGTTTTGAATCTCTTCCTCTTTCTCTTTTTGAATTTCCCCTCCGCGTATAGATGTCTTTTTAAGATAAATAAGGACTTTCGTAGGAAAGACGGAAGAACCACTTCAAGGGACTTAGACGTTTGTCGGGCTAAGAAGATAGTCCAAGGAGGTGGAGGGTTTGCGGGTACCTTTAAGATGGACGAGGGAGGAAGGTTCAAATAGTTATTCGGTAAATAAAGGACGAAACCTCATCGTGGTAGGAGGTCATGAAAGGAGAATGTGAAGGGGAAGGCTAGTTGTTTTGAAGAAATAGGACACCTTATTAGGGTTGTCCAAAGAGGTAAGGACAAAGTACAGGATCTTCTGGAGGGTAGATGTATTCCTTCATGGCTGGTATACCTGATGGGGGTAGGACCATTTAGGTTGAAATTTGGTTCTCTCGATCATCTTGTTTTAATTTTATTCGACTCTGGCGCACCGCACTTGTTTATCTCGTCATTATTAGTTGAGTCACTGCACGTAGACACCAGTCTAGTAGATGATCCCTTGGTTGTTTCAAACCCAATTGGGGGCTCCACTTATTTGTCCATGATATGTTTGGGTTTGAAGATTTCCATACTTAGCGTTGAGTTTAGATGTGATGCTTTTGGGCTTCACGGGCTATGGGTTGATTTTGGGCATGGAATGGTTATCCAGTAGTGGTGCCGTTTTTGATTGTGAAAGGAGAGTTGTTAGGCTCATGACCCGCTTGGGTAACACTCTCGAGATCTCTTGTAATCCCATAGGTTCTGTTATGCTAAGTTATCTTGAATCGCTTGACGCTTCGGTCGAGAGTTTGCGATCTGTTAGAGTGGTCCGGGAATACTCGGATGTGTTTGAGGAGGTGAAGGGCTTACCTCTGAAGCGGGAGATAGACTTCCGGATATGTCTGGTGGACAATGCTAAACCAGTATCTTTACCAGTGCGCCACATGGCTCCTCGTGAGAGGAGGGAACTCCATAAGCGAGTAGGGGAGTTGCTTGAGAAAAGGGGTTCATAAGACGAAGTATATCGGAGTGGGGAGCTCCAGTAGTTTTTGCCACGAAGGCGGATGGGTCCCTCAGACTTTGTGTAGACTATAGAGAACTCAACGAACTCACAAAGAAGAATAGACACCCATTGCCGAGGATTGATGATCTCTTTGATCAGTTGGTTGGCGCCTCAGTGTTTTCGCAGTTGGACTTAGCCACGGGGTTTCATCAGTGGAGAGTGGCTGAGGATAGTATAGAGAAGACTGCCTTTAGGACTCCGGACGGTTTTTATGAGTGGCTTGTGGTGCCATTTGGTTTGACGAACGCCCCCGCATACTTTGTTGATTTGATGAGAAGGGTGTTCAGGGAGTACCTAAATAACTTTGTAGTGGTCTTTGTGGATGACATCTTGGTCTTTTCTAAGAGCGAAATAAGTTTTCATATGTGCTTAATAGGTTAAGCAAAGCCAGTTGTTTGATCAACGGTGGTTTTGGAGCGAGACTGGCAAGGACATCCAGAGTTGGACAAGTGCTTAATTATTTAGTCGTTTTTACTAGTATCATCTCACGTAGGTCGTCTGAATTCGAAGGAGGTATCCCTTGGGTGTTTATCTGATATTGGTTTAGGCCTTTGGGGCTTGCACTTGGGGGATGTCGAGTTCGACTAGGATGGTCTGCGTGAGAGATGGATAGTTGTGACGATTTTGCATGGGAGAATATCCTGGTTTTCTCTAGAAGTGGAGAAAAGCATGCCCTACATCTTAGGGAAGTGTTGGAGACTCTTCGAGCGCATAGTCTTAGGACAACAAAGGTGGATGGAGTTCTTAGCATCCTATGATTTCGAGATAGCGTATACCCCTGGAAAGGGTAAAGTGGTGGCGGACGCCTTAAGCAGAAAAAGGTTGTCCTTGAGTCCATTGTTCGTGGAACGACGAAGCTTGGAATTTATCTCGATGTTTGACTTTAGACCTTCCATTGACTTTGTACCCGGTTTGCTAGCACCCTTAGAGGTCAGACCTACTCTTTTGGGGCGGATTGGCGAGGCACAGCGAGACGACCCACAGTTGGTTGAGTTGGTAGAGAGGCTCATAAGGGGGGAGTCGTCCAGCCATTTGAGTAGGTACACCCTAGACGATAGGGGGTGGTTGCGTAGAGGCGGTAGACTTTGTGTACCGCAAGACGGGGGTTTGAGGAAGGCTATACTTGATGATGCGCATCGTTCTAAGATGACCATTCATCCCCGTGGGGACAAGATGTACCAAGACATGAGGCGAGTTTTCTTTTGGGCCGGTATGAAGAAAGATGTGGCCGAGTATGTCGCTAGATGCTTGGTGTGCCAACAAGTGAAAGCGGAGCAAAAGAAACCTGGTGGGTTGCTTCACCCATTGGAAGTTCCGCAATGGAAGTGGGATAGCGTCTCGATGGATTTTATTGATGGGTTACCGAGGTCGAGGAAGGGTAATACGGGAATTTAGGTTGTGGTAGACAGACTTACTAAGAGCGCCCATTTCATACCCGTGAAGAGCAAGAGGACTGCTCCATGGCTAGCTTCAGTTTACCTTCGAGAGATAGTTCGATTACATGGGGTACCCTATAGCATAGTGAGCGATCGAGATCCTATCTTCACTAGCGAGTTTTGGAAAAATTCGCAAGAGGCGGTAGGGACTCAGTTATGTTTGAGCACCGCATATCATCCTCAGACGGACGGTCAGACTGAAAGGGGGAATCGTGTTCTAGAAGTCCTTTTGAGGCTTTGTATCTTAGATTTTGGAGGTACATGGGAAGAGCATCTTCCATTGGTAGAGTTCGCGTATAGTAACAGCTTTCAGTCTAGTATTGGTATGGCTCCTTTGGAAGTTCTTTATGGAAGGCCTTGTCGATCACCTACATGTTGGTGGGAATCTACGGATAAGATCGTGAGTTTGATGTTGGGGACATGGTCTTTATTAAAGTATCTCCATTACGGAATGTTGTTCGCTTTGGGTCCGTTGGGAAGTTAGCTCCAAGATTTGTAGGACCGTTTCCTATTAAGGAAAGGATTGGACGAATGGCATATAGAGTGGATTTACCCGAGAGACTTAGTGGTGTACATGACGTATTCCATGTGTCACATTTGAGGAAGTGCCTACATGAGACCGCAGAGGTGGTAGAGCCAAGCTTGCTTAGAGAAGTGGAGGTAGAGCGTGATGCGACTATTCGACGAGCTCCTACCCGCATCCTTGGGTCAGAGATTAGGAAGTTGAGAAAAAGAGAGGTTTGACTAGTCAAAGTGCAATGGGGAGAAGATGAGAGCAATGCTACTTGGGAGACAGAAGCGAAGATGCGTTCACTGTACCCATTCCTTTTCGAGGGTATGTCTTTTAACTTCTCCTTTATCGTTTGTCTAGTACTTATCTTATCTTTAGTATGTCCTCTCATTAGTACCTTTGACCTTTAGATAGGGTAAACCTATGGTTGAAACATGTGTTTGAGACATGTTATGTTTGATGGATGCGTGTGGATGCAAGTGGTTGCTAGTGGTTGCTCGTGGATGCATATACACACACTTTAGGCACTAGATCGGCTCAGTCACTTCATATTGCATATTGCATAAAATTGTGTGTAGGTAGCTATATTAATGGATGTATAATGGTTGTGCTATCATATGGATGATGCATTTTGGTGTATGATTGTGCACTCATGTAGAAATAGTATGTGTCGATAGGGTTCTTTCGCATACATATTGGACGCATGGTACTATCATGGTTTGCATTAAGGGGGTCAACTGAATCAGTAGACCGCCTGATTTTGCATTAGACAAGGAACATATACACACACTTTTTGCATATGTTCATACAGCATTAGAAACTTTAAGGACAATGGATGCCAGTGTTTGATGGTTTGAGTAGATGGTTGTTTGGATGGTAGGATACGTTCTTCTTGACTTAGAGATTTCGGAGACGAAATCCTTTAAGTAGGGGAGAATGTAACACCCCGTATGTTGAATAACTTGTTATAATATAAAACAGGGCAGAATTAAATTTTAAAATCTGAATCAGGGGAAACGGGCTATGCCATTGCGTTCGTCTCGGAAAAATACGCGAAATAGAGTCCGAGTTTTCGAAAATCGGAGTCCGTATGACCCAGTTAAGGCCCGAAGAAGTTTTCAGAAAATTCAAACAGATTTAAAATATTCAGATTTCACATTTCAGAAGAGGCAGGAAAATTCCCGCCAGACTGAGGGAGTCGACCCAGGGGTCGACATGGGTGTCGACCACCTCCCTAGGGGTCGACCCAGGGGTCGACCCCCCCTGTCGGTCTGTGTGACCTGAGTGCACCATTTTGGCTTTTGGGCTGGGTTCTGGTGGCTTGTGACGAAATCTGACGGCTCTAACCTAATCTAGGGTTAATCTAAGGGCCTAAACTAAATCCTAATTCTATAAATACACCCTAAGACTACCCTAATTCATACTAAAATTGGAGACAACGTCGTTATGCCGTCAAAATGCAACTTGAAGGAGCCTCCATCAAATTGTAGAAGAAGATGGCTTCTCAAATCAACTTCTAATCAATTCTAGCAACTTAATCTTCTTCATAGGAGTGCTAATCAACAAGTTGTGAGTTTCTATAGCCTTAATGACCAATTGTTGAAATGATTATGATAGGATATAATGAGGTTATGGCTATGAATGTGGATCAATGCAAGATTATGTTATCATATGCTATGTGTTTGTGATGTTATGCAAGTTATGTGCTATGTGTTCATGATGTTATGCAAGTTATGCAAGTCATATGCTATGTGATCATGATGTTATGCAAGTTATATGCTACATGTTCATGATGTTATGCAAGTTATGCAAGTCATATGCTACATGTTCATGATGTTATGCAAGTTATGCAAGTTATATGCTACGTGATCATGATGTTATGCAAGTTGTGCAAGTGTTAGGCTATGTGTTCATGATGCTAGTTATGCAAATTGCTATGATAAACATTGATCCATTACGACACCATGTTATGCAAGTTTGGTGTTTGATTATATGCAAGTTCATATATGATATGTTATGCAAGTTTGGTGTTTGATTATATGCAAGTTCATATATGATATGTTATGCAAGTTTGGTGTATGATTATATGCAAGTTCATATAAGACATGTTATGCAAGTTTGGTGTTTGATTATATGCAAGTAACATGTGCAAGTTTACACCTTAGTATGATATGCATACATATGCAAGTTAACCCCTTAGGATGTCATACATACATATGCAAGTTTACCCCTTTGTATGACATAAGTCACTTATGCAAGTTAACCTCTTTATGACATATGTGATTCATGCAAGTTGGGTTGGTTATTTATGCAAGTTGGGTTTGATGCTATATGCATGTTGACACCTTTAAAATCCATGTTGATGCTAATGTTATGCAAGTTGAACCCATTGTATTTGTGATGAATCTTCCCTTTTATGTCATGTTAGCGAATTACGTGGGGAACGATGGTGTTAATATACATGTTAATGAAATGGTGTGAAGTTGGTATGATTATGCATACCATAAAGTGGATGGACATAATTGAGTCAATTATGTACATCGTTAAAATTGGAATTAATTAGGGAAAATTAATTCGAAATATGGGGGTGATTAATTAGGTGTAATTAATCGACTAAGACACGAGGTTGGACCCTTTTGTAGCATAAGACTGCCCGGAATCAACCGACAAATCCAGCGGCTACAAATGATTGGCCCAATGTGAGAGGTCTTAGGCACAAACTGAATACGTGACAAGTGTAAAGACACGAGGTTAGACTCAGTTATGGCGTAAGGCTGCCCGGACCCGACCGGCAAATCCAGCTGCCATAAAAGATAGTCTAATGTGAGAGGTCTTTACAACGGTTACGTTCTTAATCAATTAAGAAACACTTAACCAGATAAGCATGTAGTGGGGCATGAGGGGTTAAGTGGGTGCCTTGGGTGGCATGTGGAAAAATCTAGTGGTTGCCTTGGGTGGCAATAGAAAATACGATTAAAAATACTTAACCAAGGTGGAACATGTAATTAAACATGATTAAAGGGTTAAGTAAGTGCCTTGGGTGGCATGTGAAAATCTAGTGGGTTGCCTTGGGTGGCAATAGTAAATATGATTAAAAATACACAACCAAAGTGGAACATGTAATTAAACATGATTAAAGGGTTAAGTAAGTGCCTTGGGTGGCATGTGGAAATCAAGTAAGTGCCTTGGGTGGCATGGGATATCTAGTGGGTGCCTTGAGTGGCAAATAAAATATGATTAGATGACTTAACCAAACTTTAAACATGTAAGTGGACATGATTATTCAAAAGGGTTAAGTGGGATGCACTAGATAAAGTGACAAGCTTAGGTGGGTAGCTTGTGGGGGCCCATTTCAACCAGTAACCCATATGTATCTTAGTGGGCTCGACCCATGTCGAGGACGGGACACGCGTACCGGGCTTGACTATAAGAGGCCAAAACGGGTTAGCGGTGGCAACGCAAGTCCAACGGGTTTCATATGCGTGTGTGGACCCGGGCTGGTAGGTAAGACGTTGTTGCATCGTGTAGATATAAGCCGTGCACCATTGATTGTATCGGGTTGCCACTTTGGGGAGTGATACACCCCACTGTGGGGCCAGCACGGGTATCTACGGTAGGGAGCCGATCGCTTGGGGAGTAGCAGGTACACCTAGTGGAGATAGGGGCAGACGACACCTATGTAGTCAGCTAGGGGTACAAGAGACTACTATTAAGATTACTAAGTGCAGGGTACACCTAGTGGAGATAGGGGCAGACGGCACCTATGTAGTCAGCTAGGGGTACATGAGACTATTATTAAGATTACTAAATACACTTAGTGGGATCAACCTTTAAGTAGGAATTACCCTTGGGTGGGTAGGTCTGGTGTGGTGCAGTATAGGAATTACCCTTGGGTGGGTAGCTTGGGTGTGGTGCAGGGTAGTATTTAACCTTGGGGGGATAGGCGCATCTTTACCGTTATCTTAGTTCATCCTAAGTATAGTTGGCTGCTTAGTGTAGTCATTTATCCCCAGTCGTACCGTACCAGGTTTGTATCATACCCTAATTACTTTAATGATTGTGTTGTTAAAGTTATAGGGCTCACTCAGACTTATGTCTGACCCCGTTGTTTTTATCTTTTTCCCCAACCCTCAGGTTCTTATAGTGGGCCTAACGCTAGTGGGCTTTGACCAGATTGCTTTATCTCTCTTTTGGAGCTTGGACCGTGATGTAAAGCCCAGCTTATCTTTTCTATTATGGCTATTGGTTATGTAGTGGGATTATGTACTTTTGTTTTATCAAGACGGATATTATGTACTTGACTCTTGTTTATGGTTTTGTGATGTAACCAAACATGTTTTACTTTCCGCTGTAATGAAATGATGTTTAAATTCTCAAGTATTACTTATATCTGTCTTGTTGTAATTTTTCTGTTCTATATTCACTTAAAATACTCCACCGAAGTTAAGGCATTCCCGTGGAGAGTGACCTTAGCGGGTGTGGGGTGTTACACAGTTCACATTTCATCTCTTGACACTTAACCATTTTTTATTACAAATATTATGATAAAGAAATCCTTCGATTGATGAAGCTTTTCTTAGAACATTGTCCAATTTTTATTTTATTTGTGATTATTTATTATTTTTTGTAGTGTATTAATAGTGAGTGGTCATTTATTAAAAAGGTATTTCTTTTATACTACTTTATAAAATTAATGTATATTTGGCTCCGTAGGAAGCTAAACCAATGAACTGTGAAGGTCAATGAATTGGTGACCATTCTATTTCTTAAGGGTTAAGTGGCATTTCTGATACGCTTTACTATTATATATTGAGTGTAGAATTATCGTATTATCTCACATTTAATAGATTATTTATCTTATTCGTTTGGTTATATATAATACATTGGATGTTATACTTACTAAAACGGTTATAATAACTGTACAATGATGTTATCTATAACTAACAAATGGATAACAAAAAAATGCACACTATTAACTTAGTTGTACACATTTGCAACTTTATAAATAGTATCATCTCATCGGGTTTTCAATCTATTGAATTCTCACAACTTCTAGTTGTTACTAGACTTTTATATATATTGTTCTAATGGTCTACATAGGTGATATAAATATAATCTCACACTAGAAAATGTACTTTTTGGTCCATTACTTTTTAATCTATTCATTACTGGATATTTTTTCAACTATTTACTAATTTAAATTCAACTATATTGATAGTCTAGCTCATACATAAAATGTGCAGCATACCTCTTATAATAATTTGTTTGATCTAAAATATTAGTATTTTACTAGATAGATTTTGTGTGCTACTAAAAGCACCCAACTTTCTTCTTCCTAATACCATGAGTGGTACTAGGAAGTGTAAAACTGGGTGCTTTTAGCACTGCACCACCATGTGAAACTAAAAGCACCCAAATTTACACTTCCTAATACTACTTATGGTATTAAGAAGAAGAAATTTAGGTGCTTTTAGCAGCACTCTAGATTTTAGATTAAGCTATAACCTGACATTGTTGCTAAATAAATTTATTCTAAATTATAGCTTATCCTATAATAAAAGCTACTGTATCTTCATGTGGAGAACCAGAATATGTCGCATACCGTGATACAAAATCATTTTTTTACTAGTATCATAGTAATTTCATGATATTTTGAAACAAAAGCTTCATTTATAGTATACGTGTGTAACTCTTTTTGAGAATGTGAAATGATAATTGGATAAATTCAGCTAATCTTTTATCTTCCCTTAATGTAAAATGTGAACCGTAAAATAGTGATTGTTGTTGCACATAAAAAGTGGTGTTTCTTGTATGGTGAGAAGGAAAAGTAAACTATAGTATTATAAAACATTTATAGGCAGCAAAGACTCAAGGGTTCAGTAAAAATTCACAGTTAATGTAACGACCCGCATTCTATGCATCGGAAGATCATATAATATTTATTTCACTTTCATATGAAGTGGTATGGTCGTGTGACTTTGGGAATGACTACTGGAGTCATTTCACATGTTCACGACTTTTACCAAATTTTAAATGTCCATTTTGCCCATGGAAAATTTTGTTTCACCTATAACTTTTGATTGGTAAAGAGTTTTGACCTGAAACCACATCCATTGGATTCGGATCATGGTTTACCTTTCCGTAGAGTGATCACACTAATCAAACAGACTTACCGTTTAGGAGATATGGCTGAAATAAGATTTGGAAGCTGAAAAACAGCTTAACTGGGTTTAATTAGGTGATTAGTGGATAGGCCCGTAACCCATTTCGGGATTAGGGTTATGGGAGGGATGAAAGGGTTTGGGCAATATTTTATTTCAGTTTTCTAGTCACCACATTCCTCTAACCCTAGTAATGGCCTCCACGTTCTAAATTCATCCCTAATCACATATTAAGCAAATCTACATCAAATCAAGGCGGATTGGCATCAAATCAGAGATAGGGCTGCTGCTATACATAGGAATTCGACCCGAATTAGTGGAGTTTCAGATTTAAGAATTAATTTGTGGCTAAGGTGAATGATTTGCACTTTATTCACTAATTACGGCTAATTAGGGGTGATTAGTGATAATTGTGCATCATAAAAATCTGGAAAAATATGTAAAAATTCTAGAATATTATTTTATGCCTCTGATAGAAATTTTGGTTAATTTGGATTAAGTTTGCTAATCCTATGGTTAAACATGGTTAAGGGGATTAAGGGGAAAATCGTGGATTTTGGGTATGTTTGATCTAAATAACCTATATGCTTAATGTTTTGACCTTGTTGATTGATTACACATGTTATTACTACTGTTTGGAATGTTTCATTATTATTTAGTAAAGCTAGAATGGTTGAAAACGCTGTCGTATGGTGAGAATGGACGATACAAGCTTGCTGGAAATGCTGTAGGAATCCGGTTCAGATCGGATAAGGGGGTCGGATCGGTATAGCCGAACCGAACCGAACTGGGAGTCTAGAGAGAAGGACGAACAGAACCAGAGTGTGGTATCTTCTGGAGCGTGCAAATGAAAGAGGTAACAAGGAAGGCATGATCGGACCGGATTGGAGTAGGGTTGGAGTTTGAATGAAGCACTGAACCGGAGTAGCACCGAGCCAAACCGCTTCAGGGGCACCGAATCGAGCTAGAAGGGGACCACCGAACCGAACCGCACCTTGAGAGACTGAAACAAACCGCACTATAGGAGCTTCACGACCGACCCGAGCTACTGACCATGGAACAAACCAAACCAAGTTCGAGCCTCCACTACTACTACGCGACGACTCTTCTGAAGATCAACTCCAATTCGACCAAAACCCGAGATGCAAAGGAAGTCCAAGTGGGAAGTCATTACTCAGGATCCAGATTGAAACCAACGAGTGAACTTCAAGGGTTGGACTTTGTTGCGGGATGTGTGCAAAGGGGTTATCGGTATCTATAACTTTGATCCACTATTGATGGGAGGGGCATTGACCAGTGTGGCGGGGTCAAAGTTGTATGGAGTCGAACTCCATTAGGGCCACACAAGGGCAAAGTGGTCATAGTAAGGTTTTGATGGAGCTGGCTCCGTCATGGCCCCAAATGGTTCTGGTGATCAAGGCGGTGGATATCGTATGCTTTACGCACTGAGTGAGAGACGTGAGTATGATTGCTATGTTTGATGTTTGCTATCACCATGACACACACACTCCCATTTTCACAACATATGTTATTGTCACCTTAGAGTACTATACATCCTATTGTGCTAACTTTTTGGTTGCAGGTCTAGGTTCAGGTATGATTATGTATACCTATTATTGTTCTGTTTTGCTGCTATCGCTCATACCAGACTTTTGTCTGACCCAGAGTTTTATGTCTCTTCTTATTACTCTGGTTGTTCCTAAATGAGTAGACTAGAGACGGTTAGGTGGTTATGCGCGAGTAGCTGTCCGGAGACAAGCAGGAGGCTTCCACGTACTATTTACACATATTCTCCCTGTGTTTTTGCTGGTCACTACTTTAGCATTGGTAGTGTACCTTTTCCATTTTGCTTTAGAGACAGTATTTTGAAGTGGTAATAATGATGGTTTGGATCATAAGCTATATTTTGGATTCCGCTGCTATGATGATTTAGTTTTCATCTTATGCATTGTTTCGCCTGTTTTATGTCAAGTTATGTAATTATTATATTTTATTCCATGCGCTGTGAGACATACTACAGGTTCTTTGATGATTTACCGTTTCAAACCCTTTTTCTTTGAGGACCATCCCATGTTGGTCGGGCATAGGCATAGCGCATTTCTAGGAAATGACGGCTGGTGCGGGGCGGGCCGTCACACTTGGTATCAGAGCCTAGGTTGCATAGTTAACCTAGGGGAAGACATCAAGGAGAGATTTTGGTTTTCAAAAGTTATATATATACTATAAGTATATCTAAGGATGAAGTCGCACTGCATTGGCACCACTATGGATATGGTTAATCGTTTTCTCTTTACAAATTGAACGATGAGCCGATATATGGGGTGTACGGGTTCAGAGCCAACAATGGGAATGTACCTGATACGAGGAAAATATTTACTACCTTCATGAGGGAGTGCTTAGGGATGTTCAGGGAGTAGTTTCTAATGCTGCTAACGGTGGTGATGCAGTAGTGCAGGCGCCTAAAGCCGATTTTGCCAAGCTTAACAAGGATTATACTAGTCTTGGTAGGAAGCCGTTCCATGGAACGGAATCAACTACGGAAGTTCAGGATTGTCTTGATAGTTGTGAGCGCATCTTCGAGGATTTGGGAATTGATGATGCAATGAAAAGGAAGTTAGCATCACGTCAACTTCAAGGATGGGCTATGACTTGGTGGAATGCTATTAAAGCAGCCACTCTTGAGGATCAAGTTACTTGGAATCAGTTTAAGACTCTCTTTAGTGACAAGTTTATCCCAGCTGCTCAGAAATCAGAATTTTTTAGGAAATTCTTGGAGGTTAAGCAGAATGGTAAGGCAGTCTCGGAATATATTGCTGAGTTCGATACTTTATCGAAGTATGGATTATCTCTTATCGATAATGTCGAGAAGAAGAACGAGAAGATCATAACCGGCTTAGATAAGTACTTAAGGGAAAGACTTATAGACCACATCGATGAGACCTTTGAATCTATTGTGGGAAAAGCATTGAGATAAGAAAGCCTTTACCCTAAGTCAAAGACCGAGGTTGCTATTGCATTTGCAAAAGAGCCAAAACCACAGGCAAGCGGCGGAGGCAAGAATAATTCCTAGAATAAGAGAAAACAGAACCAAACCAAGGATGATCGGAAAAAGAGGGATAAGAAAGATGTAGAGTGCTATAGCTGTGGCAAGAAGGACCACTATGCCAAAGAATGTCGAGCAAAGCCAGCGGATAGGAAGTGCTTCAATTGCAGCCAAGTGGGACATTACAAGGATAAATGTTCGCAACCTCCTAAAGATAAGCAGATTGTGAAAGCATATGCTATCAATGTTGTTTCTTCTTCATCAAATGCCCAACTGCGGCGGAGAAAGGAAAAAGTGTCGTCATTCAAGGTATGCTTTCCTTTTAGGATTTTCATATTCGAGTATTGTTTGATACCGAGGATTCTCATTCCTTCGTATCTAGTGACCTGGTAGATAGGTTGGGATTGGAACCTAAGATTTTCGATAGACCTTTAGTTGTGACGAACCCGATTGGTGGTTTGACTAGCCTTAGTATGATTTGTCGTAATTTGGTCTTATCGAGTCATGGATGCATGTTTGTTTGTGATTGCTTTGTTTTGGGCTTTACTGGGTTTGGCATTATTTTCGAAGTTGATTAGCTCTAAAGGAATGGGGTGGTGGTGTATTGTAAGAGGTCTTCGTTGACCATTAGAGCGGATGATGGGTGGAGGATACTGCTTGGTTGCCCACCTAGTGATGTGGTGATGACTAGTTTTCTAAATTCCCTCGACATCCCGCATGATGAGTTGTCAGATTTGCCTATTGGTAGTGAGTATCCGGACATCTTCGGGGAAGTGACTGGACTTCCACCACATCGAGAGATCGAGTTTCGAATTGATTTAGTGAAAGATGCCAGACCTATAGTGATGCCACTTCGTTGTATGGCACCAAGGGAGCAGCGAGAGCTCGAGGTGCAAGTAAGCAATCTTTTGAAGAAGGGATTTATCCGAAGAAGTGTTTCCGAGTGGGGAGCACCAGCTGTATTTGCTACAAAGGCAGATGGTTCTCTGCGCTTATGTGTTGACTATCGCGAGTTGAACAAGGTGACGAGGAAGAATAAGTATCCTCTTCCATCGATAGATGATCTTGTTTGATCAATTAAATGGAGCAATAGTGTTCTTCCAGTTAGATCTTGTGATAGGTTTTCATCAGCTCCGAGTAGCAACCGAGAGTATATCTAAAACGGCATTTCGGACGCCGTCTGGATTTTATGAGTGGTTGGTCATGCCATTCGGGTTGACCAATGCAACATCATATTTTGTGGATCTTATGAATAGAGTTTTCAGGGATCAATTGAATAAGTTTGTCCTTGTATTCGTGGACGATATCTTGGTTTACTCGAGGATAGAGGAAGAACAAAAGGAACATTTGAGGACAGTGATGGAGGTGTTGAGGAAACACCAATTGAAAGCAAAATTTTCTAAATGTCACTTCTAGAGGAGGGAAGTGAGATTCTTGGGCCATGTTGTCTCAGAGAATGGTATTGTCGTGGATCCTGCGAAGGTGGCTATGGTACAAGATTGGTTTACACCCAAGAATGTAATGGACGCGAGATGTTTCTTGGGGTTAGCTGGATATTATCGTAAATTTATCTAAGACTTCTCCAAGATAGCGGCACCATTATCTCGGTTAACTAAGAAAAATCAAGCTCTTGTCAAGGACGAAAGGTGTGAGAATGCATCTAGGATTCTAAAGGAAAAGTTGATGTGTGCACCAGTGTTAGTCATTCCTAAGGGAAATTAAGAGATGACGGTATATATGGACGCCTGTGGTACCGGGCTAGGTGTTGTACTGATGCAAGGAGGTAGGGTTGTAGCTTAGGCTAGTCAGCAACTAAAACTGCATGAGAAAAGATACCCTACCCATGATTTGGAGTTGGCAGCGACCATATTCGCCTTGAAGATGTGGAGACATTACCTCTTGGGAGAAAGATTTGAGTTGTTTATCTATCATAAGTCATTAAAATATCTTTTCTCTCAGAAGGATTTAAATCTCCATCAGCAAAGATGGTTAGAATTCTTGGCTTCATATGATTTCAATACCGCATACACACCTTGGAAAGGCAATGCGGTAGCTGATGCATTGAGTAGGAGACATGCCAGTTTGGGGGCTATGTTTCTGGAATGGAAGCAACTAGAGTATATTGCAGGATATGATTTTAGGCCTAAGTGCGAACTAGATTTAGAAATGTTAGCAAGTTTGACGATCAGACCAACTTTGATTGAGCGGATTGTTCCAGTCAGAGGGACAATCCTAATCTATTGGAAATCATATCCAAATTAGAGATGTGTATCGACGGTGAGGAGATGAACATGTATGGACTTGAACGAGAAGGATGGTTTCGAAAGAATGGGAGATTAGTTGTATCCAATGTTAATGGATTGAGAGATGAAGTGCTTAGAGAGTGTCATCACTCAAAACTGACTATACATTCTGGTGGTAACAAAATGTATCGAGACATGAAGCATACCTACTACTGGGAAGGGATGAAAAAAGACGTTGGGAAGTTTATATCCAAGTGCATGTACAGCCAATTAGTTAAAGCCGAGCAAAAAAAGCCTAGTGGTTTGTTACAACCATTGGTAATCCCCGAATGGAAATGGGAACAAGTCTCGACGGATTTCATCGACGGTTTACCAAGAACTAGATCAGGTCATGATAGTATTTGGGTGATTGTGGATCGATTGGCCAAAAGTGCAAGGCTTATACCAATCAAGTCGAATAGAACTGAAGCTAAGTTAGCGGAACTGTATATGAAGTGGGCAGTGAGATTTCATGGAGTACCTAAAGGTATTTTAAGTGACTGAGATCTGTTGTTCACTAGTGGGTTTTGGAAGAGCTTACAAGAGGCTTTAGGGTCAGGATTACATCTCAGTACCGCATACCATCCTCAAACCGATGGTCAAACGGAGAGGATGAATCGTGTATTAAAGGATCTCTTGAGGACTTATATATTGGATTTTGGTGGATCATGGGATGACCATTTGTATTTGGTTGAGTTCGCATATAACAATAGTTATCAATCCAGTATTGGTATGGCTCCATTAGACGCTTTGTATGGAAGACCGTGCAACTCCCCATCACGTTGGTTGGAATCCGGTGAGAAATTTGTGCTTGGACCAGATGTAATAAGATAAACTTCAGATAAGATCAAGGTTATTCAATAGCGAATGAAGACTGCCCAAGATAGGCAGAAGAGTTATGTTGTTAAAAGATGAAGAGATTTCTCTGTTAAAGAGCGTGATTCGATTTGGTAGGAAAGGCAAGTTGGCAGCAAGATTTGTTGGTCCATTCCTAGTTCTCGAGCAAGTTGGGAATTTAGCATATAAATTTGGATTGCCTGATAAGATGGCGGGAGTTCACAACGTATTTCATGTTTCCCAGTTAAGGAAATTTGTGCATGATTCTGATATGACTATTTCACCAGATCAGTTGGATGATATTGAAGTGGTATCTGAGGCAGTTGGGAGCCACATAACGATTCGTATTATCGGACATGATACGAAGCAACTTCGAAGAAAGATGGTGAAACTAATCAAGGTCTAGTGGGGTGGTAATGAGAATGACTATACTTGGGAAATAGAGGAGAACATAAGGAAGTTGCATCTGGAACTCTTTACCTGGTAAGATTTTATTAGCACTATAATTATTCGGCATGCTAGGATAAGCCTATTGTGTTTATTATGTATGTTTGATTGCTGCAAATGGTTGATAGGCATGCGGGACCCATTGTCGTTTTCTTAGTTAAGGAATTTCGGGGGCGAAATTTCTTAAGGGGGGAGAGTGTAACGACCCGCATTCTACACATCAGAAGATCATAGAATATTTATTTCATTTTCATATGAGGTCGTATGGTCGTGTGACTTTGGGGAACGCCTATCGAGGTCATTACCCATGTTCACGACTTTTGCCGAATTTTAAATGACCATTTTGCCCTTGGTGAATTTTGCTTCACCTATAACTTTTGATTGGTAAGGAGTTTTGACCTGAAACTACTTCCATTGGATTCAGATGATGGTTTACCTTTCCGTAGAGTGGTCATATTAATCAATCGGACTTACCGTTTGAGAGATATGACTGAAAAAAGGTTTGGAAGGTGAAACATATTAACCGGGCTTAATTAGGTAATTAGTGGTTATGCCCATAACCCATTTCGGGATTAGGGTTATGGGAGGGCTGAGAGGGTTTGGGAAACATTTCATTTCAGTTTTATAGCTGCCACAAACATTCCTCTAACCGTAGTAATGGCCTCCACGCTTTAAATTCATCCCTAATCACTTCCTAATCACATATTAAGCAAATCTACATAAATCAAGGCGAGTTGGCATCAAATCAGAGATAGGGCTACTACTATACATATGAATTCAACCCAAATCAGTGGAGTTCCAGATCTAAGAATTTATTTATGGCTAAGGTGAGTGATTTGCACTTTTATTCACTAATTACGACTAATTAGGGGTGATTAGTGATAATTAGCGAAATTATGCATCATAAAAATCTGGAAAAATATTATAAAATTCTAAAATATTATTTTATACCTATGATAAAAATTTGGGTTAATTTGGATTAAGTTTTCTAATCCTATGGTTAAACATGGTTAAGGGAATTAAGGGGAAAATCATGGATTTTGGGTATGTTTGATCTAAATAACCTATATGCTTGATGTTTTGACCTTGTTTATTGATTACACATGTTATTACTACTATTTGGAATGTTTCATGGTTATTTAGTAAAGTTATAATGGTTGAAAACGCCGCCGTATGGCGAGAATGGACGACACAAGCTTGTTGGAAATGCTACAGGAATCCGGTTTGGATCGGTATAGCCAAACCGAACCGGACTGGGAGTCTGGAGAGAAGGACGAACCAAATTAGAGTGTGGCATCTTCTAGAGCCTGCAAATGAAAGAGGCAACAAGGAAGGCTGGATCGGATTGGATTGGAGTAGGATTGGAGTTTGAATGAAGCACTGAACCGGAGTAACACCGAGCCGAACCGCTTCAGGAGCATCGAACCGAGCTAGAAGGGGAGCACCAAACCAAACCGTACCTTGAGAGACCAAACTGAACCGCACCATGGAGCTTCACGACTGACCCGAGGCAATGACCACGGACCAAACCGAACCGAGTTCGAGCCTCCACTACTACTACGCGATGACTCTTCTGAAGACCAACTCCAATTCGACCAAAACCCGAGATGCAAAGGAAGTCCAAGTAGGAAGTCATTACTCAGGATCCAGATGGGAACCAACAAGTGAACTTCAAGTCTTGGACTTTGCTGTGGGACATGTGCAAAAGGGTTATCGGTATCTATAACTTTGATTCACTCTTGATGGGAGGGGTTTTGACTATGGACCAGTGCGGTGGGATCAAAGTTGTATGGAGTCGAACTCCATCAGGACCCCCAAGGGCAAAGTGGTCATAGTAAGGTTTGGATGGAGCTGGGCTCCATCATGGCCCTAAATGGTTCTGGTGATCAAGGCGGTGGATATCGTTTGCTTTATGCACTGAGTGAGAGACGTGAGGATGATTGTTATTTTTGATGTTTGCTATCACCATGACATGCACACTCCCATTTTCACACCATATGTTAGTGTCACCTTACATCCTGTTGTGCTAACTCTTTGGTTGTAGGTCCAAGTATGATTATGTATACCTATTATTGTTCTGTTTTGCTGCTATTGCTCATACCAGACTTTTGTCTGACCCAGAGTTTTATGTCTCTTCTTATTACTCTAGGTGCTCCTAAACAAGTAGACTAGAGATAGGTTAGGTGGTTATGCACAAGTAGCTGTCAGGAGACGAGCAGGAGGCTTCCACGTACTATTTACATATATTCTCGCTGTGTTGTTGCTGGTCACTACTTTGGGCATTGGTAGTGTACGTTTTCCATTTTGCTTTAGAGATAGTATATTGAAGTTGTAATAATGATGGCTTGGATAATAAGCTGCACTTTGGATTCCGCTGCTATGATGATTTAGTTTTCATCTTATACACGGTTTCGCCTGTTTTATGTCAAGTTATGTTATTATTATATTTTATTCCATGCGCTGTGAGACATACTACAGGTTCTTTGATGATTCACTGTTTCAAACCCTTTTTCTTTGACGATCGTCTCATGCTGGTCGGGCATTGGCATAGCGCATTTCTAGGGAAATGTCGGCTGGTGCGGGGCTGGTCGTCACAGTTAATTTACAGTGAGAATCGATGAACATATAATACATGTGTAATACATTATCAAAGCACAACTCAAGGCTCCAGTAAATGCTGGCAATGAGCATAGGTAGTAAAGATTTAAATTTTTTTAGGAAATAAAGTATATGTACTGGCAGAAGGAATTACAATAGAAAACTATGAGACATGCATATGAAGTATATATTGTGATGGCAATCTTCATGGAAAACAATTGTATCATTGCAAAAAAATAGTGATGTGGCAAGTGTTAGAGATATGGATAAGATATGTTGCCTTTATTTGGTTTTGCATCGAATACCATTTTGTATTTGGTTTTGTATTGATTTGAGTCTATATTTGGTATAGAATTATTAATTATAATTTACCCAAATATATGCTGTATAATATGCTTATCTAAAATGCTCTTTTATATAAGGAAAAACCATGTATAAATAGTGGCAAGGTCTAGCATTGTAAATCAATCAAGTATCTTTTATGATTAATCAATCAAGTAATCAATAAAAATGTAGCCTTCTAATTGTTTTACCATTTAATCTCTCTCTTTTCTATATCAAATTCTAATATGGTATTAGAGCAAGGTTAAAGAAGGATGTTGGATCTAGATTAACCCTAGAAGGGGTTAATATGGTTTATTACAATTTATTGTTGAGTTCAAATCTTATAGGATATTAAAATAATAATCAGAACAGATAGAAAAGAGAATATAAGTGCAAAAAGTAAATGACACACCGATATACCCAGCTTTGGCTGCTGCATTCCTAAGGTTTCTACTAGGTAATAGAACATATCCCACTTACAAGACTATATAAACTCGTGAACCCCTTGCTCCTATTCTAATCCCACGCTAAAAACCCTAGACGGATCTATATCACCTAGATCAAATTTTCCCTTAGTTACAAACACGTAGCTAATATACCCGAGTTTTTACAGACTCTAGTAGACTGCCTAGATTTTACAGACTCTAGAATACTAATTCGGATTGGTTTACAAATGAATTAAAAAACAAATCAAAACACTTAAAATAAAAGAATAAAATACCCCTTATTCACTAGACAAAACTAGGCTGGCCCATTTCTTTATCTTTGCCCCAATCCTTTTTCTTTTGAAATAAAAATGGTGACTTGGCGATTAGGGTTTTCAATCTTGCTCCAAATCGCGGCGCTTGAATTGTTGATGTGTTTTGATTCTCTTATGAACTTCGAGTGCAGTTTTCCTTCGTCTGTCGATTTGGCTTGGCTTCCAATCGAAATCGATTGTAAGTAATTTAATTTGAATTCTCTGTATGCTCTTTGATTTATTGCTGTGAATTTCGATTTTGATTTTTCAACCAAAGACGATGAGGAATAGGCGATAATAAATAGGGTTTAGAAACCCTAGGATCATACTCTGATTTCGAATATGGCATGCCTTGATTTGTTGTGTTGCCTCTTTTGGTTCCCTCGGTTGAAATTGGACTTGATGACTTTCTGGAAATACAGAATTTGATTTTCTGGACTTTAAAAACGATATTAGCATTTGTGGAAACTATTTAAAAAAAGATTTATTTCCAGAACTATTATCATAAAATTTGTAGAATTAAAAAACTCGTGTGATTGCTGCTTGATATTTGTGGCCTGATTCCTTTACACAATTCTTGCGTGATTTCTGGACATTGAAATTGCATTTTGAATTTGATTACTTTCCAAGAATGATTTGTCAATTTATTTGATGAATATTTGTGAGTTGTTCATGTTCCAAAAATTCTTGCTTATTACTGGAAAACATTTACTTCTTCCCTAAATCTGTGCTTTCTGAAAATCTTGCTTGATAAATAATCTGGAAACCACTTGTTTTCTTGCCAAAATGATTTGTCCAATACTGTAAAAAAATTAAATCTTGATTGCTGAAATCTTGTATGCTCTGTCATGCCATTTCTGGAAAACTATAAACATTGAGAAATTTCCAAGTCATCCTTGCCACATCATCGAACTGCTTAACTTGTATGTACATGCACATGTATGTTCACTGGGTTTTATGCCTTGTGTTGTGTAGCTGCACCTAAATATTGTTGCACTGTTTCACCAGTTCTTGAATTGCTTGTGCACATTGTTCATAATGCTGCATCATATTCTTGTTGATTTCATACCTACTGATTGTTGGTCTAGACATTTAGTAACTGCTTTTTTGCATTAGAGTTGCCATGCCATGTTGATAAAATGTTGCACTCATTAGTTGTTAGTCTGCTTGTTTGAAAGCTTGACTGCCTCCATGTTACTTGGCACTCATAACCTTTGGGACTGTTTCATGTTTGAATTTTGCACTGTTATATATAAAGCCATGTATATACATATACACTTGGCTTGACTATGTCCATCACTTGATCATGCTACCGTCTGTGCTGGACTGTTTTTCTCACTTTGGTAACTGTATGTATGCTTGGCCATATAGTTTGCTATGCTCACATGAGAAAATTTGCTTATGCTTTATCACCCTGTCGAACTGCTTATGCATGTATGTATTTGCTTGAACTGGCTTTCCTTATGTATACTCATGCGGCCTTGTATAAGAATTACTTGACAATGTGTCACTGTTTCATTTGTCTGCATTTGTTGCTCTTGCTATCCCATTTGCAAACGTATGAGTTCGTACTCCATGTTATTGTGCACTTGGACTGGCTTGATCAGTTGCACTTGCACCATATTACATTCATTTGCATTTCCTTAAACTTGGCTTGTAGGCTGCCATGATATTGTACTGGGTCGAGCTTGGTCTTCATGGCCACTCCTCTGTTGCTCGCAGTCAGTGTATCCCATGTATACATATATGTATATATACATGTATGTGTATATATGTGTGTGTGTGTGTGTATATATATATATATATGTGTGTGTGTGTGTATGTGTGTGTGTGTGGGGCTTCATATGTGCATTGTTATGTGTTCATGGATACTTGCGACATAAAAATGTTGTCAAGCTTCGCCTAACACATCATATCCGATATATATGTCCCATTTTGACCCTATTACCCTTGCGCAGAAATACGTGAATATACATATACATGTATGTGTATACATGTATAGTGCGCGTGCAGTGTATATATATATATGTGTGTGTGTGTGTGTGTGTTTGTATGAGCACTAGAGACATATACGCATATCAAATCAAGTCATGAAAAATGATGAGAAACACACCAAAATTCTGAGGCAAATAAATTTTAAAAATTAAAATTATATTTGCTAGAATATAAAAATATTTCTGTTCCAAATTACTCTGTGTGTGTTTCTGTGACAGGTAAGCGGAAGACTGGACTGACTGAGATGCTGTGAAGACATAAGGCTGAAGATAAAGGACAAGATTGTGTCAGTATATGAGAGAGTGACAATATATGAGTGCATGTATCATTATATATGAGTTTGTACAACAATGTGAAATACAACAGTGACAGAGTGTTGTAGTAAGGAACTGTGTATATAAAATTGACATTGAAATGTATTGCTGAGATGTACAAATAGTGGAGTTGTAAAAATTGTACTGTTTGAATGTAGAAATAATATTATATTTCAATAAAATACTTTTTGAATGTTAAGATTCTTGTGCAGTAGTATTTTATTTGAATATACATATTATATTTTTTTCTGTGATGTAGTATAACAGAACAAATACAGACACATTTACAATAATATATATTTGTTTGTAATCATTAAACAAAAGTCATAGCATTGTTATATACAACTATCTCCCCCTTTAGATGATGACAAACAAATAATAAGATTTAGAAATATAATAAATGTGTTTGACAGTGAATTGTTGAACTCCTCTCCCTACAACAGAACTCCCTCTAGATATGTGTATGAGTGAAAAGAAAATATTGAATAAATTTTCAATATTAAAATATTTATAGAATATTCACTCATAAATCTCAATCAGTCATACAAAAATCATAATATTCTAAGAGCTGGTGACAAATTTCATATTGTAGAATGATGGATTTACGATGAAATTTATATAAATGGAGAGAGTTTTAAAACAGATGATTTCCAATTATTTTCAAAAGAAATCAGCACAAAAATAATGATGGATTTGGACAATTATTATAAATTCAATTCAAGTGACAAAATCAAATAATCTCAAATCCCAATAGCTATCAATCAACAAATCATCATATTCCATAAAATATTATCACATTTCACAAATTAGAAAATGGATTGATAGGCCGGTTTTTACACACCAAGGAGAATTTCATTTAAAATTTATTTATTTCCTTTTCTTTTAATTTAAGAGCACACTGACCACGGATAACTAGATCATGGACTTTTAAATGAGATCAGTTGCAGCTTAAATATAAGTAGTCTCTTAACCATGCATGACCAGAGCTTGGATTTTTAAATGAGGTTATAGAAACACATATGGATATTATATTTTTATTATTTTCAGTTTCAAAAAGAAAAATTCCTTAGTGTATAAAACCAACATTGATGATAGAAATGTGGTAGAGGCACAAATGGTTGTGAAATAAATTTCTAAATTAATCATATTATGAAATATGCTCAACTGTACTAGGATTCTTGTAAATTTTCAATTATCACTGATTCTGAAAAATAATATTGTCCCATTTCCATCATAAATATTTCCACTGTTTATTTAAGATAATTTTAAAAATAATAAACTCTCCGTATCAATATAAAATCACGATGGATGATAGAATGATGATAGAAATAGAAGTTGGTTGTGAAATAACCGCCAATTTAAAGATATTATAAATATTGTTCAATCAACATGAAAATTTAAATAAAATTTCCTCTTGTTGTGAAACATACTGTAGTCGCAATTCATCACAATTTCGAAATTATGATAATAATTTTGATGAATTCTAAATAAAGCTCAATTTGTTTATTGATTTCAATTTATGAATAAATAATCAATAAATGATTTTAAAATTGAAAAATCAATTACAAGAGGGAATTTAAAAAGATTTATACAAGTCAAGAGAAATTTAAAGAAAATTATACAAGATGAAGATCAGGATAAAAAATCAAAACAGATGAGAAAGAAAAATTCAAAGAACTTCTAATACCACTTGTTGTCTCTGCTAATGGGGATTTTAATACCACCAAGGTGGCTATCAAAGATACCTCAGAGAACAATAACCAATCAAAAAACCCAAGCAATTTAATCCAATAATTCAGTTCCATCAATCAGAGCAGCAAGACAAATCAACCAGAGCAGCAAGACAAATCTAAAATAAGTTTCATAAGAAAGTTTTTTAGAAAATTTTCAACAGGACTAAGAAGTCAAGTCATGATCCAAGATTTAAAATAACGGTTTATTTGAAATCACTTGAAGGCAAGTGAAACTTCAAGATTTAATGAATCGATCACACAAGATTTTTAATTTCTAAACCCAAGGAGTGTGTGAGATTCAAGATTTTAAACAATATCAAATGATTTCAAACAAAACAATATCCAAGTAAGTGACCATGATTTCAGAATGAATTTCAGGATGTAGCACAAGAAAGATTTTCAATTCAGAGAAGTTAACTCAACCACAAAATCTTTGAATCTTTTATCAGAGCAGCAAAAAACATTTTCAAAGCAATTTCTTTTATCAGATCAGTACAACAAACAATTTCAAAGAAGTCTTGTCAAGAGAATTTTTCAGTGATATTTCTGGCTGTCATAGAAGATGATTCAGACCCAAGATTAAAAATATAGCTTATTTTTAATCATTTAAAGGAAGAAGAAAATCTCAAGATTTAATGAATCGATCACAATATATTATAAATTTCAGTTCCAAGCTTTGTGGGAGATTCACGAATTAATAATTTCAAACAAACAAATATTCAAATCAAATGATCATGAAATAACAGTGAGTTTTAAGACCAGGTTTTCAAAGAATTTTTCACAATTATTTCTGACAAACACAAGAGAAATTTCAGAATATTTATATCAAGCTTGAGAGATAATCATGATCCAAAATTAAAACAGTTTATTTGAAATCACTTGAATAAATGTAAATTTTGAGATATAAAGAATCAATCACACAAGATTAATAATTTCAAATCTATGAGGTGTGTGAGATTCAGAACATCAAAAATTTCAAATGATTTTAAACCATTAAATATCCAACCAAAAATGATCATGAATAAAAAGATCTCTTGATGTGTAACAGAAAGATTCAAGTTAAAAAAATTTAGTTTAGAAATAATCAAGCCAATCCAAAAATCAATGAAAATTTCACAACTGAAAAATAGTAGTGTGTTGTAATGAGTATGGTATTTCAAGCCTTTCCAAAATGAATTAGAAGAATCTCAAAACAGCTGAGGCATGTGAAATTTCATTAATTTTAGATCTTCAAATAATTTAGAATTCAACTTAACATTGTTCAAGATACAACACGAATGCTTCGGTACTGTTAGGAATTCAAAAAAAAAATAACTTAAAACAATTACAGATATATATACAAGTTTAAATTCAAGATATGGAAATGATTAAAACATCAGAGTTTTATGCAGATGAAGCGAATTTCCAAAAGATCACGAATTCTGCAATTTGAAATAAAGAAAGACCAGAATAAAAAATAATAATATGGTAGTGACAAATCAAATCAGGAAAATCAATTAAACAGAAGAAGTAGAAGGAGGAATAAACAGAAAAGAAAATAACGAATATTAACAAAGATGAGTCTATAGATCATACCTAAATTCAGTTTATGCAAATGAATCTCTAATGCAACAATCTCGGCTAAGGAACTGTGAATAATTCAATGATATGAAGCAGTTTGAATTCAGTTTCTCTTTCGCAAAGCAGTTCTTAGCCTCCTCTGGTACCTAACAATTTAGAGGATTGAGTGGTCTAAATTTTTTTGTAAAACCACTCTGAAATGTGTTCACGACTTTAGGTACCCAAACCTGTTTATATAGCAATCCATTCGAATCTACCTTTGGGCCTTTAGGAACCCAGATCTGTTTGAATTTAACAAAGCCCGTTTTATTTTCTTTTGGGGTCCAAAGACGTTTAATTAAATTGTTATAAAACAAATTCAAATCTCGTTTATGATTTAAAAATCCTTTGAAATTATCATATTTAAAATTTTTGTATCGATTTCAAATCAGTTTGAAGAATTTTTAAAAACATTTGTGTTCACGTTTTCAAAAACATTTATTTTCTAAAAGCCAATACCAAATTTATTTCCAATAGGAACTTGATTTTGCAACAACATATTTAACGATTTTTCCCCATTAGAGAATTTTTCAATAGTTGATTCTAATCGTTGAATTTTGATTTTTAAGATCACTGTTTTCTTTGATTAAATCTGAACAGTGATTATTAGTGATCTTTCTTTCAGATTCAAGTAATTTGATTTCGGCTTGAGATTCAGAGATTTCAAATTTAAGAAGTTTTGCTTTCCTAACTCAAGTTTTTCAAAATTCTTGAATTTCACAATTTCACTTTCTAACTCTTTCGAAACCAAATCAGTTTTAAATAAGCTTTCTTTTTCAGCAATTTCATGTTTGGAATTTTTGGTAGACTTAAAAATTTCAAATTCCTTTTGTAGAAATTATTCGAACTTAATAACTCAATCTCGTTCTCTTTTAGGATAATTATTTCATTTTCAAGCTTCTGAATATATTTTTTGAGATGAACGAGATTGGTTTTCAATTTCAAACAATTTTTACAATCAGAATTTTCAAATTTCCTAACGTTTTCAGGCTTTAATTCCAAATCATGATTTTTGCTAGTCAGCTCAAGAATTTTGGATTTTAAAGATTTGTTTTTTTGATGGAGATTGTCAATAGTTTTCTTTAAATCTGCACATATATAAACTAAATTTTCATAAGAAATTTTTTCTGTCTCATCGTCTATTGAGTCTCCTTCTTCTGATCCATCTGAGTTTTTATCTGAATGACCTATCAAGCATAGATCTGAATCTGAGTTGACTTTCAGGAGTTTTGAGCAGCTATTGTCAATTTGTCCATACTTCGTATTAAGAGTGTTCCAGATTTCCTGCGCAGTTAAACAATGTGAGATAAGGCTATATTGGACATCATTAATATAGGAATATAAAATATGAATAGTACGAGAATTAAACTCAATATCATTCCTATCTACCAAGTCATATCCATTAATAATAGTCTCCCAACATTTAGTATTAACAGATTTTAAATAGGACTCCATTTCTGATTTCCAATTTAAAAAATCTGTACATTAAAAATAGCTGGAATATGACTAGACTGACAACTAGGAAACACCATTACTCTAGAGTTAATAGAAAACCTGCTTTGGTATTAATTGTTGGATCTAGATTAACCCTAGAGAGGGGAGGGGTGTGAATAGGGTTTATTACCATTTATCGCTTAGTTCAAATCTTACAAAATATTAAATAATAACCAGAACAGATAGCAGTGAGAATATAAGTGCAGAAAGTAAATGACACATAGATATACCCTGATTCAACAAAATCCTGCCTACTACTGCATTCCCAAGGTTTCTACTAGGTAATTGAACAGATCCCGCTTACAAGACCATGTAAACTCGCGAACCCCACGCTCATATTCCAATCATACACTAAAAACCCTAGACTGATTTATATCACCTAGATCAGATTTTTCCCTTAGCAACAAACCCGTAGCTAGTATACCCTAGTTTTTACAGACTCTAGAAACTAATTCAGATTGGTTTACAAAGGAATTAAAAAACAAATCATACACTTAAAATAAAAAAAACCCTTATTCACTATACAAAACTAGGCCGACCCATGTAAAAATCAGAATCAATTTAAAAAATTTATTTTAGCAATTTTAGTGAATTTTGAATATTTAAAATGATTTATTTTAAATAATAACGATTAGAAATTTATTTTGAATAGAATTAGTATGTATAAATTTATTTAAATCGAAGTTAGAATAAAAAAATTTATTTTAGTTATAAAACGAGTATGAAATGGCGCGTTAGTTTAAAAATTCGATTTCAAATTTCAAATGAATGTACAAGATTCAAAATAAATCGGATTTCAGTAAAACCAGAAATATTTGAATCTGTTTGAAAATATCTTTCCAACGAGTGTCAAAAATTCAGATTTCATAACGGGAATAAAAAGGTATGTCCAGTTGAAAATTCAGAATAGTTGCTATGGAATTTTATATAATATATAGCCCTTAAAAATAGCGATTTTGCAAACCACTTTGGTTGGATCCGGAATGTCAAGTTATTACTAGATTCCAATTTTCATAATTTTTGGAATTAATACATGAGCGTGGTGAATTTAAATGTGTTTGGTCAATTTAGTTTGAATTTAATCGACTGGAAAATAACCGTTTTTCAAATGGTCTCCAAACTCGACGAAATTAGTTTTATTAGGACCGTATCGTTCAAACATAGCTAGATTTATTTTTTCGGGAATTTTTGGAGTCTGTATGTGGCCCTAGTAAATTAAAATGTGCGTTTGAATTTAAAATATAATGATTCATATTTTAAATTTAGCGGAAATTGATCGTAACAGCCGAACTGGGTTATAAAACATATCCCATTATGTTCGAAATGGGGGTAATTAGCTAGGGGCGGCAGTTGTTGGGATTCGTGGTGTTAAACAACTAATTGATGAATTATAATATTATTAAACAATAAAATAGAATATATATTATACCCCCTTTCTTTTTCTCCCAGAACCAAGCACTCCTCTCCCTCCTCTGTCGTTCCTAACTCCGCACCTCCCCCATTTCGATTTCCACCGCCTTCCGCCTGGCCGCGATTCCCCCCTCTCCGACCTCCGATGGCGGTGCACCCCCCCAAGCCCCTCCTCTCTACTCGCTCTCCTCCTCTCTCCTCTTCCACGAAGACCCAAGCACCCCAAACCCTATAACTCCACCAACAACCACCATTGCCTGCGCCGCTACCCACTGGCGCATCCCCACCTCCAACGACCAGCGACAACGGCAGCGAACTCCCCTGCAAAAGAAAGGTAAATAAAATTTACTTTTATTTTAGTTTCTTTTAATTACTTATTTTATATAATACTGAAATATAAAATGATGATTTTTATATAGGAATTAGATTTTTATCTTAAAAAGATTAGATTTTTATCTTAAAAAGATTAGATTTTTATATTTAAAAAAAATTAGATTTTTATATTTAAAAAGATTAGAATTTTATATTTAAAAAGATTAGATTTTTATATTTAAAAAATTAGATTTTTATAGAGAAAAGAATAGATTTTTAAAATAAAAAGATTTGATTTTTAATTATGCAAAAATATGATTTTTATAATAAGAATATCATATAAAAATATTATTTTTATTATAGGAGTAGAGATATAAAAATATAATTTTTACAGGGTGCGCTTCTTTCAGGTCCCTATTAGGTTTCAAAATTAGGCTCACATCCGGTCATAAACTTATTATAAATTAGGTCCCTATTTTTCAAAAATAGGACAAAAAAATAAAAAAAATTACGTAAATTCATAATAAAATAGAAGAAGTACACGAGAAAAAATCAGTTGGAAAAACATTCAATAAACATGTCAAAATCAAAAAATACAAAAAAAAAAGCGAAATGCAGCAAAATGCATCGAGCCATGCACATATTTCACATACCTGCATACCATATATGCATTTATTACAATTCTACGTCGAACAGCAGCATAAATGCATACATGTATGCAGATTTGTGAAATAAATGCATCTTCTGATGCAACTATTCAAAATGGGCATATAAAACATGCATACTTGTATATGTGCATACAAGTATGCAGTTAAGCATAAAAAATACATACAAGTATGCACATATTGCGTTGCCTACGACCTTCATCATATTCTGGCATACTAGTATGCAGTTATTCTCAATAACTTCATACTTGTATGCAATTATTCAGTAAGCGTTCACATATTTTTTTACATGTGTATGCAGATAGTTGCAAACATGTATGCAACTATTGGCAAAAGTTGCATACATGTATGCAACTTTTTTTTTGTTTGCGTGAACTTCTGGTGAAGTTTCCAGAATTTATGATTTTTTTTATGCCAGAGCGCATTTTATTTTTTGTTCAAAAGAGAAAACCGTGAAGGGACAAGTCAAAAAGGCGGAACCTGCTAGAAAAGTTGGGCGGCATCTCATTTTTAGGGACCGGAAAAGTAAGTGATACTTTGGGTGGATGTGGCGTGAATTAAGTTTCATTTTAGGGATGTGTCCCTAATTTTCACATTTTTATATATGAAGTAGCATTATAAAGATATGATTTTTATAATATAATAGGGGTATAAAAATATTATTTTTACATACGTAGTAGAGATAATAAAAATTCGATTTTTATTATACATAAAGCGAAATAAAAATTCGATTTTTAGATAGAGAAAATTATTCGAGTTTTAGTTATATAAAAATATGATTTTTATTATATATATATATATAGCGATATAAAAATGCGATTTTTAAATATATAAACATCGTACTAAAAATGTGATTTTTTACTATGAGCAGCACGGAAAAGATGGCGTTGGAATTTCGGGCGAATCCAAACAGTTCAGAAATTCAAAAATAAAACTGGAAGAGTGGATCCCAATGTGAGAACTTCTCACTCTAATTTATATTCTAGTTAAATATATATACTAAGATGCAGACGGTGCTTAGTAGCACCCGACACCTTTGTTTGAAACCATATTTGTTTGGTTGATTGGTTTATTTGTTTGAATTTCATTTGGGAAGTGAATTGAATTGATTAGAATTTGGTTTGTATATGGCGCGAGCCATTATTAGGCGAGGGATAAGGCTAGACCTTATTCCAGTTCTTGCATCGCGCCGTTATGCTGCCAAAATTTTCTAAAAATGTAGAACAATAAAAATTTCATTTTTATTGTATAAATGAACTGTATAAAATATTCATGAGTTGAAATATATATTTTATAGTTAAAAATATAATTTTTAACGTGTATATGAATGAAAATAAATATTTATTTACAAATCGGACGATTTGTTTACGTACACTCATTTGACTGATATGGATTGGGATGATATATTTTACACATCACCCAACTGCACAAATAAAATCAGTGTGTGTTGATTGAAACCCCACACGGGTATTGGGATGATATTTGACATACACTAATCCCAATTGTTTAATTGTATGTCAATCGATTGGTTGACAGGCTGTTATAAGCGTTGATTATTTATATTTAACGCTTATGCAGTTGTGTAATGTAACACCCCACGTCCATTAATGTCACTCACAAAGGGAATGCATTAACTTCCATGGAGGTTATAAATGAATATAGAACAGAAAAATTACAACAAGACAGATAATAAATAGTACTTGGAAATCTAAAACTTCATTTTATTGCAGCCGAAATTAAACATGTTTGTTACATCATAAAACCATAGATCATAACCAAGTACAATATCCATCTTCATAAAAACAAAATACATAATCCCATTACATAAATAGCCATTAAAAAGTTAACAAGCTGGAATTTACTTCAACGGTCCAAGCTTTCCAAAGAGAGATGAAGCAATTCAATCAAACTCCACTAGAGCTGGGCCCAACCTGAGGACCTGGAGGGGGAAAAAGGATAGAAATAGAGGGGGTCAGACATAAAGTCTGGCGAGTATGATAATTCTAACAATACTATTATCAAAATAACTAGACTAAGGCATAAGCTGGAAGAAAAGTAAATGTCTATGAACTCTTAGGAAGATAAAGATAGCGTTTAAGATAACGTTAAAGATAACGGTAAAGGCACACCTAATTACTAACGAATGATTACTACACTGCACCGCACATTACTACACTGCACCACACATTACTACACTGCACCACACCAGTCACCTTATTGTTTGATCCCACTTGCTTCACACAGAAACTTTATAAATAGCCTTATGTACCCCTAGCTGACTACATAGGTGCCGTCTGCCCCTATCTCCACTAGGTGTACCCCACTACCCACTTTCGATCGGCTCCCTACTCGTAGATACCCGTGCTGGCCCCACAGTAGGGTGTATCACTCCCCTAAAGTGGCAACCCGATACAACTTGAGAATGCACGGCTTATACCTACACGATGCAACAACGTCTTACCTACCAGCCCGGGTCCACACACACATACGAAACCCGTTGGACTTGCGTTGCCACCGCTCCCCGTTTTGGCCTCTTACAGTCAAACCCAGCATGCGTGTCCCGTCCTCGACTTGGGTCGAGCCCACAAAGATACGTTTGGGATATTGGTCGAAATAGGCCCCCACAAGCTACCCACCTAAGATTGTCACTAGTATATCCCACTTAACCCTCTTAGTCATGTTCATTTACATGTGTGTTTGGTTAAGTCTTACTAATCGTATTTCACATGCCACTAAGGGCACCCCCTAGATTCCTCATGCCACCCAAGGCACCTACTTAACCCCCATGTCCCACCTTACATGTTTATCTGGTTAAGTATTTCTTAATTCATTCAGGCCATAACCTCATAAAAACCTCTCACATTAGACTGGCATTTATGGCAGCTGGATTTGCCGGGCAGGTCCGGGCAGTCTTACACCATAAAAGAGTCTAACCTCGTGTCTTTACAACCGTTATGCTTTAGTTTAGGCCTAGGACCTCTCACATTGGGCTGACATTTGTGACCACTGGATTTGTCGGGCGGGTCCGGGCAGGTTTACGTCACAAACGAGTCCAACCTCGTGTCCTAAGCATTGATTAACACTTAAAATCTTTTACCCCAGTTTTAATAATTCCCTATTCAAATTATTAATTAAGTCAACTTTTAATGATGTCCATAATTGACTCAATTATGGCCATCCACTTATGGCATGCAAAATCATATCAATTGCACCCCAACTTTTTAATATTAAATCCTTAATATTACCCCTACCCCACGTTTATACGTTCGCTTATTCAATGCATAATATAGGCAAGACTTGTATAGTCTAACACCTAGCACAAAGATAAATTATCACAATATATAGACAATTAAAATAAATCTAATCAGAATTGGGGTGAAACTTGCATAAACTACACATGTTAAGGATCAAAAGTTGTCAACTTGTTAAATATCTCAATTTACATGATATGATCATAGCCCAAATCTATACATAAACTTGCATATGGGGTTTTTAGGCAACATAATGATGGTGTGAACTAGCATAGGATATCACATATGTCATAGCATAATTCTAGATGTCATAATAGATGTCTTGGCATATGTTCATAACTTTTCTAATCAATCTAACTTGCATATGTGACTTGTCATATAGATCAACATAACCCAAACATGATGATTTAATTAATATGAACTAACTAGCATAGATGGTAACATCATGGCCTTTTTAACATTTATGATTCATCACAACTTAGCATAGAAACTTTCAACATACATAACATCATCATAGCATGATTTACAACATATAAGATATCATCATCACATAACATTGGATTTACAATATACATGATAGCAAAAGGGGTTTACAACAACATATATGATAATTCACATCATCTACTCATAATCCATTCATAACTCAACCTAATTAAAATGATAATAATCTTGTTAAGATCATCATACTCACAATTTAGAGAAGAAAAGAGAGAGTTTTGCTTTGCTTTAGGGTTGAGAGAATTAGAATTGAATTTGCTTTTCTTCTTTCTTAGTTGGCGGCGGCTCCATTGATTTCCATGGCGATGGTATGACGGTAACTATTCTATTTTAATTAGGTTTAGGGTTAGCATTAGGATGTATTTAAAGGTGTAGGAAGTTATTTAGGACCGTTAGATTAACCCTGAACCATGAGAACCAATCAAATGCAAAATCTGCATTTGAGTGAATCGGCCCACGGGTTGACAGCCAAACACCCTGGATTAACCCCTAGTGGACCCAGCACGGCTCGGGTCGACCTCAAAAATGGGCCGGTTTGGTTATTCCCCCTCCCAATTCGCTGTTTTGAACTTTTTCACATATTTATTTATTTAATTTTTTAATTTTTATATATATATATATATCAATATATATATTTCTCTGCGCAACCCATTTCACTTAATTCTTTTCTAAAAATTAGGTATACTTTAATTTGTGAATTTTAATGTTATAAAATTACGGGGTGTTACATTCTCCCCTCCTTAAAGGATTTCGTCCCCGAAATCTCCAAGTCAAGAAGAATGTATATCCTACCATCTAATCGTCCATCTACTCAACCATCAAACACTAGCATCCATTGTCCTTAAAAGACTTCTAATGCTTTAATGTTTATATGCACAGTGTGTGTATATGTCCATATCTAATGCAAAATTAGGCGGTCTACTGATTCAGTCGTCCTCCTTAGTGCAATTCATGATAGAGCCAGGCGTCCAATATGTATGCAAAAGATTCCTAATGATACATATTAATTCTATATGCGTGCACAACCATCCACCCGAATGCAGCAACTATATGATAATACAACCATTATACATCCATTTTACTAAATACATCCATATATATGCAATATGCAATATGAAGTGACTGAGCCGATCTGGTGCCTAATAGTGTGTGTATATGCATCCACGAGCAACCACTAGCAAACACTTGCATCCACCATACATAACATGTCTCAAACACACGTTTCAACCATAGGATTATCCTAACTAAAGGTCAAAGATACTAGCGAGAGGATGCACTAAAGATAAGATAAGTACAAGCTAAGCGATAAAGGAGAAATTAAAAGACATACCCTCAAAAAGAAAAGGGTATCGTGAACGCATCTTCTCTTCTGTCTCCCAAGTTGCGTTGCTCTCATCATCTCCCCATTGCACTTTGACTAGTCTGACCTCTCGATTCCTCAACCTCTTGATCTCCGACCCAAGAATGCGCATAGGAGCTCGTCAAATTGTCGCATCACGCTCTATCTCCACCTCTCTAAGCAAGCTCGGCTCTACCACTTCCGCGGTCTCGTGTAAGCACTTCCTCAAATGTGACACATGGAATACGTCGTGTACACCACTAAGTCTCTCGGGCAACCCCACTCTATACGCCATCTGTCCAATTTTCTCCTTAATAGGAAACGGCCCTACAAACCTTGGTGCTAATTTCCCAACGGACCCAAAGCGAACAACGTTCCTTAATGGAGACACTTTGACAAAGACCATGTCCCCAACTTCAAACTCGAGATCTGTCCTCCTCTTATCCACATAAGATTTCTGCCTATCTTGCGCTACTTTCATCCTCCTTCGAATCAAGTCGATCTTCTCCGAAGTGTCCCAATGCTGGACTGAAAGCTATTATTATATGCGAACTCAACCAATGGAAGATGCTCTTCCCACGTACCCCCAAAGTCTAGGATACATAGCCTCAACAGATCCTCTAGAATGTGATTCACCCTCACGGTCTGGCCGTCCGTCTGAGGATGATATGCGGTGCCCAAACATAACTGAGTCCTTACCGCCTCTTGTAAGCTTCTCCAAAATTCGCTAGTGAAAATAGGATCGCGGTCGCTCACAATGCTAGAAGGACCACCGTGCAAACGAACTATCTCTCGAACGTATACAGAAGCTAACCATGGAGCAATCCTCTTACTCTTCACGGGAATAAAATGGGCGCTCTTAGTAAGTCTATCTACTATAACCCAAATTCCCGTATTACCCTTCCTCGATCGCGGTAATCCATCCACAAAATCCATCGAGATGCTTTCCCATTTCCATAGTGGAACCTCCAATGGGTGAAGCAACCCACCGGGTTTCATTTGCTCCGCTTTTACTTGTTGGCACACCAAGCATCTAGCGACATACTCGGCCACGTCTTTCTTCATGCCGGCCCAAAAGTAAACTCTCTTCATGTCTTTGTACATCTTGTCCCCGCCGGGATGAATGGTCATCTTCGAATGATGTGCTTCGTCAAGAATAGTCTTCCTTAGGTCATCGTCTTTTGGTACACAAAGTCTACCATCCCTACGTAACCAACCCTTATCGTCTAGGGTATACCTACGGAGATGGCTTGATGACTCCCCTCCTTTGAGTTTTTCTACTAACTCAACCAACTGCGGGTCGTCTCGCTGTGCCTCGCCAATCCATCCCAAAAGCGTAGGTCTGACCTCCAAGGATGCTAGCAAACCGGGTACGAAGTCAACGGAAGGTCTAAAGTCAAACATCGAAATGAATTCTAAACTTCACCGCTCAACAAACAAAGGACTTAAAGATAATCTTTTTCTACTTAAGGTGTCTACCACCACGTTACCCTTGCCAGGGGTATAGGCTATTTCGAAGTCGTAGGACGCTAAGAACTCCATCCACCTTTGCTGCCTTAAGTTCAAGTCCTTTTGAGAGAATAGGTATTTTAAAGACTTGTGGTCAGTGAATAATTCGAATTTCTCGCCAAGAAGATAATGACGCCAAGACTTAAGCGCGAAAATAATAGCGGCCAATTTTAGGTCATGTGTAGGATAATTTTTCTCATGTGCTCTCAACTGCCTTCCACCATAGGCTATTACCCTACCCTCTTGCATTAAGACTGCGCCTAGTCCTGTCCCACAAGCATCAGTATAAACGGTAAACGGCTTACTCCCGTCTGGCAATACTAAGACTGGGGCTGAAGTCAAAGCTCTCTTCAAACGTTGGAATGCATCATCACAATCTAAGTCCCATGTGAAAACTAGGTTCTTCTTCGTCAAGCGTGTCAATGGAGCTGATATCTTTGTGAAGTCTTTGATAAACTTCCTATAGTAGCCAGCCAACCCCAAGAAACTTCTCACTTCGGTAGCATTTTTAGGAACCTTCCAATCTTGGATGGCCACCACCTTCGCGGGATCTACAGCTATCCCTTCTTTGGAAACCACGTGTCCTAAGAACCGTACTTCCTTCCTCCAAAAGTGACTTAGAAAATTTAGCTTTAAGCTTATGCGCTCGAAGAGTCTCCAACACTTCCCTAAGATGTAGGGCATGCTCTTCTTCATCCTTAGAAAAGATCAAGATGTCATCTACAAAGACTACCACAAATTTGTTAAGGTACTCCCTAAACACCCTACTCATCAAATCAACAAAATATGCTGGGGCGTTTGTCAAACCGAAGGGCATCACTAGCCATTCATAGAAACCGTCCGGAGTCCTAAAGGCAGTCTTGTCTATGCTATCCTCAGCCACTCTCAACTGATGGAACCCAGTGGCTAAGTCCAACTGCGAAAACACTGAGGCGCCAACTAACTGATCGAAGAGATCGTCAATCCTCGGCAGTGGGTGTCTGTTCTTCTTAGTAAGCTTATTAAGTTCTCTATAGTCCACACACAGTCTAAGGGACCCATCCGCCTTCGTGGAAAATACTACTGGAGCACCCCACTCCGATATACTTCGTCTTATGAACCCCTTCTCAAGCAACTCTTTCACTTGCTTATCTAGTTCCCTCCTTTCAAGTGGAGCCATGTGGCGTACTGGAAAAGATACTGGTTTCACATTATCCACAAGATATATTCGAAAATCTATCTCCCGCTTCGGAGGCAAGCCCTTCACCTCCTCAAACACATCCGAATATTCTCGGACCACTCTAACAGATCGTAGATTTTCCTCAGACACGTCAAGCGATTCTAGATAACTTAGCATAACCGAATTTATGGGATTACAGAAGATTTCGAGAGTGTTTCCAAGGCGAGTCACGAGCCTAACTACTCTCCTTTCACAATCAAGAACGGCCCCATTTCTGGATAACCAATCCATTCCTAAAATTAGCCCATAGCCCGTGAAGCCCAACACATAAGCATCACATCTAAATTCAACGCTAAGTATGGAAATTTTCAAATCTAAACACATCATGGACAAATAAGCTGAGCCCCCTATTGGATTCGAAACAACTAAGGGATCCTCTACTAAACTGGTGTTTAAGTGCAGTGATTCAACTAATGATGTAGAGATAAACGAATGTGATGCGCCCGAATCGAATAAGGTACGGACAGGATGATCAAACAGAAAAACTAAGCTTTCAACAGAAATGGTTCTACCTCGTTCTTGCAGCGGTGGGACCGCGAGAGCCTAAACTTGTCCCCTAGCCTGCCCTGGTGCCATAAGATCCTGCACCTGTCCTCCCGAGGTAGCTCCTGCCCTCTGCCCCTTCTTTGGGCAGCCCTTCACTAAATGTCCCGCATCGCCACAATGAAAACAGCCTGTCTTCTTTTTCTTTCGGCAATCCTTGCTGAGATGGCCTTTGGTTCCACAGTTAAAGCACTTCTTCTTTCCATTGCCATTATTGTCTTTTCCACCCTTCTTGTTTTGATGTTGTGGTTTCTTCTGATCCCCCTTCTTCTCGGGTGCCTTATCAGCTTTAGCGCTTTTCTCCTCATGCATGAGCGCCATTTCTACTAACTTCTCAAAGGTGGCCCCCATCGGGATGTGGGTCATAGCCAACCCTTGCAATGGTTCATTCAAGCCATTCACGAACCATAGAGCCTTCTTCTCCGGTGTGTTTACTAAGTCCAAGACAAACCTTGCTAACTGATTAAATTTATTGACATATTCTTTCACTGATGAGCTTCCTTGCTTCAATGTCAAGAACCTTTCCATATATAGATTTTCTTCCGCCCATGAGAGAAACTTCGCCTCGAACCTACGTCTGAAATCTGCCTAAGAGTCAACAGGACGCTCCCCATTAGTGACCTCCCACCAAAACGAGGCCTCTCCCTTCATCAACCAAGCTGCTAAACGAACTCTCCTCCCTTCTTCTACTTCAAAGATTTCTAGCAATTCTTCCACCTCCTTAATCCAATCTCTAGCTTCCACAAACGTTTCTGACCCTTGAAATGGTTTTCCACCCATAGCCTTGAATTCCTTGCACGTCTTTGCAAAAGTATCTACGCGAGGAGGAGGAGGAGGAACGGGTGCAACTGGTGGTGGAGGAACATTGGTTGGACCTGCAGCGGCCCTAGCCTCTAATAACCTCCTATACCATCCTGGTATCGTTACACCGTCGGGTAGATTAAGATCTTCAGCCATGCTGAAACGAAAAAGGAAAGATTCAGAATGGAGAATTCGAAAGATAAAGATATGGGCTATTGGGGATTATGTTTTTTTTCTTAAAAACTTTTCTCTTTAAATTTCTCATTAAAACATGTTTTTGAAAGCACTTCTTCCAAAAATAACTATTTTTCTAAAGTATTTTTATCTGTTCTGATAACCTTAAGCTCTGATACAACGTGTAACACCCCACGTCCATTAAGGTCACTCACAAAGGGAATGCATTAACTTCTATGGAGGTTATAAGTGAATATAGAACAGAAAAATTACAACAAGACAGATAATAAATAGTACTTGGAAATCTAAAACTTCATTTTATTGCAGCGGAAATTAAACATGTTTGTTACATTATAAAACCATAGATCATAACCAAGTACAATATCCATCTTCATAAAAACAAAATACATAATCCCATTACATAAATAGCCATTAAAAAGATAACAAGCTGGAATTTACTTCAACGGTCCAAGCTTTCCAAATAGAGATGAAGCAATTCAATCAAACTCCACTAGAGCTGGGCCCAACCTAAGGACCTGGAGGGGGAAAAAGGATAGAAATAGAGGGGGTCAGACATAAAGTCTGGCGAGTACGATAATTCTAACAATACTATTATCAAAATAACTAGACTAAGGCATAAGCTGGAAGACAAGTAAATGACCATGAACTCTTAGGAAGATAAAGATAGCGTTTAAGATAACGTTAAAGATAACGGTTAAGGCAAACCTAATTACTAACGAATGATTACTACACTGCACCGCACATTACTACACTGCACCACACATTACTACACTGCACCACACCAGTCACCTTATTGTTTGATCCCACTTGCTTCACACAGAAACTTTATAAATAGCCTTACGTACCCCTAGCTGACTACATAGGTGTCGTCTGCCCTTATCTCCACTAGGTGTACCCCACTACCCACTTTCGATCGGCTCCCTACTCGTAGATACCCGTGCTGGCCCCACAGTGGGGTGTATCACTCCCCTAAAGTGGCAACCCGATACAACTTGAGAATGCATGGCTTATACCTACACGATGCTACAACGTCTTACCTACCAGCCCGGGTCCACACACACATACGAAACTCGTTGGACTTGCGTTGCCACCGCTCCCCGTTTTGGCCTCTTACAGTCAAACCCATCATGCGTGTCCCGTCCTCGACTTGGGTCGAGCCCACAAAGATACGTTTGGGATACTGGTCGAAATGGGCCCCCACAAGCTACCCACCTAAGCTTGTCACTAGTATATCCCACTTAACCCTCTTAGTCATGTTCATTTACATGTGTGTTTGGTTAAGTCTTACTAATCGTATTTCACATGCCACTAAGGGCACCCCCTAGATTCCTCATGCCACCCAAGGCACCTACTTAACCCCCATGTCCCACCTTACATGTTTATCTGGTTAAGTATTTCTTAATTCATTCAGGCCATAACCTCATAAAAACCTCTCACATTAGACTGGCATTTATGGCAGCTGGATTTGCCGGGCTGGTCCGGGCAGTCTTACACCATAAAAGAGTCTAACCTCGTGTCTTTACAACCGTTATGCTTTAGTTTAGGCCTAGGACCTCTCACATTGGGCTGACATTTGTGACCACTGGATTTGCCGGGCGGGTCCGGGCAGGTTTACGTCACAAACGAGTCCAACCTCGTGTCCTAAGCATTGATTAACACTTAAAATCTTTTACCCCAGTTTTAATAATTCCCTATTCAAATTATTAATTAAGTCAACTTTTAATGATGTCCATAATTGACTCAATTATGTCCATCCACTTATGGCATGCAAAATCATATCAATTGCACCCCAACTTTTTAATATTAAATCCTTAATATTACCCCTACCCCACGTTTATACGTTCGCTTATTCAACGCATAATATAGGCTAGACTTGTATAGTCTAACACCTAGCACAAAGATAAATTATCACAACATATAGACAATTAAAATAAATCTAATCATAATAGGGGTGAAACTTGCATAAACTACACATGTTAAGGATCAAAAGGTGTCAACTTGTTAAATGTCTCAATTTACATGATATGATCATAACCCAAATCTATACATAAACTTGCATATGGGGTTTTTAGGCAACATAATGACGGTGTGAACTAGCATAGGATATCACATATGTCATAGCATAATTCTAGATGTCATAATAGATGTCTTGGCATATGTTCATAACTTTTCTAATCAATCTAACTTGCATATGTGACTTGTCATATAGATCAACGTAACCCAAACATGATGATTTAATTAATATGAACTTACTAGCATAGATGGTAACATCATGGCCTTTTTAACATGTATGATTCATCACAACTTAGCATAGAAACTTTCAACATACATAACATCATCATAGCATGATTTACAACATATAAGATATCATCATCACATAACATTGGATTTACAATATACATGATAGCAAAAGGGGTTTACAACAACATATATGATAATTCACATCATCTACTCATAATCCATTCATAACTCAACCTAATTAAAATGATAATAATCTTGTTAAGATCATCATACTCACAATTTAGAGAAGAAAAGAGAGAGTTTTGCTTTGCTTTAGGGTTGAGAGATTTAGAATTGAATTTGCTTTTCTTCTTTCTTAGTTGGCGGCGGCTCCATTGATTTCGATGGCGATGGTATGACGTTAACTATTCTATTTTAATTAGGTTTAGGGTTAGCATTAGGATGTATTTATAGGTGTAGGAAGTTATTTAGGACCGTTAGATTAACCCTGAACCATGAGAACCAACAAATGCAAAATCTGCATTTGAGCGAATCGGCCCACGGGTTGACAGCCAAACACCCTGGATTAACCACTAGTTGACCCAGTGGGGCTTGGGTCGACCTCAAAAATGGGCCGGTTCGGTTATTCCCCCTCCCAATTCGCTGTTTTGAACTTTTTCGCATATTTATTTATTTAATTTTTTAATTTATATATATATATCAATATATATATATTTCTCTGCGCAACCCATTTCACTTAATTCTTTTCTAAAAATTAGGTATACTTTAATTTGTGAATTTTAATGTTATAAAATTACGGGGTGTTACATGTAATGCACTCTGGATGATGGTTGACTATGTTTGATTATTCTTGTGTACATTTGTGTATGAAATCCATACAAATAAAATTATATGGTAATTGACTGTGTTTTATTCCGATTCGGAAAGAACGAATATTTTAAATTAACGAATATTTTAAAATGACGAATAATGAATATTTTAAAATAGCTAATATTTTAAAATAATATCCAGTAGTGGATCAAAATATAATTTTGATGTCCGATTTGGGATGGACATGAAAATATTGAAATATATGAAGCCGTGTTGATTAGATTAACGCCATTTTGACGTGAATGATATTTATATCGATTTTATTCATTTTTGTAATGAATATCGAAAAGGAAATGATTTCAAAATCTAATATTTTGAAAATATTATCATTTCAAAATATTATCATTTATATATTATAATGATAAGGAAAATTCAATTTTGATTTAAAATTGAAAATGAAGTTAGAATCGTTTTAAAACGAATTTATAAAATACATTTTAAATGGAAATCAATGAAATATATATAATATATATTTAATGGCCTGAATAGAACGCGCCGCGCTGCGGTAGTTCGCGAATTTCAACCATTGACTTCGAATAGGCATTATGGGAGATCCAACCATCGAATTCTCCTAAAACCGGAACCGTTGGGTTCGTATCGAAAAGAGATTTCCAACTAATACAAGAGATTTGAAATCTAACGGTTGGATTTGGAATTATGTCGAAATCAAATTTGGAAAAGGTCGCTGTAAGTGCAGTTCGATGACCGTTTATGGAAATCGACTGAAAGGACCTCGATAAAATTATTAAAAATATCAACAATTTGTGTAAAATCATAATGAATGATTTGGAAAGAATTTGGACAAAAAATTCCATGTTTGTAAAGATAAAAATATATTTTTATCAAAATGAACTAGTTATGAACTAGAATTATAATCCAATATTTTTAAATAAATAAATTGGGTTTAAAATGATTTAAAAAAAATAACTAGAATTTCCAATATATGAATTTGAATGGATTTGAATCGAAATTATCTTTGGAATATTTTGATATTGGATTCCGTGATTATACGGATATTGCGAAGGAATTTGGAAGAGATATATATATCATTATTCCTATACGATATTTGTTGATTTTAGAATTTGATATTGAATATAAGCCGATATAATTTCTATTCAGAGCCTTGTATTTAATATTGAATTGAATTTTGGGTTTGTCGTGAATGATGTCTTCATTAATAATGTTCTTAAACCCAGTGAAGGAAAGAATAAATCTTTTAATTAATATTTAGTGGAGTTTTCCAATTAATTAAGATTTAATTAGAATTGAATAAAAGAATTGGATTTTGGGTTTGCCGTGAATGATGTCTTAAATAACACTGTTCTTAAACCCCATGTGAAAAGAATAAATCTTTTAATTAAGATTATTAGAGTTTCCAGTTAATTAACATTTAATTGGAATAAAATGGGATGTGAATGGGTTTATTGTGAACTTGGTTTTTAACGACATTCGTTCTTTAACCCAATTTATAATGAAATGTGATTTGGAATTTATAAATATTTTCATTAAGATTTAGTGGAAATTTTCCAAAGTAAAGATTTCCAATTTAATATATTAAATTGGAATCGAATGGAATTCGATTTGGTAATAATCGAAGTGAGCTTCTGTGGAGGAAGACTGTTAATATATATGGAATTTAAAAGGCTTTGTCGTTATTCCATTTATATTATTAGTCGGATACAGAAATTGATATCGATTATATGTTGATTTGTTTTCCGTGAAGATTCCATAATTAATGGAATGTGATTTGGGTTTAATGTGACCTATGTTTTAAATGACATTAGTTTTTTAACCCAGTTAAAAACAGGATTACATGTCTAACATTGTATTTCGAACTGTATGGTTGATCTCTGCAAAATATATATCTGTTTGGTGGCGGAGAATTTATTCTCTTGCTTAACACCCTTCTCCGAGACGTACGAGCTTAGAGGTTATATATAGGAAGAAATCAATAGTACGGTATAGATTGTCGATGCGACATGTTTGATTTCCCAAAGTTAAATAATCATTAATATTGATTTTTGGGAAGATTAAAACTAAGTGGAGTTTTAATGAATCTTTAATTAGATTGAAATGCGAATTGATAATTTAAATTATCAAATTTGGGAAATGATCGAGAATGGAGTATCACCAGTTTTGCTCCAAGCGATAGTTAAATCTTTAATTAGATTTGAACGTAAAAGGGTAATTACCGATAACACCGTGGTGTTAGATATGGAGTATTTCCAGTTTTTCTCCATGGGATAAATAGGTTGGGATTGGGAAATTAAACGAATGATTACTTCGGTAAGGTGCGCTAATCCCGACTAGTTTGGATAAGCCTTAATTTGAATTGATATCCAAAGGAAGATTAAAGAATAAATTTAAAGAATTTATCTTTGATAAAGTTAAAGGGAACCTTTCCCAAAATATAAGAATATTTGAGTAAAAGAATATTCTGGATTGGAATGAGGCTTATGTTGTGTTTTTATAGCACTTGTTTGTTATATGCATGAGTTTTTCGGAAAGCCCGGGTTTATACCCATTCTGAATAACTGATTCGACGATAAGTCAACGATGAAGACAGTGGTTGAAGACCGGAGGTCTTCACATCGTTTGGATGATAAATAATTTCTTGATTAGGCTGTATACCCAAGAAGAGGTAATAAGTGGTGATCGTCCAGACGTACTTGGAGATCGACCGGATTTGCGAGGACCTCTCTCCTGTACTGGACATATGGGACGAGGAATAAGGTGCCTCCAGTTTCGTTCAGACCCAGAATGAACTAGTAAATGGATGCGTGTCTGACATTGGATTTTATTCAGTGTTGATTGATATCTATTAAATATATATTTGTTTGGCGATGAATAATTTATTCTCTTGCTTAATGCCCTTCTCTGAGACGTACGAGCTCAGAGGTTATATATCGATAGGCATCACTCGCATGGCGTGAATTGCCTATGCAGCATGCTGAGATGCAAAGGATCAAGGCTTTTTTTGAAAAGCAGAGCCTTGTGGTTGATGATAAAAGCACGACCTTAAAGGGCATAGCTTTGTGTATGGTGTTAATTCGTGAGCTTCACACCCCGGTATGAACCAGAAACGGGATGAAGGATGAAAGGATATGCATTTCTTTCTAGCTGGGAGTGGTGTCATGGTATGGAGCCCAAACATTTTTACTTATGTGGTTGCTGGAAAGAGAGGTACCTCGGATATATCGGCCACTACGGGGCCGATAGATGATATGGTCGACATACTGGCCATTACGCCCCATAGGGAGGGGAAACGTATTGTTTAGGGATTACTAATCCAGTTAAAATGTGGATCGCCCTGCATTTTCCTAGGTGCAGTTGTGACTGTAGCCTGAGACATGGTAGGCTGGATTGTCTCAAATTCGGTAAGGATGATCCCTTGCCTTGGTTCATGATGGAAATCCAACTTCCAATACCTGACTTTGCGGTTTTAATGGTAGAACTAGTATGGCGAAATGATATATGGTACCAATGCCATCTATGATTGATACATTTATGTTTGAAGTTGTTTTTAACACTATGCACTTATAATAATATCAAATGATTTGTTTTAAATGTACCAAGCATGTTTGGCTATTATAAGGGAAAACTCTATCCTCCAACTTGTGTTGCATTGTGTGATGGGACATGAGTCTTATAATAGCTTCATTTTTCCAAATAGCATTGCGCTGATTGTTTTATGCAATGGTATTCTTAGGAGGAAACCCGTTCCATGTTATATGGCGTGGTACCTTGATTTACTTTATTTTAGACTAAAGATTTAATAACCATTTTAGTTCTCACACTAGTCACATGACTGACCTAGAGTATATTGTTTTAACCTTAACTTTGGGTGCCCCTATTTTCCACATGGGAAGCTATTTGTTTTGGTTTTGCAGATATTATATTCACAGGATCCTGGTTTACAGGTGGAGCTATATTCAGAATGCTCTGTATTCGTGTATTTCTTTCAGTTGTGTTTTGTATTATTTTCCACTGCATAATAATTTGCAAATCTCTGACATTTATCAAATGTATATTATTTGTTCATACTCTATATATTCTTGTACTCTGTTGTAAATTGTTGTAATAAGCAATGAAATGTTCTTCTATTTGTGTTCTTATTTGTCGTGTCCTTAACTCAATCCGGGCTTTCCCTTATGGGTGAGTTTGGGTCGTTTCAGCTGATATCAGAGCTTTGGTTTACAGAGCTCGAGAACAAGACATATTAGAACCGAACGAAAGAATTCATCAGAGCTTGGATTAGTTGTATCCAATGAGAATGACTCGTTAGAGATAGGATCAGTAGTATCCTTGAACGAGTGTGAAGAGTGGAGTTTTTAAAAATAAAAATGAAAAACTAATTTTATTTTGAAAATTTAATTCTAATAATACGTATTTGACTATTTTATTTTATATTGAATTGGGACAATCGAGTATATGAAGATTTTGAATATATGCGTAATTAACCTGTATTTGAAGCCTCAAATATACTAGATAGATACAGAATCACACTCTAGTAGCCCGGAGATGATTCTGATGATTGAGTACTCATCATTAGAGTTTATGTTCGAATTTCGAAAGTGGGATATTTGTATATTTCCAATTGACTGGTATGAGAACCAAAACTAGATAGGGTCTATTGTTGTGATTTGGCATCAAAAATGGATTTTTATATATAAAAAAGTTAGTGTCTGAAACGATAATCAACTAATTGATTTCTAATTGTGTTGTTTGATTATTGATTTGAGTAATTAAAATATTGAACCATTAAGCCAAATTGAGTCAAATATTGAACTGAATTAAAATTGGTTGAAATTGCGAACATGAACATGCATATATATTGGACAGGTCATAACAAGGAGGCTAGAGAAGAGGAATAATATTGTATGCCCGACAAATAGGTATATGTTTACAAATTTATTAGATTTTGGTGATTTTATGAGCCGATTGGCTTTTTCTTTTTCTTTTTAGATGATGATGGCCCTGCGTGGCTAGTTGCGGTTTTAAATGTCTCCCCGTACAAAGGAGGTTATGGCGAAATTTTTCGAAAATTTAGGGTGCTGGCCAAATTTTTGAAAAAGTGGAAAATTCTTAGAAACTGAAAAGTTAAAGAATGAACGCCAGAATGAAAGTTGAGTTGATTAGTCAAATAACTTTCAGCTCCGTTCCTTTTCGAGGACGAAAAGATTTTAAGTGGGGGAAATTGTAACAAACCGGTAAATCAAAACCAAATTAAAATTTTTATTTTAGCAATTTTAATGAATTTTGAATATTTAAAATGATTTATTTTAAATAATAACGATTAGAAATTTATTTTTGAATAGAATTAGAACATATAAATTTATTTAATTCGAAGTTAGAATGTAAAAATTATATATTTTAATTATAAAACGAGCATGAAATGGTGCGGCAGTTTGAAAATTCGATTTCAAATGAATGTATAGGATTCAAAATAAATCGGATTTCAGTAAAGCCAGAAATATTTGAATTTGTTTGAAAATATCTTTCCAATGAGTGTGAAAAATTCAGATTTCATAACGGGAATAAAAAGTTATGTCCAGTTGAAAATTCAGAATAGCCGCTATGGAATTTTATATAATATATATCCCTTAAAAATAGCAATTTTGCAAATGACCTCCGTTTTCGACGAAACCACTTTGGTTGGATCCAGAATGTCAAGTCATTGCTAGATTCCAATTTTCATAATTTTTGGAATTAATATGTGAGCGTGGTGAATTTAAACGTGTTTGGTCAGTTCAGTTTGAATTTAATCAACTGGAAAATGACCGTTTTTCAAACGGTCTCCAAATTCAATGAAATTAGTTTTGTTAGGACCGTATCGTCAAAACATAGCTAGATTTATTTTTCAGAAATTTTTGGAGTCAGTATGTGGCCCCGGTAAATTAAAATGTCTGTTTGAATTTAAAATATAATGATTCATATCTTAAATTTAGCAGAAACTGATCGTAATAGCCAAATTTGGTTATGAAACATATCCCATTGTGTTCGGAATGAGGGTGATTAGATAGGGCCGACAGTCGTTGGGATTCATTTGGAGTTCGTAGTGTTAAACAACTAATCGATGAATTAATATATTATTAAATTATAAAATATAATATATATTATACCCCTTTCTTTTTGTCTCAGAACCAAGCCCGACCCTCCGGTCATTCCCAAATCCGTACCTCCCCTATTTCGATATCTGCCACCCTCCGCCTGGCCGTGATTCCCCCCTCTGACCTCCGATGGTGGCGCACCCCCGCGAGCCCCACCTCTCTCCTCTTCCATGAAGACCCAAACACCCCAAACCCTAGAACGCCACGAACAGCCACCCATGCCTGCGCCGCTACCCACTGGTGCACCCCCACCTCTAGCGACTAGTGATGACGGCAGCGAACACCCCCTCCCCCCCTCCCGGCCTACAAAAGAAAGGTAAATAAAATTTACTTTTATTTCAGTTTCTTTTAATTATTTATTTTATATAATATTGAAATATAAAATGATGATTTTTATATAGGAATTAGATCTATATATTTAAAAAAATTAGATTTTTATATTTAAAAAGATTAGGTTTTTATATTTAAAAAGATTAGATTTTCATATAGAAAAGAATAGATTTTTAAAATAAAAAGATTTTATTTTTATTTATAAAAAGATTTGATCTTTAATTATGCAAAAATATGATTTCTATAATAGGAATATCATATAAAAATATGATTTTTAATATAGGAGTAGCGGTGTAAAATATAATTTTTATATATGTAGTAGCATTATAGAGATATGATTTTTATAATATAATAGCGATTTAAAAATTTTATTTTTATATATGTAGTAGAGATAATAAAATTCAAATTTTATTATATGTAAAGCGAAATAAAAATTTGATTTTTAGATAAAGAAAAAAAATCGATTTTTAGTTATATAAAAATATGATTTTTATTATATATATAGCGATATAAAAATGCGATTTTTAAATATATAAACATTGTATTAAAAATGTGATTTTTACTATGAGCAGCGTGGAAAAGATGGCGTTGGAATTTCAGGCGAACACAAACAGTTTAGAAATTAAGAAATAAAACTGGCAGAGTGGATCCCAATGTGAGAAACTCTCACTCTAATTTATTTTCTAGTTAAATATATATACTAGGATGCAGACGATGCTTAGTAGCACCCGGCACCTTTGTTTGAAACCATGTTTGTTTGGTTGATTGGTTTATTTGTTTGAATTTGGTTTGGGAAGTGAATTGAACTGATTAGAATTTGGTTTGTATATGGCGCGAGCCATCATTAGGCGAGGGATAAGGCTAGACCTTATTCCGGTTATAGTATCGAGCCGTTATGCTGCCGAAATTTTCTAAAAATGTAGAACAATAAAAATATCATTTTTATTTTATAAATGAATTGTATAAAATATCCATGAATTAAAATAAATATTTTATAGTTAAAAATATAATTTTTAACGTGTATACGAATGAAAATAAATATTCATTTACAAATCGGACGATTTGTTTATATACACTCATTTGACTGATATGGATTGGGATGATATATTTTACACATCGCCCAACTGCACAAATAAACTCGGTGTGTGTTGGCTGAAACCCCACACGGGTACTTTGATGATATTTGACATACATTAATCCCAATTGTTTAGTTGTATGTCAATCGGTTGGTTAACAGGCTGTTATAAGTGTTGATTATTTATATTTAATGCTTATGTAGTTGCGTAATGCACTCTGGATGATGGTTGACTATGTTAGATTATTGTTGTGTACATCTGTGTATGAAATCCATATAAATTCCAATTCGGAAAGAACGAATATTTTAAAATAACGAATATTTTAAAATGATGAATAATGAATATTTTAAAATAACTAATATTTTAAAATAATATCTAGTAATGGATTGAAATATAATTTTGATGTCCGATTTAGGATGGACACAAAAATATTTAAATATATGAAGCCATGTTGATTAGATTAATGCCATTTTGACGTGAACGATATTTATATCGATTTTATTCATTTTTATAATGAATATCGAAAAGGAATTGATTTTGAAATATAAGGTTTTGAAAATATTATCATTTATATACCGATGATATGGAATATTCAATTTTGATTTGAAATATATATATATTATATATATAATATAATGGCCTGAATAGAATGCGCCGCGCCGCGGCAGTTCTTGAATTTCGACTATTGACTTCGAACGGACATTATGGGAGATCCGACCGTCGGATTCTCCTAAAACAGGAACCGTTGGGTTCGTATCAAAAATAACGAATATTAGAGATTTGAAATCTAACGGTTGGATTTGGAATTATGTCCAAATCAAATTTGGAAAAGGTCGCTGTAAGTGCAGTTCGATGACCATTTATGGAAATCAACTGTACGGGCCTTGATAAAATTATTAAAAATATTAATAATTAGTGTAAAATCATAGAAATGATTTGGAAAGAATTAAGGTGAAAATTTTCATATTTGAAAAGATAAAAATAAATTTTTATCGAAATGAACTAGTTTTGAACTAGAATTATAATCCAATTATTTTTAAAATAAATAAATTATAGTTTTAAAAATAACCGGAATTTCCAGTATATGAATTGGAACAGATTTGAATCGAAATTATCTTTGGAATATTTCGATATCGGTGATTATACGAATATTGTGGAGGAATTTGGAAGATATATATATCGTTATTCCAATACGGTATTTGTTGATTCCAGAATTTGATATTGAATATAAGCTGATATATTTTCTATTCAGAGCCTTGTATTTAATATTAAATGTGATTTCGGGTTGTCGTGAATGGTATCTCTAATAATACTGTTCTTAGACCCAATGGAGTTAAGAAATCATAAACTAACTGGAGATTAGTTAAGTTGAATGGTTTTCTAGGTATTGATCTGATGTTGGTTTCGGCCTTCGGGGTTAATACTTAGGGAATTGTTCACTTGCTAATTTACGGTTAAAGGCTGATGGAATGGAATGCGATTTTGGGTTTATCGTGAACCATGTTTTAAAGGACATTGGTTCTTTAACCCAGTTAAAGACAGGAATAAGAGTTTGGGTTGCCGTGAATGGTATCTTTAATAATACTGTTCTTAGACCGAATGGAGTTAAGAAAATCAGAAACTAACCGGAGATTAGTTAAGTTGAATGGTTTCCTGGGTATTGATCTGATGTTGGTTTCGGCCTTCGGGGTTAATACTTAGGGAATTGTTCACTTGCTAATTTACGGTTAAAGGCTGATGGAATGGAATGTGATTTAGAGTTTATCGTGAACCGTGTTTTAAATGACATTGGTTCTTTAACCCAGTTAAAGATAGGATATGATTTCCCAAGTTAAACAATCGTTAATATTGATTTTTGGGAAGATTAAAACCAAGTGGAGTTTTTATGCATTTTAAATGGAATGAAATGATATCCAAAGGAAGATTAAAGAATAAATCTAAAGAATTTATCTTTAATAAAATTAATGGGAACCTTTCCCAAAGTACAAGAATATTTGAATAAAGGAATATTCTAGATTGGAATGAGGCGTATGTTGTGTTTTTATAGCACTTGTTTATTATTTACGCGAGTTATTCAGAAAGATCGGGTTTAACCCATTCTGAATAACTGATTCGACGATATGTCGAGGATGATCTCTATGGTTGATCTCTGCTAAATATATATCTGTTTGGTGGCGGAGAATTTATTCTCTTTCTTAACACCCTTCTCTGAGACGTACGAGGTTAGAGGTTATATGTATGCAGAAATCAATAGTACGGTGTAGATTGTTGATGCAACATGTTTGATTTCCCAAAGTTAAATAATCATTAATATTGATTATTGGGAAGATTAAAACTAATTGGAGTTTTAATGAATCTTTAATTAGAGTGAAATGCAAATTGATAATTTAAATTATCAAATTTGGGAAATGATCGAGAATGGAGTATCACCAGTTTAGCTCCAAGCGATAGTTAAATCTTTAATTAGATTTGAATGTGAAAAGGTAATTTATTTTACCAATAACACCGTGGTGTTAGATATGGAGTATTACCAGTTTTGCTCGATAAATAGGTTGGGGCTAGGAAATTAAACAAAAGATTACTTCGGTAAGGTGCGCTAATCCCGACTAGTTTGGATAAACCTTAATGTGGTTTGAATTGATATCCAAAGGAAGATTAAAAAATAAATTTAAAGAATTTATCTTTGATAAAAATCAATGGGAACCATTCCCAAAGTATAATAATATTTGAATAAAAGAATATTCTGGATTGAAATGAGGCGTATGTTGTGTTTTTATAGCACTTGTTTGTTATATACGCGAGTTATTCGGAAAGTCTAGGTTTATACCCATTCTGAATAACTGATTCGACGATAAGTCGACGATGAAGACGGTGGTTGAAGACCAGAGGTCTTCACATCGTTTAGATGATTACTAATGTCTTGATTGGGCTATACCCCCAAGACAAGGTAATAAGTGGTGATCGTCCATACGTACTTGGAGATCGACCGGATATGCGAGGACTTCTCTCCTGTATTGGACATATGGGACGAGGAATAAGGTGCCTCTGGTTCGTTCAGACCCAGAACGAACTAGTAAATGGATGTCTGTCTGACATTGGATTTTATTCTGTGTTGATTGATCTCTATTAAATATGTATATGTTTGGCAGCGGAGAATTTATTCTCTTGCTTAACGCCCTTCTCTGAGACATACGAGCTCAGGGGTTATATATCGATAGACATCAGTCGCATGGCGTGAATTGCCTATGTGGCATGCTGAGATGCAAAGGATCAAGGCTTTTATTGAAAAGCAGAGCCTTGTGGTTGATGATCAAAGCACGGCCTTAAAGGGCATAGCTTTGTGTATGGCGTTAATTCATGAGTTTCACACCCCGGTATGAACAAGAAACGGGATGAGGACGGCAGGGAGGACATGCGTTTCTTTCTAGCTAGGAGTGGTGTCATGGTATGGAGCCCAGACATTTTTACTTATGTGGTTGTTGGAAGCGAGGTACCTCGGATATTTCGGTCACTACGGGGCCGATGGATGATATGGTTGACACACAGGCCATTATGCCCCATAGGGCAGGGAAACGTATTGTTCAGGGATTACTAATCCACTTAAAATATGGACCGGCCCTGCATTTTCCTAGGTGCAGTTGCGACTGTAGCCTGAGATATGATAGGCTAGATTGTCTAGAATTCGATAAGGATGATCTCTTTCCTTGGTTCATGATGGAAATCCAACTTCTAGTATGTGACTTTGCGGTTTTAATTGTAGAACTAGTATGGCGACATGATATATGGTACCCATGCCGTCTATAATTGATACATTTATATTTGAAGTTGTTTTTAACACTATGCACTTATAATAGCATCGAATGATTTGTTTTAAACGTACCAAGCATGTTTGGCTATTATAAGGGAAAACTCTATCCTTCGGCTTGCGTTGCATTATGTGATGGGACCTGAGTCTTATAGTAGCTTCATTTTTTCCAAAAAGAATTGCGTTGATTATTTAATGCACTGGTATTCTTGGGAGGAAACCCGTTCCATGTTATATAGCGTGGCCCCTTGATTTACTTTATTTTAAACTAAAGATTTAATAACCGTTTTAATTCTCACACCAGTCACATGACTGACCTGGAGTTTATTGTTTTAACCTAAACTATAGGTGCCCCTATTTTCCACACGGGCAGCTAGTAGTTTTGGTTTTGCAGATATTATATTCACAGGATCCTGGTTTACAGCTGGAGCTATATTCAGAACACTCTGTATCCGTGTATTTCTTTCAGTTGTGTTTTGTATTTTTTCCGCTGCATAATAATTTGCAAATCTCTGACATTTATCAAATGTATATTATTTGTTCATACTCTATATATTCTTGTACTCGGATGTAAATTGTTGTAATAAGCAATGAAATGTTCTTATGTTTGTGTTCTGATTTGTCATGTCCTCAACTCAATCTGGGCTTTCCCTTACGGGTGAATTTGGGTCGTTTCAGCCCATTTCTTTATCTTTGCTCCGATTCTTTTTCTATGGAAATAAAAATGGTGGCTTGGCAATTAGGGTTTTCAATCTTGCTCAAGTCGCGACGCTTTACTCGTTGATGTGTTTTGATTCTCTGATGAACTTCAAGTGCAGTTGTCCTTCGTCCGTTGATTTGGCTTGGCTTCTGATCGAAATCGATTGTGAGTAATTTAATTTGAATTCTCTGTATGCTCTTCGATTTGTTGCTGTGAATTTCGATTTTGATTTTTCAGTCAATGCCGACGCAGAATAGGTGATAGTATATAGGGTTTAGAAACCCTAGGATCATTCGCTGATTTCGAATATAGCTTGCCCTGATTTGTTGCGTTGCCTCTTTTAGTTCCCTCGATTGAAATTGGACTTGATGACTTTATGGAATTGATTTTTTGGAATTTAAAAACGATATTAGCATTTCTGGAATCTTTAAAAAAAGATTTATTTCCATAACCATTATCAACGAATTTGTAGAATTAAAAAACTTGTGTGATTGCTGCTTAATATTTGTGGCCTGATTCTTTTCCATAATTGTTGCTTGATTTCTCGACATTGAATTTGCACTTTGAATTTGATTACTTTCCAGGAATGATTTGTTGATTTCTTTGATGAATATTTGTGAGTTGTTCTTGTCCCAAAAATTATTTCTTATTACTGGAAAACAATTACTTCATCCCCAAATCTGTGCTATCTGAAAATCTTGCCTGATAAGTAATCTGGAAACCACATGTTTTCTTGCCAAAATAATTTGTCCAATAATGGAAATAAATTAAATCTTGATTGCTAAAATCTTGTATGCTCTGTCATGCCATTTCTGGAAAACTGGAAACATTGAGAAATTTCCAATTCATCCATGCCACATCATTGAACTGCTTAACTTGTGTGTATATGCATATGTATGTTCACTGAGCTTTCTACCTTGTGTTGTGAAACTACACCTAAATATTGTTGCACTGTTTCACCAGTTCTTGCTCAATTGCTTGTTCACATTGTTCATAATGCTGCATCATATTCTTTTTGATTTCATACCTACTGATTGTTGGTATGGACATTTAGTAATTGCTTCTTTGCATCAGCGTTGCCATGCCATGTTGATAAAATGTTGCACTCATTAGTTGTTGAGCTGCTTGTTTTGAGAGCTTGACTGCCTCCATGTTGACTTGGCACCTATAACCTTTGGGACTGTTTCATGTTTGAAATCTGCATTGTTATATATACAAGCCATGTATATACATATACACTTTGCTTGACTATGTCCATTACTTGATCATGCTGTTGTCTATGCTGGACTATTTTGCTCACTTTGTTGTCTGTATATATGCCTTGGCCATATAGTTTGCTATCCTCACGTGAGAAAACTTTCTTATGCTTTATCACCCTATCGAATTGCTTATGCATGTATGTATTTGCTTGAACTGGCTTGCCTTATGTATACTCATGCTGCTTTGTATAAGAATTACTTCACAATGTGTCACTGCTCCATTTGTCTACATTTGTTGCTCTTGCTATCCCATTTGCAAACATACGAGTTCGTTCTCCATGTTATTGTGCACTTGGACTGGCTTGACCAGTATATATATATATATATATATATATATATATGTGTGTGTGTGTGTGTGTCTAGCTTCATATATGCATTGTTATGTGTTCATGGATACTTACGACATGAAAATGTTGTCAAGCTTGACCTAACACATTATATTCAATATATTTATCCGATTCTGACCGTACTACCCCTGCACAGAAATATGTGAATATACATACACATGTATGTATATACATGTATAGTGCGCATGTAGTATATATATCTATGTGTGTGTGTGTGTGTGAGAGAGAGAGAGAAAGAGCATATATACCAAAAAATACCATTTGTTTTACATTTTAATGGCGGATCTCACCAAAAAAATAAACTCGCAAAATTCAAATTCTAATCCTAGATCTAAATCTTCTTTTATTGCATCTAATCTTTCTTCTTCATCAATCCCTATGAATTCGCCTGTAAATCATGATCTAAAGGAAGCTTATCTGGTATCTTCCAGTAATCGAAATCTATCTTTTGTCAAGCCATCATCGGATTTTGTTTTTATTCCTGAAAAAACATATAACAAATCAGAATCTGCTTGGTCATATATAGTAGCTCTTATTCCGGTATATTTCAGATTATCGATAGTTAAATTGAAGGATTATATAAACAAAGTCTGGAAGCCCTCATGTAATTATAACATTCATGTGACTTCGACTTATAATTTTGTTGCTCGACTTACTCTTACTTTGGTCGTCTATTAATGGTTGAAGCTTGTGTTCCTGGTTTTGATTTTAGTAATAAACAAAGTGATTTAGTCCAGATCTGGATTCAACTACATAATCTTCCCATGGAATTATGGACTAAGGGTGTAATTTAAATGGTGGCTAGTTTTATTGTTAATCCTATCTTAATATATGAGAATAAATAAGAGAGGAAGTGTACAAAGTATGCTAGAGTCTTAATTTCTATTAACACTCAAGTTGATCTTAAATATTCAGTGCCTGTGCTTTTGCATATTGGTCAAAAAATAGAAATCTCAGTAGAATATGAATTTGTACTTGCTAAGACTGATAAATGTGAAGTGTTTGGGCATGAAGATTGTGTTCATGAAGAGATCAAGGAACCCAGATGGAATTCTTCTGAAAATGTTGCTGGTACTTCTTCTGTATATAATGAGAACATTTAGAGACAAATGAAGCTGCTAAATCCTCATCTTAAAATATGGAAAATGAACCTGTAATGACTAACGAAGTTGAAAAAGTTTCATTTGATCCTTTGGATGATTTGTCTTTCTTAAATTCCAAGATCCCATCTGATATTATTCTTGATGATTTACAGAATGTTGTTGATTCTATTATTGATGATAGTAATCAGTCAATCTCAGACAAAGGCAAACAAATAGATGTATTAGATTATATTGACAAAAATACAAGCTATTTGCAGAACAAAGCTAGTGTTGACTCTCATGGCCCTTTTATTGCTCCTTCTAAAAGATCAATGAGGAGCTCAACCATTACTAAATGACAATCATAGCTTGAAATGTTAGGGGTATGAATTCTCTTTTGTGTATGAAAGAGATATTCAAACTCCTAAATCATGCTAAACCAACTATTGTTGGTTTAGTAGAGAATAAACTGTCTGATTTAAACTTAGCTTTGTTCATTTCTATGCTTCCTAATAATTGGAAGTACATGTCAAATAATTCTGATAGTTCTAGAGGGCATATTCTTGTTATTTGGGATTCCACTATGTGGGATTTAATCTGTTTGGCTTCTTCTTTTCAACATATGTTGTAACACCCCGTATTTCTGTTAACACTAAAGTAACGAATTGAAGAATATTTAATTTTAAATGTGAGAATTAAGGGAAAAGGTTGCACCATTGTGTTCGTCTCGGAATTCTGGTTGAGATAGAGTCTGAGTTTGCGTGAATTGGACTTCGTATGAAGAAGTTATGGCGATCGGAAGTTTCAAAAAATTCAAACAGATTTCAAAAATTCGAATTCAGACTCAGATTGGGCTAGGCGGGAAAAATCCCGCCAGGGCCAGGTCAAACAGGGGGTCGACCTACCCACACAGGTCGACCAGAGGGCCGACCTGCCCCCCCCCGGAAGATTTGTTTGTTGACGATTTTCTGACTCTTAGCTGAGTCATTAGTGCTGACTTGTCACCCTATCTTGACTGAATGGCTATGGTTTATTCTAGGTTGAACGTATGGCCAAAATTAATCCTAAATTCTATATAAAGACATGTAGACTCAAACCATAAAATCAAATAAAAATTAGAATCAGGGCCTCCTTGCTGTCACCTTGCAACCTAGAATAGCCGCCACCAATTAGAGAGGAAGAAAAGCTAATCAACTCAATTCTATTAAACTCAAATCTAAACCACAACAAATTGTCTTCTTCAAAGGAGAGCTAAATCAATTTCAGAACTTAGATTTCAGAACTCAAGACCTTCTTTGAGTTGTGAGTTCGATTTCTTTAATAAGATAATTAACAATTTAATTAGTTTGAGTTATGATTTGGGTTATATGGTAATGTTGTAAATCATTAACCGCTATATCATTATCTATGTTGTAAATCTATGATGTTATTATCTATGTTGTAAAGCTGTGATGTTATTATCTATGTAGTAAATCTATGTTAATTGTTGGCTTATGTATAATTAATTCATAATGATGCTTCATATGCTAGTTTGGGTATGTTTGTGGAACAAATTCATATGTTAAATCATATGTATGTATGCAAGTTTGGATGTCAAATTAGATATGAATCATATGCAAGTTAATGAGAATCACATACCACTTTACATGTTTCATGACATCTATTTTATGTGTAAGCTTGGATCTAAAGTTTAGGCTAAGACATGTGTGAGTTATATGCTAGTATACAAAATTCTATATGCTAGTTTACATGTAGATCTTAATTTACATGTTTAGATGCAAGTTTACACCATAGTTTATGTTGCATAAATCACATATGCAAGTAAATATATATATATATATATATATATATATATATATTGGAGTATGAATCATGTAATGTAAGTTTGTGACTATTGCCTATGCAAGTTTACACCTTATGATTAGATCTATGACATCCATAGTTTATGCAAGTTTGTGACTATTGCCTATGCAAGTTTTAGATGAAAAACCTTATTCACACATGCAAATTCACCCCTTATGTTTAGATCTAATTTATATTCTATGCATGTTGTGATGTTTTCTCTTTATTCCATAAGTTAGGCTATTCGAGTCTAACGTATATTTCACGTTAAACGAATGAACGTACAACATGGGCAATGGGATAATATTAAAAGATTTAATATTTAGAATTGGCATAAACGCCTTAAATGTGAGGTTAATTGGTATAATTTTATATACCATAAATAGTGGACATAATTAAGGTTTTAATTATGGACATAGTTAAATTTGTAATTGATTGGCAGTTTGAATAGGGAAATTAATTCAAATTGGGGATAATTAATTACGTGTAATAATAAACTGCCTAAGACACGAGGTTAGACTCGTTTGTGGTGTAAGACTGCCCGGACCAGCCCGGCAAATCCAACTGCCACAAATGCCAGTCTAATGTGGAAGGTCTTAGGTATAAATTAAATGTGTAACAGTTGTAAAGACACAAGGTTAGGCTCGTTTGTGGTGTAAGACTACCCGGACCCGCCCGGCAAATCCAATTGCCACAAATGCCAGTCTAATGTGGGAGGTCTTTATAAGGTTACGGTCTTAATGAATTAAGAAACACTTAACCAGATAAACATGTGGTGGGACATGAGGGGGTTAAGTGGTTGCCTTGGGTGGCATGTGAAATTTAGAGGATGCCTTGGGTGGCATTTGAAATACGATTAGATGCACTTAACCAAGATTGAAACATGTAAGAAGACATGAATAAGAATGGGGTTAAGTGGGGAAAAACCTTAGAGGGGACCAAGCATAGGTGGAAAGCTTGTGTCATGCATGGGGGCCCTTTTCAACCAAGTAACCCATTAAGTATCTTTGTGGGCTCGACCCAAGTCGAGGACGGGACACGCGTACTGGATTTGATTGTAAGAGGTCAAAACAGGTCAGTGGTGGCAACGCAAGTCCAACGGGTTCATATGCATGTGTGGGCCCGGGCTGGTAGGTAAGACGTTGCATCGTGTAGATATAAGCCGTGCATTTTTGGTTGTATCGGGTTGCCACTTTGGGGAGTGATACACCCTACTGTGGGGACAACACGGATATCTACGAGTTAGGGAGCCGATCAAATGGGGGTAGTGGGCACACCTAGTGGAGATAGGGGCAGACGACACCTATGAAGGTAGTTAGGGGTACACGAAACTACCATTAGTATTATTAAGTTCTGTAGGCGGGATCAACTTTTAGGGTGACTAGTGGTGGTGCAGTATAGTAATTATCTTATAGTGATTAGGGGCGCCTTTAACGTTATCTTTGTTCATCTTATTTCCTTGTTTGCTCTGTCATACCCAATTGTTCACAGTCATTTCCTTATTTTCCAGCTTATGCCTTATCCTAGTTATTTTGATAATTATATTGTTAAAGTTATCGCACTTGCCAGACTTTATGTCTGACCCCCTTTTCTTTCCACCTCTTTTCTTCCTTCCCCCCCCCCTTAGGTTTGCCAGGAGGGAATACCACAGCTTAGTCCCGATTCCTTTCAGTTGCTTGAAGATAGTAGATGTATCGCTTGGGACTCTCTCATCTTTATGGCTTTTCTTATGCTCAGTGGGGATTTATGCATTTATGTTATTTAAGTATTTTCTTCTTTATGTACTTTGAAGTTTTTGGAAAAGACTATTGATCCTGTTTTAATGGTTTTGGAGACTACTTATGTAAACTCGTTTTGAGTTATGATGAAATGAAATAAGTTTTATCTTCCGCTGTGTTCTTTTATTTATTTATTCTTGTAATTTATTTGTTCTATACAACAATAACGCTTCATGGACATTGATGCATTCCCTTTGTGAGTGACATTAATGGACATGGGGTGTTACACGTGGTGTTAGAGCTATGGTTACAAGAACAGATAAACAGTTTTGAAAAGTGTTTTCAAAAGTATTATTTTTCCTAGAAAGTATTTTCAAAAACTTGTTTTAAAGAAGCTATTTTCAGGGAAAGTTTACTTTAAAGAGCATAATCCCCGCAAGCCATACATCTCTCTTTCGCTTCCCTTGTTTTGAAACTCTTTCGTTTTCTTTTCAGCATGTCTGGAGCAATTGAGATACCAGAGGGTGTTCATGTACCCGGTTGGTTTCGTCAATATCTCGAGGCTAGGGCTGCTGCCGCAGGACCGACCAACGTTCCTCCTCCTCCTCCCCCAGCTCCAGTCATTCCTCTGCGTGGAGATACTTTCTCTAAGATATGTAAAGACTCTAGTTCGATGGGTGGAAAATCTTTTAGTGGGACTGAAACGTTCATCGAAGCTAGAAATTGGTAGAAAGAAGTGGAGGATCTGTTTGGCATTTTCGATTTGGACGACTGTAAGAAGGTCCAATTGGCTGCTTGGTTGATGAAGGACGAAGCTTCGTTTTGGTGGGAAGTCACTAGGGAGAGCGTCCAGTTGATACATGGCTAGATTTCAGGCGTAGGTTTGAGGCAAAGTTTCTCTCACGGGCTGAAGTGAATTTATATATGGAAAGATTTTTGGCGTTAAAGCAAGGGAATTTGTCAATAAAAGAATACGTCAACAAGTTCAATCAGTTGGCGAGATTTGGCTTGGATTTGGTGAATACACCCGAAAAGAAGGCCCTGAGATTTGTCAAGGGTTTGAACGAGCCGCTACATGGGTTAGCTATGACCCACATCCCGATGGGGGCTACCTTTGAGAGACTAGTTGATATGGAGCTTATGCATGAAGAGGAAAAGGGCGCCAATGCTAATAAGGCACCCGAGAAGAAAGGGGATCAAAAGAAACCGCAGCAGTGACAAAAAAACAAGAAGGGCGGGAAGAACAATAATGGCAAAGGAAAGAAGAAGTGCTTTAATTGTGGGACACCAGGCCATCTGAGTAAAGACTGTAGGAAAAAGAAGAAGACTGACTGTTTCCACTTTGGAGAGGCAGGTCATCTAGTTAAGGACTGCCCAAGGAAGCAGGGACAAGGGAAAAGAACTTTTGGATGGCAGCTTCAGGCTCTTGTGGCACCGGGGTAGGCAAGGGAGCAGGTCCAGGCTCTCGCGGTCCCACCACTGCAAGAACGAGGTAGAAACATTTCCGTTAAGAGTTTAGTTTTTCTGTTTGATCATCCTGTCCATACTTTATTCGATTTTGGCACATCACATTCGTTTATCTCTACATCATTAGTTGAAACACTGCACTTAAATACTAGTCTTGTTGAGGATCCCATTGTAGTCTCAAATCCTATTGGTGGGTCGGCTCATTTATCCATGGTTTGTAGGGATTTGAGATTGTCTATCTTAGGCGTTGGTTTTGAATGTAATGCTTTTGTGCTTGGTGTCATGGGCTATGGGTTGATTCTAGGGATGGATTGGCTAGCCATATATGGTGCCATCCTAGATTGTGAACGAAGGGTAGTAAAATTGTTGACTCATAGTGGAAAGACCCTTGATATTTCTTGTGACCCTAGAGGATCAGTGATTCTTAGTTATCTTGAGTCACTTGACGCATCCAATGATGATTTATATTCTGTTCATATAGTCCGTGAATATGTTGATGTCTTCGATGAAGTGAGGGGTTTACCCCAAAACGTGAGATAGACTTTCGCATTTATCTTGTAGACAATGCAAAACCAGTATCTCTGCCAGTACACCACATGGTTCCTCGTGAGAGGAGGGAGCTCAATAAGCAAGTAGGGGAATTGCTTGAGAAGGGGTTCATAAGACGTAGTATATCGGAGTGGGGTGCTCCAGTAGTATTTTCCATGAAGGCGGATAGGTCCCTTAGACTTTGTGTGGACTATAGAGAAATTAATAAACTTACTAAGAAGAATAGGCACCCACTGTCGAGGATTGATGATCTCTTCGATCAGTTAGTTGGCGCCTCAGTGTTTTTGCAGTTGGACTTAGCCACCGGTTTCCATCAGTTGAGAGTGGCTGAGGATAGCATAGACAAGACTACCTTTAGGACTCCGGATGGTTTCCATGAATGGCTTGTGATGCCCTTCGGTTTGACAAACGCCCCCGCACACTTTGTTGACTTGATGAGTAGGGTGTTTAGCGAGTACCTTAATAAATTCATGGTGGTATTTGTGGATGACATTTTGATCTTTTCTAAGAGTGAGGAAGAGCACGCCCTACATCTTAGGGAAGTGTTGGAGACCCTTCGAACGCATAACCTTAAAGCTAAATTTTCTAAATGTCACTTTCGGAGGAAGGAAGTGCGATTCTTAGGGCACGTGGTTTCCAAAGATGGGATAGCTGTGGATCCCGCGAAGGTGGTGGCCATCCAAGATTGGAAGGTCCCTAAAAATGCTACCGAGGTGAGGAGTTTCTTGGGGTTGGCAGGCTACTATAGGAAGTTTATCAAGGAATTCGCAAAGATATCAGCCCCATTGACACGCTTGACGAAGAAGAACCTAGTTTTCACGTGGGACGTAGATTGTGATGATGCGTTCCAACGTTTAAAGAGAGCTTTGACCACAACCCCAGTCTTAGTGTTTCCAGATGGGAGTAAGCCATTTACCATTTATACCGATGCTTGTGGAACAGGACTAGGCGCAATCTTAATGCAATAGGGGAGGGTAATAGCCTATGGAGGAAGGCAGTTGAGACTGCATGAGAAAAATTACCCTACACATGACCTAGAGTTGGCCGCTATTGTTTTCGCGCTTAAGTCTTGGTGCCATTATCTTCTTGGCGAGAAATTCGAAATTTTCATTGACCACAAATCGCTAAAATACTTGTTCTCTCAGAAGGACTTGAACTTAAGGCAGCAAAGGTGGATGGAATTCTTAGCGTTCTACGATTTCGAGATAGCATATACCCCTGGCAAGGGTAACGTGGTGGCAGATGCCTTAAGTAGGAAAAGGTTGTCCTTGAGTCCGTTGTTTGTTGAGCGGCGAAGCTTAGAGTTCATGTCTATGTTTGACTTTAGACCTTTCATTGACTTTGTACCCGGTTTGCTAACATCCTTAGAGGTCAGACCTTTTTTTTGGGACGGATTGGTGAGGCACAGCGAGATGACCCACAGTTGGTTGAGTTGGTAGAGAAGCTCATAAGGGGGGAGTCATCGAGCCATCTCAGTAGGTATACCCTCGATGATAAGGGTTGGTTACGTAGGGACGGTAGACTTTGTGTACCACGAGACGAGAACTTGAGGAAGACCATTCTTGATGATGCACATCGTTCGAAGATGACCATTCATCCCGGAGGGGACAAGATGTACATGGACATGAGACGAGTTTACTTTTGGGCCGATATGAAGAAGGATGTGGCTGAGTTTGTCGCTAGATGCTTGGTGTGCCAACAAGTAAAAACATAGCAAAAGAAGCCCGATGGATTGCTTCACCCATTGGAGGTCCCACAATGGAAGTGGGAGAGTATCTCGATGGACTTTGTTGATGGGTTACCGAGATCGAGGAAGGGTAATACAGGGATTTGGGTCGTGGTAGATAGACTTACTAAGAGCGCCCATTTCATTCCAGTGAAGAGTAAGAGGACGGCTCCATGGTTAGCCTCCGTATACATTTGAGAGATAGTTCGTTTGCACGGTGTTCCTTCTAGCATAGTGAGCGATCGCGATCCCATCTTTACTAGCGAATTTTGGAAGAGCTTGCAAGAAGAGGTAGGGACTCAATTATGTTTGAGCACCGCATATCATCCTCAGACGGACGGCCAGACCAAGAGGTTAAATCGTATTCTAGAGGACCTTTTGAGGCTATGTGTTTTTAGACTTCGGAGGTACATGGGAGGAGCATCTTCCTTTGGTGGAGTTTGCGTATAATAATAGCTTTCAGTCTAGCATTGGCATGGCGCCTTTCGAGGCTCTTTATGGACGGCCTTGTCATTCACCTACAAGTTGGTGGGAATCTATGGAAAAGATCTTACTTGGGCACGATATGATTAGAGAGACCTCGGAAAAGATCGATTTGATTCGAAGGAGGATGAAGACGGCGCAAGATAGGCAGAAATCATATGCGGACAAGAGGAGGATAGATCTTGAATTTGATATTGGGGACATGGTCTTTATCAAGGTATCTCCATTACGGAATGTTGTTCGCTTGGGGTCCGTTGGGAAGTTAGCACCAAGGTTCGTAGGGCCGTTTCCTATTAAGGAGAGGATTGGACAGATGGCGTATAGAGTGGAGTTGCTCGAGAGACTTAGTGGTGTACATGACGTATTCCATGTATCACATTTAAGGAAGTGCTTGCACGAGACCGCGGAAGTGGTAGATCCGAGCTTGCTTAGAGAGGTGGAGATAGAGCATGATGCGACGATTCGACGAGCTCCTACATACATTCTTGGGTCGGAGATTAAGAAGTTGAGGAATCGGGAAGTCAAGCTAGTCAAAGTGCAATGGGGAGATGATGAGAACGACGCTACTTGGGAGACGGAAGAGAAGATGCGTTCATTGTACCCTTTTCTTTTCGAGGGTATGTCTTTTAATTTCTCCTTTATCGCTTAGCTTGTACTTGTTCTATCTTTAGTATGTCCTCTCGCTAGTATCTTTGACCTTTAGATAGGGTAGTCTTATGGTTGAAACATGTGTTTGAGACATTTTATGTATGGTGGATGCATGTGGATGCAAGTATTTGCTAGTGGTTGCTCGTGGATGCATATACACACACTTTAGGCACTAGATCGGCTCAGTCACTTTCATATTGCATACAAATGGATGTATTTAGTAAAATGAATGTACATTGAATGTGTGTATCATATGGGTGTTGCATTTAAATGAATGGCTGTGTACACATGTAGTAATGATATGTTTATGGTTCTTTGCATACATGATGGATACATGGCACTATCATTATTTGCATTAAGGAGGTCGACTGAATCAGTGGACCGCCTGATTTTGCATTAGTAGACGAACATATACACACACTATGCATATGCACATGAAAAGCATTAGAAATCTTTTAAGGACCATGGTTGCTATTGGTTGATGGTTGAGTAGACGGATGATTGGATGGTAGGATACGTTCTTCTTGACTTAGAGATTTCGAGGACGAAATCCTTTAAGTATGGGAGAATGTAACACCCCATATTTCTGTTAACACTAAAGTAACAAATTGAAGAATATTTAATTTTAAATGTGAGAATTAAGGGAAACGGGTTGCGCCATTGTGTTCTTCTCAGAATTCTGGTTGAGATAGAGTCCGTGTTTGCGTGAATTGGACTTCGTATGAAGAATTTATGGCGATCGGAAGTTTCAAAAAAATTCAAACAGATTTCAAAAATTCGAATTCAGACTCAGATTGGGCTAGGCGGGAAAAATCCCGCCAGGGCCAGGTCGACCAGGGGGTCGACCTATCCACACAGGACGACCAGGGGGTCGACCTGCCCCCTCGGGAAGATTTGTTAGTTGACGATTTTCTAACTCTTAGCTGAGTCATTAGGGCTGACTTATCACCCTATCTTGACTGAATGACAATGATTTATTCTTGGTTGATCGGATGGCCAAAACTAATCCTAAATTCTATATAAACACATGTAGACTCAAAACCTAAAATCAAATAAAAATTAGAATCATGGCCTCCATGCTGTCACCTTGCAACCAAGAATAGCCGCCACCAACTAGAGAGGAAGAAAAGCTAATCAACTCAATTCTATTCAACTCAAATCTAAACCGCAACAAACTGTCTTCTTCAAAGGAGAGCTAAATCAATTTCAGAACTCAAGACCTTCTTTGAGTTGTGAGTTCGATTTCTTTAATAAGATAATTAACAATTCAATTAGGTTGAGTTATGATTTGGGTTATATGGTTATGTTGTAAATCATTAACCACTATATCATTATCTATGTTGTAAATCTATGATGTTATTATCTATGTTGTAAAGCTGTGATGTTATTATCTATGTAGCAAATCTATGTTAATTGTTGGCTTATGTATAATTAATTCATAATGATGCTTCATATGCTAGTTTGGGTATGTTTGTGGAACAAATTCATATGTTAAATCATATTTATGTATGCAAGTTTGGATGTCAAATTAGATATGAATCATATGCAAGTTAATGAGAATCACATACCACTTTACATGTTTCATGACATCTGTTTTATGTATAAGCTTGGATCTAAAGTTTAGGCTAAGATATGTGTGAGTTATATGCTAGTATACAAAATTCTATATGCTAGTTTACATGTAGATCTTAATTTACATGTTTAGATGCTAGTTTACACCAAAGTTTATGTTGCATAAATCACATATGCAAGTGTATATATATATATATATATATTGGAGTATGAATCATGTAATGTAAATTTGTGACTATTGCCTATGCAAGTTTACACCTTATGATTAGATCTATGACATCCATAGTTTATGCAAGTTTGTGACTATTGCTTATGCAAGTTTTAGATGAAAAACCTTATTCACACATGCAAGTTCACCCCTTATGTTTAGATCTAATTTATATTCTATGCATGTTGTGATGTTTTCTCTTTATTCCATAAGTTAGGCTATTCGAGTCTAACGTATATTTCACGTTAAACGAACGAACGTACAACGTGGGGCAATGGGATAATATTAAAAGATTTAATATTTAGAATTGGCATAAATGCCTTAAATGTGATGTTAATTGGTATAATTTTATATACCATAAATAGATGGACATAATTAAGGTGTTAATTATGGACATAGTTAAATTTGTAATTGATTGGCAATTTGAATAGGGAAATTAATTCAAATTGGGGATAATTAATTATGTGTAATAATAAAATGCCTAAGACACGAGGTTAGACTCGTCTGTGGTGTAAGACTGCCAAGACCCGCCCGGCAAATCCAGCTGCCACAAATGCCAGTCTAATATTGGAGGTCTTAGGTATAAATTAAATGCGCAACAGTTGTAAAGACACGAGGTTAGGCTCGTTTGTGGTGTAAGACTGCCCGGACCCACCCGGCAAATCCAGCTGCCACAAATGCCAGTCTAATGTGGGAGGTCTTTATAAGGTTACGGTCTTAATGAATTAAGAAACACTTAACCAGATAAACTTGTAGTGGGACATGAGGGGGTTAAGTGGGTGCCTTGGGTGGCATGTGGAATTTAGAGGGTGCCTTGGGTGGCATTTGAAATACAATTAGATGCACTTAACCAAGATTGAAACATGTAAGAAGACATGAATAAGAATGGGGCTAAGTGGGGAAAAATTTAGAGGGGACCAAGCATAGGTTGAAAGCTTGTGTCATGCATGGGGGCCCTTTTCAAACCAGTAACCCATTAAGTATCTTTGTGGGCTCGACCCAAGTCGAGGACGGGACACGCGTACTGGATTTGATTGTATGAGGTCAAAACGGGGCAGCGGTGGCAACGCAAGTCTAACGGGTTCATATGCGTGTGTGGGCCCGGGCTGGTAGGTAAGACGTTGTTGCATCGTGTAGATATAAGCCATGCATTTTTTGTTGTATCGGGTTGCCACTTTGGGTAGTGATACACCCCACTATGGGGCGAGCACGGGTATCTACGAGTTAGAGAGCCGATCGAATGGGGTAGTGGGTACACCTAGTGGAGATAGGGGCAGCCGGCAACTATGAAGGTAGCTAGGGGTACACGAGACTACCATTAGCAGTATTAAGTTCTGTAGGCGGGATCAACTTTTAGGGTGACTAGTGTGGTGCAGTATAGTAACTATCTTATAGTGATTAGGGGTGCCTTTAACGTTATCTTTGTTCATCTTATTTCCTTGTTTGCTCTGTCATACCCAATTGTTACAGTCATTTCCTTATTTTCCAGCTTATGCCTTATCCTAGTTATTTTGATAATTATATTGTTAAAGTTGTCGCACTCGCTAGACTTTATGTATGACCCCCTTTTTTCCACCTCTTTTCTTCCTTTCCCCCCCCCTCAGGTTTGCCAGGAGGGAATACCACAGCTTAGTGCCGATTCCTTTCAGTTGCTTGAAGATAGTAGATGTATCGCTTGGGACTCTCTCATCTTTATGGCTTAGCTTATGCTCAGTGGGGATTTATGCATTTATGTTATTTAAGTATTTGCTTCTTTATGTACTTTGAAGTTTTTGGAAAAGACTATTGATCCTGTTGTAATGGTTTTGGAGACTACTTATGTAAACTCGTTTTGAGTTATGATGAAATGAAATAAGTTTTATCTTCCGCTGTGCTCTTTTATTTATTTATTCTTATATTTTATCTGTTCTATACAACAATAACGCTTCATGGACATTGATGCATTCCCTTTGTGAGTGACATAATGGACATGGGGTGTTACATGTATCTTTTCTGCAAATAACATGGGTGGATTTTCTATGGTCTTATCCAGGACATATTTTAGCAATTTTTTCAATGACAGAATCAATTTGTGGCAGACATTGATCAGTGGTTCATCTTTTGTCACTAATTCTTGGATATTAATGGTTGATTTTAATAGTGTACTTTGTCCCATTGATAAGTGTGGAGGTCTTCCAGTACCATATCATCAAATTAGAGAATTTTAAAAATTTGTAGTGCAATCTGATTTAAATGAAGTAAAACCTTTAGGTTTTCAGTTTACATGGAGAATAAAGGGCATTGCTACAATTATTGACAAAATTCTTGTTAATAACTGCTGTCTAAACCAGTTTCTAGATCTAAAAGCTTTATCTCTTTCACAAAATTCAAGTGATCACAATCCCATCCTTTTTGGATATAATTCCTATTGAATCAGTGAAGGGATTTCCTTTTAGATTTAAAAATGAATGGCCAAATTTTTCTGAAGCAATTTCTAAAGGTCTATGTTGTGTCACCTGGGGATTTAAGAGCTATCAATTCCTTCAGAAGTTACAAAGTTGTAAAACTGAGCTTAAAATTTGGAATAAAATAAGGGACAAAAACAACACAAACCTGAAAAATGCTGAAGAGGCTTTGTCTAATTTTGAACAAGCAGCAGATAAATTTCCAAATGATCTCCATTTGTATGATATCTTTCTAGAAGCCAAAAAAGAGTATCATAGATTGCATAATATATACTTTGATGGGTTTAAACCGCAATCTAAAGTGGCATGGCTACAACAAGGAGATACTAATTCAATTTTTTTCCATGCTAGAATGACAAACAGAAGATTTTATAATCATATTAGAGCTTTGATCGATCAAAGTGGGAATCTTATGTTTAAACCAGGTGAGATAGAGGCAGAGGCTTTAAGTTACTTTTCTGATTTGTTCAATGGAGACAGTACTACTCCTATTCCCATTTTTCAACCCATAGCAATAATAAATGATCAAGGACAAAGGTTTATATTAAAGGAAGTGTCTGTGGCAGAAATTCGAGAAGCTTCATTTTCTATTAAAGACGACACAACTCCTGGTCCAGATGGTCTAAATTACAAATTTATGAAACGACATTGGGAAGAGCTTAAAGGTGACCTTTTACATGTCATTTCTAATATATTCTTACCTGGAAAATTACCGAAGTCAATAAATCACACACTTATTACTTTGGTACCTAAGAATGATAGTCCCACCGAAATTTCTCATTATAGACCAATCTCTTATTGTAATGTTTATTATAAAATCTTTGCTAAATTCCTTTGCAATAGATTAAAACATTTCCTACCATTTTTGATATCTAAAAACCAAAGTGCTTTTACCAAAGAGAGATACATTGGTGATAAATATTTTAGCCCATGAACTTCTTAGAGATTTCAAGAAAAGAGGAATGTCTAAACTTGTGTTAAAGTTGATCTCCAAAAGGCCTATAATAAAGTCAGTAGAGAGTGTATATGTCAAATAATGTGCTTAATGAAATTTCCAATGCATTTCATTAATCTGATTTATGAATGTATGATTACTGCTGCTTTTTCAATCTTAATTCAAGGTGTACCAAGGGGTTTTATCAAGTCAACTAGAGGTATTTGTAACACTCCATAATTTTATAACACATCAAGATGATAAATTAAAGAATACTAAATAAAATATTCAGAATTAAGTAAAACGGACTGCGCCATTGCGTTCAACTCAAAATTGTGCTTAAGATAGACTCTGAGTTTGCGTAAAACGGACACCGTGTGAAGAAGTTATTAAGATTTGAAGTTTACGCATATATAAGCTAATTATATATAAATAAACCTTCCCAAAAATTCAAAATAATTCAAATTTACACAACAGAGAGGGGGCGGGAAAATTCCCGCTATGGGTGTCGACCCATTGGTCAACCCCAGCAATGGGGTGTCGAGCTCTGTGCCGATCCCTATGTCGACATACCAAGGGGGGTCGACCCCCATACGGATCTGGGCAGATCCCTGTTTCTGAATGTGGACTGAGTTTTGTGCAAGATTCGTCGGTTAATGGCTATAAATAAGACCCTATACCCATTGTTTTATTCACCTAAATCAATGGCGATGATGAGATGCTTCTCTAACTCAGATTAAATTACCCTTTTCTGCAGCAAGGACGGTTCATACGTGTTCAAAGAATGTTGACTCGACTCAACATGCTTTCCTCGGTTTTCTTAGATCCATTCTCCATGAGTCTACGTTATTTTTAGATATGAATACTTAAAAGTTAATCTTGACATGTTTATGAATTGGATCTAAGCCTGTGACTGATTGAATCATATCAGATGTGCTGTAACCTGTGTATCTAAGTTATATTGACATGACTATGAATTGGATCTAAGCCTATGCCAATTTATCATGTCAGATCTATCATTATTTGTATATCTAATTCACTAATTAGATCTCATCACGCCTATTTATGATCATGACACTATGCCTAATCAATTCTATTATCACATGTTCTTCAAATATGTTCCTATATGCCTATCTTGTCATCGTGCCTAATTTTGTCACTATATGTTTATTAGTTGCTATGCATATTCCTGCCATCATATGAAAATCTTGTTATTATGTTTATTTCTGTTCTCTTCCCTTCTTCTTTTCCCTTTTTATTTTATAACCAGGCTACCTTCGAGCATAAGCGTACCGCTGAAATATGCGAACACGTGAAATGGGGAATGAGGGGAAAACGTCAAAATTGGGGCATAACTTGTATTGGGAAATTTGGGCATAACTTGAAATAAATACATGAATATGGATTTAGGGCATAAATCAAATTGTGATTTTGATCTTAATTTGGGGGCGTACGGTACATCACGAATTTGGCTTGGAAAAGGGGCATGAAAACCTATAATGAAATAGGGATAATTGTAAATAGTGAAAATGCCTAGATTTACAGTAATTAGAAACTGTAACCGCGCTTAGACACGAGGTTAGATTGCACTTGTGGTAGAAGTCTGCCTGGACCCACCCGGCATATCCAGCAACCACAAGTGGTGAATCTAATGTGAGGGGTCTAGGTGCATAAATACGTAACGTGCTAAGACACGAGGTTAAGTTCGACTTGTGGAAGAAGCCCAGACCCGCTTGACATATCCAGCATCCACAAGTGGAAGGCTAAATGTGGAAGGTTTATCGCAATATAACCATAAATGAATATATGGTAATGAACTTGAATACTTAACCTTGTTGAATCCATAGGGATTGTATGGACATCCTAACTTGAGTAGAGGTTAGGTAAACTTGCTAGAAACAGTGGGCGGGTTAAGTATATCTTGGGGTGATGGTTAATATTTATATATTGGCCCACAAATTTAACCTATGGGGTTACGCAATCTTTTTGCACTGGTATGGCATAACCTGTGGAAATCCTAGTAGTGGGGATGCAAGCGTAGGGGGAAGATTGTATCGTCTTGTGTGTGGGACCCGTTTCAGTCAGTAACCCATATATGGGTATCAAACGAGTACTCCAAACTAGGTCAGAGTCAGGGCACACTTACAGGGATGATTGTAACTGATCCAAATGAAGGGGCGGTATGGGCGGAGCATTCTGACAGGGTCATGTGCGTGCATGGGTCCGGACAGAGGAGGATTAAGACGTCGTGATACCTGTAGATATGGTTGTGCACATCTTGAAAATAAAGGGTTGCCACTTTAGGAAGTGATATGTCCTACTATGGGGCCAGCAAATGGTATCTACAGAGTACAGAGCCGATCGATTGGGGTAGTAACTAGGGCACATCTAGACTTTGAGCCCATTATTATCCTTAGGGGTAACTCCAGTATGTTCAGTTAGACTACCTGTTAATTGTATAGGGGTAAACCTCTCACTAGAAGTACGCCTAAGTCTACCATCTTATACTTGTTGCGGGTCATCTCGTTCATATGATACTAGTATTGGTGCAAAGAAAGAGAAAAGTATTAGAGAAGCGCTGTACATATATGTTCTGTTCAGTTTATCCCGTTTACCTTGTCATACCTGCCTTATATGCTCCTTTCCAGCTTATAAGCCTTCCATGATGCTTTTACTTGTTTATATGCTAAAAGTAATTGGACTCGCTAGACTTTATGTCTAACCTATTTTGTTTCCTATTCTTTCTCTTCCGTTCCCCTTCCCCCCCCCTCTAGGTTCTCAGGTTGTGAATACTCAAGCTTGATCAGGATTCTTCTTTCATTCCGCTTAGAGCTGCTTAGATGTACTGGTTGATTTCGTACCTTTTCTACTATGGCTATGTTTTTGGGAATTATGTTGTTTTCATGTTTATTATACTCTAATGACTTAAGTACAAGACAGAAGTTTTAAGTTGATGTACTGGGTTTTATGGATTTCAGACTTACGATGTAACTATGTTTTGAACCATGATGTTTTCTGCTTAATGAAATTTTAAACTCCGCAATCATTTTATATCTATCTTATAATATTTTTGTTTCTATTTACCTATAACTCTTCACGAAACTTAATGCATTCTCTTAATGAGTGACATTAACGGACATGGGGTGTCACATTTGGTGTCAGAGCTTATGGTTACCAGATCGGATAAAAGATTTTTGAAAATTGTTTTCAAAAAGGTTTAAAAGAAAGCATTTTCGAAAGAAAATTTTGTTTTGAAAAATGTATTCCCCAAAGCCATATGTAATATCTTTCGATTCTCTATTTGAATCCCTTTTTCCTTTCTTTTCAGCATGTCTGGGGAACCTAATATTCCTGAGGGCGTTATGATACTGGGTTGGTTCCATAGTTATCTAGAGGCCACGGCGCCTGCCGGTGGTCAAGCAGATGTTCCTCCCCCAACTGCACCCGCTATTCCTCATCCTCCTTCTTCACGAGCAGATAATTTCTCTAAGATCTACAAAGATTTCTATGCTACGAGTGGAAAGTCATTCCTGTAACACCCCGTATTTTCTGAGAATATTAAAAAAATGGTTAATTATGAAGAAGTTATTAAGCCTTGAAGTTTATATGCATATGAGAGAAATATATATAGATATATATAAAAATTAAATAAGTAAACATGCAAAAAAGGTTCAAAACAGCGAATTGGGAGGGGGAATAACCGAACCGGCCCATTTTTGAGGTCGACCCAAGCACCGCTGGGTCGACTAGGGGTTAATCCAGGGTGTTTGGCTGTCATCCCATGGGCTGATTCGCTCAAATGCAGATTTTGCATTTGAATGGTTCTCATGATTCAGGGTTAATCTAATGGTCCTAAATAACTTCCTACACCTATATATACATCCCTAACCTAAACCTTAATCTCATATACAATTCTCTAGCCTCCATTGCTCTCTTCCTCTCTAAAAATAAATAAATCAATGGCGTCTCTACTCTGCTGAAACCTAAGCTAGGACTTGTGCTTCTTCTTCCTCCAATTCTGATTAGGATTAAAAGAGAACAGCTACAACACCTTTTTCTTTTAGAATCCAACCAAGGCAAGTGCAGTTATTTTCCGATATAAACTTTAATTATAATTGTGACATGATTGTAAATCTGAATTTGAGATTGCTTATGTTCTATTTTGATCTATTTTATTCTATATCTCTTTCTTCTTTTTGTTCTATAGCCAGGCTACCCCGATCCTGCGCCAAATCTCATAAGAGATTAACGCACGAACGTTAAACTTTGGGATAAATAATGAATGATGGCATAATTGGACATGGCTAATCTGCGACTAAAAGGACATAGGTTGTAAACTAGATTTAGATCTGTGCATATTCTGTGAATTGGAAGAAGAGGAACCATTATATATTAACATGTGACTTGAGACATTGGACATAACGCATATTTTTGAATTAAAGATCTATTATAATTTAAAGTTCTAAATTGTTGGGCATATTGTTTATATAGAAATTCATGATTTGGGATAAAAAGGGAATATGACTTAGGTGTGAAGATTTATGTTAAGATTTGATAACTATTAAATGTGAATAACACCTAAGTGGGAGATTTTTGAATATATGACATGCATTGAAATCGATGGCTATATTTGGTATAATTTATATGTGAATCTTTTGTACTAGGCAAGTTTAACTAAATTTGAGACGTGTGTTATATGGTAAATTATGACCATAATCGGTGCCATGTAAATTCAATGCAAACGTGGGGTATATGATCATAATGTGAATCATGACAACTATTTAGGCATGCAAACTTAGGCCAAATTTATAATTAGGCAAGATATGTTTATGAAACTTTAAGGAATGATTAAATCTGTTATATGGCCTAATCTGCTAGTTCTGTTATATTTCCTAATTTGCTAGTTCTGTTATATTGCCTAAACTGTTATATGCTAAATCTGCTACACTGCTTAATCTGCTGAATCCGTTAAGTCGCCTAATCTGCTAAATCTGTTATCTGCCATATCTGTTGAGTTGATATATTTAGTCTGTTATTGACATAATCTGAATTGGCTATAGTTATGAATAATTGACATGTATATTAGGCATGGGTATAAATGGTGAATCATTAATTAATTGGCCGCAAAGATAAACATGGCTAACTCGAGGTTAGAATGAGTTTGCGGCGTAATTCTGCCCGGAACCACCCGGCATATTCTAGTGGTCGCAAACAATAGGTTCTAATGTGAGAAGTTAGTCATAACATGCTTGAAACCCGAGGTTAGACTCAGTTTGCGACAGAAACCTGCCCGTAACCAACCGGCCTAACCAGTAGCCGCAAACTGTCAGTCTAATGTGAGAGGTTTGGGCATTAATATTTAATTAATGAAAATCTAAGATAATTATGATGTCTAAAACGTGTTGGGTAAGGCTAAACCAATTGGACCAATGAATCTGATAAACCCGTTTCGTGAATCCGTAGGCCCAATACAAAGTTAGATAATCTGTAACCAGTTAATCTGTAAGTCTGTTAATCTGTAACCAGTTAATCTGTAAGCCTGTTAATCCGAACATCTGATCCGTTATTCTGAAAACCTGTTAACTTGATTGTCTAATCTGTGAACTAGTTGATCTGAACTCTGTATGTCTGAAACTTGTAGACAAGTTAATCTGAAATCTGTTAGTCTGGGGACACAAGGTTAGGAGGGAAATTACTTGTGTCATCTGTTGTTTGGGACCCATATTAGTCAGTAACCCTTTCTGGTATCAAACTTTGACCCAATAGTAGGTAGGGTCCGGGCACGCTTACTGAACTAATTATAAGTGGTTCATTCTGATAATGGCGAGGGGTGTTGATGGTGCGTTCCAACCGGGTCATGTGCGTGCATGGATCCCGGCCTGCCTCTGAGGATGTAAGACGCCGTGACATCTGTAAATAGGTCTGTGCCAATTGGTTGTCACTTTAGGGAGTGATACACCCTACTGTGGGGCCGACACAGGATATTTTTGTATTAGGGAGCCGATCGCTTGGGGTAGGGTTTTAAGGTACACTTAGTTCTGTCTGTTTCTGTTGGTACCGTCTGTTTCTGTTGGGTGGTAACACCTGTCTGTTTCTGCGTGGTACCGTCTGTTCGGGTGGTAAAGGCCCATTACTAGTGTACACCTAATTCTACATTCTGTTTCCGTAGGGATTAATCTGTTTCTGCTTCTGTCTGTTTCTGATCGTGTAGTAAAGGCCCATTATTAGCATTCTGTTTCGGTTAAATTATTCTGTACCTGTTTCTGTTTCAGTTTAGACATTAGGGTGACACCGTAATTCTGTTATACTAGTATTAGTGCAGAGAAGTGTAAAGCAATAGTTTATGTCATTCTGTTCTTCTGTTTTATCTGCTACAACTGTTACAGTTATCTCTCATCCAGTTTTATGTTCATGTCTTATTATTATTATCTGTTCATATGCTGAAAGTCACTGGACTTGCCAGACTTTTTGTCTGAACCTTGTTGTTTCGCCTCCTTTCTTCTGTTTCCCCCCAGGTTATCCAAGGAGGGAATACTTTAGCTTGATCCGGATTTCTCTCTGCTTGAAGTGCTTAAAGTATGGCTTGGCTCTGTATAGCTCCCGTTCTATGGGGATTATGATTTTAAACCATGCATTTTGAAGGCTTTTGTACAAGACTGATATTTGTACTTGAATTCTGAGATTTAAAAGGATGTAACCATATTGATTTCTGTTTCCGCTGTAATAAAGATAAAATTTTCCAAGTACTGTTTTATCTGTCTTGTAAGTTTCTGTTCTGTTTACTAAAATGTTCCACCAAAGTTAAGGCATTCCCTTTGTGAGTGACCTTAACGGAGGTGGGGTGTTACACTTCCGAGGAACCGAAACTTTCGTAGAGGTAAGGAATTGGCTTAAAGAGACGGAGGATTTGTTTAGAATTTTTGAATTTGATGATCATAGGAAGATTCAGTTGGCCGCTTGGCTGCTGAAAGATGATGCTTCATTCTTGTGGGATGTGATGCAAGTAGGGCGTCCAGTGGAGACTTGGGATGATTTCCGGTAGAGGTTTGAAATGAAGTTTCTTTCTCAAGCTGAGAAAAGTATGCAAATGTAAAGGGTTCTAGCACTTAAGCAAGGAAGCATGTCTGTGAAAGAATATGTTAAAAAATTCAATCAACTAGCGAGGTTTGGTTTGAAGCTAGTAGACACCCCGCATAAGAAAGCTTTGCGGTTTGCTCGAGGATTGAATGAACCCCTCCATGGGTTGGATATGTCTCATATTCCGATGGGAGCAACTTTTGAAAGGCTCATAGATATGACATTGATGCATGAGGAAGATAAAGTTAAAAAGAAAGAAGCTAAGATTGAGGAAATACAAAACAAGAAAGTGAGGCCCACGAAAGGACAAACAAAAAAAGAAGGGTGGAAAGGATGGCAAGGCTAGAGATAAGAGGAAGTTTCATAATTGTGGACGTGAAGTTCATTTGATCAAGGACTGCAAAAGAAAGAAGAATGCTTGCTTCAATTGTGGAGAGGTCGGGCACTTTTCTAAGGAGTGCCTGAGGAAGCAAGGACATGGTCAAAGGGCAGGATCTTCGGGAGGGCAGGTGCATGCTCTCGTGGCCAGTGCACCAGACAGAGGTAGGAAAGTTCCTGTTGAAGGTTTGATTTCTCTTTCCACTCATCCTGTTAGAACTCTTTTCGATTCGAGCGCTTCACATTCTTTTATATCTGATTATGTGGTTGAGTCTCTACTCCTTAGTACTAGTATGGTTTTTGATCCCGTTGTTGTCTCAAACCCCATTGGGGTACGACTCATCTGTCTATGATTTGTCGGGGTTTGAGAATATCTTTGTTAGGCATCGAGTTTGAGTGTGACGCATATGTGCTTGGTTTCATGCTCTATGGTTTGATTCTAGGAATGGATTGGTTAGTCATGTATGGTGCCATTCTGGATTGTGAGAGGAGGGTCGTTAGACTTTGGACTTTCCATGGGAGGGCCCTCGAGATTTCTTGTGACCCAAAAGGTCTGTCATGCTTAGTTTCCTAGAGTCACTTGATGCATCTATCGATGATCTGCGATCTGTACTAATAGTCCGTGAGTATCCTGAAGTTTTTGAGGAGGTTCGGGGCTTACCTATGAGGCGTGAGATCGATTTCCGTATATACTTGGTAGACAATGCAAAGCCAATTGCATTGCCTATGCGCCACATGGCTCCAAGAGAAAGGAGGGAGCTTAGTAAGCAAGTATGGGAGATACTTAAGAAAGCTTTTATTAGGCGAAGCATATCTAAATGGGGTACTTTGGTGGTGTTCGCAACTAAGGAGGATGGTTCACTTTAGTTATGTGTGGATTATAGAGAGTTTAATAAACTCACTGAAAAGAACAGGCATCCACTTCCGAGGATAGATGATCTGTTTGATCAACTTGTTGGTGCATCTATTTTCTCTCCGTTAGACTTGGCCACGGGGTTTCATCAGTTGGGGGTTGCCGAGGACAATATAGACAAGACCTCTTTTAGAACTCTAGATGATTTCTTCGAGTGGCTCGTTATGCCTTTTGGGTTGACGAATGCACCCGCCTATTTTGTTGATCTAATGAGTAGGATGTTTTGGGAGTTTCTAAATAAGTTCGTTGTGGTCTTCATTGATGATATCTTGATTTTCTCGAAGAGCGAGGAAGAGCATGCCTTACATTTAAGAGAGGTTTTGAAAACTCTCTGTGCACATCAGCTTAAGGCGAAGTTCTCCAAATGCCATTTTTGGAGAAAAGAAATGAGATTTCTAAGGCATGTGTTCTCTAAAGATGGGATAACAGTAGATCCCACGAAGGTAGTTGCAGTTCAAGATTGGCAGATCCCAAAGAATGCAACGGAGGTGAGAAGTTTTCTAGGGGTAGCAGGTTATTATAGGAAGTTCATTAAGGACTTCGCAAAGATACCAGCCCCACTCACCAGGCTGACAAAGAAGAATTTGACATTTTCTTGGGATGTAGATTATGGGATTGAAGAGGGATCGGATAAAATCCCCAGTCTTGACCATGCCCGATGGGATCAAAGTGTTCACAGTATACACTGATGCACGTGGTACAGAGCTTGGTGTGGTTCTGATGCAAGAGGGAAGGGCAGTATGTTATGGAGGTAGACAACTAAGAGTTCATGAGAAGAACTACCATACCCATGACTTAGAGTTAGCTTTCATAGTATTTGCGCTTAAGACATGGCGCCATTATCTACTTGGAGAGAAGTTCTAGTTGTATACCGATCATAAATCTCTCAAGTACTTGTTCTCATAGAAGGTTCTTAATTTAAGGCAACAAAGATGGATGGAGTTTCTAGCATCCTATGACTTTGAGATTACTTATACCCCTGGCAAGGGTAATGTGGTAGCAGACGCACTAAGTAGGAAGAGGATGGCCTTAAGTCCTCTGTTTGTGGAGAGGAAAATCTTGGAGTTTATATCGACTTTTGATTTTAGACCCTCCACCGAGTTTATACCTGGTTTAATGGCATCACTAGGGGTGCGACCTACACTTTTGGATCCAATAGGAACTTCGTAGCAAGAGGATCCACAGATTTTAGACATCTTGGATAGGCTCAGTAAAGGGGAGACTTTTAGTCTCCTCAGTGGATATTCCATAGACGATAGAGTGTGTTTGCAACGAGGTGGAAGGCTTTGGGTTCCCCCAAGTTGGGAGTTTGTTGAAGATAATCCTAGAGGAAACCCATCATTCTAAGATGACTATTCATCTAGGCGGTGATAATATGTATAGAGTATGAAGAGGGTTTTCTTTTGGGCTGGAATGAAGAAAGATGTGGCGGGGTTTGTTTCTCAATGTTTGATTTTCCAGCAAGTCAAGGCTGAGCAAAAGAAGACAAGTGGTTTACTTCATCCTTTGGAAGTCCCACAGTGGAAGTGAGAGAGCATGTTTATGGATTTCATTGATGGTTTTCCTAGATCAAGGAAAGGCAAAACAACATTTGGGTTATAGCAGACAGACTTACTAAGAGCGCTCATTTCATCCCAGTTAAGAGCAAAAAGGATGGCAACATGGTTGGTAGCAATTTACGTTCGTGAGATAGTCCGTCTTCATGGAGTACCTTCCAGTATCGTAAGTGATCATGACCCCATTTTCACCAGTGAATTTTGGAGGAGCTTGCAAGAAGCATTAGGTACACAGTTGTGTTTGAGCACCGCTTATCACCCTCAGACAGATGGACAGACAGAAAGGGTGGATAGAGTCCTTGAGGATCTTTTAAGGTTGTGTATCCTAGACTTCGGAGGGACTTGGGAAGAGCATCTTCCTTTAGTAGAGTTCGCCTACAACAATAGTTATCAAGCTAGCATTGGCATGACACCCTTTGAAGCATTATACGGATGACCCTGTAGATCACCGACTTGTTGGTAGGAATCTACAGAAAGACTTCTACTTGGACCGGATATGGTTAGAGAAACTTCCAAAAAGATTGGTTTTATTAGACAACGAATGAAGACAACTCAGGATAGGAAGAAGTCCTATGCAAATAAGCGAAGGACTGATACTAAGTTTGAGGTGGGAGACATGGTTTTCATTAAGGTATCACCTTTGAGGAATGTGGTTCGCTTTGGATCTATAGGGAAATTGGCACCAAATTTCGTAGGGCCATTTCCCATAATAGAAAGGATTGGCCAAATGGCCTATAGAGTAAAGCTACCAGAGAGACTATCTGGCGTTCATGATGTTTTCCATGTTTCCCATTTACGAAAGTGCTTGCATGATACTGCAGAAGAAGTCGAGTCGAGTATGCTTGAGGAAGAAGAGGTAGAACGGGAGGCGACAGTTAGACGAGTTCCTACCTGTATTCTTGGATCGGAAGTTAAGAATCTATGCAATAGAGAAGTCAAGCTGATGAAAGTTCAGTGGGGAGATAACCAGGAAGATGCAACTTGGGAGACTGAAGACAAGATTCGTGCTTCGTACCCATTTCTTTTCAAGGGATGTTCTTACCTTCCTTTTTAAGGCTTTTATTCATGCTTGTTTCTATCAATTAAGTATATCCTATCGATCGAATCTTCGACCTTTATGTGAAATACCATGGATGTAAACATGTGTTTGAGACATTTTATGTTTGATGGATGCAAGTGGATGCAAGTGACTGCTAGTTGTTGCTCGCGGATGCATATACACACACACACATTAGGCATCAGATCGGCTCAATCACTCTCATACTGCATATGGATGTGTGTGCATTTTCTTTCTTTCTTTCTATGCATGAAAGTAGGTGTATCATCATATGGATGTTGCATTTAGATGAATGACTATGCACACATATAGAACTTACATGATATAATAGGATTATTTGCATACATGTTGGATTCATGGCACTAACATATATTGCATTAAGGAGGTCGACTGAATCAGTAGACCACCTGATTTCTCACATTAGTATAGGGACATGTACACACACCTTTGCATATGTTAATATAAGCATTAGAAATATTTTGAGGACAATGGATGCTTGTGATTAGTGGATGAGTAGATGGATGTTAGGATATACATTTTCTTAACTTGGAGATTTCGGGGACGAAATCCTTTAAGTAGGGGAGAATGTAACACCACGTAATTTTATAACACATTAAGATGATAAACTAAATAATACTTAATTAAATATTCATAATTATGTAAAACAGACTGCGCTACTGTGTTCATCTCAGAATTCTGCTTAAGGTAGACTCTGAGCTCGCATAAAACGGACACCGTATGAAGAAGTTATTAAGGCTTGAAGTTTACGCATATATAAGCTAATTATATATAAATAAACCTTCCTAGAAATTCAAAACAATTCAAATTCATGCAGCGGAGGGGGGCAGGAAAATTCCCGCTATGGCTGTCGACCCATGGGTCGACCCCATCAAGAGGGTGTCGATCCCTGGGTCGACACTCCAGGGGGGTCGACCCCCATACGGATCTGGGCAGAACATGGACTAATTTCTCTGCAAGATTCATCGGTTGATGGCTATAAATAAGACCCTATACCCATTGTTTTATTCACCTAAATCAATGGCGACGATGAGATGCTGCTCCTACTCAGATTAAATTAGCCTTTTCTTCAGCAATGACGATTCTTATGTATTCAAAGAACGCTGATTCAACATCAACATGCTTTCCTTGGTTTTCTTAGATCCATTCCCTGTGAGTCTACATTATTTTTATCTATGAATACTTAAAAGTTAATCTTGACATGTTTATGAATTGGATCTAAGCCTGTGACTGATTGAATCATATCAGATCTGCCATAACCTGTGTATCTAAGTTATTTTGACATGACTATGAATTGGATCTAAGCCTATGCCTATTTATCATGTTAGATCTGTCATTATTTGTATATCTAATTCACTAATTAGATATCATCATGCCTGTTTATGATCATGACACTATGCCTAATCAATTCTATTATCACATGTTCATTAGATCTGTTCCTAAATGCCTATCTTGTCATCATGCCCAATTTTGTCACTATATGTTATTAGTTGCTGCCTATTCCTTCCATCATATGACAATCTTGTTACTATGTTTATTTATGTTCCCTTCCTTTCTTCTTTTCCCTTTTTATTTTATAGCCAGGCTACCTTTGAGCCTAGCCATACCGCTGAAATATACGAATGCGTGAAATTGGGAATGAGGGGAAAACGTTAAAATTGGGGCATAACTTGTATTGGGAAATTTGAGCATAACTTGAAATAAATACATGAATATGGATTTAGGGCATAAATCAAATTGTGATTTGGATCTTAATTTGGGGGCATATGGTACATGATGAATTTGACTTGGAAAAGGGGCATGAAAACCTTTAATGAAATAGGGATAATTATAAATAGTGAAAATGCCTAGATTTACAGTAATTAGAAACTATAGCCGCACTTAGACACCAGGTTAGATTACACTTGTGGTAGAAGTCTGCCCGGACCCACCTGGCTTGTCCAGCAACCACAAGTGGTGAATCTAATGTGAGGGGTCTAAGTGCATAAACACATAAGGTGCTAAGACACAAGGTTAAGTACGACTTGTGGAAGAAGTCTGCCCAGATCCGCCCGGCATATCCAGCATCCACAAGTGGTAGGCTTAATATGGGAGGTCTAGCGCATTATAACTATAAATGAATATATGGTAATGAACTTGAATACTTAACCTGGTTGAATCCATAGGGATTGTATGAGCATGTTAACTTGAGCAGGGGTTGAGTAAACTTGCGAGAAACAGTGGGAGGGTTAAATATATCTTGAGTATTGGGTAATATTTATATATAGGCCCACAAACTTAACCTATAGGTTTATGAAATCTTTTTACACTTGTATGGCATAAACTATGGAAATCCTAGTAGTAGGATTCAAGCGTAGGGGGAAGCTTGTATCATCTTGTGTGTGGGACCCGTTTCAGTTAGTAACCCATATATAAGTATCAAACAAGTACTTCGAACTAGGTCGGAGTCGGGGAACGCTTACTGGGCTGATTATAAGAGATCCAAACGAAGTGGCGGTGTTGGCGGCACATTCCGACGGGGTCATGTGCGTGCATGGGTCCGGAGAGGGGAGAATTAAGACGGCATGACACCTGTAGATATGGTTGGGCACATCCTGAAAATAAAGGGTTGCTGCTTTAAGAAGTGATATGTCCTACTGTGGGGCCAGCACTGGGTATCTACCGAGTAGGGAGCCGATCGATTGGGGTAGTAATTAGGGTACATCTACACTTTGGTATGTTTAGGAACCCGTTATTATCCTTAGGGGTAACTCTGGTATGTTCAATTGGGCTGCCTGTTAATTGTATGGAGGTAAACATCTCAATAGTAGTACACATAAGTCTACCATCTTATGGTTGTTGGGGATCATCTTGTTCATATGATACTAGTATTGGTGCAGAGAAAGAGAAAAGTATTAGAGAAAGCGCTATACATATATGTTTTGTTTAGTTTATCTTGTTTACCTTGTCATACCTACCTTATATGCTTTTATCCGGCTTATATGCCTACCATGATGCTTTTACTTATTTATATGCTAAAAGTAACTGGACTCACCAGATTTTATATCTAACCCATTTTGTTTCCTCTTCTTTCTCTTCCGTTTACCCCTAGGTTCTTAGGGTGGAAATACTCAAGCTTGATCAGGATTCTGCTTTCATTCTGCTTGGAGCTGCTTAGATGTACTGCTTGATTTCGTAACTTTTCTACTATGCCTATGTTTTTGGGAATTATGCACTTTTCATGTTTATTGTACTCTGATGATTTAAGTACAAGACAGAAGTTTTAAGTGGATGTACCATGTTTTATGTATTTCAGTCTTATGATGTAACTATGTTTTGAACCACGATGTTTTCTGGTTAATAAAATTTTAAAATCCACTGTCATTTTATATCTGTCTTGTAATATTTCTATTTCTGTTTACCTATAACACTTCACAAAACATAATGCATTCTCTTGATGAGTGACATTAACGGACGTGAGGTGTCATAGTATTCGACAAGGAGATCCACTTTCTCCATACCTTTTTGTCATTGCCATTCAGTATTTTACTTATCAAATGGATGCAGTTACTTTTTCAAAAGCATTTCAACCAAGTCGTACTGTTTAGCCCATTATTTCACATCTTCTATATGCAGATGACCTCATGATTTTTGGGAAATCTACTTTGCAAAATTCTACAACCTTAAAATAGATTTTTCATAATTTAAAGGTTCATGCAGGTCTAATGGTAAATGCATCCAAAAAAAAAAAGGTTCTTCAGTGAGAAATTCAAAAGAAGTTCTGGGTATTCTTGGTTATGAAAAGGGTGTGTTGCCTATTAAGCATCTAGGGGTGCCCTTATCCTCAAATTATTTACATTATTCTGAATGTAATTCTCTAATTCAGAGGGTACAAAGTAAAATTTAGGGATGGGAATCCAAATTACTATCATTTGCTGGAAGAGTTAAACTTGTAAATGGTATCATAATTCCTATTGTATCTTATATTGGTTATTAATATACCAGATTCTTGTATTTACTTTGAGTAAACTGCAATCATTATGTGTTGACCTTTTTTGGAGGGGGGTCAGCTCATAAGGTAGCTTGGAATACTTTGTGTAAACCAAAGGGTGAAGGTGGGATTGGTCTAAAGAATTTTTCTAATCTTAAAAGAGCAGCATGCATCAAATTATTATGGAAATTTTTAATAGAAAATTCTCTTTGGAGTAAGTGGATATATAATAGATATTACAAAGAAATTTTTTTCTGGTCTATTGCAATTGATAATAATGCATCATCAACTTGGAAATCTATGTTGAGACTTCGATCTAGTTCTAAACAATTGTTTAACAAATGCATTGCTAATGGTGAAGAGACATACCTATGGCATGAGCCATGGATAAACTGTCAATGTCTAGTTGATTTATTGGGTTTTGATAGGTTACACCTCCTTTGTCATGCTAATTAGAAGGTGAGCTCTATCATTAGAAATGAAGCACTGGATCCTACCCTGCAACAAGTGAACTGATTAGTGAAATCTGTTCTATTAAAGTCTCTCTAAATAAAAAATCGAGATGCTTATGAATGGGGTAATGGTGGTAATTTTTCTTTTCATAAAGCAAGGGAATATACCAGAATTCATGATGAAAAAGACTTTGCACTTGAAGTAGTTTGGCATAAGAAAAACTGCAGGAAAATGGCATTTATTTCTTATTTAGCTATCATGGGACGACTAAATACCAAAAATAGAATTATGCGTTATGGCAATATAACACACAATGTGTGTGCATTGTGTGAAAATTCCCCCGAATCAAATCAACACTTATTTTTTAAGTACTTACTCATCTTTTATCTGGCTTGCTCTAAGGCTGAAGCTTTCACTTCCTTTGATGATTCAGGACAATTTGAAAGATGAAGCAAGGAGAATTCAATTTGCTTTTAAAACTTTTGATCAAGTGCGTGACATTGCTTGTGGAGCTTTCACCACTGCTATTTATTTCATCTGGAAAGGGAGAAATTTGAGAACAATTCAGAATAAAAGGACTTTTGCATCTACTATCCTACCTCACATTGAAAGAGAAGTTTCTTATCTAGCTCGAAACAATGGAAGCAAATCTGAGAGGAGCTTGAGAAATTCTTTAATTCTGGAACGCGGGGGCATTGACATTTTGATACTGGATAGCTGGTTTTATCTGAATTGCTTTTTAAAGGAGAGGAATATTTAGGCTGTTTGGGCCGTGATAAGTGGGTTTTGCTTTTATTTTGTTTTTTAGATTTGTTTTCTGTTTGTTATGGGTTTGTATTTCAGATGATATTTTCATAGTTGTATACCAAATTTATATGTGCTATTTTTCCCTTTAAGGTACCCAATAGGGGGATTACAGGGTTTTAGCAAGGCATATAAAGGAGGTTTTATTGGTATAATAATAAAGAGTACCAGTTTTCAAAAAAAATATGTAAGCATTAGAGACATATACGCATATCAGATTAAGTCATGAAAATTGATCAGAAACACACCAAAATTATAAGATAAATAAATTTTAAAAATAATTATATTTTCTAGAATATAAAAATATTTCTGTTCCAAATTACTCTATGTGTGTTTCTGTGACAGGTAAGAAAAGGAACGGACTGATTGAGATGCTGTGAAGATAGAAGGCTGAAGATAGAGGACAAGATTGTGTCAGTATATGAGGGAGTGACAATATATGAGTGTGTGTGTCAATATATATGAGTTTGTATAACAATGTGAAATATAACTGAGTGACAGAGTGTTGTAGTAAGGAACTGTGTATATATAAAATTGACATTGAAATGTATTGCTGAGATGTACAAATAGTGGATTTATATGTTGTTTAAATGTAGAAATAATATTATATTTCAATAAAATACTATTTGAATGTTTAGATTCTGTGTAGTAGTATTTTATTTGAATATACATATTATATTCTATCTATGATGTAGTATAACAAAACAAATACAAACACATTTATAATAATATATATTTGTTTGTAATCATCAAACAAAAATCATAGCATTGTTATATACAACAAAGGAGAGAGAAAATTAGAAGATTTGAAGTGAGTTTTTTTATTTTTCTCTTCTTTTGTTTGTTTTTACCTCCGAACATCAAGCAAAATTGGATGTGACCCTTTAGAAAATGAACAATCCTAAGATGAAACCAAATCTCGAAAACCACATTTCACTAGTCCATCAAGAAAATCAACTTGAATTGGTTTTTTTTGTGAGTCTAAGGTAGTGAGGAGATTGTAGAAGTTTGATTCGCATTAAAAAAATCGTTCTCCACAAAATCCGGTCCCAAATAAAACCAACCACTAAGCTTCAGGAAACAAGTCAAATCCTCAATTTCGGATTTAATCGCAGATGTAATCCAATTCAAATCAGGTCTTGGAATTTCTGCCGAATTTCTGCATGCTATCTTACGGAGTCTGTTGAAGCTGCGATTTTTCGAGGGATGAGGGGTTCTTGTTTTTGGCATTATCAAAGATGCGGAGTAGTGCGATGATTTGGTCGTTGGTTGTTGTTGAAAGCTTTGCAGGTGCTAGAAGTTGTGATTGAAGAAATGCTTGTGCGTTTGTTTCAGGCCGTGAAGGGTTTGTGGTGCTTGATGGAAATTAAATGATGAAGAAATTGGGTACAGGCAATGGAAGAAAGATGTTATGAAGTTTATGTATGGTTGAATCATAATGAAGAGGTCCAGTTTAAATGACAGTTGACGAGTGGTAGTGATAGGTGTTTGGAGGTAGTTTCAGATGTTTTTGGTTTAAATGTCAATTGTTTTTGCTGTAGGAGAAGAATATGTATGAAAGAGTCTGTAAGGAAATTTTTTGTTATTTGTAATTCGCACATGTTACGTGCAAAAAAAAAAATCTTGGAGGTTTTATTTAGCCATTTGGAAGTTGAAAAAAAATGAGTTTGGGGTTCCATGTGTAGCAGTGCTCGGTTTCAAGGAAGGCGGTATAGAGTTGATGATTGTATAGTGGCATTGCGTTTTGAAACAGATGTGGATGGAGTAGCTTTGTTTGGTCAAGTCTTGTGAGACTTGTAGCAATTGGTTCGATGGATGATGCGTTGGATTTGATTGCGAGGCAGGTAAGTCGTGATGATTATGATTTGTTGAGTAAAGATTTTGGGTTGTAGTGGGTGTTGTTGGTTGGATTAAAGGAGCAGTTTTGAGGAGGAAAGGCAGATTTCGGGTTTGGATGGAGTTGTCTTGCTATGCAATAAGGTAACGGGTTGATTGAGCTGTTAGAGAGTAATATTAGTTTGAAAATGTTTATTGTTTGTTTGATGTCTGTATCGGTAACCCCATTTATTAGGAGAGCAATTGACGTTGATTGAAGGTGGTAGATGGTACTGTAAGGTATGTTTGGAGGATGCAAACATTTGTTGATTCATCCCTATTGATTTAGTTTTTTTTTGTTTGATATGTTTAAGGAAACAAACATATGCAAACTCATCGCATTTTGGTTTATTTTTTTCTTTGTATGTTTGGGGATGCTAACATACAAACACATCCAGGACCATTCTTGTCATTTGGCCGCTTAGATCTTTTGCTTACCGATCATATTGAAGATTATTGAGTTGTTTGAAGTTGTTGTTGAGTATTTGATATTTGGTATTTGGTGCTTGGAGTTTGGTGTTACTCTCTAACAATATTGAAATGGTTGCTCGATCTTGCTACTCTTCAGTTTGCAGCTTCTATTTGGCAAACTCACGATTTTCCGCATCATGAGTTTGGGGGGTGGGGGATGTTAGAGATATGGGTAAGATATGTTGCCTTTATTTGGTATTGCATTGATTACCATTTATATTTAGTTTTGTATTGATTTGGCTCTGTATTTGGAATATAATTATTTATTATAATTTACCCAAATATATGCTCTAGAATATGCTTATCTAGAATGCTCTTTTAGATAAGGACAAACCATGTATAAATAGAGGCAAGGTCTGTCGTTGTAAATCAATCAAGTATCTTTTGTAATTAATCAATCAAGTAATAAATAAAAATGTAGCCTTGTAATTATTTTACTGTTTAATCTCTCTCATCCCTATATCAGATTCTAATAGCAAGTAATTGCATTGCGTATCTCTCTCTCTCTCTCTCTCTGTGCGTGTGTACATTATACCTTGTGTATTCCTAAACTTATTCTCGAATTGTTTTATGTTATTTACAGCTACATATTTTCATGGTCTGTTTTTGATCAAAATAAGTCAATGAGTCAAACAGTGCAAGATAATTAATTAAAAAAACTTAAGTAGTGTTTGGTTTAAAATCTATTTTAAGTTTTGAGTTTTCAATGTCAATAGCAAAACATAAGAAAAGTTAAGAGATGACGGAGGAAGTGAAGGGTTGATTGAGGGGACCACTAAAGAGAGAGAGAGGGATGACAGAATGATAAATTATCTCTTTCTTGTGTTAATTCTCAAAATAAGGAAAATACATAAAAGTTGTTTTCTATTTTTGTGTGTTAACTTTTTTTAAAACGGTTGTCTTTGATGTTATACATGCATCGTCGCATTTTACTACGAGCGAAAACTAAAAAATAAAAAGTGTAAACCAAACACTGCCTTAATTTCTAAGTTTACCTAGTTTTAATGACAAAAATGCTTTTGTTCCTTTCATTTTTACTGAATACATCGTCAGTTCCAAATCATTGATTCATTATAGTAGCCTTCTGTATTATACCATATGAGCTAGCTATTGTTCTACAAATCATTAGATATGTAATCATCATCAAATATCAAATTCCAAAAAATTAGAAACTCTATATATAAAGAACCATTACTAAAACATAATATATTATCACCAAATATGTGCAGCTTAATCCAAACCATATTGCCCTTATCTGAGCCTTATATTTAAATTCTTTTGCTTGTGATTACATAGAAATTCAAATAACATTATCTGATTTCAATATTTTGCTTATACTATTTTATTTTGCTTAAAAATAATGTGGGTTGTTATTATCATCTTTATCGCATTTGTTAATTAAAAATTCTACTACATTGTATATATTAAGGAAATAAACTTTAAATTTGGTTATAATAATACAATATAGTGTAGTTAAGATAGTCCAACATGTATGAAAAGATAATAATGATTATGTCACAGTTACCTTCGGTTAAATCTCATAGTTAGAAAATATAAAGGTCGTTCCCTTTTTGTCTGAAAAATATTGACGTTAAGGGGAATAATCTATTTAAACATATGTTGAATTATTTTTTGCTTAGATATAATTATTACAAGTATAAAGTTATATTTCAATCTTAGCTTAAAGCTTCAAAATAAAGAACTGCTTTTCTTTAAATCTATTTGAATTTTTGCAATTTTGCACAGCAATATACAATAAAATACTCAACTTTCAACTTGGAAAACTAATTTATTTATTTAAAAATATATGTTTAGCCTTTTATTGCCTAACGGCTAGGGAGTATGTACTATATTTCTTTTATTATTTTGGATTTACAGTCTTATATACACCAAATAAAGGTTACAATCGCAAACATTACACATCCCCAGGCAAATTGAACAGAGATAACACAACTTTGTTATTTTTTGTCCAACTAGGTTACATGCACCATTATATGGTTGCATTCAAACTAAAGATCCATTGCTTTTATTATTTCTATATTTAGAATTTACTGGTTAATTATAATGACCCGTATTTATACGAATAATAATTAATTTTTAACTATTTAAATAGTGATATAGAGAATTAAATGGTTGTTTAATTAAATTATATTGAATATTTAATTAATATAAATAATAGAATAATATATTTAATTTCTGAAATAATCAGAAATAGTGAATTGACAATATAATGTGAACTGGACAATTCATAGTATTTAATTCAGCTTAGAATTGAATTAGAATGACGAATATATTATTTGAACCACAGTTTGAACGTAAAATTATAATATAATTAAAATCGAGCTCGAAATGGCGCGGTAGTTCGCTATTTGGCGATTTGAACTTCAACAGAATGTACATGGTCCGTTTTAAATCGGATTTCTGTGAAACAAGAAACGTTCAGAGCTGGTGAAGTACATTTTTCTAGTGGAAGAGAAAAATCGGGATTTCATTGTGTAGATTTTGATTTATGTCTGAATCAAAATTTAGACAAGTCGCTATGTAATTCCTTTATAATTTATAACAATATATGTAAGGAATTTCAATACAAATTTGAATATCGATTCAACCGGAATTTGAATATCGAGTTGTAAATCCCAGTGGAGCTGTATGATATTATATTGTGAATATATACAATAATATTTATTTATAAATATTTAATTTAATTATTTTAAATATATTTAATATTTAAAAAGGGTTTAATTAGAGCTTTAAAAATAGCCAGTTTTTTCCAAACGACCTCTGTTTTCGATGAAACTAATTTTGTTGGATCCACAATATTTAATTATTGCTAGATTTCAATTTTCGTGATTTTTGAAGTTATTATGTGGCCGTACAGGATTTTAATGTGAAAAACAGTCGATATTCTAACGGTTAAAAATACGCTGTGTGAGCAAACGGAGTCGGAATTCGACGAAACCAGTTTTGTTGGGCCCGTAATGTCGAACTGTAGCTGTATGTCCAGTTTCGTGATTTTTTAATATCATATGTGACCATAAAGATTTTTTTACAACAAATAAATTTAGCGATTGGTTAAAATTTGATATTAAATTGAATAAAAAAAATATATTAAGTCCTATCCTATAAATATACCACTCCCCTCCCTTAACCTAAACCTAATTCAACTCCTCCAATAGTCAACAGAAATCCGCCGCTTTTATTTTCTTCAGAAACGAAAATTTTAATACTTCAAAAATCAGAAATAAATCGTGTAAAATACAATAAATCCAGATATTTGTATCATTGAGTTCCTGGTGATGAGTTCTTCGCTGGGATATGATTTTTTCAACACTCGATCACGGTTTTTCCGCCTCCTGTATCAAAGCGCGGTACTTTAGCAAATCTATGGTTCCTAGAACCTTGAGATTGGAGTTATAATTCTTAAAATAGTTGATGTTTTTGGATTGGGGAGATCGAATGTAGGTTGCGTTCAAAATCCAGGTGGTTTTGGTGGATAAAAGTTTCGATACAGTGATTGTTCAGTGCGGTTTCAAGCAGAGATTGAAATCCAGTTCTTGAGTTCAAGCTGGGATGTATTAGTATGGGTAGACAGAGAGGGAGATGAGGAGTTCAGTGGTATATTTCGTTTGGCTTTAAGGTGAAAGGGCGAGGAGATAGGAGGAGGGAAAGATCGACCGAATGGTGTTGAGGTTATTAACAGACGAGGAAGAAGGACCCTGTTCAAAACGGGTGCAGATTTATTTTTGGGTATTGGGCCGACAAAGGATGTAAGGCCCAACTCTAATTAACTTAAGTTTAATTTAATTTCAATAGCGTAAATTTTTTTAAAATGTATATCTTTACCATACGTTCTCAGAATTCCACGAAACAAAATCCGATGTGACCGTATGGACGGACACTAAACGATGGAACTGACTGAAGTCCATTGGAGCTCGTTACAATTTATAGCGAAATAAATTGTCCGTCTGAATCAAAAGATGCAAATCGTTATTTAACGGTTAACACGAAATGTGTGTAAAACTCACCAACTCTGAACAATTATATTTTTATAACGTATTTTTAGAACTGTTAATCATCTATTGATTATTGTATGTTAACTATTTGGTTAAATTGCTGGTGTATTGGTTGAAATTATAGATAATGATATATATATATATAAATCGTTAATCAAATATTGATTCTGTTTAGCAGAATATTTCATATTGAAATGAAATCGATGTTAATTATATTGTTTAACATCTGTGATGCAGGGAAACAGTTTGGAGGGACCCAACTGGGTTCCTCAATATATAAAATACTGTTTTGTTTCATATATTGTGATATATGATGTGATATATAATCTGTGTTGATTATGTGTGTTTTAATGATATCGATCATTGTTATTTAGTGTTTCAAATACCGTAAGAAAACCCTGGGATGAAAAAGGAAAATTTCAATAACTATATTGAAATAAAATATTATATAAATTCGAAAGATTTTATATAGAAGGAAGATTTCAAATTGTATATTGAAATAGGAATATTTATAAAATCAAAGGATTTTATGTAATGGAATATTTATAAAATCAAGGGATTTTATAAAGGAAATTATTTGTAAAACAAATAGATTTGAAAAAAAGAGAAATATTTGTAAAACATTTGTTGAGACAAGATTTTGATCGATGCCAATATATAAAGGTGCAATGAAGATCATTTCATAGAGATAAAGTTTATTTACTTTGAGTCGTGTTAGAAATATGTTAAAATCTATCCTCAAAGTATAACACGAATGCACAAAACAATATCATTTCTTGTTGCTGAAATCTGTATATTTGAGGAAATGAAAAGTCATAGAAAAAGCCTAAACGGTCCAGGCTCCTACCGGGAAAGAGTGCAGAGTGATCTAGACTGTGCACCGAGGTCCTCTGGTCCACATCCATAAAACGGTCGACTGCCCAATAAACCACGAGTCGACCGGTTATGTTTCTGTTTGTAAACAAAAACATTTCTCAGATCAACCAGTGGACCGATTGAAAATAACCAGTCGACTGGTTTATGTGTTTTTGCACATAACGGCTATTTTTCTAAAATTTTCAATTTTAATTAAATTCAATCAGTCGACTGGTGATTTTTGACCTGTCGACCCTTTTTGAACAGCAAGCTTCTTTATGAAAGGTTGCTTCTATTTGTGAAAAGATTTCTATTCAATAATCAAAAGAAATGGATATATCTTTTTATGGAAACTCTTCATGAAGAATTACTACCTTTATACTATTATATAAACAACTTCAAACTTGTTTTACAATAATCGAATCATTCTATATTCTCTCTATTTTCTGATTTACACTTCTATATATTTTGCAAATAAAAGCTCTCCAAATTTCAAATACTTGTTGAATCCTTGAATCAATTTAATATTATTTGATTCAACAAGCATTCTACTTCCTTAAATCTACGCATTCAAAGTATATACTCGAGGATCAGATTATAGGAAGATTGTACTCAAACTGTTGACTATCCATGTTGAATCCAGAACACAAGCAGGAGTCAAAACTATTGTATTAGTTGAAGTCCTGTGTGTGATCAGGCAAGTGTTGAAATCCTGTGTGTGATCAAGCAAGTGTTGAAGTCCTCGTGGTGTTAGAGGCGTGAAATCCCGTTCGGCTGCTCGGGTGTTGTAAACCTGTTTCCTCCGGGTGAAGTGAGATTGTCGATTAGTGAAAATCCAGATAGAAGTCTGGGACAGGACGTAGGACGGTGCTCCGAACCAGTATAAAAATTCATGGTGTGATTTTTCTATTTTTACTGCATTTACTATATTACTTTTCTGTGATTACCTATTACTTTATACTTGAATATTGTTTGTCATATTACATGATCCTTGTGAGTGTATTATACTTAGTACGTACACACACTACCAATTGGTATCAGAGCCTAGCGTTCTAGAGATGATAACAACATCCTAGAACAAATGGCAATAAAGAAATCTAGTCAGGGAATTAGAAAATGGAAGAGCAACAAACCAGAATCAGGAGAGCAAGGAAGCAAATGTCTCATGGCTAAAGTCTGATCACAATCGATATGTACAGATTCATTATATATAGATCTTTTGTTAGACCATGAAAAATTATTGAAACTCAATACAGTCATTTTAGCTATGTCAAAAAATTACAAGCCATAAAATTCCAAATTGAAAGAAGAAAACAATCGTTTGGTAAAACAAGCCAAATGTTTTGAAAATACCTTAGAAGAGCTTGTTTCTCAAAAAGATTTCCTTCAAAAAGAAAATGAGCGATTAGAAGATAAAAACAATATTCTTTTAAAGGAAATCGATCTTTTGCAAAATAGAAATAAATCATTATAAGATTCTTTAAATAATTCTAGTTCTTTAATTTCGTCTCTTGAAAAAGATAATAGAGCTCTAACTGAAAAGAATTTGGAATTATCTAAAGAATGTGAGTTTTTTAAGGTGAATAATAATATTTTGCAAAAAGCAATTTCTGAATCAAAAGAAAATGTTGAAAAATTACAATCATCTTTATATAATTTAGAATCTCAAATTAGTTTTCTCAAAAATGAGAATAGAACTTTAAAAAGGAAGAATTCTGAATTAAATAAGGGTATTAATAAAAAAGTTTCTTCTGAAAATATCAATCGCGACTGTGGAATCAAATGTACAAATAAGTTCGCGAAATTTAATAAAGGTCAAAATGATTTAAACATGATTTTATCTAGATCTCGACCTTTACATGACAAAAGTGGTATAGGATATAATAAAACCAAACATAGTACTAGATATGCTTTTATGTACAATAAGAATATCACTGCTAGTACTAATGCACATCCAGAACCCAATTATTATAGAAATTCGAATACTTCTATGACTAACGGTATTTATAATAAAACTACAAGTATAAAAAGGAATATCAATAGAGATTACTTAAGTATTTGGGTTCCTATAAGTTGGAAAAACAGAGAAAAATATATCGACGATTATTTTGATTCTATAGTTAATAATGAAAATTTCATCTTTAAAGGTTCCATTAAACCCTCTTCGGTATGGTTACCTTCCATCTAACCCATGGACCCAAACAAAGCAAGTGGGTACCAAAACTATATATGTTATATTTTTTTGCAGGTACACCACAACGAGAAGGTTATTCGGTATCTCTAAATATCTTTGAAAACTCAGCTTATCAAAAAAAATCACATGATTCAATATCCCCTAAAGGTGCTATAATTATTTGTATTCTCTACTACTCTCGATTACTGCTTATTATGGTATTTATTCTTTTTAATCGATGAAAAAGGGGGAGAAATATTTTCTCTTATGATTATTCATATCATTTCTCTTATGATTATTCATATCATTCATGTTACGTATACTATTAGTTAAAATTATGTGCTTAACATGGTAATAGTATATGTGTGCTAACATTTGTTAATGCAGGAATCAAAAGGTAAGATTATTTATATTATGAACTAACAAATGTTGCAGAAAATCAAGGGGAGCTTTATATTTAGAGGGAGAAAATCCAAGGTGTTGTCATCAATCAAAAAGGGGGAGAATGTTGAGACAAGATTTTGATCGATGCCAACATATAAAGGTGAAATGAAGATCATTTCATAGACATAAAGTTTTTTTCTTTGAGTCATGTTAGAAATATGTTAAAATCTATCCTCAAAGTAAAACAATATCATATCTTCATTGCTGAAATCTATATAGTTAAGGAATTGAAAACTCACAGAAAAAGCCCAAACGGTCCAGGCTCCTACCGGGAAAGAGTGCAGAGTGATCTAGACTGTGGACCCCGGTCCTCCGGTCCACAGCCATAAAACGGTCGACCGCCCAGTAAACCACCAGTCGACCGGTTATGTTTCTGTTTGGAAACAGAAACATTTCTCAGATCAACCAGTCGTTCGGTTGAAAATAACCAGTCGACTGGTTTATGTGTTTTTGCACATAACAGCTATTTTTTTGGAATTTTCAATTTTAATTAAATTCAACTAGTCGACCGGTGATATTTGACCTGTACACCCTTTTTGAACAGCAAGCTTTTTTATGAAAGGTTGCTTCTATTTGTGAAGAGGTTCTATTCAATAATCACAGGAAATGGACATATCTTTTTATAGAAACTCTTCAAGAAGAATTACTACCTTTCTACTATTATATAAACAACTTCAAACTTGTTTTACAATAACCGAATCATTCTATTTTCTCTTTATTTTCTGATTTACACTTCTATATATTTTGCAAACAAAAGCTCTCCAAATTTCAAATACTTGTTGAATCCTTGAATCAATTTAATATTATTTGATTCAACAAGCATTCTACTTCCTTAAATCTACGCATTCAAAGTATATACTCGAGGATCAGATTATCGGAAGATTGTACTCAAACTGTTGACTATCCGTGTTGAATCAAGAACACAAGCAGAAGTCAAAACTATTGTATTAGTTGAAGTCCTGTGTGTGATCATGCAAGTGTTGAAGTCCTGTGTGTGATCAGGCAAGTGTTGAAGTCCTCGTGGTGTTAGAGGCGTGAAATCCCGTTCGGCTGCTCGGGTGTTGTAAATTTGTTTACTCCGGGTGAAGTGAGGTTGTTGATTATTGAAAATCCAGATAGAAGTCTGGGACTGGACGTAGGATGGTGCTCCGAACCAGTATAAAAATTCCTGGTGTGATTTTTCTATTTTTACTGCATTTACTATACTATTGTTCTGTGATTAGCTATTACTTTATACATGAATATTGTTTGTCATATTACACGATCCTTATGAGTGTATTATACTTAGCACGTACACACACACACTTTCAACATTTACAAATAAAATAGAAAGAGAAATATTTGTAAAACATTTACAAATAGAATAGAAAATGAAATATTTGTAAAACATTAACAAATAGAATAGAAATGGGAGTATTTGTAAAACATTTACAAATAGAATTAAAAAGGAAATGTTTATTTAGAAAATAAATAGAGTTATGAAAGGAATTTATTGGGAAATGAAAAGAATGTCTTATAAGGAAATATTTGACAAATGAATAGAATTTTATAATTGAAAGGTATAGACCCGTGCTTCGCACACGGGTATAACATGATATGGATTTAAAGCAAAAAAATTAAATATAATCTATTGTAACCAATAGATTGAGAAGATTAATTTATAAATAATATTTTATAAATTAAATAAAATATTTATCATTGTATAAATAGAATATATAAGTCAGGGCTTACATAGAGAAGTAAGAATCGATTTCAACATCGATATTTGAAACTGAATATGGACGTAGATTTAATCAAAGGAGTTTATCAAAATGTGTTACTCAAAATGAGTTAGAGAAGTTAATCGATTAGAGTTAGAGTTAATCGATTAGAGTTAGAATTAACAAGTTAGAGTTAATCAGTTAGAGTTAACCAGTTAGAGTTAATTAATTAGATTTAATCAGTTAGAGTTAATCAGTTACAGTTAACCAATTAGAGTTAATCAGTTAGAGTTAACCAGTTAGAGTAAACCAGTTAGAGTAAATCAGTTAGAGTTAACCAATTAGAGTTAATCAGTTAGAGTTAATCGATTAGAGTGAAATCGAACTAGAAGTATTCGAATAGATAGAGTTAATCGAACAAGAGTTAGTCGAATATTTTTTATTCGAGTAACATTAATTGAATGAGAGTTGTCGGATTAGAGCTATTCGAATATAGTTTATAAGAAGAAAAGAGTTATCGAATAAGGTTATCGAAAGTGTTAATCGAATATTAGTTATTTGAAAGAGTTAATCGAATATTAGTTATTCGAAAAGAGTTAATCGAATATTAGTTTTTCGAAAGGAGTTATCGAATATTAGTTATTCGAAAGGTGAGATCGAATATTAGTTATTTGAAAGGAGAAATCGAATATTAGTTATTCGAAAGGAGTTATCGAATATTATTTATTCGAAAGGAGTTATCGAATATTAGTTATTCTAAAGGAATTAATCGAATATTAATTATTCGAAAGGAGTTAATCGAATATAGTTTATTCGAAAGGGGTTAATTGATAAGAGTAAATTAGTTAGAGTTAATTGAAAAGAGTTGATCAAATAGAGTTAATCCAGTAGAGTTAATCCAATAGAGTTAATCCAGTAGGTTTAATCAAATTGAGTTAATCCAGTAGGGTTAATAAAATAGAGTTAATAGAATTGAGTTAATCAAATAGAGCTAACTAATAAGAGTAAATCGATTAGAGTAATCGAATAGTGTTAATTGAATAGAGTTACTCGAATATAGGTTATTCAAAGAAGAGATATTGTCGAATATAGTTTATACGAAGGAAAGAGTTATCGAATAAAGAATTATTCAAAAGAGAGTTAAGTAAGGAAGTTTGTTAAGGATTTAAAAGATAAACTTTGACTATTTCGAAGTTAAAATGTTGTTCAGTTAAGGTTTGAAAGGTAATTATACCCCAACTTGATTGACATCCTTCTTAACTAAGGAATGGTAAGGTTTGATAATGAAGGTGGGTTAAGTGAATATAGTTAATGAAGGTAATGGTGAATTGGCATAGTGATGTTTTATTTAAACGTCTGTTTAAATCCAAGGAATGTGTTTTGGAAACGTTTTCCAAACATAATCAGAGTTATTTTCTAATCATAGAAAATGAAATGTTAGATGGTAAAGAATACTGGAATGACAGTGATACATGGATAGGAGATGGAAATGTTTTCCAATGATTAATAACGTATATTTTCTAAATTTAGAAAATAAGAATTTCTGTATATATATATAAAAATATATATATATATATATATATATATATATATATATACAGAAACAGGAAATGGAGAATGAATAAATTAATGATAAATTAATTTAAGAGATAAATGTTGAATGTTGATTGAGCGATAAAATTTCCATTTGGAAATAATAACGTTGTTTGCACACATGTTTTTCTTTGATAGTTGAATCACAGACTATCAAAGTTTTGACCATTTTTCCGTCGTCAATATGAAGAGACCGGTTGGATTCTTATCCAAAGAACCACTCCGTATGGGCGTTAGCGTTTCAAATCAAATAGATCAAAGATAATTGAAGACGGAGTAAAGTACAAGGGCTATTGTATAAGTCCTAGTTAGAGATTGCCTAGGATGGATGTACGGAATAGTGCCTTCGGTTTGTCCAGTCCCAGGACAACTTGAATGGACGAATGTCTGATAGAGTATATCTGGTAGATCGCGTAAGTTGATCATTTCAAACGTATTTACGTTGGTAGCGGAGGAATTCGTTTCTCTTAGCTTATACCCATGGTATTTTTGGGGAAATCAATTTGTGATTTTACGGGTATGACGATGTGACATTCAAAGTGAATGAATGAGTAAAGCTGTTGAAATATACATTATGACCTCCAGCCTCATCAACTGGGAAATGACAGAAATCGGGCAGGCAACATGGCTAAGTGGTTCGCAACCAATTAGGGTATATTGTCACCATTTCGAGAATATTCATATTTGTTACTTCTTTCAATTCTGTATCCCCCGAGAATGGTTATGTTGGAATACTAACCGAGGGGTGGCAATATATTCGATACGCTCTAGCGAAATGAGTGGTTGGTCATGTGTGGCCGAGTTACAAGATGTTCTTGTTGAACTCCATTGTTTCGCTTCTAGAGTACACTGAGCGGAAGGTGGATCAATACCTTGTCATAGTTGGAATCCATTCCCCAAATAAGAGCCCGCGGTTTTGATTGTATATTTTATATGCAGAATGTTAGATGCAAGCGTTTTTGCTAGATTGCTAAGTACTTGTATTTAGACATTATTGTAATATTAGAAGAGACCTTATATAAAGAATAATTTGGGTTGTCGTAAGGCAAAAACCGTCCGTGTTTATGTGTGGATCGGTCTTACGATTATTCTTTCTTTTGAAAGGGTTTTTAAAAGTTAACCAAGTGATTTGAGTTTACTCACACCAGTCATATGACTGACCCAGAGTTTATTTTGTTTTGTTTTACCTAAACTCTTGGGTGCCCAAATTTGTACGGGCAGTCAAGTAGTCGGGATTTACAGATACTTGAAGAGTTGGAGCAGGAGGCTTCAGAATTATATAGCCATCGTTATTTCCGCTATGTGGTAAGTGCTGTACTTTGGAAATGATATGTATATTCAAGTACAGATTTATATTTCAAAGTTATGTTATATATTATATGTTATTCGTTTTGTTGTGAGGTTCGTGTTACTCTAATGTTGTGTTGTTCTTCCTCTTCTATTCTAAGTTTCTATCTTGTCTATTCTCACCCTCTAACTTCTTTCATTAACTACCAGTATTTTCGATCCTTGGATGTTCGATATGTGATGTATATCGGATAACCAAGATCGACTTTTTCCGGGACGTTACAGTTGATATCAGAGCTTAAGGTTAAGTAATTACCTTGGCTCTGTGGAGTGACTCAGTAGAGATGGGGTTAGCAATACCCTAGATTGAGTTGAGTGTATATATACGAGTGAACATATTTGTTATTTGATATAAAAATGATTTATATTATGGAGATTTGTTGATTGAGTTGTTTATGAGTTCTGGTCGATCAGTTTAATCCACTGTATCGATAGGAGTTAACAAATACTCGAATATGATGGGTCGACACGATATGTTTTGAAAAGAGGGTAAATGAAAATAATTTTACCCCAAATTATATTTTGATATAAAGGATTTATATTGAAATGATTATAATATATTGGATATATTGGTTGTTATTATAATCGAGTAAGATTATAATGGAAAGGTTATGTTAATAACCAATCAGAATTCATATAAGTGAAATACGTGGAATTAGATGAATTAAATCTGAAGTTAAAATCAGAATTGAAACTAAAACCCTGGAAATTTGAAAGGTGTTGGTAAATAGATTTGAATTGAATATACGAGAATTTTAAAATCCTGGGAGATTTTAAATTGTTTTACCAGCATTATGAATGGTATTTTGAAATGTATTTCAAATGAAAGCGTTTAAATATGGGTTTTGAAAAATGTTATAGTATTGAACTCACTTCAGCCGTTGGGAAATAACTCTGATGATGCTGGCCACATCATCAGTGTTCATTTCCGAGTTGTAAGTGACAGATTACTAACAAAGACATTGTTTTTGAATTGATTTGAGAAAAGCAAGTGGTTTGAATCCTGAAAAGGAAAGTTTGATTTTCGATATGGTAAAGCTGTTTAAAATTCCCAAGGAAAGATTGCTGAATTAAAACCAAATTGAATTGTAATTTGGAAAAGCAATTGAAACTAAATTGAAATCAATTATGTGAAAATTGAATTGAATTAGAATATAATGATATCGAGTAAGTTGAATTGTTGAGTAAGAATTTTGAATTGAGATTGGAATTGGAGTTTGAATGGAATTCGACTTGGATAAAGAGAATGGTTGTATTTGGGGATAAAAACAGATTAGAATTTGATTGGGATGACATGGGTATATGCTGAATTAATAGTAGATGGAAAGGATATATTGATATGCCCAACAAAATGGTACCAGTTTATATTATATACGGGTTTGAGATTTTGATGAGCCGAATTGGCAAGCCACTTGGCTGTTTGATTTTCTTTTGGGTTGGAGATGGCCCAGAGAGGCGAGTTGGAGTTTGACCTATTGACCAATACAAAGGAGGTGCTGGCGAAATTTTTTGAAAAGTTAAGGTATTAGAAAATTTTCAGGATTTTTGAAAATTTTCGTTGATAAGGATTAATTAATATTTTAATTAAAATTAAATTAGTTCAGTTGAGATTGAAGTTAAGAAGTGAACAAATAAGTTCTAACCAGTTAATAGGGTTTGATTTCTACCTTAATAATTTCGAGGCGAAATTATTTTAAGGGGGGAAGAATGTAACAACCCGTATTTATACGGATAATAATTAATTAATTTAATTATTTAAATAGTGATATAGAGAATTGAATGGTTTTTTAATTAAATTATATTGAATATTTAATTAATATAAATAATAGAATAATATATTTAATTTCTGAAATAATCAGAAATAGTGAATTGGCAATATAATGTGAACTGGACAATTCAAAGTATTTAATTCAGCTTTGAATTGAATTAGAATGACAAATATATTATTTGAACAACAGTTTGAACGTATAATTATAATATATTTAAAATCGAGCTCGAAATGGCGCGATAGTTCGCTATTTGGCAATTTGAACTTCAACTGAATGTACAGGGTCCGTTTTAAACCGGATTTATGTGAAACAAGAAACGTTCAGAGCTGGTGAAGTATATTTTTCTAGTGGAAGAGAAAAATCAGGATTTCACTGTGTTGATTTTGATTTATGTCCAAATAAATACTTAGAAAATTCGCTATGGAATTCCTTTATAATTTATAACGATATATATAAGGAATTTCAATACAAAATTGAATATCGATTCAACTAGAATTTGAATATCGAGTTGTAAATCCCAGTGGAGCTGTATGATATTATATTGTGAATATATACGATAATGTTTATTTATAAATATTTAATTTAATTATTTTAAATATATTTAATATTTAAAAAGGGTTTAATTAGAGCTTTAAAAATAGCCGGTTTTGCAAACGACCTCTGTTTTCGATGAAACTAATTTTGTTGGATCCATTGCTAGATTTCAATTTTCGTGATTTTTGAAGTCAGTATGTGGCCGTACGGGATTTTAATGTGAAAAACAGTCGATATTCTAACAGTTAAAAATATGCTGTGTGAGCAAACGGAGTTGGAATTCGACGACAGTTTCGTTGGGTCCGTAATGTCGAACTGTAGCTGTACAGTTTCATGATTTTTGAATATCATGTAAAGATTTTTTTTACAACAAATAAATTTAGCGATTGGTTAAAATTTGATATTAAATTGAATAAAAAATATATTAGATCCTATCCTATAAATGTACCACTCCCCTCCCTTAACCTGAACCTAATTCAACTCCTGCAATAGTCAACAGAAATCCGCCGCTTTTATTTTCTTCAAAAACGAAAATTTCAATCCTTCAAAAATCAAAAATAAATCATGTAAAATACAATAAATCCATATATTTGTATCATTGAGTTCCTGGTGATGAGTTCTTCAGTGGGATATGATTTTTTCAACATTCGATCACGATTTTTCTACCGCCTATATCAAAGCGCGGTACTTCAGCAAATCTAGGGTTCCTAGAACCTTGAGATTGGAGTTATAATTCTTAAAATGGATGTTGTTTTTGGATTGGGGAGATCGAATGTAGGTTGCGTTCAAAATCCAGGTGGTTTTGGTGGGTAAAAGTTTCGATACAGTGATTGTTCAGTGCGGTTTCAAGCAGAGATTGAAATCCAGTTCTTTAGTTCGAGTTGGGATGTATTAGTATGGATAGATAGAGAGGGAGATGAGGAGTTCAGTGGTATATTTCGTTTGGCTTTAAGGTGAAAGGGCGAGGAGCTAGGAGGAGGGAAAGATCGGCCGAACGGTGCTAAGGTTGTTAACAGACGAGGAAGAAGGACCCTGTTCAAAACGGGTGCGGATTTATTTTGGGGTATTGGGCTGACAAAGGATGTTAGGCCCAACTCTAATTAACTTAAGTTTAATTTCAATAGCGTATAAAATTTGTAAAATGTATATCTTTGCCATACATTATCAGAATTCCACGAAACAAAATCCGATAGGACCGTATGGACGGACACTACACGATGGAACTGACTGGAAGTCCATTGGAGATCGTTACAATTTATAGCGAAATAAATTGTCCTTTTGAATCAACAGACGCAAATCGTTATTTAACGGTTATCGTGAAATGTGAGTAAAACTCACCAACTCTGAACAGCTATATTCTTATAACGTATTTTTAGAACTGTTAATCATCTGTTGATTGCTGGGTGTTAACTATTTGGTTAAATTGCCGTTGTATTGGTTGAAATTATAGATAACGATATATATATATATATATATAAATCGTTAATCAAATATTGATTCTGTTTAGCAGAATATTTCATATTGAAATGAAATCGATGTTAATTATATTGTTTAACATCTGTGATACACGGAAACAGGTTGGAGGGACCCAACTGGGTTCCTCAATATATAAAACACTGTTTTGTTTCATATATTGTGATATATGATGTAATATATAATCTGTGTTGCTTATGTGTGTTTGAATGATATCGATCATTGTTATTTGGTGTTTTAAATACCGTAAGAAAACCCTGGGATGAAAAAGGAAATTTTCAATAACTATATTGAAATAAAATATTATATAAAACCAAAAGATTTTATATAGAAGGAAGATTTCAAACTGTATATTGAAATAGGAATATTTATAAAATCAAAGGATTTTATATAAAGGAATATTTATAAAATCAAGGGATTTTATAAAGGAAATCATTTGTAAAACAAATAGATTTGAAAGAAAGAGAAATATTTGTAAAACATTTACCAATAAAATAGAAAGAGAAATATTTGTAAAACATTTACAAATAGAATAGAAAAGGAAATATTTGTAAAACATTTACAAATAGAATAGAAAAGGGAGTATTTGTAAAATATTTACAAATAGAATTAAAAAGGAAATGTTCATTTAGAAAATAAATAGAGTTATAAAAGGAATTTATTGGGAAATGAAAAGAATGTCTTATAAGGAAATATTTGGCAAATGAATAGAATTTTATAATTGAAAGTTTTCGACCCGTGCTTCGTACACGGGTATAAAATTATATGGATTTAAAGCAAAGATTTTAAATAGAATATGTTGTAACCAATAGATTGAGAAGATTAATTTATAAATATTATTTTATAAATTAAATAAAATATTTATCATTGGATAAATACAATATATAAGTCAAGGCTTATATAAAGAAGTAAGAATCGATTTCAACATCGATATTTGAAACTGAATATGGACGTAGAGTTAATCAAAGAGTTAATCAAAATGTGTTAATCAATATGAGTTAGAGGAGTTAATCGATTAGAGTCAGAGGTAATAGATTAGAGTTAGAATTAATCAGTTAGAGTTAACCAGTTAGAGTTAATTAATTCGAGTTAATTATTTAGAGTTAATCAGTTAGAGTTAACCAGTTAGAGTTACCCAGTTAGAGTTAATCAATTAGAGTTAATCAGTTAGAGTTAATCAGTTAGAGTTAACCAGTTAGAGTTAATCCGTTAGAGTTAACCAGTTAGAGTAAATCAGTTAGAGTTAACCAATTAGAGTTAATCAGTTAGAGTTAATAGATTAGAGTAAAATCGAACTAGAAGTACACGAATAGAGTTAATCGAACAAGAGTTAGTCGAATATTTGTTATTCGAATAGCATTAATTGAATGAGAGTTGTCGGATTAGAGTTATTCGAATATAGTTTATAAGAAGAAAAGAGTTATCAAATAAGGTTATTCGAAAGAGTTAATCGAGTATTAGCTATTCGAAAGAGTTAATCGAATATTAGTTATTCGAAAGAGCTAATCGAATATTAGTTATTCGAAAAGAGTTAATCGAATATTAATTATTCGAAAGGAGAGATCGAATATTATTTATTCGAAAGGAGTTATCGAATATTAGTTATCCGAAAGGAGTGATCAAATATTAGTTATTCGAAAGGAGAGATCGAATATTAGTTATTCGAAAGGAGTTATCGAATATTAGTTATTCGAAAGGAGTTATCGAATATTAGTTATTCTAAAGGAGTTAATAGAATATTAATATTCCAAAGGAGTTAATCAAATATAGTTTATTCGAAAGGGGTTAATTGATAAGAGTAAATTAGTTAGAGTTAATTGAAAAGAGTTAATCCAATAGAGTTAATCCAGTAGCGTTAATCCAATAGAGTTAATCCAGTAGGGTTAATCAAATAGAGTTAATCCAATAGGGTTAATCAAATAGAGTTAATAGATTTGAGTTATCAAATAGAGCTAACTGATAAGAGTAAATCGACTAGAGTAATCGAATAGTGTTAATTGAATAGAGTTATTCGAATATAGGTTATTCGAAGAAGAGAGATTATCGAATATAGTTTATACGAAGGAAAGAGTTATCGAATAGAGATTTATTCGGAAGAGAGTTACGTAAGGAAGTTTGTTAAAGATTTAAAAGATAAACTTTGACTATTTCGAAGTTAAAACGTTGTTCAGTTAAGGTTTGAGAGGTAATTATACCCCAACTTGATTGACTTCCTTCTTAAATAAGGAATGGTAAGGTTTGAAAGTGAAGGTGGGTTAAGTGAGTATATTTAATGAAGGGAATGGTGAATTGACATAGCGATGTTTTATTTAAACATCTGTTTAAATCCAAGGAATGAGTTTTGGAAACATTTTCCAAATATAATCAGAGATATTTTCTAATCATAGAAAATGAAATGTTAGATGGTAAAGAATACTGGAATGACAGTGATACGTGGAAAGCAGATGGAAATGTTTTCCAATGATTAATAACGTATATTTTCTAAATTTAGAAAATAAGAATTTCTGTATATATATATATACAGAAACAAGAAATGGAGAATGAATAAATTAATGATAAATTAATTTAAGAGATAAATGTTGAATGTTGATTGATCGATAAAATTTCCATTTGGAAATAATATCGTTGTTTGCACACATGTTTTTCTTTGATAGTTAAATCACAGACTATCAAAGTTTTGACCATTTTTCCATCATCAATACGGAGAGACAGGTTGGATTCTTATCCAAAGAACCACTCCATATGGGCGTTAGCGTTTCGAATCAAATAGATCGAAGATAATTGAAGATGGAGTAAAGTGCAAGAGCTGTTGTATAAGTCCTAGGTAGAGATTGCCTAGGATGGATGTACGGAATAGTGCCTTCGGTTTGTCCTGTCCCAGGACAACTTGAATGGATGAATGTCTGACAGAGTATATCTGGTAGATCACGTAAGTTGACCATTTCAAATGTATTTACGTTGGTGGCGAAGGAATTCGTTTCTCTTAGCTTATACCCGTGGTATTTTTGGGGAAATCAATTTTTGATTTGATAGGTATGACGATGTGACATTCAAAGTGAATGAATGAGTAAAGCTGTTGAAAGATACGTTATGACCTCCAGCCTCATCAACTGGGAAATGACATAAATCGGGCAGGCAGCATGGCTAAGTGGTTCGCAACCAATTAGGGTATATTGTCACCATCTAGAGAATATTCATATTTGTTACTACTTTCAATTATGTATCTCCCCGGAATGGTTATGTTGGAATATTAACCGAGAGGTGGCAATATATTCGATACACTCAAGCGAAATGAGTGGTCGGTCATGTGTGGCTGAGTTACAAGATGTTCTTTTTGAACTCCAGTGTATCGCTTCTTGAGTACACTGAGCGGAAGATGGATCCATGCCTTGTCATAGTTGGAATCCATTCCCCAAATAAGAGCCTGTGGTTTTGATTGTATATTACATATGCAGAACATTAGATGCAAGCGTTTCTGCTAGATTGCTAAGTACTTTATTTCGACATTATTGTAATATCAGAAGAGACTTGATATGAAGAATAATTTGGGTTATCGTAAGGCAAAAACCGTCCGTGTTTATGTGTGGATCGGTCTTACGATTATTCTTTCTTTTGAAAGGATTTTCAAAAGTTAAACAAGTGATTTGAGTTTACTCACACCAGTATCATGACTGACCCGGAGTTTATTTTGTTTTGTTTTCCCTTAACTCTTGGGTGCCTAATTTTGTACGGGCAGTCAAGTAGTCGGGATTTACAGATACTTGAAGAGCTGGAGCAGGAGGCTTCAGAATTATATAGCTATCATTATTTCCGCTGTGTGGTAAGTGCTATACTTTGGAAATGATATGTATATTCAAGTACAGATTTATATTTCAAAGTTATGCTATATGTTATATGTTATTCGTTCTGCTGTGAGGTTCGTTTTACTCTAATGTTTTGTTGATCTTCTTCTTTTATTCTAAGTCTCTATCTTATCTATTCTCACCCTCTAATTTCTTTCATTAACTACCGGTATTTTCAATCCTTGGATGTCCGATATGTGTTGTATATCGGATAACCAAGATCGACTTTTTCCGGGACGTTACATTAATACTTGGTTTTATAAGTGTTGCTTCATCTATACTGTAGAAAATTTAGTGATATATACATTCATTAATACATATGAGTTTAGTTCCATGATTTTAATCATTTATTAATAATGTGCTACCAAATTTCTTCGCTAGATGTGTATTAAAAATGTGCAGCCATAGTCAGTGAAGTGCAGCACCTCAGAGATTCACCTGTAGCATTTTATACAATTGGATATGCCATCGGCTAAGTTAATAAATCATATTCTATGTATCAGGGAGTGGTTGGCTTGGATGGGTGGTTATCCTTGCATTTTGCAATATAGGAATTTAGCTTCCTTTACATTCATGATTCACTGTTGTTCGTTCTATCCTGCACCAAGCATTAACTTTTTATACCAAACCTTGCATTTAAATATTCTTTGTTGTTTTGCTAGTAGTATTCAAATACTTTATTCTTTGTTGTTTGTTTCGTGTAAGAGCAACTCCAACAGTTGCTTATTTCTCCCCTTAATTAGTAATTGGGAAGGGATTTTGGCCCCAACAGATATTACTTCATGTAATATTAAGGCAAATGTTACGGGATGAATTCTGAATTGGTCATGTGCGTCGAATTTATTGGCTCGCTTCATCCTAAGCCGATAAATTTAGCGCGGGTTCCCTTACCATTTTAATATTTTACCTATCCTATCTTATATATTCATATGACGAAATAAGATTGTTATTATTTTTGTAGATAACAATAATGTTTTGGAAGATGGAAATAAACCAATTTAGCTTCAGATCGTAAAAATAGCTGATTAGTAACACGTACAAATACAATAGAATGCGATTACTGAAATGAAAAACTACAACTCATTACTACATAAATTCGTACAATCATAAAATAAACACGAGCTTGGACAAGCATGCTTCATAATTAGGTATTTCCATAGTGGTTCCATAAATGATTCATATGATCTTTCTATAGCCGGTTATGGAGTTGTGCATCTCTAAACATAACCTGATGGTTGAATGTTGAACTCCTCTTCTGTTATTGGTGTGTTTTGTCAGAACACTTCGGGTGCTTGCGAAGCACCTTCATATTCGTAGTGACGTTGCCCTTCATCCATATCACTTTCATCTTCTATAATCATGTTGTGTAGAACAATGCTGGCAAACATGATTGTAGACATCTTTTTCCTAGACCACAACTGACACGGATTACTTACAATTGCAAATCTAGATTGAAAAAAAAAACTGAACTCTCATTCGACATATTTTCTTTGTCCCTCCTGCATTGCCGTGAATTTGACTTGTTTAAGAGTCAAATGGATTTGGACATGTTTTAACAATGGTGCTCCATTTCGGGTAAATGGCACTACCTAGTTAATAGCCATGGTTGTAAGTATTTTGGCCTAGGGTAAATGTTAAAGGAGGTACCTGGACTTGAGCTAGAAACTTGAACAGATGGGATCTTTCTATAACATTTAATTCATTATTCGAACTAGAGATTCCAATGAAAGCATGCCATATCCACAAATAGTTGCTACATCTTCCAAAATGATGGTTGGTCGCCTTTCCTTGCCGTTGTACGCAATCCCTTAGGGCAGTTCTTCCATTCCCAGTGCATATAGTCCAGACTTCCTAGCATGCACGGCCATCCCCTACTTTCGCGCATCTCTATGATTCGCACTACATCTACTTTGTTTGGAGACCTTAAGTATTCTTCTTCGTAGACGTCTACCACAGCTTGAAAGAAAATTTCAAGTGTTTCAAACGTCGTGCTCTCTGCTATTTGGTATGCATCATCCAAAGCATCAGCAGGAGTGCCATAAGCTAACATTCTCATAGCGGCCATCATTTTCTATTCACTAGATAACCCCTGCTTCTTGGATGCATTTTGTTTGCACTTGAAGTAATCATTGTTACCTTGAATACCTGCCAATATCCGGAGAAATAGATTTCTCCGCATCCTGTATCTTCTACGAAACATATCAAGCCCATAAGTGTAGTAGTCATTGAAGTAATCTTGCATCAGAGACTTATGGTACTTAGCATGATTTCGGTGTATAAACTTCCTTTAGGAATTGATCCCCCTCGAGTTGTGGATGATGAATCATAGGCTTCATGGTATAAGTCTCATATTTCTTGTATATCTTCCGCTTCCTCTTGAAGGATTTCCTCTTCCTCTGAACCGCTATTAAAAGCCATCATGCATTTCATAAAATAGGAATCCATTTTTTTGTGATTATGTTTGGATATGAGATATGGTTGCAATGTTGTTGTTGTATATAAGGTATGAGGCATTGGTAAGTGGGTAGCTTTATTGGGTGGAGCGTGCTCCTTTACTGGACGGTGTGCACCTTTATTGGACAGAGTGCTCCATTATTGGACAAGGTGCTCGTTTATTGGACATTGTGCTGCTTTATTGGACAGAGTGCTCCTTTATTGGATAAAGTGCTCCTTTATCGGACAAAGTGCTCCTTTATCAGACGGGGTGCTCCTTTATCGGACAGGGCGCAGCTGGCGCTCCTTTATCAGACGGGGTACTCCTTTATCAGACGGGGCGCTCCTTTATTGGACAGAGTGCTCCTTTATTGGACAGAGTGCTCCTGTATTGGTACATGTGCCGATCCAGTTTGTAGTGTGCAGGGTAGTCCACGTAATGTAGCCAAGGAATTTAACAAGTAAGGTCGTCTACGTAATATAGCCAAGGAATTTAACAAGAAGGGTCATCCACGTAATGTAGCCAAGGAATTTAACATGTAGGGTCATCCATGTAATGTAGCCATGGAATTTAACAAGATGGGTCGTCCACGTAATGTAGCCAATGAATTTAATAAGTAGGGTCGTCCACGTAATATAGCCAAGGAATTTAACAAGAGTGGGGCTTTATTAAATTGTGTGCATCTTTATTGGTCGGAGTGTACATTGTGTTGTGTGCTTCTTTATTGGATAGAGTGCTCCTTTATTGGACAGAGTGCTCCAAGCCCGAGCAGAATGTCATATATTTTCAAGATAAGATATCACTGATTGAATTCAAAGAAAAAACGATGTTAAATAGAATAAAAATATTTTATTTTAAATAAATAAACGTTATAATTAATAAACGAATTCCACAACGACTATTTGAAAATTTGATTTGGACAAAAAAAAATCTAAAGTATGAAAACTCAAATTTTCTCTTCCATTAGGAAATTAGTGTCTTTTAGATTTGAACGTTTCTTATTTCAAGAAATTCCAACTTATTATGACCCCTATACAACCATTTAAAGTTCAAAATGTTATATTACAAACTACCGCGTCGCTGCAGTTCGTCTTATAATTAAATTAAAAATTAAACGTTTTAAACTTGGTTTAATAAACAAAATCATTTAGTAATCACTTAAAGGGTCCATTACACAGAACATCATAAAATATAGTTGTCGACATGAATAAACATAACATGCAAATAATAAAGTGTAGTACAACATGCATCAAAGTGACATATGAAAACGAGCAAACATGAAAAAATAACATAAAGTGTAGTACATCAAGCCATATACATATATACATCATGATAACTATAAACAAAATATCATCATTAGGATCCTAAGGAAAATCATCCTAAATTTGCAGCATCGTCGTCATCATCGTGCTCAAACTCCTCACCATCCTCCTCCATGTCATCCCCGTTATAATATGGAATAAGGTCGTCATCGTCACTACCCTCTTCCGGTCCACCAGGACCACATACTCCTCCAGCATCACATACTACTCCACCCACTCCCAGTCCTCCCACAACACATGATCCTCCAGCACCACCTGATCCTCCACCCCCTCCCAGTCCTCCAGCACCACCTGAACCTCTACCAGTACATGATCCACCAACGGTACCCGATGCTCCTGTATCACCACCACCCCCTCCTTGGGCCTGTAACTCATCGATCTGGGCCTGCAAACCCTGAACTATCGCCTAGTGCTCCTGATCTAACGACTGAGAATGTAGCTGGGCCATCACCTGAATAGCGGTAATATGACGCCTATGCTGGTCTAGCCTGGCGGCATATTGCAAATAGAGAACATATAAAATCAGTTTCTATAACTTATAATGTATAAGGTAATAAATTTACAAGTACAAATATTACCTCATGTGTCGAATATAATCCAGCGATAGGGATACTGACAACCATGTGATCAGGTGGGTAGACAATAGGCAGGGATAGCTCTGCACCGCTAAGATCAAATGCCTGAAATGTGTCAGCCAAAGCAAATTCCATAGGCTGGTCGGAGTACTGTGAAGGGGTTGGGTCGAAAGTAAACGGTGGAGGATGAACTCTACCGGTAGCCACTCGGGGACCAATGTGATCAGAGTTCACACCCCGCATATAATCTGGCAACAAGTAACACCGAGGAGCTACTCGATGCCAATAAGTGTCAAAATCTGCTCCGGGTAATAAAAAATCCTGCGTAGCAATCCATCCTTCTTGTTTCAGACCCTGCATGTACTGTCTCCCTATAGAACGACGCGACCTGAACATATCATCGAGATGAAGTAGATCTCCGGGTACGCGCAACTCACCAGGCCCTTGATAATATAAGCGATCTCCCTAATACTAAATAGGAAGGTGGGCCGATGGGAGGAAGAGGATACGGCGAAGAGATAAACGACATACAATGACAAATGGGTGGGCATTAGGTTGCGGGCCCATCTACTGAAAGTAACATACAATAAGAAGTCCAAGGTGCTCCTAATATGTTGCCCATATCCCTCAAATCTAACTGAGAACAGGCCCCCATCAAATCGTGTCTCACACCAGTAGGAACATGCTGTGCTACGTGACTACTCTCCCATCGACGCATGTGTGGGAAAAATGACTCGGCGGTATGACTGGGGGTGGGCTCTATGCATGGATGCATGTTGGCCGTGTACTCTTAGAACCAGCACGGCAACATGTACCAAAATCCAAACTTCTATTGAACTGCTCCAAACGCATAAGACTCAAGAGCGATGTATAGATAACCCAATATGGCAGAGCCCCAATCAATCATATGCAGCTGCTCTAAATCGGCTAGTGCTGTTAGGTAGCCCAATCAAATCGTACTCCGTTGGTTCGAAAAGAATGTCGAACCAAGGAGATATAAAAGGGTAGCCTAATATACTGTGTCATGAAAATCCACTACATTGAGACACGCTGTAATGTACTCAAGTAAATATGCGATGGAAACAGCACCTTTGGATATATGATCCGCAGACAAATCTGGAAAATACTGAAGGTAAGACTCGGGTGACTCATACGAGGGATCAAATGGGCAGGAGACTATATCAGGGAGTCCAATCTCAATCCCCGTAAGCATGTAAAAATCGGCTGGGGTGATATCTAGCTCAAAATCGGGGAAGTGAAAACTGTGTTTCGTAGGCCACCATCTCTCTAATAAGGCCTCTAGCAATGGTCAATCGAAAGACTGGGGAGGTATAATCTATAAGAATAGTTCGAACGGACTAGCCAGTAGCCTCTCTCGAATAATGGTAATATGTCTAGGGCCTGTGTACTAAACTTCTCCCAACTCCCTCGAACATAGATGTACTGTGTCTACTAAAAATTGTAACAGTTCAATAACTATATTGGACAAAAGTTCATACTATTAAAAATTATAACTTACATGTACTAAACTATAACTATAAAACCAACAGTTCATACTACCTACGTACTTTGGTAAACTATTTAACAGTTCAATAAATATATATATGTTAAAATTAAAATTTATACCAGAATGGTGTCAAGTGTGGTAAACACATGGTGAGTGTATCCACCTGGCAACTCATGAAGGATCTGTAACTCCTGAATCGTCATCTCCGCGGGTGGAGGAGGGTGCACTGGACAAGCTATGTCATCCAGCTGAGGTCGAACTGTGCGTCTCCCCATCTTCGTCACACTTGGCGGCATCCCGGCGTCGTGAACAATAAAAAAAATAAAAAAGAGGAAAATTGGGGTGGGATGAGGGGCTAAGGACTACCACGCCGTATTTATAGGCGCAGTAGGGGCGCACGCCGATTTTATCGACTCACGAGTGTCACGAGCCGATAAAATCGGCGTGCGCTGACTTAATATAGGTGCACCGATAAAATCGACGTGCGACTATTGGGACATCTCACAAAAAATTCCCTGAATATTACGAATCGTAAGATTACGATCCGTAACCTTGTTGGAGATGCTCTAACAGATGAGATTTTTTTGGTTACCATAATCTATTTTTTGAATAACTGCACTACACTTGTAAATGTACAAGAAGCTACCAGCTTGCTGATTTCATAGCATATGGTAGATACATGTTTTTATCGTGAGATATTAGCTTGACCGCTGTGCTTGCACGCTTTTTTTCAACTATCATCCTGACATCGTGAATATTAAGCCACTGCGAACTATCGGTATGTATAAATAAGTCATTAAATAATGTGCATATTATGTTAGAGTTTATAAGCAATTTATGGGCAGTACTAGCGCAATTATGTCAAATACTTATGCTTTAAAATACTTTTTGGTCATACCAACGTATCATTGTCTTTTAAAAATGGACATTCATATTTGGTCTAAAAAGGCTATAACAGGCAAGGAGAAATCGAATCATATCGGTGTATAACTCATATCCATGTGCGAAGCACAAGTGCACACTCATTATTAAGATTATAAGTAGTTTTAAATAGGATTAATTGACGAGAATAATCCCAAGTTTGACGTGTCTTCCCATATTAATCTAAAGTCTTGATTATTTTTAATTAATCCCAAGTTTGGATGGTCCCTTCCCATATTGATCCCACCCACTTGCTGACCTGTTATACCCGGTTTTTAAGTTTTAACTTTCCCAAATCACCAAATCATATGAATTTCTTTCTTCCTACCATCATTATGCGTCTTCTTCATCCTAAATCTTATGTTAGCAATGACTCAATTACTATTCATACACTGAAAATACAAAGTTTAACTAGCCATAGCCTCGTCTCAAACTCAGAATAAAGATGAAACCCTTGCTCCAGCTGAAGGCGGTCAGGAAGAGCAAAAGCTTACCAATTCCACAAATGCTCGAATGCGCTCCTAAAACCCTAGAATTAGCAGCCGAGCTTTTCAACAAGGGATCAAAGGCTATTGGGGAAGAAAATTTTGTTGAGGCGGTGGATTGCCTCAGTCACGCCATAGAAATCAGGGCTGAAAAATATGGAGAGCTTGCTGCAGATTGTGCTACAACTTACTATAAATAGGGTTGTGCTCTACTTTACAAGGCATAAGAAGAAGCCAATCCTTTGGCTAATGTGCCAAAAAAATCAATATCAAAGGCAGAAATGGAAAAGCCACCTAAAAGTTTAGCCACAGGTGAAGATTCGGTAGCTTCTCCAAGTGATGCTAAAGAGCTTAGCAATAAAAATGGATCCGATGAGGAACAGGAAAATGATAGTGAGGACGATGATGTGGAAGCGAATGATGATGAATCGCCAAAAGAAGATGGAGGAGAAACCGATCTAGAATTTGCACGAAAGATGCTTGATATTGCAAGGGTAATTATGGAGAAAAATTCAGAAGAGAGAATAAAATGTTTGGGAAGATGGATTATGATGGATTAAGCATGTTTAAGGTGGAATAAGACGTTAGATTTAGGAAAGTTTAAATTTGAAACCTACTATAATAGGTTATTAGGAAACTGGGATCAATATGGGAAGGGACCCCCTAAACTTTGGATTATTTAAAAATTATCCAAACTTGAGTTTATCATGGGAAAACATGTGAAACTTAGGATTATTCGTGTCAATTAACCCTAAAATTTTAGGGTTTTATTTACAGTTTTATTTGCAGGAATTTTAGCAGTCTTTTTTTGAAAGCAATTTACAATTTTTATTATAGTTTCTTTTACTTATTTATGTTCTATAACTAGTTTTTCTTACAGTTTCTTTTATTTATTTAAGTTTTGTAAATACCCCCTTTTCCACTTTCTTACAAGTTCTTTCTATAATTATCTTTTTCAGTCTTTTTCCTTAGTAGTTATTCATATCAGTTATTTTAATCTATCTGAAATCATTTACATTTTTTCAAAACGGTAAATGTTTATTTATAGACACAGTTTTTAATCATGTTTTTATGTGTGGATCAGAGATATAGGTTAATTAGAAGAAACTAAATTCACACTATTTCGTGTAAAAATTGCATATTTACACTAAAATGGAATTAACTAATGTAACGACCTACGTATGATCGCTTCAAATCGGTAATTAAACCAACTTAAATCACTCGAAATGACACATTGTTATTTAGCTTATGGGTTTAACAAAATCAAACATAGAAATTACAAAATAAATAAACTACAATATCTCATAGCAGAATAATTTTATACAAAATATCAGAGATATACAATATTTTTACACATCGGAAATACTTAGATTTTAAATTTTAAAATTACAGAAATAACTGAATCAAAAGCGAGCGTGCCTTCACAAGTCTCTAACTTCAACAGCTGAAATCTTTAAATTTGCAACACTCGGTTTGACCCGAGCATTTACGCAAAATACAAAAACATATGAGTCGGGAATAACTTTATTCAAGTATATCAACTTCAATAAAACACTAAAATATAACAATTAATCCTAACTTGTATAAGAAGCTTCTAAACATTCAAATATGTGTCCAAACGGTCAAGAAATCATGGTCATCATAAAATTTTGTCTAGAGATCAAAGCAACGCAGCATGATATGTTTCTACAAATCGAAGCAACCTAGCATAACATGACATGTTTTAATAAAATAAAGCGAGTGTTCATACTAACATATTTCAAGTTTATACAACAAGGCAAGGTGAGCATATCAACTGGTGTACTTTAATTTACATAATAGGTATGAGAGTTACATCAAGACAACATTATTAACATCAGCATTAACATAGGAGCAAAGACATAATGATAACTTGAAATTGGACAGTAAAGAGGCAACAACAAAATACCATCAAAAAGTAACCAACAACATCAAAAATTGACAACTATATTTCAGTTTCTATCGATGTCAAAATACTTGAAATAAATTAATCATGAGATAAACTCACCATGTGCGGATATGATGAAGACATTAAATAAACACGAACAACGACCAATCCTAATAAGGAAATTTGAAATTGAAAATATTTTTCTTTTTGAGAAGGACGATGGACAAAATTTAAGACGAAGAGGATACCACGAACTTTTTTCTTTGGTAAGAGGAGGATAATGAAGGTAGAAAGGAATTCATGTTTAATTTTCTTTTTATGTGAGACAATTGTAAAGAAGAAATAAAAAAGAATGAGGAATGAAATTGAGAAAGATACATGATTTATATCTCTAATGTGTCTCTTCATATTAGGTAGATTACGAAGTAAATAAATTGGTTGATTAAGCACAAGGAGTCACTCTTATCAACATTTGTTTCTTTGTTGGCTAGCTTTTTGACAAAGCCATCCAGGTTCACACATAAGAAGAAAATATGAAGTTATACTCCCCTAGTTCACAAAAGTCCGATCGTGGTCAGACCATCCTCTGCGGATCGCAACACCCTCCTCGGCTCGCTGCACCCTAGAGCGATCCGACCTCTTCCCTGCGATGCGATCCAATTCCAGAAGGCACAGCGAAGCCTCTGACTAAGTCATTCACGATCCGAGAATACAGGATCTCGCAACACCTGTCCACAACTGTCATATTGACCGATTCTCCATCAAGATACGAACCAGTACGAGGTCCTCGGGATGTGTGCCACATATGACCGCGATCCGCCTGAAGACATCAGCTATAAATAGCCCAGAACTTGGCATTTTTGGGGATCTTTTAGCATTTGAGAGATCTGACTCCACCATTATCATATCTCCATTATTTTTATTTAGAGCTATCCCGAAATTATTGAGAGAATCATAATTATAAGAGTGAGATCGAGTGAAACTATTGATTGTAATTGCATTCAGTACATAATCAACCACATAAAAAGTGGACGTAGGCTCGTTAACGCCGAACCACTATAAATTTCGTGTGTTTTCCTTCTTTTTCTTCATATCATAGTTATAATTCTTCGTAGATCAGAACAGCTTGGGTGTTAGACCCAATTTTGGATCTAACATTTTTGGTGCTTTCATTGAGAGCGAATTTTTAGCACATTGGATTGTTGTTCCGTTGTTTGGATACTCAAGTCCAAAGAAGACAGCCCAAAACCCCACTATTTCAGTTTTTGAAGATTTCAGTGAGATTCAGTTATCATGGCTGGAAAGAAGTCTAAGGAAGTACAAGCTTCGTAGGTGAACGAAGCCGAAAATGAAGCAATTGAAGAAAGTGTGCACGAGCAGCCCGAGGAGGAGGTCACGGATCGCCGGGAGGAGGGGGCGAACCGATCCGTCGAGGGGATCGCGACCCAACCAACTGAAGGAGTTGCCACACGCTCCCATGACCACGTCTCGAACCATCCCCATAGCACTTCCGCGATCCGACCCCAAGGGGCGCTCCCAGCCATCGAGGTAAGGATCCCACGATCCAAAAAGACAAGCAGACAACGACCCGACCCGAAAAGGAGGTCATGGCTCGATCCTCCCGTGCTGGTACATCTGCTCGACCTGGCACAAGCTCTTTACGTATAAGAGAGGACGTTGGCAACCAACTTAACCCTTCTGCCCCGGCTATTGAAGGGGATCTCTCTCGCATTATTGACATGTGGGAAAGATTATTTGACGAGTTAGCTGCTCAGCGGCAAGAGAGTTCAGTATTGCGACAGAATCTGACTGCTATGGATAGGCGAATTGACAACCTCATAAGGCAGAGGGTTTCTTCACCGACCCGTCTTCCTTCCCCGGAACACACGTCCTCGTTTGAGCAGCCCCGAAGAAACCGACGTTGGCCTCCGCTAGAAAGAGCTGAGAACATAGAGCAACTTCGATCTCGGGAAGAAGAAGTGCTTAACCAGGAAACCAACAATCGTAACTTGAATGAACCTACTTTACCGCTGAGAAATGGAAACGTGGTTGACCCTGCTCAGAATCGACCTAATCCCCCCGCTCGTCGTCTAGTTGACCTCGGCAACAGGGGGCAAGGAAGCTCCGCCTGAATCCCAGACTTTGTAGCTGCACGTCAAAGAAATGCTGAAAAAGCCCATCAGGCAAGAAGTACTGATCCTAAGTCCACCTTGACCCGGGCAGATGTTGAAGCAATGATCGGGGAAAACATAATAGCTAGCTGAGGGTAAGGGTTGAAGATTAGTGCATACATCGTAGTCATACGCCTTTTCCCGATGATATATTGGAGGTCACATTCCCGAGACGCTTTAATATGCCGACAATGAATCGCTATGCGGGCAAATGTGACCAAATCCAGCATCTGATGCGATATTCCTGGTCCACGAATGCCGCCGCAGCTACAGACGAGATAAAGTGTAAGGCATTCCCTATATTTCTAGAAGATATGGCATTAGCGTGGTTTACCCGCTTGCCAGCCCGATCGATATCCAGTTTCAGGGAATTGAGTGAGAAGTTTGTGAACCAATTCCGCCTTCATGCTCAGAGATCTAAGAATGTGATTGAGTTGTCTCTTATTAAGCAGCGACCAGACGAAAGCTTGAGGTCGTACTTGGATCGTTTTAATTTTGCAGTCACAGAAGTTAAAGATCCGCATGAGCAAACAGTGTTAATGGCCTTGATTGACGGTGTCGATAAGGATACCGAGTTTGGAAGATATTTAGCCGGCAAACCACCCCTGACCAGAGAAATATTTTATGAAAAAGCTAATGTCCGTTTACGACAGGAAGAGATATATGCCAATCGAAAAAGGAAGGCTACTGATAAGGAAGATATTCAAAGCAATGTGGCCATCAAGCAGACAGGAGATAGCTCAGGAAAGGTTGAAGTCAATGTTGGGAATAAAAATCAAGGAAATGGTCGCCAACCGGGAAACAATAATAGCAATAATAAGAAGAGAAACCGAGGAAATGATTCCCAGAGAAGATCTCGACCCAGGCCATTTGAGAGTTTCACACCATTAAATGATACATTGGAAAATATCTTCATGGACACCTATAACGTCCTTCCATATAAAAGGCCTCCCCCGAGAGAGTCGACAGACATAGAGCGTGAAACCGGAAAGTTCTGTCTATTTCACCAAATCCACGGTCATTCCACAAATGAATGCCGTCATCTGAGAGACCTGGTCGAGAGGCTTCTCCGAGAAGGAAAACTCGATGAGTAAAGGGTCACACTCAGAGACAGGGGGCAAGCCGCATCTGCCCCAAACCAAAATCAAAACCAGAACCAGAAACAGAATCAGAGCCAGCCTACTCCCCGGCTGACTGCTCAGCAAAAGGGGAAGAACATTGTCATTAACACCATAGTAGGAGGGCTCCATCTGGCCGGGTATAGCTTTAGGGCAATGGATCAGTATGTCAACGCAGCTAAACAACCCCTCATGGCAGGAGAAGGCAGTAACCCTAAGGACATTGCTCCAGCCAAGCAACAAATGACAATGACCGATGACATCATATTTCATGACAGGGATAGCGTCGGCGTTCACTCCCCAACCGAAGACCCATTAGTAATCACAGCCGCAATTGGTCCAGCCATAGTCCATAAAGTTCTGGTAGATAACGGAAGCTCGGTCAACATTTTGTTCAAGAAAATGTTTGACCAAATGAAACTTGAGCCGAAGGACTTAAAACCATGTGAAGGGTGGATACGTGGATTCAATGGAGCATCCACTGCTCCAATGGGATATGTAGAGTTGTCGGTAACCCTTGGGGAAGGGGAGCGCCAGAGAGTAAGAATCCTTCCTTTCGTGGTTCTGCATGTCGAATCCCCATACAACGCATTTCTAGGCCGACCGGCCCTGGAAAAGTTCAGAGCATGTATAGCCCCGTGGTGTTTATTAATGAAGTTCCCGACTGAAGCTGGTATAGGTATAATAAGAGGAGATCAAGTCATGGCCCGAGCATGCTACATTGCAGAGTTGAAGATGCTCCGCAAAGGAAAGGATGTAGAAACCAAAGGCGCTTCCACCCCGGCAAGGGAGGAAACGTTATAGTAACTAAAGAAAATAACCATGGGAGAGTCACCCAGAGAACTGCCCGAGGACATAGATCCCAGAGAGGACGAAGAGCCTGGGGGCAGAATGGCGACTCCCAATGAGACAACTGTGGATATTCCAATCGATGATGGAGACCCAGAGAAGGTCCCGAAGATTGGATCCGAGTTAGATCCTATTCGAGCCGAAGAGCTAATGGATTTTTTGAAAGCCAATTTAGATGAATTTGCTTGGACCCACTCGGACATGTGTGGGATATCTCCTTCGATCATGAGTCATTCGCTAAGCATCAACCCGAAGCATCCTCCTGTCAAACTAAAAAGGTGAATGCTTGGCCCGGAGAGGTCGGCTGCTTTGAAAGAGGAAGTTGAGAAATTGAGAAGTAATGGGTTCATCAGAGACTCAACATATCCAGATTGGATTTCCAACCCAGTCTTGGTAAAAAAGGCCAATGGAAAGTGGCGCACCTGTATTGATTTCTCGGACCTGAATAAAGCTTGCCCAAAGGACAGTTTTCCGTTGCCGAGAATTGACCAGTTGGTGGATTCGACAGCTGGCCATGAACTCCTCTCTTTCATGGATGCTTATTCAGGGTACAACCAGATCCCTATGCACGTCCCCGATCAAGAACATACAAGCTTCATTACAGATTTAGGATTGTATTGCTATGTAGTGATGCCTTCTGGCTTGAAAAACGCCGGTGCTACATATCAGCGATTGGTTAATAGGATGTTTTATAACCAGATTGGGAAGACGATGGAGGTGTATGTCGATGACATGTTAGTGAAATCCAAACAATCATGTGACCATACTACCGATTTAGCAGAAACGTTTGAAATTCTCCCCAAGTATGGAATGAAATTGAACCCTTTGAAATGTTCATTTGGGGTAGCATCAGGAAATTTTTTAGGGTTTATTGTCAATTCGCGTGGGATCGAGATTAACCCAGATCAGATCGCAGCAATCCGGAATATTCAAAAACCTAGACAGATTAAAGATGTGCAAAGCCTCGCAGGGAAAGTAGCAGCATTGAGTAGATTTATCTCCAAAGCTACAGATAAATGTATCCCGTTTTTTGAATTAATAAAGCGAGGAAAGCGCAACTTCGAATGGACCCCTGTTTGTGTTAAAGCATTCCAGAATCTCTTGAATCATTTAGAAAAACCCCCGATTTTGTCTAAACCCATAGATCATGAAGAATTATTCGTATATTTGGCGGTGTCATCCAATGCGGTCAGTTCGTCTTTGGTTAGAGAAGAGGATAAGGTGCAAAGACCAGTATACTATGTTAGTAAGAAGTTGGCGACAGTTGAACGAAATTATCCAAGGATAGAAAAGCTTGCGTACAGTTTGTTGATTACATCAAGGAAGCTTTGCCACTATTTTCAAGCTCACCCGATTACTATATACAATGATCACCCGTTAAGACAAGTTCTTCAAAGGCCAGAGGCTTCGGGACGATTACTTAAGTGGAACATTGAACTAAGTCAGTTCGATTTGAATTTTCAACCCCGACGATCAATAAGGGGGCAAGTGCTGGCAAACTTCATAGCAAAGTTTACCATCCTAGAAGATGACACAATGAGCGAAGAAGTCGATCCGCCAAGGCTACTCCTCGACCCCAGTGCCTGGAAGTTTTTCACTGACGGAGCAAAGAACGATAGACGATCTGGTGCCGGAGTGGTGCTCGAAACTCCAGAACAACGGCCGATATACTATGCTCTCAGATTGGAGTTTCGCGCCACTAACAACGACTCAGAATACGAAGCCCTAATTGCTGGTTTGAAAATAGCAAAGGAGTTGAAGATTACGAAGTTAGACATCTTTTGCGACTCCAAAATAGTTGTGAACCAGGTCATAGGAAAATTCCAGGCCAAAAGTCCTAGGCTGGTATCATATTTAGAAAAAGTGAAAAAGTTGCTGGGTGGTTTTGACCATCACACCATATCCCACATTCCTCGAACAGAGAACCAAAAAGCAGATAAATTGGTGAAAATGGCCAGTTCTGATAGTCCTGAAAATACAGAACTGGTCCCGATGGAAGTCTTACAGTCACCTAGTATAGATCGGATGGAAGTTGATCTGGTACTAGATGTTGAACCTGAAAGGGAGTCGTGGATGACCCCTTTGAAGAATTTTCTAATGTATGGAACACTCCCTACGAAGAAAAGTGAGAGGCGTGCAATAATTCGGAAGGCCTCTCGGTATGTGTTGCAAGAGGGATTCCTATATAGACAAGGATTTTCGATGCCCCTCCTCCGGTGTATTGCCCACAATGATATTCAACGCGTTTTGCGAGAAGTACATGAGGGTGATTGCGGAGATCACACGGGAGGCCAAACATTGGCAAAGAAATAATACGATATGGTTAATCTGGCCAACCGTAAATAAGGATGCGGCCAAATACGCGCGACGTTGTGACGCCTGCCAGAGATTTTCTAAGATCCATAAGGCCCCATCAAGCCAGCTGAAGATGGTGACGAGTCTGTGTCCTTTCGCTATGTGCAGAATCGATATCATTGGAAGCCTCCCCATAGCAAAAGGCAGAGCAAAATTCGCTATCGTGGCCGTGGATTATTTCACCTAATGGGTAGAAGAAGAACCATTAACCACAATAACAACCAAGCGAGTAATCAGCTTCATTGTTAGAAATATTATATGCCGATTTGGAATCCCAAGAATCATCATAACGGATAATGGAACTCAGTTTGACAACACCAAGTTCAGAGATTTTTGCCAGAAATACCACATCGAGAAAAGGTACTCCTCCGTGGCATCTCCGCAGGAAAACGGCCAAGTAGAGGCCGCAAATAAAACGATTAAATCTATCGTGAAGAAGAGATTGAAGCGGGCCAAGGCCATGTGGGTCGATGAATTGCCTTTGGCACTATGGGTTTATAGAACGACCTATAAATCGGCAACGGGCCATACGCCGTTTTCCCTCGCCTTTGGAACTGAAGAGGTCATCCCGGTCGAGTTAGAAGTACCTTCTCACCGAGTCACCTATTATGACCCGATGACCAACAATGAGTTGCTCCTTGAATCCTTGGATATGATCGAAGAGAAGAGGGACGAAGCCGATTTGCGTGCCTTAAAACATAAGCAGCAGATAGCTCAATATTACAACAAGAAAGTCCGAGCACGAACATTTGAACCCAGAGACTTGGTTCTAAAATGTATCTTCCCATGCTCAGAGCATATGGGTCCGAAATGGGAAGGACCATATTCCATCCTGCGAAGACTTGATAATGGAACCTTCAAGCTAGCAACCATAGATGGAGACGAAATCCCCAGAGTGTGGAATGCCCAGCACTTGCGGCCTTACCTGACGTAAAATCATCAGTTTCATTCTTTTGTTTTTAGGACCATGTAAAAAAGGCACGACTTTCCTAGAATAGTCTGGTTACTTGAACAAAAGATTATAAAGTGGACGTAGGTCATGATTCGACCGAACCACTATAAAATATCGTGTGTCGTTTACCTTTATTGCACCATTACCTATTTGCCTTATCTCGATTAATATAAATTATTGTTGTTTTTTGAGTCTGTCACAGATTATGCAGCAATACTGGAGCACCCAACGCACCGTGCCACAAGGTGAAAAAGGAACCATAATCTAGGACCACAAGGTGCGGCAAAGTAAATCATCCCATGATCAAACTCTAACTCCCCAGAATCAGGAGAGAGTATAAAGGACGCGAAGATGACGTCCGCAAGGCGTGAAGGTGCACCATGATAAAACCGCCTTGCCACCACTCTAACCCGCTGAAGGATCGGGAGAGTCTAAAGGCGCCAGAGATTTAGCGCCCCCAGAATTTCTGCCCCGCTGAAGGATCGGAGAGCAGACCTAGAACGAGCTCGACCACTAACCCGCTGAAGGATCGGGAGAGTATAAAATCATTGGAAATTCAGCGCTAAAAGAATCCCCCCCCCCCCCCCCCCGCCCGCCTTTCATAATAGGGGGGAACACACATGACTCTAATCAATCATTAATAAGCCCTGGCCAGGCATCATATTACATGATTGATTGGGGGCATATACACACACATCACAACTCTGCACAGAAATTTTAAAACTACACAGAAATTTTTAAAATTTTTGCTAATGCGATTCATGAATTAATTTTCGATTAGTTATGGTTTGAATATTCGTGGCTAATGTAGTAAATTAAAATTGCAGGTTCGCAGGTTTAGTTCTCCTTTTTATGTGACTAATTTGTCCTGAAGGGAAACTCTTGTTCGTATCACGACAAGGATGAAAGTCAAGGTCGACCAAAACGAATCATCCCCCATGCCGTTATGTTGGCTACTCAGGAGGTTGCACAGAGATGCAAGGAATTTGGAGTCACTGCATTGCATATTAAATTAAACACAACAAAAATAAATTTCTGATTTACTAAGATTTAGGGATACGAGATAAGATAAATAAACAAAAGTAAGGGCCATTCCTACAATTACATTTTTTGGCCAGTGGAAAGCCTAAAATCCTAAGGACAAAATATGAACTAATATCTGCATCCTACTCATTCTTGGGGGGGTGGCTATTTTGGCTTCTTGCTCTTCTTTTGCTTCCCCGACTCCTCCTTGTCAACGCCCGACTGATCACCTTTTTTCCTCTTCCTCTTATCAACAAGAGGCTCTGGTGAAGAACTAGAGGATTGAGAGGCTAGTTGTGAAGTTATTGATCGGGAGGAAAATCTTATGACCAACACAGTTTTGGGATCGATTTCAGAAATAGGGTCACATATACTAGGTCATGTTCCCCTTTCATAAGGAGCAACTGCCTCTCCTCCTCAGCCTGTTGATCAGCCAAGGTTTCACCACCACCCTTGATCTCGTCTGTAATAACAACATCATCCTCTTCATCCCCGTGACCACCTTCCGTGTCCTTCATAGCAACAATGACCTCGGCATCTGCGGGAACATCAGTGCTGGGTACCACAGATGCCATGGTTACTTTTTCACCACCCTCAGTTCGCTTTGAAGTCTCAGAAATTTCAGCATCAGTGCCTAAGGGGATATCAACTTTCTCTGCCTCTGCTTTCTTTTCTCCCCTTTTCTCGGTCAATGTGTCACATGCATCATGAGAGGCACATGTTAGTAACTCAATGGGTTTCTCCGCAGAACGGCGAAAAGTCATGACTGCTTTGGCAATTTGCGGGGAAAATATGGATATACCTTCAGCTGATATTTCATCTAAGTTTACAGCAGAAGCTCCGACAGCCGGAGGAGTTAGGCATAAGGGAATTAACGGATCGTTAGGATTTTATTCCTCGACTTCGGGAGCCTTCAGTTCTATCGCTGAGCATGAGCCCTCGTCAAGTTTGCTCTTGCCTTTAGCCTCAGTCTTCTCCCTTTCCACCTCTTCTGGGATTGGGCGTCTCCCCTCCTCCAAATCCTCGGGTTCTTTTCCTTTGAGGAGCCTCTGCATTAGCCGGCCTTCATCAATCTCACTGACCTTCAATCGTTGCTTCTCATCCTCGACAATTGCATCCCATATGTTGGCGTGAGTAACGTGATAGTCTGGGATCCAAGAAATGTCTCGAGTTTTGATGACTTGGCCTAAGATGTCGAATATCAGCTCCCCGAAACCTTCTATTTCTTTTTCGGCTTCGGAAAGCTTATCAGCAGTGGTGGAAGCTGATTCAAGAATGTTGTTAGCATTAGTCTCGGCAAGAACCGCCCGCCCCTCCGCCTGAACGAGTTGGTCACTCAAGACCTCTTTTTCTTTCTTGGCAGCCGCAAGACTGTTTTTCAAGTCCGCTCTCTCCTTGTCCCAAGCAGCCTTCTCAGCATCAAAATGACTCTACGTTGTCCTCAAATCAGAATTGGCCATTCTAAGATCCTCTATTTCCTTTTTCAAAGATAATCGTTCTTGGATGTTAGAATCCATCTCACTACGAAAACGCTTCCTGGCTTCCTCCAATTCTGTCTTGTAATTCTCTGAGTCTCGCTAAGCTAAAGCCAGCTGGGCTTGTGCATCCTCCAGTTCCTTTTCCATTTTGCTTCTGGCCCTTTCATTATTCTCAATTCTCACTTTGGATCTAGCCGCGTTCGTTTCTAGTTGACGGATGGCATTCGAAAGGTTAATGGCGTGCTTTTTCATTACCTCATACTGTTTGGCTACATGGCATGCATATCCTATCACCTCAGTATCCCAGTCCCTGGGAACCGGCTCAAGATTCGGTACAAATATCATCCTCTCAAAGAAAATGTCGGGGAATTCCTTGCGCAATCTAGCCTGATTCTCGGGACTATGGGTAGCATCTCGCGCAACGAGACTGTCGGAGTCGTGATCGTCAGGAGAGACCAGAGTTTCTTTTCCTTTCTTCGCAATCTTGTCCTCGTCTTTATTTTTGACCTCTGACTCGCGTTTTTTCTTGGAATATCGGATGTGAGAAGGCGTACTTTTTGGAGGGGTTAAGCCCTAGGAACTTGCTTACCCCCAGCCGGTGGCAGTGGACGACTGTGAGGTTTCCCGGGACCATACCTGGAAGGAGATCGAGATCGTGTAGGATAAGCTTGAGGAGGGTCGTGAGGCCGATAATTGTCCCTCCCCCGACTATCGCTGGGAGAAGGATTTGGATGAAGACTAGGTGTGCCTTCACGAAGAGAGAGATAAGAATAAGATCGTTTGCGAGACATCTTTCCTGCAAGAGAAACAAGTGCATATTAAAACCTTGAATACTATTGGTATAAAAGTGTGGGGTCATACAGTGCATGTGATTTGTGCATCCCATATAATTCCCCCTAACAGACCAGGGCCCGAAGTTAGGCTCGTCTGGGTAGTCTCTCGTTCTTCAACTGGAACAGTTGTTTCCTCAGAGATAGGAAAAAATGGCTCCCCTTCGAAGTCTTCTTGTGTATATACATCGTCGGGTATAGGAATCTTGTTCAATTCTTTAAATAACTACTCCTCTGTTAAATCATCGGAAGTGGCAGGCTCAGCCGGTAGAGAGGCCCTTGAGTGGGAACCCCTCGGAGAGGCTGGGATTTCCTTAAACTCGTCAGCACGGGCCTCATCTCCTCTATATACATTTAAATCTTCATCGTCCTCATTAATTATTGGCGAAGGACTCTTATGAAGTTTAGTTGTCTCTACTGCATGTGACGTTCCTTCTCCCTCGGCCGGGGGCACGTATTTGTAACGTTTGCCACCCTCGCCAAGTCCTAATCTTATATCCAGAAGGCAGTGCTTGTGAAGATTCTCGTCAGTAATACATTTCTTGATCCTTAGGAAGTCGGATTTTCTTTTCAGAAGGACGGATAGTCGATTACTATACACCGAGCCCTCCGTCTTTGGAAAGGTATGATCTGCATAGAGGAAAGAAGTATGTTAGCGCTTCGATTTCTTAAACAGATTATTCATTCAAAGGTTTAAAATTTACTTGATTTAAGTTATCTTCTCGCACACCCAGCCTGTCTCTTTATATAGAATCAATCGGCCTTGGGATCCCCTATGTTGCTGTAACCATCAGACAAGACCTTCCTATCTACTACCGATTCGAACAAAGAAAAATTTGGGGTTGCTGTAGAACGATGCTTGAAAAGGTAATAGACTTTCAAGTCTTTAAACGTCAGCTCAGTTTGCAGGATTTTCGCATACGCGATGTATAAAGTATATAGGGCTGCGTAGGCATTGGGATGAAGCTGCATCGGAGCAATACCCAATCGTTTTAAGGTTTCAATGATGATTGGAGGAAACGGAGGAATAGCGCCTACCCAGCACATGAGTCGGCTGACTGTCATATACCACTCTGGAGCCAGATGAGGTCTATCTTCACTTCCAGGTGTTCTCAGATCATCCTAGGGGATCTCGTGTTTTAAGCAGATTTTCTTAAGCTTTATGTCATCTAGTTTGGAAGCTAAAGAGTCAGTGAATTTCTCTATTTCTAGTGCACCAGGAATCTCGTCGAGAGCTCGGTCGTCTACTTCAGACTCCTCATCAAGCGAGGTACTCTCAGATGAATCCGATTCTGTTTCTGCCTCATATTCGGATTCAGAATCCTCACCCTCTGGGTTAATTGGAAGAACCTCGGGGTTGTGGTGCTCAAACGTCTCGGGATCCATCTCTGTTTCAGATCTTGAAGGGGAACGATTATCCGACATTACTATTTAGGCGAGTAAACATGAGAAATTAGAATATAATTACCCATCCCCCGTGTGTGCAAGTGCAAGTGTGTGTTTGTGCATGCATAGGAAGAAAGCATAAAAGTTAACAAGATCATCGAGATATTAGTAGTTGTTCGCTGTTAAGTTATGCTGCTGATCAGTCCAGAAAGTCCGTCTCGAAGGCTCTAACTGTCCATTAATGTACCGGGCATAAGTTGCATTTCTTATTATACAAGTTCATTGGATTGTTCAGCATTCGGGTCGTGGAACATCTTCGGATCGCATAGGGAAGTCCGGATCGTGGTACGTCTGCGGATCGTGAAATAGGCATATACTTGCAGCAGATACGTTAACTCATGAAGGTGCGTCGCATTAGGTCGGGAACCGAATCGGATCGCTATACTCACCACCGCGATCCGATCCTTCCTTTAACCCATACTTCTTCCATATTCACCCACCACAATCCGCTCCCTTGCCATTCCCACGATCCGCTGCCTCGCCATTCTCCTTCATCTCCGTTCTCATCCCTTCTCACTCGCGATCCGACCTGGTCAACCCCTTCCTCCCCTTCTTCTCCTTCCTCTCCTCCTCTTCTCCATCACGGAACGCGAGCAGTCGAACTCATCAGCCATGTCACCTCACCAGCCTCCAAAACCTCAAACGCTACGAATTGCACCACTTTTTCCTCCCAAAATGGTCAAAAACTCAAAACAAACAAGGGTAGAATTACATGGAGATATTCTTTTTTATAATTACCTTTTTGAAAAGGATGAAATAATTGGGTAGTTGGAGTATTAAAAATTTGGGTTTCGGCTTGGGAACGTGAAGTGGGGCGGCGGCCAGCAGGAAGACAAAGAAAGGAAAATAAAGAGGGAGGTTCGGGTTTATATAGATAAAACCGCGACCGTTAGTCTCCCCCTTTTTGTCTTACTCGAATCACGGAAATGATGGACCACGAGCCAAAGCCCAACATACTTCGTGGAAAAGCCCATCACGATCCGAAGCCCGAATACCCTCGTTTGACCGAGTCCAGCGTTTCACCACGCGGACCGTGGTGAGCTGAAGCGATCCGAACCGACAAATCACGTATCGAAGTGAAAATTCAGAAGTTTACCTGGCAAATTTGATAATGAGGTCTCCAAAGATTCCAGAAATAATAATTATTCAATGAACAAGGAAATGATTGAAGACTTAACTGTATATTTATACCGGTCAAGGAACGCAACTTTCCGAAGCGACATAACATTTCAGATAGATGCAACCACTGATTTGCATCTCCCTATGAAAATTTTGACAAAGCCATTTAGGTTCACACATAAGAAGAAAATATGAAGTTATACTCCCCTAGTTCACAAAATTCCGATCGTGGTCAGACCATTGTCTGCGGATCGCGACACCCTCCTCGGCTCGCTGCGCCCTAGAGCGATCCGACCTCTTCCCTGCGATGCGATCCAATTCCAGAAGGCACAGCGAAGCCCCTGACTAAGTCATCCACGATCCGAGAATACAGGATCTCGCAACACCTGTCCACAACTGTCATATTAATCGATTCTCCATCAAGATACGAACCAGTACGAGGTCCTCGGGATGTGTGCCACGTATGACCGCGATCCGCCTAAAGAAATCAGCTATAAATAGCCCAGAACTTGGCATTTTTGGGGATCTTTTGGCATTTGAGAGATCTGACTCCACCATTATCATATCTCCATTATTTTTATTTAGAGTTATCCCGAAATTATTGAGAGAATCATTATTGTAAGAGTGAGATCGAGTGAAACTATTGATTGTACTTGCATTCAGTACATAATCAACCACATAAAAAGTGGACGTAGGCTCGTTAACGCCGAACCACTATAAATTTCGTGTGTTTTCCTGCTTTTTCTTCATATTATAGTTATAATTCTTCGTAGATCAGAACAGCTTGGGTGTTAGACCCAATTTTGGATCTAACATTCTTATTCAAAAATCAAAAGAAAATTACATAGGGAAAAAGAATAACAAAAATAAATGAATGCATGATTTATTGTTTGATGCTGAAGGTTACTGTTAGAAAGTTGTGTGACTTTTCAAATTTCAAAACATAGAATATTAAAATTTTAGAATTTAAGGAACATGTTAAATTAAACAGGAGCAAATAAGATAACGAAAATGGCTAGATATACGCATAGACAACGCTGATAGTTTTGTAGGTTTTTTATTGTTGTCTTTGTTTCTTAAATAAAAAGAAAAGGGAAACATATATACATAACGGTGGTTTGTTCTTAAAGAAAAAATAACAATGGAAAACAAAGGGGGAAAGAGAAATAAGGGGATGTAAATATAAGAAATGAAAGCATGAAAATGAAACATTATGTGAAAAATAGAATGAAGGAAATAAATTAATTGAATAAAGGGTAATAAATTAACTGAATGAAGGAAAGAAATGAATGCATGGTTAATAAAAGAAAATAACTTGCATGAAACGTGAATGGACAAAGAAATTATGCATAATTTATTTTTCTTTGAAAAGAATTAATCGGGAAAACGTTATTTTAAAATTGAGTAAAAGTTGAATGAGATAGAAGTGAAAAGGGAAAGAAGAGGAGAAGAAGGAAATACAATGCAATATTTAGGTAAGGATAAATAAAAAGAATGTGCCAATTTTAAAGGAGAGGAATGGTGCAGTATTAATAAAACAACGAAGAGAGGAGGACACTGAAAATAAATGCAGCTATTCACGTTTCAGAATAAATTAATTATTGAAGGTTTGAACATTTTGAAAACACATGGAAAGAATTAAAGACGATAGACAAAGATATATACATGTACGTATTGGATTTATTTCATTTAGAATATACACATTATTTTCAATCAATCTTTCAGTAGAAATTAATAAATTCCATTAATAACATCATAAATTTTATTATAAACCATCTTAAATTCAACAATGAAATTAAATTCATTAACTTAAATGGTTGAAATTTAAGGGATGTTACAATCTCACCCACTCAGAACTTTTTTTGTCGAAAAGGAGAGGTTGTTAAATGTATGCTTATGAATACTAGAATTTTTTTTTTTGAATTTGTTCAGGAGGCAAACCGACCGAAGTCTTAAAATGTGTAGCAAAAAATTCTTATACTAATACAAAATTCAGTTTAAACAAAATAAAAATAGGCTTTTAAACTTCAAAACTCCCTAAAACTTAATTTATCTAAATTATTTCTTAATAAAACTCAAAGTAAAAGGATGAAATAATTTCTTCGATTTAAAATCCTAGTTCATTTTAAAATCATTGAAATACTATATATTTCTTTCATATCGAATAATACTTCACTTTGGAATTTCAAAACAAAATCATTTTTGAAAAGTCTCAAATATATCACAAGCATATCAATATATATGTTACTAGATCGAGAGGTTTCCCCTAATGACAAGGCCGTTAGGCACGACCTACACATATATGTATCAGTATCAATTAATGATGTCTTCCCTCCTACCAGCCATCATCAAGGGCTTACACCCACATCATACCTATCTTTAGTCATGGGTTACTGACATCATGGTAACATATCAAATCAGTTCATATCCCGAAGTTATAAATTGTTTCGCAAAATAATTACAAAACTTTCAATTTATAGTATCATTGTATTTTTTTCAAAATCCTTCAAGAATCGAGATTTAAGTCGTCGAAATTTCCCCTTATTTATAAGAAACTTTAAAAACCATTTATCATATTCTAAATAGTTGGAAAATAAATTTTCATTCAAAATTAGAAAACCAGAAATACGATTTCTATCAAATTTTCAATCAAGTTTTGTACAAATTCAAGCTTTTCAAATTCTAAATCAAATGTTTCATAAAATCATTTGAAATTGAAATATATATATATATATATATCAAGCCATATTTCTTTGGGTTTTCAATAATGGCGGACTCCCTCCACTTCTCCTATCCTTTCCCAGCTAAGTATCGTGCCACGTTCCACCCCCGTTCTCCTATCCTTCCTTCCCCTCCTCCGCCTCATCGTCCTCCCCCCCCTTCGGTTCATCGTCCTCCTTCTTTCATCCGCTCTCGCCCTCCTCCGCCTCATCGTCCTCCCCCCCCCTTCGGTTCATCGTCCTCGTTCTTCCATCCGTTCTCGCCCTCCGTTCTCCTCGCATCTTCCTCGTCATTCTCAATATCAACCTCACTCTTCTCGCTTAGCTTTTCGAAAACCTGCTCTTTCTTCCTCTCATCGTCCTCTTGCCCCATCTTATCCTGTTGATCGTCCGTTTTATCCTCCCGCTTCTAAATTCTCATCTAGCCAAAATTTAAGTCATCCAACATCTCAAGGTTTCACCTGTAACAATCGTTTTGATGCTCTGAAAAATCTTTCAGATGATATGCCAAAAAAATCCTATGCAGAGGTTGCATCAACTCCACCGTTGGATCCACCTGATCGCAGGATTGCGAAAAAATCATCTATTTTACCTGCTTTCTCTTCAATTCAGAATATGGTCAATTTTCTGAAGAGCGAACGTCGCTGTATTCAATGTGCAGATAGAGGCCACGTGGCAAGTGCCTGCAGGAATTCCAAAATTTGTTTTTTTGTTCAGGCTACGGCCATTTATGTACACGTTGCCCTAAAAAAAGAATGCAAAGAGGCACCTCAAAACATGTGCGTAAAGGCGTCCATTGGAATGATGCATCTTCCGTTGTGTGGGTCCCTCGTACATCATCTTAATCTGATCGAACCCAGAAGAGACCTCATCGTTCCAGCTGTCGGCAATCCACGCCCTCTCCAACTCCTATTCCCTCCCCATCCATCACTCCCACACTATGCACTAAAAATATGAATCACTTTGTAATGGAAGATTCATCAAACTACATTGTTGGAACTGTGATTTCTGGTGGTTGGAGTATTACATCGCTTCACTTCATCCTATCTAATGCTTTCAATTATCACGAATGGCCCATGTGGATATATAGAAACAACTCCTTCATCGTCTCTTGCCCAAATGAATGGATTAAAAACCAAGTCTTGTTCTGGAAACTCTTTGCGAAGCCTGGTGGATCTATATACTTTGAGCCTTGGTCTGAAGCTGAATGGGAACCGGAAGCGGTGTTAGAGTGTGAATCATGGGCAAAGGTGGTGGGTTTTCCAGAATTTCTAAGGTACAATTCTGCTGCAGTTATGAATATTCTTAGTCCTTTGGGAAAAGTTGTAGCTTTAGATGATTGTGAATGGGCTCACTTCGATCACAGAAACTTATTTATCAAAATTCAATTTTTTGAGGGGATTGACCTGATTACTTTCCTTGTGTTTAATATCAATAAGAAGAAACATCTCATAAAAGTCCAACGTTGCATCCATGAACACCCTGGTGTTAAACCCGAATCCTTACTTATTGGTAATGTTGAAGAACTAACGATTCCCTGCATGCATGATAACTTTGAGGATTCTGTTGAAGTCACACCAAATGATATGTCTGCTATGGCCTTACCTGAAGTGGATCACGAAGTTGATCAAGCCCCTCAACAGAACATGAATCATCTTTTCAACACTGATATGCTTTTTCAAAATATCCCTATGCCCTTCCCGTTCTCTATCCCCCTCCCAATTGTCCCTCTCCAGATTGATGACCCTCTATCAGCTGCCCCTCCCAACGTGATCCCTCAAGACAATCAGTCGCCACCTCAATCCATCCCCCCTCTCCAGCAAATCCTTCCAGCTGATGCTACTCATAACGCAGAAGAAGAGAACTGGACCCAGTTTCTTTCGCCGGTCATTGTCAGGCGTAGCGCAAGGATCAAGAATAGAGTGGATCATCCTGAAGGCTCGGGTAGTTTATTTACTCCTGTTGTTTTTTCTTCTGCTAATAAAAGTCTATGTAGAAAAATGTCACGTTGCATGGGTGTTAACTTACGTGAATCACACTATATTTCCATGCATGATTTGGAACTTGAGCGTATTAATGGTGCCAAATGAAAATCGTTTCATGGAATGTTAGGGGCTTGGGCAACCCCTCAAAATGCCATGCAATTAGTTTGGTTTTACTCCCTTTGAAAATCGACATTCTTTTTCTCCAAGAAACGAAACTTGATGACCCTTCTCCAAATTATTTTAGACTAGTGGGGGGCTCCTTCCTTTCTGGTTGGACTTTTGTTAAGGTAATTGACACATGTGGAGGTTTAATTACAGCTTGGAATGAATCAATTTGGTCTTTATGTTGGTCTATTCAAAATAAATCAACACTTCATGTTGCACTACGTCATATTCCCTTAAACCAAACCTACTTCTTCTCTAATATTTATGGTCCTCAAGATGCAACTGATAGATCTCTTCTCTGGTCGGATTGTTGCTCTCTTGCATCTTAATTCTTGGGCCCTTGGGTGATTGGTGGAGATTTCAACACTACCAGATTTGTTTTTGACAGAAACTCAGGCAATCTATCCCAGGACTCTGATGACTTCAATTCTTTCATTGTCGACTGCTCCTTGATTGATCCACCGATAAGTAACCGCTCCTTCACTTGGTCAAACCATAGATCATCACCATCGTTGGCTAAACTTGACCGCTTTCTATATAATGGCGCTTGGGACGAGCTTTTCCCTTTGACTGTTGTGTACGGTTTGGCTTCAGTTATATCAGATCATTGCCCCATTCTACTAAATTCTGATATTTCTACATGCATCAAACGTCCCTTTAGATTTGAAAGGTTGTGGCTACTCGAACCCTCGTTTGATGACTTTATTCATTCAATTTGGTCTCAAAACTTAAATGTAGCATCAACATCTCAAAGGATTGTCCTAAAATTGAGAACCCTTAGAAAGATTATTAAACCATGGGCTAAAAACATATGGGGTTCTATTCGTTCTCGCATCTCCTCTATTCAAAATGAAATTATTGACATCAACATTCTAGAAGAGCAGCGCCCACTTCTTGAAGCTGAGTATTTTAACTTACGTGCTTTAGAAGACGAGTTGGATAAACTGATGAAACAAGAAGAAATTGGTTGGAAGCAAAGATCCAAAGCCAAATGGTTGGAGGAAGGTGATAGGAACACATCATATTTTCACCGAATGGCTAATGGCAGACGAAGATCAACATTCATCTCGGAAATAATTAAAGATGGCCTCTCTTTCTCTGATCAAAATGTCATCCTCTCTCTCTTTTCTGATTTCTTTCGATCCCAGCTTGGTCGTTCACATTCAAATTCACCTGATGTTGAATGGCATCTTCTTTATCCAAACCCTGCGCCTATTCACATTGATCACCCTTTCTCTAAATCAGAAATTTGGGCTGCATTGAAGGATATGTCGGATGATAAGGCCCCTGGTCCTGATGGGTTCGGCCCAGTTTTCTTTAAGCATTTTTGGGCCTTGGTCAAATTTGATATAATTGACATGTGCAACGAATTTTATAACGACCCTACTTCAATTGCCAGACTAAATTATGCCAACATTATCCTCATTCCCAAACATTCGGGGGCCAACACTTTATCTTCTTTCCGTCCCATTAGCCTGCTAAATACTACTTTTAAAATCATCACAAAGGTGTTGGCCAATCGTCTTCAATCTGTTATTGCCACACTTGTTGGACCAGAACAATCTGCTTTCATTTTGGGGAGGAACATTCATGACTGTATCGCTGCAACTCAGGAAATAATCTCTTTCTGTCATCACTCATCTACCCCTGGTGTTTTATTTAAGCTGGATTTTTCCAAAGCATTTGATTCAGTAAGTTGGCCCTTTATCATGGATGTTTTTAAACACAGGGGTTTTTCAGATAAATGGTGTTCATGGATTGATAATATACTTAATTCATGCTGCTCATACATTTCAGTAAATGGTGCTTCTGGAAACCTTTTCAAATCTAAATGTGGGCTTAGACAAGGCGATCCCCTTTCCCCTTTGATTTTTGTGCTTGTTGTTGATGTGTTTAATCAAATGGTTAAACAAGCTTCTTTACATGGTTACTTGGCTGGTATTTCTCTCCCAAATACTCCCCTATGCATCAACAATTTACAATTTGCAGATGATACTATTATTTTCTCTTCCCCTGAACCTTACCATATCCAGTGCCTCAAAATCCTGTTATATGTATTCGAGCTGATATCTGGTCTTTCCATTAATTTTAATAAAAGTGTTATTTACATGCTTGGTAAGACAGATCATCTTGGTGACTTGATTTCTTCTACTCTCAACTGCAAAGTAGCAAAATTCCCAATGACCTACCTTGGTTTACCTCTCAGACCCTCTAAACTTCACAAAAATGATTGGCTTCCCCTTATCAATAAGATTGAAACTAGATTAGCGGCTTGGAAAGCAAATTCATTATCATCTATGGGCCGTTTAATTCTAGTTAAATCTGTGCTTTCCGCTATCCCTTCATATTGGATGTCTTTTCATAAACTCCCCAAATGGGTAATTTGTAAGATTGACTCAATTCGAAGTTCATTTCTTTGGAATGGTCATAACATCAAGAAATTAATTAACTGGAGGACGGTATGCCTTCACTCTGATCAAGGGGGGCTTGGTGTTCTTGACCTTCACCACTTTAATATTGCTTTGTTGGCCAAATGGGTTTGGAGACTCCTAAGCCCTGGAAATTTCATTTGGAAAAATTGGATTTTAGCTCGCTACTTTTCTTCAGTCCCCCATCATGTTTTGCATCATCGTCCTTCCTCTAGAATCTCTCCCTTCTTGCATGGGATTCTATCTTGTCTTCCTCATATTAAATTTTTGTTTCATGTCTCTTTGGGGGGTGGTTCATCCTGTTTATTTTGGCACGATATTTGGCTTGGTCAGTTACCTCTCTCTCTTACCTTTTCTCCACTCTTTTCTCTTCAGTCTAACCCTTCGCTTTCTGTTGCTGATGCTTTTAATGATGATTATGTTAGCTTAGTTCCAGGTTCGCTATTTGATCGGAGTATTCTTTTACAGTTGCTAAATATCTTTGCTATCATTAGCAACACTCAGCTAAATAACTTGGATGATCATTTTGTTTGGGTTCTCTCTCCATCAAGAGGTTTTTCTGTTTCCTCATGTTACAAGTACCTGAATTTTTCTGGTAGATTGTTTAAATTCTCAAGACTTTGGAAATGCAAGCTGGCTCCAAGAATTCTCTTCTTCCAATGGTGTTTGATTCATGAAAAGGTCAATACAAGAGAGAAGCTCTTCAAACGCAATGTGGTTCCTGACCCCAACTGCCCTTTCTGTAATTCTCATGCTGAATCCATTCATCATCTCTTCTTTTCCTGTGACTATTCCTACCCAATTTGGGCTGCAGCAAGTACCCATTTAATTGGTTTCATCCCCATCATTTCTTCTTTTTTTGATCATTGGGAATCTGATTCTTCTCCAGCACTTGATAGCTTACTGGTCGCTTATAGTTGGTGTATATGGAAAGAAAGAAATGCACGGATTTTTAATAACAAAGCTAATTCGATCATGTCTATCTGTCATCGCATCATTCATATTTTTTCATCCTCAACAGGTTCTGGAGCCAATCATGCTGCTATATTCAGGTTTGCACTGCCGGTGGCCTCCTCTCCAGCTACTTCTGTTGATAGCAATGATACAGCGTCTAGCATGGAGCTTATGTGATGACTGATGTGCCTCTTTATTTCTCAGCGTAGTACTTGCATAATTATGATGGTTGACAGTTTGATCTGCATGCTTTTGTAGTTGTATCCGTAATATACTCTACGTGTGTTGTATGATGTATCTTAAACTTTGTGGTGATGGTTGTTTTTTGGACCACCAACTGGGTTTGTCAGTTGGATATCTACTATTATCTACTAATTAACCGGCTGTGTAGCCCCGCGCTACATATCCGTTTGCTCAAAAAATATATATATATATATATATCAGGTTCTTATGAAAATAAATTCTAAATCATTTTGAAACACTCTTGATTTCCAAATAAATATAAGACCAAATGACATATTTCAAAATAATTTATGTTTCCAAAATAATTTATCAATTTTAAAATAATTTCTTTCAAAATTTATTAATTTCAAAATAACACCACTGTGACAACCCCAAATCCCGTACTGACGGTGACAAGGGTAATCTTTGGAATATAATACAAAAACAGATAATAGCAGAACAGAAATAAATAAATACACCAGATAATGCACAATAGAATACTGGATAAACGTAATCATCAGAGTTACACAGTATACAGGATCATACTTAGTATGAATACAGTTCAGCTATACATAAATGTCTACAGCGGAAACAAACATAATATGTACAATAGGAGCTGAACAGCTTAAAAAGAGAAAAATGATAGAATCCATCTTCTGCTCCAGCTATCCAGAAAGAGCCAGCTAAACCTGAATACAAGGCTGCCCGTGTAGAAAAAGGGGCACCCGAGTTTGAAAGTGAAACAAACTACGAGTCAGTCATGGGACTGGTATGAGAAATCTACTCAACACATTTATAATATAGCTAATCACAGGACCACGCCACTTTCGTGGAACGGGTTTACTCCATTGGATTGCCAGTGCTTTAAAAACAAATCATTCTTTTAAACATCGCAATGATTTTTATAAAAGTGAAGCCATTATAAGACTCAGTTCCCATCACACAATGCAACGCAAACCGAAGGATAGAGTTTTACCTTATAATGGCCAAAATATGATTGATACGAATAAAACAAAAGCATTTGATATTATTACTAGTGTTTATATGTTTCAAAAACAATTTCAATCATAACTATCAATCATAGACGGCATGGGTACCATATATCATGTCGCCATATATATATATATATATACAATCAAAACCGCACGATGTCGTATTTGGAAATTGGATTTCCGTCATGAACCAAGGCAAAAGATAGTCCTTACCGAATTCGAGACGCTCTAGCCCGTGTCTCAGGATCCAAACGCATCAACCCTTTAGATCGTCAGGGCCGGTCCACTGATGTGGATTATTATGCCTGAACACTACGTTTCCCCGCCTTTTGGGGCGTCAACGAGCCAACGAATGACTCCATCGGACCCGGATCGTCCGATCTCACCGAGGCGCCTCGCAACAGTAACAACCACATAAGTCAAACTCGTCAGGGCATGTAAAACCACTAACGCCACTTCTAGCTAGAAAGAAACGCAGGCCCTCCCTGATGTCCTCTCCCGTTTCTGGTTCATACCGGGGTGTGAGGCTCGCGATTTTACATTATACACAAAGCTACGCTACACAGGCAGGGCTTTGATCATCTCCACAAGACTTTGTTTTTCAACAGAAGCCCTGATCACTGCATCTTAGCATGCCACACCGGCAATTCACACAGTGCAACTGATGGTTATCAATCACACATAATAAATTCCAATGTCAGACACACTGTCCATTTGCAAGTCCGTTCTGGGTCTGAACGAAACCGGAGGCACTATATACCTCGCAAACCCATTGATCACCACGTACGTCTGGACAATCACCACTCATTATCCATATTTCGGGATGCCTCCCAATCAGGACCTCGGTTACCATCCAAACGAGGTGAAGATCTCCGGTCTTCGACCACCGTCTTCATCTTCGATTTCTTATCGTCGATTCAGTTATTCAGAATGAGATAAACCCGGTCTTTCTGAGCAACTCGCGTATATGATAAACAAGTGCAACAAAAATACACATACGCATCATTTCAATTCATTAGTCGCTAACCGTAAATCAGTAAGAGAACGATTTCCCAAATATTAACCCCGAAGGCCGAAACCAACATCAGATCAATACCCAAGAAACCATTCGACTTAGCCAACCTTCAGTTAATTTCTAAATTTCACATCCATATCGTTTATAATATTTTATAATGATTTATCGCCATTTTTATTTATTTTAAAATAGTCAATTTATTCAAAACGACGCTTCGGCCCATAACGCGGCCGTGGTGCTGTTTTTCTTCAGATTTGATTTACACATATCTGAAAATCTAACCGTTGGATCTTCACAAAATTTACATCATTAGAAAGATCTTTTCAAACCGAATCCAGCGGTTCCAGTTTCGGGAAATTCCGACGGTCGGATCTCCCGGTATAATCGTTTGAAGTTTCGATTTCAAAATACGAACTGCAGCGTCGTTATTCGATTAAATATAATTATATTTATATATATATATATAAATATAATCGATTCTGGCGTTGTTTTTCTTCAGATTTGAATTAAATATTCCAGACAATCCAACCGTTGGATTTTTACAAAGTTGGTGCCGTTGCAAAGATATTTCCAAAGCGAACCCAACGGTTGCGGTTTCGGGAAAATCCGATGGTCGGATCTTCCGTACTAATCGTTTGAAATCACGGTTTCAAAATACGAACTGCAGCTTCGTTATTCGATATATTTCAATTCTATATATATATATATATATATATATATCGATTCTTCGATTTCAAAGCTATATTCTTTTCATACGTTTGATAAAAATTATATTTTTATCTAACTGTCTTCTATTTCAACACTTCACTATTTTTAACAATTCATTTATATAATAAAAATGTGATTTTTATTGTAAAACAATTCATTTCAAAACACTATTATTTTATATAGTTCATATAGGTAATAAAAGTATGATTTTTATTATAAAACAATTTATTTCAAAACGAGATTATTTTATATAGTTCATATAGGTAATAAAAATTGGATTTTTATTGTAAAACACTTTCTTTCAAAATATGAATACCATTCAACACATGAATTTCAATTCAACGAATGAATTTCGATTCAACACATGAAGGTTTTCTATAGTTTGTATATATGGATAAAAAGGTGATTTTTATATTTAAAACACGAATACCATTCAACACATGAATTTGTATCCAACGAATGAATATCGATTCAACACATGAAGGTTTTCTATAGTTTATATATATCGATAAAAAGGTGATTTTTATATTTAAAACACGAATACCATTCAACACATGAATTTCTATCCAATGAATGAATCGATTCAGCACATGAAGGTTTTCTATAGTTTATATATATCGATAAAAAGGTGATTTTTATATTTAAAACACGAATACCATTCAACACATGAATTTCTATCCAACGAATGAATATCGATTCAACACATGAAGGTTTTCTATAGTTTATATATATCGATAAAAAGGTGATTTTTATATTTAAAACACGAATACCATTCAACACATGATTTCTATCCAACGAATGAATATCGATTCAACACATGAAGGTTTTCTATTCAACAGAAAAATATAGTTTCAACAAATGGAAATAATTCTAACACATGAATATTATTCAAAATTTTGGCAGCATAACGGCAGGGTAGTTAAAACCGGGACCGTCCCTAGTACGGCTCCTCGCTCTACCTTAAAACCTCGCGGTTTTTGACAATGGGGAATCATGCATCTAGTTCGCACATAGGCGGCATGTATATTTATTTCATTTCCACAAACTAATCCTATGTGGTTTCAACCAAATATTTCTCAACCACAAACGGGTATTTTTCAACCATAATCAATCAATTTCAACCACAAACAATTTCAATCAACCATTCGCTATCAATCAATTTTCACACCAAACACAACCAATAAATATCATCCATGGTTTGTGGACGAGGGGCATATATATATAGCATTTCACTTCTATTTCAACACATATATAATTTTTACAACGCATATACAACTTATACAACGCTTATACAAGAGGTGTACAACGCTTATATAACTCATACATCGATTATATAATTTATGCATCGTCGTTTTCCATATTGTTTATAAATTAGAAATCTCACATTGGGTTCCACTCCACCAAAAATAGCAGAAGGCTCAGAAAAATATGTGGTCTCTTCTAGAATGTAGAAGACGTCCACACGAGTCCACTGTCCCTTGTTTCACTGGATTTCGATAACATAGCAAAAAGATACGATTTTTATAATGTTAACCAACTTTGCGACGGTTTTAGAGTGTCGAAATCAATTTAAATAATAAAACCGTATATCTTCAGTTTGATTCAGAATTTGGTTTGGCAAAATCTTCCAATCCGTGTAGCTAGGGGTCGATCGGCCAATGCAGCAGCGTAGCGCTTGGTGAGGCGCACCTGCGCCAAGGTGTGGGTTCCAGCTCGCAATTCGGACGAGTGCGGAAATGGCGAAGAGGCGGATTGACTTCAGGGGCACGATTCATGAAAAATACTCCACGACTGAGAGCATGGTTGGTATAGATTTGAAGGTGAGGAGGAGTACTACAAAAAGTTGAACTGGGGCAGTGGGTTTCGTTCCACGGTTTGGCCGGAATGGAGGAGAGAAGGTGGCGAAGTGGTTTCCGTCGAAAGAAGGTTACGGGGAGAGAGAAAGTCGAGGTGTCGAGTTATGATTGGCTGAGGTTTTTTTTTATTTTATTTATATATTTTTAAAATTCTAAAATACCCCTTATCTCATACGAACTCCAATCCAAACCCAACGACTATCGTCCCTAGCTAAATACTCCCATTCCAAACACAATGGGATATGTTTCGTAGGCCCATTCGGCTGTTTCAATCAGTTTTCCTTCAATTTAAAATATATAACATTCAATATTTAATTTGAACGTACATTTCAATTTGCCAGGGCCACAAACTGATTCTAAAAATTCCCGAAAAATAAATCTAGCTATGTTTTGACGATACGGTCCCAACAAAACTAGTTTCGTCGAATTCTGAGACCGTTTGAAAATGGCCCATTTCTGGTCGACCCAATTTAACTGTAATTGACCAAAACACATTTTCCTTTGCCACGCTCACATACTAGCTTCAAAAATTATGAAATTTGAAACTTAGCAATAACTTCACATCCCGGATCCAACAAAAGTGGTTTCGTCGAATTCCAAGGTCGTATGCAAAATGGCCAATTTCACGGGCTATATAAATTCCATAGCGACCTTTCTGAAAATTCATTTGGCCATAACTTTTGCTTTCCGCTATGAAACTTCGATTTTTCAGATTCGTTAGAAAGGTATTCACTAACAGATTTAAATATTTTTTGTTTCACTCAAATCCGTCTTGTTTTGCACCCTGTACAGTCCGACAAAGTTTGAATTCAATTTTTGAAACTACAGCGCCATTTCAGGCCTTGTTTATAATTAGAATTAATTATATTCGTCTTCAAACGTCGATTCAAACCCACTTTTCATTGTGATTATTTAAAATATTTATTTTAGATATTTAAAATCTTTCATTTTAGCCATTTTTAAATTGGTTCAGATTTTCTGGGTCGTTACAATCTCCCCCACTTAAAACTTTTCATCCCCAAAAAGGAACAAAGTCGAAAGTGGTTTGATTAATCAACTCTACGTTCAATCCGGCTTCCATTCTCCAACTTTTCAGTTTCTGAGAATTTTCAAATTTTTCAAAAATTTGGCTAACACCCGGAATTTTCTAAAAATTTCGCCATAACCTCCTTTGTACGGGGAGAGGTTTGGAAATTTATTGGGCCGTATTAGGTACCCAATAAATCCTAATAAGCATACACATATTTATAGTGATATATTCTGGTGTTTACAGGGGAGCGTGTATTGATAATAACTCCAGAGAATAAATTCTCGTCACCCTGTCAAAGCCTGAGGAAGTGTGTATTTTAAATGCTCCAGAGGATAAATCCTCGTCACCTCGTCCCGTGTGGGAAATAAATAGTCCATGTGCCGTATCTAATAACTAGAGAGACGTGATTATTGTCAACTCCAGACCCGTGTGGGGTTTTTATTAATCTGGCAATTTAATCGTTACAATTTAAATAGTCCATATCAGTCATCAGTTCAACCTGTAAAATATAGTCACCGCCATACAAGCCTCTCGCTCATATGGTAAATCTTCCACCTCGTCACACAAGCTCCAAATGCTTATGTGGTATATGATGAAGTATGCCTATCTTCCAGAAGTATGCCATGTAATGTAGTTCAAAATTAATTGTTACTATCCTATGGCGACATTTATTTTTACACACAGAATAACCAGCACTCTGCATCCAATGGCATTCACAGGAGTTGATATAATAATATTTCGCATCCAACTCATTAAGGTTTACCTATTTGTCGGGCACGCAAATAAAATCTTTACTCAACAGCTATCCATTTACCTGTTCAAACATATATAATGCACATGTATATATATTTCTATCTATTTTTAAATCAGTTCAATGTGTGATTTAAATGAATAAATTCTACAATTATTCACTTATTAATTAAATTAACTATCGTTTCTATAATTTAATTAATCCAATTTACTATCACACAACACAAACAACAATAACATTGTTTTTAACTTTTCAAAAATATACTTGTAACTCCCCACGTCCGTTAGTGTCACTCACAAAGGGAATGCACTAAGTTCTGTGGAGCATTTTAGGGTAAAGATGCAGATAAATTACAAGACAGACAGAAATTAAACAGCGGAAAATAAAACTTCGCTTTATTGATAAAATAGTTTGTACAATGATTTCTTTACAATATCAGAGTATCATCTGTCTTACAAAATAAAGAAGCATAAAAATACATTTATATTCCCCAATTGTAGCAAGAGCCAGCCATAGCATCTGAAAAGAGAATCCAAGCAAAACTTCGACAAATCTTCAAGCTGGGAAAGAGTGACAGTCCGACTTAACCTGAGCTATACTATTCCCTCCTTTACTACCTGGGGGGGAACGGAAGAAAAGAAGACGAAAGGAAAACAGAGTCAAACATAAAGCCTGAGTAAGTTCAGTAACTTCTAGCATGTGAACATGGAAAAACAAAACGACATGAATTAACTGAATACAAGATAACACCATGATGATAGGGTCAGCAAGTTTAGACAAGATAATCACAAGATATGCTAAGCTAAGATAAACTGGATATGCTCTAATACGCCGCTTCGCTATTTCCTTGTTATACTGGTTTCTATATCTCTGCACCGCCTAACTAGTGTCCCAACTAGTAACGATAACGTGATCCCAATCCCTGTAGTTTCCATTGCCTTCAGACATACATTTATTATTTGTTACCTGGATCTAATCTAGGGTTTTCTATCAAGTGCTTTCTAGTTCAACTAGAGTTTACGCTATCTGCTGAACGCTTCTCGGATTCAGGGTTTATGTCCCCTGGTCCAATCGACGCCCCTAAGTCTAGGACACACTACCTAGAGTGGTATATGTTCCTATACTTTCCCACGCATGTATCGCGAATCGTTATCGCTTGTCTAGATGCACATGTCCTGTAATGTGCGGTCCGAGTCCTGTGACAGGGCAAATCAAGGAATACAGAACTCGGTCGGGAGCTTTAAGATATCTGTCGATGCAGATACTAAGGTCTGTTTTTGTTTCCAGTGGCTATGGTCCCACTTGACCCCTCCCTCAACTAATGAAAGGCACACCTTGAAAAATGAGAACTATACGCCGGCCCCGGTGCCCCTACTATCCTATGGCCATCCTCACCCATAACTAGATAGAAAGTATATGGTCTTTTGGAGTTCTCCTCCTTTCCGCTTTACGTATCTCGATTGACTGAAGATGGATGGTAGACGACGAGTTGCTATCACAAGGCTACCGTTTCCTCGTCGAATTACGCCGGTCCATCCTAGTCTTTAGGTTGCCATATATTGCAACCAAGGCATACCCCTGGTTCTTCTACGCAGACCTTAACCTCTGTGAGCCCAGGAGGATCATCCGCAGCCTCACAGAGGGATACCAAGAGTACCCTCACGTCCCCTCGAAGCCTCGGGCTTCATAACCCAATTCGTTGGAGCCTCCTTTTTACTCAGACGGACATTCGCTCTTACCCGTGTTATACTAAGAATTACTACTAAGATTTACTTAGTTTCCAAAATCGTTGTTTTCTTAACTAAGGTTTACTACTTAGTTCTCTTTCCCGTTAATTTGGATTGGTTAAGTGTCATTAGTAAATTCAAGCCAACTTAACCCTCTTCATTCATCCTGTTATACTGGTTAAGTGTTATCGGTAATTCATGTTGACTTAACCCCACCACAAACCAAGCTATATTGGTTAAGTATTTCTTATTACTTAACCCTACCCATTCACCCTGTATTGGTTAAGTGTTCCTTTTTAACTAAACCTTGCCCGTCTGTTTTAACTAACATGTTACTAATGGTTAAGTATTATCCCTTCATGTTTAGACTTAACCCTATTCTTTTATCACAATCTAATGGTTAAGTGTTCAAGTTTACTTAACCCTACGATCTAGCCCAGCTAACATATCAAATTGGCTAAGTGTATTAACTTTACTTAACCCCTATAAGTCTCGTTTTGCTACCTTGAGTTTGGTTAAGTGTCTCTATGGACTTAGCCCTCTCATTCTAGCTTGATTGTGTTAAGTTGGTTAAGTGTTCCTATGGACTCAACCCTCCCATCCTAGCTTAACTGTGTTAAGTTGGTTAAGTGTTCCTATGGACTTAACCCTCCCATTCTAGCTTAACTGTGTTAAGTTGGTTAAGTGTTCCTATGGACTTAACCCTCCCATGCTAGCTTAACTGTGTTAAGTGTCAGTCTGAACCTAACCCCACCCATCAGTCTAGTTATCATGTTGAACTGGTTAAGTGTCTTAGTTAACTTAACCCTACCATTCTTGTTCTAGCTTTAACTAAATAAATTAAAGCCGCTACCACTCACATTAGACAGGTATTGTTGCGACTACTGGATGTGCCGGTTGGTTCCGGGCAGGTTTATATCGCAACTCAGTCTAACCTCGGGCTAGGCATATTCGTGTTTTCTAGGTTCAAAGGGTTTCAATTTATTTTCAAATCAAGTTTTGAAAGTAACCATCCCGTTCGTCGGATCAGTTAGGGATAGCCAGGGAGAGCAGGAAACTTGTATTTTCCAAACCCAAGCCTAGACACTATCCTCTCTGTCACCCTAGAACTTTCTGGTGTGTCATTAAAAGAGATGTCGTTAATAAACCTTTAGTTTGTCTAAATTTATATTTCCTCATTCAGGCCAAATTCTATAAGTAAATTATTTCTAATTTATTTATTTCCTAATTACTCTTTTAATGTAAATTGTCTACATTCATTCTTATGGCCCTTTTCCCCTTCTAAATCATATTTATGCTTTTCGGTATGTGGACTATACCAAATTAAGTGTCACTAACCCTGACTTTGCTAAACCTGCCAATTACTCCCAATTATGGCCAATTTTACATTTATGCCAATATACTTGCCGTGCCAAACTAGCTAATCCAATTCCGATTTAACATTCTAATTCTAGACTTATTACTCTAGTTCACTATTCATGTAAATGCTAGATTTACACGTCAACATTAGATTCAAATTACATCTTATAATTCATGTCAAATTTATCCAATTTGCATTTCTATGAACATGCCATAATACATGTTCCCAATTTATGCCAATTTCCTAGTTAAACTATGTTTTTAGTAAATTTCATGTTTTTCCCAAACCGCATTCCCACCGTTCGTATAATCGTGATTCAGTCTAGATTATAAATAAAGCTAGGTTCGTAGAAAATAGGGAATGAACCCAAGATGCTATGCAAAAGATAGACATACTAACTGGCATAAAAAGGGTTGAATAACGACGTCGGTTCAAGAACATGGGTAGACCTAACTTAATAGGTAAATTCCCAAGGTCTAAAACCAAGAATAGACAGAATAGAGACATAGGTTCAAGAACATGGGTAGACCTAACTTAATAGGTAAATTCCCAAGGTCTAAAACCAAAGATAACCAAGAATAGACAGAATAGATGATCGGGTTTAGACCCAATTTCATAGTCACAAAACTTAAGCAACACTTTCCTAGTCATGAATCACAGGTGTTTAATCACAGACGTCCTTGTTATGTCATAGGCAATAGTTTATATTTCCTAATCAAAGGCATAGGCTTAGTCAAGGAAATAATCCTCATAGTCACAGTCGTAGTCATAGGCAATGTTCATAGTCATATGCAATGTTCACAGTCATAGGCAAATGTTCATAGTCATAGGCAAATGTTCATAGTCATAGGCATATGGTTTTAAGGTCCATAGTTTCATAGTCACGGTCTTATTTGTCCTCGAATCATAACAGTTCCTAATTAGGTTCAAGAGTATAGGCACTGGTTCGAATAGAGAGAGAGAGAGAGAATTGGCATATTCTTTTATTCCTTTTAATTTCATGTCACGAACAGAGAAAAAAAACGTTCAAATCTAGAAATAACTGACTTACAGAGATAAGATCAGAACAGAAAGATGGCGTTGCTAAGATTCATAGAAAAACAGTCGTTGAAGTCGTTTGAACCTCCTCTTGAATCCTAGCTTGACTTGAACCTCTTCTTGAAAATCTTTTAGCAGCATTTCCTCGTCTTGGTTTATTTTATATATATTATTTATTTATATATTTTAGAGGAGGAGGAGAAGCCATGTCTAACAAGAATCTTTGCAGCATAAGGGTAGAAAAGAATTGTGAATAGAGAAGAAGAGTAGGGCTGTTTATATAGTGTTAGGCGGACGAACTTGGTCAGAAAACGTGACCAAATACATCAGAGCGAACCAGATGCAGAAAGCTGGAAAAACGGGGGGGGGGGGTCGACCCCCAGGTCGACTATGTAGTCGACTTGGGTGCCCCAGGTCGACTTGTCTTGGGCGGGAAAATTCCCGCCCTGGCCAATCCGGCCCGATTTTTGAAATTTGAATTTGTTTTCTGTCTGTTCGAATTTTAAACTGAATTCTGAAACTTCCGGAGGCCATATCTCCCTCATACGGACTCCGATTTACGCAAACTCGGACTCGTTTTCATGCAGAATTCCGAGACGAACGCAATGGCGCAGCCCGTTTCCCTTGATTTTGATTTTAGCTTTTAATTCTGCCTTGATTTGTGAATCCTAGTGTTACAGAATTACGGGGTGTTACATACTAATCGATTTCTATACTCTTTTAAAATCATTCAGACTATAGAATTAACAATGCACATCCATGGAAAGAAAATAACAACAGAGTAGAGAACTAATTGGTAATGCAAAGTATGGTAAATGTACCTTGCACCGGAGTTAATCAGAGATATCCACTCGGCATCTAGGATAGGCTTTCTGAATGCTCTCCACAGTTTCCCAAGTACAATCTCGCGGATCTCCACTCCATTGCACTTTGACTAAGTGAACTTTCTTGTTCCTCAGCTCTTTGGTTTCTTTGCCGATGATCTTTAGCGGCTCCCTTCTCACAGCTAATTCTGGAGTAATTTCAATATCCTGTTGAGCTGCTTCTTCCACGATCAAGTCTGGATCATGAACGTGCTTTCGAAGTTGCGATATGTGAAATACATCATGTACTCCAGGCAACCAATCTGGCAATTTAACCCTATAAGCGAGAGTTCCGATCCGTTCCAGAATAGGAAACGGACCAATGAATTTGGGCGCCAACTTCCCAGTTTTACCGAACCGGATAACTCCTCTCATCGGCGATACTTTCAGATATACATAGTCGCCAACAGCAAACGATATATCTCTTCTTCTTCTATCGGCATAGCTCTTTTGTCGGCTTTGAGCGGCCAGTAATCGTTCCTTAATAAAATCAACTTTGTCGGCAGCATCTCGGATCATGTCTGGCCCCAATACAAGTCTATTACCGGGTTCGACCGAACAAGCAGGAGATCGGCATGGTCTACCATACAGTGCTTCGAATGGCGACATTGTCAGGCTCGCTTGGTAGCTGTTGTTATAAGAGAATTCAGCCAAATGCAGATGGTCTTCCCATGATCCGCCGAAATCTAGAACACAAGCCCGCAATAGATCTTCTAGTATACGATTCACCCTCTCAGTCTGACCATCTGTCTGAGGATGATAAGCGGTGCTCAAGTTCAACTTCGTTCCCAGTTCGACTTGAAATGCCTCTCAGAATTTGCTAGTAAATATTGTATCTCTATCACTAACTATACTGAGCGGCACTCCATGTAGCCTTACAATTTCCTTGAAGTATATCTGCGCCAGACTCTGAGCAGTTCTGTTTGATCTGACAGGTATGAAATGGGCGGTCTTCGTGAAGCGATCTACGATCACCCAAATACTGTCATTTCCTTTTCTAGTTCTGGGCAAACCATCTATGAAGTCCATGGAAATATGTTCCCACTTCCAGCCAGGAACGTCTAGCGGTTGCAATAATCCAGCCAGCTTCTGTTGGTCGCTTTTGACTAGCTAGCAAGTAGGGCATCGGCTAACATATAAAGAAATGTCCCTCTTCATCGACTTCCACCAGAAAGTGCGTTTGATGTCATTATACATTTTGCTTACTCCCGGGTGGATACTAAGTTTTGACTTGTGGCATTCATCCAGAACTTCCTTTCGGAGCTCAGCAATGTTAGGAACACAGATTCGACCTTTCAGCCTTAGAATCCCCTCATTATCAACCTGAAAACTCGAGGGTTCGCCCTTCTGAATTATCTCTCTGATCTTCTGAATGAAGTGATCATCCTTCTGAAGAGTAGATATTTTATCTATCAATGAAGTCATGATAATAAAACTGGCGATCATTTCATTCTTTCGGCTTAACGCATCGGCCACGACATTGGCTTTCCCTGGAGTGTATAGAATCTCGAAATCATATGCTGCAAGGAACTCCAGCCAACGTTGCTGCCTCAGATTCAAGTCCTTCTGGGTGAACAAATACTTTAGCGACTGGTGATCTGTAAATAGTTCAAATCTCTCACCCAGAAGATAATGTCTCCAGATTTTCAAAGAGAATACGATAGCCAACAAATCAAGATCATGATTTACGTAGTTTTTCTCGTGCGGCTTCAGCTGACGGCTAGCATAAGCAATCACTTGACCCCTTTGCATTAAAACTGTGCCAAGGCCTTCTCTAGAAGCATCAGTCCAGACTTTCAAATCCTGATTGCCATCTATGATGGTTAACACTGGAGATGTCATTAATCTTAACTTTAGCTCTTCAAAAGCCTCTTCACTTTCTGGAGTCCATTTGAATTTTGAGTGCTTCTTTGTAAGCTTCGTTAAGTGACCAGATATCTTCGAAAAGTTTTTAACGAACTTCCGGTAATAACTAGCCAATCCGAGAAAACTGCGGACTTCTGTAGGGGTACTGGGCTGTTTCCAATTCTGAATAGCTGTGATTTTACTTGGATCCACAACAATTCCTTCTTTTGATACGACATGGCCTAGAAATTTTACTTCATCTTGCTAGAATATACATTTGGATAGTTTGGCTTTTAATACATTCCTTCTGAGGATTTCTAGAACCTGTTCCAAATGCTTTTCATGTTCGGCCTTTGATTTAGAGAAGATTAGAATATCATCAACAAAAACCAGAACAAATTCATTCAGGACTCCTCTGAACACTCTATTCATCAAATCGACGAAGTATGCTGGAGCGTTACATAAGCCGAACGGCATTACTAACCACTCATAAAATAAGTCGGGACCTCTGAATGCTGTCATTGGAACACACTCTTCGGCAATTCGAAGCTGATGGAAGCCTGTAGCTAGGTCCATCCATGAAAATACTTGTGCTCCATTCAGACGATCCAATAAATCATCGATCCGCAGCAAAGGATATTTGTTCTTTATCGTCTGCTTGTTCAAATCGCGATAATCCACACATAGTCGCAGAGTACCGTCTGATTTTGGGACAAACACCACTGCTGCTCCCCAATCAGAGAAACTAGGCTTGATCAGACCCTTCCATACTAGCTGTCGTGTTTGACTGTCTAATTCCTCTTTCTCTTTCAAGGACATTCTTCGAATAGCGTGAACTACCGGCCTTGCATTCGGAATTAAAGCAATTTTGAAATTAATTTCTCTCTACGGAGGTAAGCGAACAACTTCTTCAAACACATCCGCATAGTTCTGGACGACAGGAATATCTTTTATGAGGTCGGGAATATTCTCTGTAACTTCAGGGATATCTTCTATTTGGGCTGGAGAAACATCGAGAGCTGCCCAGAAGTCTTTTCTATTAGATTTCTGACCTTCACACGGTATGGTTATATAATTCCCTGATTTAATCTTAGTCCTAACAACTCTTTCGGCGCATCTAACCTCTACTTCATATTTGGTTTGCCAATCCAATCCCAGAATAAGATCGAATTCATTAAAATTCATGACGATAGAGATAGTAGGGAATTTATAGCAGGAAAAAGAGACAGGCACCCCACAAACCCAACTGAGATCGATGGAACCCCCAACTGGATTTTGGACAGTCATTGGTTCTTTGAGCTTCTTCAATTTCAAATCCAACTTCTTGACTGCACTTTTTGCAATAAAGCTTCGTGACGCGCCAGTATCAAACAGTACTTTAACTGGAATGTTCTTGACATTGAGCGTGCCTTCTAAAACATCAGCCCTTTCTTGACTAGCTGAGGGCTCGGAAGTTTCCTCTTTTCATTCACTTGAACAACTTCAGGCTTCTTTAAGAGCCAGCAATCCTTCGCAAGATGACCAGTCTGATGGCATTTACTGCAACCTCTTTTCTCTTGAAAATTCTTCTCTGATTTAGATCCACTCTTGATTCATTTCTTTAAGGGTCCGCAATTTATCGAGAGATGTCCTTGCCTATTGCAGTTAGAGCATACAGTTGTCGCTACTAGCCCTTTCTCAGATTTAGCCCTTTTTCTCTTGGCATTGGGCTTCTTACTGACCTCCGAACGATCAGTTTCAGACTCAATTTTCTTACTAGAGCTGACCTCTTCTTCGTAAGGCAACATACCTTTCTTGTCGAGATCCTCATACTGGTAAGCCATGTATATCATTTCAGAAAAGGGGAGCTTCACATTCCTCATTACACTGTTCTGATATTTTCTTTGAAGCCCGTTGATAAATCTCAAATTCTTCCTCTTCGGATTTTCAATTAGATGAGGAGAAAAGTGAGAAAGTTCATTGAATTTTTTATGATATTCGGGAATGGTCATATTCCTTGTATCAGATAAGAAAACTCATCACATAGCCTTTCAATTGCTTCAGGAGGAGTAAATCTTTCCAGGAAAATCATTTTGAATCTATCCCAGGTGATATCACCTTCTGGATTATCCTTAATAACTGAATCCCACCAGAACAAAGCTTCGTCTTTGAGTGCCCAGGAGGCCAGTAATCTTTTCTGGTCATCCCTCAGCTTTAATCCTTCAAAGATTTTCTCAGCCGAACGAATCCATGCTTGTGTTCTCATAATAGATTCCCCACCCGAGAAGGGTTTTCCACCCAGATTTCTATATTTCATAAATAGGGCTTCAATATCCGGGTCAGTATTACTTCTTCTGTTTCTGGCACTCATTTTCTAGTTCTTCTGCAAATAGAAGATCAAGCGTCAGATCAACAGAAAAGATATTTCAGAATATAGAGACAAATACTTGAATGTAAATGCGTCTATCTAGGTGTTATTTCATTCTACTACTCATGCTATGATATTGCTGATCCTATTTGTAATGAGTTACCCGTCCTAGAACACTACTGGTTCTATTTCTGACGAGTTCGTTAATATGTTATATTCCAGAACTAAGCTTAACCAAAGCTCTGATACCACGATGTGACAAACCCAAATCCCGTACTGACGGTGACAAGGGAAATCTTTGGAATATAATACATAAACAGATAATAGCAGAACAGAAATAAATAAATACACCAGATAATGCACAATAGAATACTGGATAAACGTAATCATCAGAGTTACACAGTATACAGGATCATACTTAGTACAAATACAGTTCAGCTATACATAAATGTCTACAGCGGAAACAAACATAATATGTACAATAGGAGCTGAACAACATAAAAAGAGATAAATGATAGAATCCATCTTCAGCTCCAGCTATCCAGAAAGAGCCAGCTAAACCTGAATACAAGGCTGCCCGTGTAGAAAAAAGGGCACCCGAGTTTGAAATTGAAACAAACTACGAGTCAGTCATAGGACTGGTATGAGAAATCTACTCAACACATTTATAATATGGCTAATCACAGGACCACGCCACTTTCGTGGAACGGGTTTACTCCATTGGATTGCCAGTGCTTTAAAAACAAATCATTCTTTTAAACATCGCAATGCTTTTTATAAAAGTGAAGCCATTATAAGACTCAGTTCCCATCACACAATGCAACGCAAACCGGAGGATAGAGTTTTACCTTATAATGGACAAAATATGATTGATACGAATAAAACAAAAGCATTTGATATTATTACTAGTGTTTATATGTTTCAAAAACAATTTCAATCATAACTATCAATCATAGACGACATGGGTACCATATATCATGTCGCCATATATATATACAATCAAAACCGCACGATGTCGTACTTGGAAATTGGATTTTCGTCATGAACCAAGGCAAAAGATAGTCCTTACCGAATTCGAGACGCTCTAGCCCGTGTCTCAGGATCAGAACGCATCAACCCTTTAGATCGTCAGGGCCGGTCCACTGATGTGGATTATTATGCCTGAACACTACGTTTCCCCGCCCTTTGGGGCGTCAACGAGCCAACGAATGACTCCATCGGACCCGGATCGTCCGATCTAACCGAGGTGCCTCGCAACAGTAACAACCACATAAGTCAAACTCGTCAGGGCATGTAAAACCACTGACGCCACTTATAGCTAGAAAGAAATGCAGGCCCTTCCTGATGTCCTCTCCCGTTTCTGGTTCATACCAGGGTGTGAGGCTCGCGATTTTACGTTATAAACAAAGCTACGCCACACAGGCGGGGCTTTGATAATCTCCACAAGACTTTGCTTTTCAACAGAAGCCCTGATCACTGCATCTTAGCATGCCACACCGGCAATTCACACAGTGCAACTGATGGTTATCAATCACACAGAATAAATTCCAATGTCAGACACACTGTCCATTTGCAAGTCTGTTCTGGGTCTGAATGAAACCGGAGGCACTACATACCTCGCAAACCCATCGATCACCACGTACGTCTGGACGATCACCACTCATTATCCATATTTCGGAGTGCCTCCCAATCAGGACCTCGGTTACCATCCAAACAAGGTGAAGATCTCCGGTCTTCGACCACCGTGTTCATCTTCGATTTCTTATCGTCGATTCAGTTATTCAGAATGGGATAAACTCGGTCTTTCTGAGCAACTCGCGTATATGATAAACAAGTGCAACACAAATACACATACGCATCATTTCAATTCATTAGTCGCTAACCGTAAATCAATAAGAGAACGATTTACCAAATATTAACCCCGAAGGCCGAAACCAACATCAGATCAATACCCAAGAAACCATTCGACTTAGCCAACCTTCAGTTAGTTTCTAAATTTCACATCCATATCGTTTATAATATTTTATAACGATTTATCGCCATTTTTATTTATTTTAAAATAGCCAATTTATTCAAAATGACGCTTCGGGCCATAACGCGGCCGTGGCGCTGTTTTTCTTCAGATTTGATTTACACATATCTGAAAATCTAACCATTGGATCTTCACAAAATTTACATCATTAGAAAGATCTTTTCAAAACGAATCCAAAGGTTCCAGTTTCGTGAAATTCCGACGGTTGGATCTCCCGGTATAATCGTTTGAAGTTTCGATTTCAAAATACGAACTGCAGCGTCGTTATTCATTAAATATAATTATATATATATATATAAATATAATTGATTCTGGCGCTGTTTTTCTTTAGATTTGAATTAAACATTCCAGATAATCCAACCGTTGGATTTTTACAAAGTTGGTGCAGTTGGAAAGATATTTCCAAACCGAACCCAACAGTTGCGGTTTCGGGAAAATCCGATGGTCGGATCTCCCATACTAATCGTTTGAAATCACGGTTTCATAATACGAACTGCAGCTTCATTATTCGATATATTTCAATTCTATTTATATATATATATATATATCGATTCTTCGATTTCAAAGCTATATTCTTTTCATACGTTTGATAAAAATTATATTTTTATCTAACTGTCTTCTATTTCAACACTTCACTATTTTTAACAATTCATTTATATAATAAAAATGTGATTTTTATTGTAAAACAATTCATTTTAAAACACTATTATTTTATATAGTTCATATAGGTAATAAAAGTATGATTTTTATTATAAAATAATTTATTTCAAAACGAGATTATTTTATATAGTTCATATAGGTAATAAAAATTGGATTTTTATTATAAAACACTTTCTTTCAAAATATGAATACCATTCAACACATGAATTTCAATTCAACGAATGAATTTCGATTCAACACATGAAGGTTTTCTATAGTTTGTATATATGGATAAAAAGGTGATTTTTATATTTAAAACACGAATACCATTCAACACATGAATTTCTATCCAACGAATGAATATCGATTCAACACATGAAGGTGTTCTATAGTTTATATATATCGATAAAAAGGTTATTTTTATATTTAAAACACGAATACCATTCAACACATGAATTTCTATCCAATGAATGAACATCGATTCAACACATGAAGGTTTTCTATAGTTTATATATATCGATAAAAAGGTGATTTTTATATTTAAAACACGAATACCATTCAACATATGAATTTCTATCCAATGAATGAACATCGATTCAACACATGAAGGTTTTCTATAGTTTATATATATCGATAAAAAGGTGATTTTTATATTTAAAATACGAATACCATTCAACACATGAATTTCTATCCAACGAATGAATATCGATTCAACACATGAAGGTTTTCTATAATTTATATATATCAATATAAAGGTGATTTTTATATTTAAAACACGAATACCATTCAACACATGAATTTCTATCCAACGAATGAATATCGATTCAACAAATGAAGGTTTTCTATTCAACAGAAAAATATAGTTTCAACAAATGGAAATAATTCTAACACATGAATATTATTCGAAATTTTGGCAGCATAACGGCAGGGTAGTTCAAACCGGGACCGTCCCTAGTACGGCTCCTCGCTCTACCTTAAAACCTCGCGGTTTTTGACAATGGGGAATCATGCATCTAGTTCGCACGTAGGCGGCATGTATATTTATTTCATTTCCACAAACTAATCCTATGTGGTTTCAACCAAATATTTCTCAACCACAAACGGGTATTTTTCAACCACAATCAATCAATTTCAACCACAAACGATTTCAATCAACCATTCTCTATCAATCAATTTTCACACCAATCACAACCAATAAATATCGTCCATGGTTTGTGGACGAGGGGCGTATATATATATATATATATATATATATATAGCATTTCACTTCTATTTCAACACATATATAATTTTTACAACGCATATACAACTTATACATCGAACGTACAACTTATACAACGCTTATACAAGAGGTGTACAACGCTTATATAACTCATACATCGATTATATAATTTATACATCATCGTTTTCCATATTGTTTATAAATTAGAAATCTCACATTGGGTTCCACTCCACTAAAAATAGTAGAAGGCTCAGAAAAATATGCGGCCTCTTCTAGAATGTAGAAGACGTCCACACGAGTCCACTGTCTCTTGTTTCACTGGATTTCAACAACATAGCAAAAAGATACGATTTTTATAATGTTAACCAACTTTGCGACGGTTTTAGAGTGTCGAAATCAATTTAAATAATTAAAACCGTATACCATCAGTTTGGTTCAGAATTTGGTTTGGCAAAATCTTCCAATCCGTGTAGCTAGGGGTCGATCGGCCAATGCAGTAGCGTAGCGCTTGGTGAGGCGCACCTACGCCAAGGTGTGGGGTCCAGCTCGCAGCTCCGACGAGGGCGGAAATGGCGAAGAGGCGGGCTGACTTCAGGGGCACGATTCACGAAAAATACTCCATGATTGAGAGCATGGTTGGTATAGATTTGAAGGTGAGGACGAGTACTACAAAAAGTTTAACTGGGGCAGTGGGTTTCGTTGCACGGTTTGGCCGAAATGGAGGAGAGAAGGTGGCGAAGTGGTTTCCTTCGAGAACATGTTACGGGGAGAGAGAAAGTCGGGGTGTCGAGTTATGATTGGCTGAGGGTTTTTTATTTTATTTATATATTTTTAAAATTCTAAAATACCCCTTATCTCATACGAACTCCAATCCAAACCCAACGACTGTCGTCCCCAGCTAAATACCCCCATTCCGAACATAATGGGATATGTTTTGTAGGCCCATTCGACTGTTTCAATCAGTTTTCCTTCAATTTAAAATATATAACATTCAATATTTAATTTGAACATACATTTCAATTTGCCAGGGCCACAAACTGATTATAAAAATTCTCGAAAAATAAATCTAGCTATGTTTTGACGATACGGTCCCAACAAAACTAGTTTCGTCAAATTCTGAGACTGTTTGAAAAATGGCCCATTTCTGGTCGACCCAATTTAACTATAATTGACCAAAACACATTTTTCTTTGCCACGCTCACATACTAGCTTCAAAAATTATGAAATTTGAAACCTTGCAATAACTTCACATCCCGGATACAACAAAAGTGGTTTCGTCGAATTCCGAGGTCGTATGCAAAATGGCCAATTTCCCGGGCTATATAAATTCCATAGCGACCTTTCTGAAAATTCATTTGGCCATAACTTTTGCTTTCCGCTATGAAACTTCGATTTTTCAGATTCGTTAGAAAGGTATTCACTAACAGATTTAAATATTTTGGTTTCACTCAAATCCGTTTTGTTTTGCACCCGGTACAGTCCGACAAAGTTTGAATTCAATTTGTGAAACTGTAGCGCCATTTCAGGCCTTGTTTATAATTAGAATTAATTATATTTGTTTTCAAACGTCGATTCAAACTCACTTTTCATTGTGATTATTTAAAATATTTATTTTAAATATTTAAAATCCATCATTTTAGCCATTTTAAAGATTTTAAATTGGTTCAGATTTTCCGGGTCGTTACAACCACGCTCTCGCTATGCTACTCTTTCAAAATTTTAGTTTCATAATAATTTATATTTCAAACTACGCTCTCTCAATAGTGCCTTCTAGTGATAGATTCTTGTTAAACACCATAAGCCAAGCTTCGTGTAAACCAAAGCTTAGGTACCAACTGTAATGACCTTCCTTTTCGACCACTTCTAATCGGTAATTAACCAACTTAAACCGCTTAAAATGACATATTGTTATTTAGCTTACTAGTTTAACAAAATCAGACGCAGAAATCACAAAATAAATAAACGACAATATCTCACAGCGGAATAATTTTATACAAAATATTGGAGTTATACAATATTTTTTCACATCAGAAATACATAGATTTTAAAATTTAAAATTACAAAAACAACTGAATCAAAAGCGAGCGCGTCTTCACAAGTCTCTAACTTCGATAACTGAAATCTTTAAATCTGCAATACTTGGTCTGACTCGAGCGTTTATGCAGAATATAAAAAAGCTCGAGTCTGGATTGACTTTATTCAAGTAAATCAACTTCAATAAAACACTAAAATATAGCAGTTAATCCTAACTTGTATAAGAAGTTTCTAAACATTCAATTATGTGTCCAAACGGTTAAGAAATCATGGTCGTCGTAAAATTTTGTCTAGAGATCAAAGAAATGTAGCAAAATATATTTCTACAAATCAAAGCAACATAGCATATCATGACATCTATATAATAAAATTCCCCCCGGACAAACAACAAGACAGAGAGTGGTTCGGATTTAATATTAGAAAAGACATCAGATGGCTAACAATGTGACATCTCAGCTGCCGTTAGAATTAATTGAATGAACCCATGTTTTGTTCCACCCACTTCCATAATTTCTTCCACGAACACACTATTGGTTTCCGTCTAAATTAACTGTTAAGCTTGATCGTGGGCCACTTCTCTTCTCCATTTATTTATGTTATACCACGTTCTCAAAGCCCTTTCTTTACTTCTGCTTTGTGATAGCTGTAATGTTTTGCATTCATCTTTGGAATGCATGCCCAGATTTAATTCAGAATATTTATTTATTATGGCATCTTTTTCATCTATTATTTTAATAAAGTTCATTATTTTCTCAATTTCTTTCAATTATAGTCTTTAATGCATATGTATTTTTGGTAGGCTACGAATACCTTGGTATTATGTTGCTAGATTAATTGCATGGTAGCACTAGTGCCTCCTGTTCATTTGTTTTCATAAATATATTTCCATTTAGGTTTGATTAATATAAGGTTATAAGTTTTCTAAATCAATGCTATTGTATTAATGTTACTATTCCTACTTTAAACAGTCAAACTAGACAATCATATATATTATAATGTCATTAATAAAAATAATTCCTAAATCAGTGTTATTACTTTCTCTTTTAATGGGTAAGACTATTGTTAATTGGATAAATATTTCCTTAAGTTTACGTTTATTGGCATGTGGATAATCCACTTCATTTGTGATGACCCCAAAACCCCATACGACGGTGTCAAGGGTAATCTTTGGAATATAACACATAAACAGACAATAGCAGAACAGAAATAAATAAATACACCAGATAATGTAAAATAGAATACACTGGATAAACATAATCATCAGAGTTACACAGTATATATGATCATACTTAGTACAAATACAGTTCAGCTATACATAAATGTCTACAGCGGAAAACAAACATAATATGTACAATAGGAGATGAACAACATAAAAAGAGATAAATGATAGAATTCATCTTCAGCTCCAGCTATCCAGAAAGAGCCTGCTAAAACCTTAACACAAGGCTGCCCGTGTAGAAAAAGGGGCACCCGAGTTTGCAAGTGAAACAAACTACGAGTCAGTCATGGGACTGGTATGAGAAATCTACTTAACACATTTAATATATGGCTAATCACAGATCCATGCCACTTTCGCGGAACGGGTTTACTCCATTGGATTGCCAGTGCTTTACAACAAGTAAATCTTTAAAACATCGCAATGCTTTTTATAAAAATGAAGCCATTATAAGACTCAGTTCCCATCACACAATGCAACGCAAACCGGGGGATAGAGTTTTACCTTATAATGGCCAAAATATGCTTGATACGAATAAAACAAAAGAATTCTTAATCAGACTCCAACTGTAAAATAGTAAGAGAACGATTCCTGAAGTATTAACCCCGAAGGCCGAAACCAACATCAGACCAATACCCAGGAAACCACCCATCTTAGCTTGTTTCCAGTTAGTTTCTAATTTTATAAAATAATCATAAATATCAATCATAGACGGCATGGGTACCATATATCATGTCTCTCTATATATATACAATCAAAACCGCATGGTCACGTATTTGGAAATTGGATTTCCGTCATGAACCAAGGCAAAAGATAGTCCTTACCGAATTCGAGACTGTCTAGCCTGAGCCTCAGGCAAGTACTTAGTCGAGCCTTTGGAGCAACAGGGCCGGTCCACCGATGTGGATTAAAATTCCTGAACACTGCGTTTCCCCGCCCTTTGGGGCATAAGTGAGCCAACGAATGACTCCATCGGTCCCGGATCGACCGATATATCCGAGGCGCCTCGCAACAGCAACAACCACACAGGTGAAAATAATATGAATGTCAGCCAATTTAAGCACTGACACCACCTCTAGCTAGAAAGAAACGGATGTCCTCCCTGAGGTCCTCTCCTGTTTCTGGTTCATACCGGGGTGTGAGGCTCGCGAATTCACGTTATACACAAAGTTATGCCACACAGGCCGTGCTTTGATCATCAACCACAAGACTTTGCTTTTCGACAGAAGCCTTGATCACTGCATCTTAGCATGCCACACAGGCAATTCACACCATGCAACTGATGGCTATCAATCACACAGAATGAACCCCAATGTCAGACACACAGTCCATTTGCAAGTCCGTTCTGGGTCTGAACGAAGCCGGAGGCACTATATACCTCGCATACCCATCGACCTCCACGTACGTCTGGACGATCACCACTCATTATCCATATTTCGGGATGCCTCCCAATCAGGACATCAGTTATCATCCAACCGAGGTGAAGATCTCCGGTCTTCGACCACCGTCTTCATCATCGACTTCTTATCGTTGATTCAGTTATTCAGAATGGGATAAACCCGGTCTTTCTGAACAACTCGCGTATATAATAAACAAGTGCTACACAAACACAACATATGTCTTATTCCAATTCATTAGTTACTAACCGTAAATCAGTAAGAGAACGATTTCCCAAATCTTAACCCCGAAGGCCGAAACCAACATCCGATCAAAACCCAGGATACCATTCGACTTAGCTAACCTTCAGTTAGTTTCTAAATTTCACATTCCATACCATTTATAATATTTTATAACTATTTATCGCTATTTTTATTTATTTAAAAATAGCCAATTTATTCAAACGACGCTTCAGGCCATAACGCGTTCGTGGCACTGTTTTTCTTCATATTAGATTTACACATATCTGAAAATCTAACTGTTGGATCTTCACAAATTTTATATCATTAGAAAGATCTTTTCAAAACGAATCCAACAGTTTCAGTTTCAGGAAAATTCGATGGTCGGATCTCCCGGTACACTCGTTTGAAGTTTCGATTTCAAAATACGAACTGCAGCGTCATTATTCGATTTAATTTAATTATATATATATAAATATAATCGATTCTGGCGCTTTTTTTCTTCAAATTTGAATTAAACATTCCAGACAATCCAACTGTTGGATCTTCACAAAGTGGGTGTCATGGAAAGATATTTCCAAGGCGAACCCAACGGTTTCGGATTTGAGAAAATCCGATGGACGGATCTCCCGCGCTAATCGTTTGAAATCATGGTTTCAAAACACGAACTACAGCTTTGTTATTCGATATATTTCAATTATATGTATATATATATAAATATAATCAATTCTTCGATTTCAAAACTATTTTCTTTTCATACATTTGATAAAAATGATATTTTTATCCAACCGACATTTATTTCGACGCTTCACTATTTTTAACAATTCATGTATATAATAAAAATGTGATTTTTATTGCAAAACAATTTATTTCAAATCACGGCTATTTTATATAGTTAATATAGATGATAAAAATATGATTTTTATTATAAAACAATTTATTTCAAACACGAATACCATTCAACACATGAATTTCTGTTCAACGAATGAATTTCTATTCAACACATGAAGGTTTTCTGTAGTTCGTATATATAATAAAAATGTGATTTTTATTGTTAAAGCAATTTATTTAAAACACGAATACCATTCAACACATGAATTTCTATTCAACGAATGAATTTTTATTCAACACATGAAGGTTTTCTATAGTTCGTATATATAACCAAAATGTGATTTTTATTGTTAAAGCAATTTATTTAAAACACGAATACCATTCAACACATGAATTTCTATTCAACGAATGAATTTCTATTCAACACATGAAGCTTTTCTATAGTTCGTATATATAATAAAAATGTGATTTTTATTGTTAAAGCAATTTATTTAAAACACGAATACCATTCAACACATGAATTTCTATTCAACGAATGAATTTCTATTCAACACATGAAGGTTTTCTATAGTTCCTATATATAAAATAAAAATGTGATTTTTATTGTTAAAACAATTTATTTAAAACACGAATACCATTCAACACATGAATTTCTATTCAACGAATGAATTTATATTCAACACATGAATGTTTTCTATTTAACACACGAATATAGTTTCAACACATGAAAATAATTCTAACATATGAATATTATTGAAAATTTCGGCAGCATAACGGCAGGGTAGTTAAAACCGGGGCCGTCCCTAGTACGGCTCCTCGCTCTACCTTAAAGCCTCGCAGCTTTTGATAATTGGGATTTCATGCATCTAGTTCGCACGCAGGCGGCATGTTTATATTTTTCTTTTCCACAAACTAATCCTATGTGGTTTCAACCAAATAATTCTCAACCACAAACGGGTATTTTTCAACCACAATCAATCAATTTCAACCACAAACAATTCCAATCAACCATTCGCTATCAACCAATTTTCACAACAATTACAACCAATAAATATCGTCCATGGTTTGTGGACGAGGGGCGTATATATATATATTTCACTTCTATTCAACACATATATAATTTTTACAATGCATATATAACTTATACATTGAACGTACAACTTATACAACGCTTATACATGAGGTGTACAACGCTTATATAACTCATACATCGACTATATAATTTATATATCGTCGTTTTCCATATCATTTATAATTCAGAAATCTCACATTGGGTTCCACTCCACCAAAAATAGCAGAAGGCTCAGAAAAATCTGCGGTCTCTTCTAGAATGTAGAAGACGTCCACACGAGTCCATTGTCTCTTGTTTCACTGAATTTCTTCAACAAACGAAAAAGATATGAATTATACAATGAAATCTACAACCGTAGGGCTTTAAAGTGCTATTAAAACAGTTTTAATATTATCAGCCGTTACCTTTCTGAAATCTTCGAATCTAGGTTTTCGATTTTTACCCAAACCGTTGCTTGCTGTTCCGATCAGGTTGTTGCACCTTGTAGGTGGTCGGAGGGCGCCTAGATCGACGGTGGAGCGGCCTACTCCGGTGGTCAGAGCTGACGTCGGCGGGCGATAGAAGTTCGAAACTTTCGAACTCGATTCCTCCCCCAATTCTGAACGAAAAAATTCAAACTATATATGGATTTGAAGCTCGTCTCGAGCACTTCAAAATCTTCAACTGGAGGAGGGACTGATTTTGCTTGTAGAGGGAGAAAATGAAGAGAGAAGGCAGAGAGCCCTTTCCGTCGTTCGCGATTCGATTACGGGGAGAGAGAGTGTTGCGTTGACCAATGAGAGGTTTTTATTTTATTTATATATTTTAAAAATCCAAAAATATCCCTCTTCACGTGCTAACACCAATCCAAACCCAACGACTGTCGTCCCTAGCTAAATACCCCCATTCCGAACACAAAGGGATATGTTCCATAGGCCCATTCAACTATTTCAGTCAGTTTTCCTCCAAATTAAAATATAAAACATTCAATATTTGATTTGAACGTACATTTCAATTTGTCGGGGCCACATATTTATTTTAAAAATTCCAAAAAAATAAATCTAGCTATGTTTTGACGATACGGTCCCAACAAAACTAGTTTCGTCGAATTCTGAGACCGTTTGAAAAATGGCCCTTTTCTGGTCGATCCAATTTAATAGAAATCGACCAAACACATTTTCCTTTTCCGCGCTCACATACTAGCTTCAAAAATTATGAAATTTGAAACCTAGCAATAATTTGACATCCCGGATCCAACCAAAGTGGTTTAGTCGAATTCTGAGGTCGTTTGCAAAATGGTCATTTTCACGGGCTATATAAATTCTATAGCGACCTTTCTGAAAATTCATTTAGCCATAACTTTTGCTTCCCGCTATGAAACTTCAATTTTTCAGATTCGTTAGAAAGATATTCACTAACAGATTTAAATATTTTTGGTTTCACTCAAATCCTTTTTGTTTTACACCCGGTATAGTCAATCAAAGTTTGAATTCAAATTTTGAAACTACCGCGCCATTTCAGGCCTTGTTTTATAATTAGAATTAATTATATTTATTTTCAAACATCGATTCAAACCTACTTTTCGTTGTTATTATTTAAAATATTTATTTTAAATATTTTAAATTCCACTAAAATAGCCAAAATAAAATTTTCAAACTGGTTCAGATTTTCCAGGTTGTTACATCATTAATGCTAATGAATAATGTTTTCACATATATAGTTATACAAAATCATTTTATTTTAAATTTCCAGCCATTCATACCATACATCTTTAGAATGCATGTGACCTTATAATTCAAGGTATTTATTTATTATGGCATCTTTTTCATCTATTATTTTAATTAAGTTCATTATTTTCTCAATTTTTTTCAACAATAGTCTTTAATGCATATGTATTTTCGGTAGGCTACGAATACCTTGGTATTATGTTGCTAGATTAAATGCATGGTAGCACTTGTGCCTCCTGTTCGTTTGTTTTCATAAATATATTTCCATTGAGGTTTGATTAATATATAGTTATAAGTTTTCTAAATCAATGCTATTGTATTAATGTTACTATTCCTACTTTAAACAGTCAAATAGGCAGTCATATATATTATAATGTCATTAATGAAAATAATTCCTAAATCAGTGTTATTACTTTCTCTTTTAATAGGTAAGACTATTGTTAATTGGATAAATATTTCCGTAAGTTTACGTTTATTGTCATGTGGATAATCCACTTCATTAATGCTAATGAATAATGCTTTAACATATATAGTTATACAAAATCATTTTATTTTAAATTGAGAGCCATTCATACCATCCATGTTTGATAATCTGCTTCATATAATTTTAGTCATGGACAAATGTATGTTGGTGTATCTAGATGCACTACATTCCTTAGAATTTCACTTCTGTTAGATTCAACCACAACAACATCTACAACAAATGTCATTTATCCTGAGGTTTTGCTGTAATTTCACACAAAAAATTAGAGTATAAATGTACTTACTTTTCTCCTCAAAAGTTAGTTTACTCAAACATTTTTTTCAACAATAATTCTTACTGTAATTTTACAACTTTATTTTCACTACAGATAACTTCATTTTCGCCGCAGATGCTTTGCATTATAAATATTTGGGCTGCCACCGACGTAATCACCAATCTCCATCTTTTTGGTTAGTTTATTAGTTTGCAAGTCCTTTCACTATTACAATTGTTTTCGAAATTACTTATTCAGTTTGGTACCTTAACACTATGGCTTCATGCTAATATACCGTATCTATACTGCCATAACAGCTTGAATATTTTGAAGTCCCTAATGGCTAACCTGAAGCAAATATAGAACCCAGCGAGCAACACTGGCATTTCTTTATTCCGTCAACGAATCTGAGGTTCAACCTTTAGCAGATCACCTGATACCTAACATGGCAACACCCATTTTTTTATTCCTCTGCAGCTGACTAACATGCATGTATATCTGTCTTTGTGTATATATGTGTTGCGGTTTTTTTTCTTCCATTAATGGGTCTCATTTTTTTTCCTCTGTTTGTTTCCTCTATATGTTAGCATGTGCTTTATCTTCTTGAATTTTGCTCTATTTGTCATTTTCTTTTGCTTCATTGCATTATGTCCATTCTGTAAAGCACTACATTGATTGATGAGTGTCTGAAAGATAGTTTCATAACTAATCCTATTTCTGGAACTATGTTATGTTGTCCATTTCATACGAAATAACTTTTTCATTCTGTGCATGTTCTTTCTCTATTCTTTACTCATATTTTATATCCTCATTGTGTTCAATCAATGCAGCATATCCCATAATAAGGTTGCTTAATTCATCATTTCATATATATGTCTTATCATCAACTCAATAGGGATACGTAAAATTTTAAACTGTTTACCATACGTGCAACCTATACCTACATGCTATGCATGCATTATTTACTGATTGCTGCAAAATTTAGTTTCTACATTAGAATACAAACACAAACATATATCACTTACAGTATATATCTTGCTATTATAGAATATGATACCACCTCTTATTCACAAATGCAAACTACAACACTTGAATAGTGCATTCTTACCATACTAAAAATAGAAGCTTATTTCATAATATTTCTTTCTTGGTTTATTTACCCTATCAATGACTATGATTGTTATCCATGATTTAATTTTCATCAACCATTCAATACAATAGCATCTATATACCTAACTACAAACTATAGCTACTTTGCATTATGATATACATACATCACTCAATGCTACATGCAACATTTCATTTTTATAACAGATAGGGACATAGAAATTACTTCTATAATTATATCCATCTAATATGTTCCTGCAACTTATTCATACATTCAGATTCAAATGCTGTTGCATATTATATAAAGAAAGTTGTTGCATGCGTGCCATTTAATGCATACACTATTGCATGTTGTTTTTTCATGCAGTTTTCTCTTCTTTTCTAACATATAGTTAGTATAAATGTAAAAGGGAGGATTGGAACATAACACTAAACCACAGAAAATTACTTTAACTCGTTGTGTTTCAGAAAAAAATACAAAATCCTATTTATTATATATTAAAAGAATCAATTACTTGCCGTATAACCCCACATTTATTCACATATGGTTTCCACCCACTTCTCTCATTTCTTTATATTTTTTGACTTCTTTCTCTGCTACAGATACTAATTTATAGAATATAAACGCATGTTGTAATGTGTACAAACTCTTCATAATATCACCTGAATTTAACCTGCCATAACTTTGAACATAGTGATGATATATAATTTTACCTTTCATAACTCTTCATAATCCCTTTTCATAAACTCTCCTTGATTATATTTCTTCTTACCGAATTAATAGTTTTATTCGTACTTTTTTCATGCATTGAATCTTTATATTTTTTCGCTTTCATTTTGTATTCTTTTGTCATATTCTTCCATCCTTTATTACTTACGTGATATAATTCAATAATATTACATTCAATAACATCCAATTTTCATTACATTACCTGCTACAACCAAAAGTTAAAACACAATATTACTACACACATAAAAAATCATTTCACGAACATCATTCCACGCGCAAAGCGCATGCCACGACCACACGTGAAGCGCGTGCCAAGACCACGCACGTGCAAACTACAACACCCCGTACTCTATGCTCCCGTGCAAACTATAACACCCCGTACTCTATGGTTTCGTGCAACGCACGGGTTTCCACTCGTGTGTTTTAATAAAACAAAGCAAGTGTGCATACTAACATATTTCAAGTTTATACAACAAGGCAAGGTGAGTATATCAACATGTGTACTTCAATTTACATAATAAGGTATAAGAGATACATCAAGACAACATTATTAACATCAGCATTAACATGGTGACAAAGGTACAATAATAACATGAAATTGGACAGCAAAGAGGCAACAATAAAATGCCACCATAAAGTAACCAACAAAATCAAAAATTGAATACTATATTGTAACAACCTAAATTTTTAGAGTATTTTATTTAATGATTTAATTTAAATTTTGGTTTATTTATTTTATTTGTTTGGATTTATTGAAAAAATATTTATTTTGATTTAAACTAAATTTATTTCGATTTTAAAAAACAAATGAATATGATTTTGATATGAATAGAATTTAACTATAGAAAACAATATTGGAAATTTATCCATTCATCGTTCCCATATCAAAGTCAAAATCTCATTTGATATCATTTATAATTTGATATATTGCTTGTTAATATATATATATATATATATATATATATTCCCAAAAATTGTTTATTCACATTGTTTTTCCAGTTTTATTATGATTTTATTTATTTCGTTAGCCTTTTTGACTTCTACTTGTTTTGGTTTCCATTCTTAACCGCCTCCGTTTGTTTTTGAAATATAATCCAACTGTTTGTTTCTCTTTTCCTTTCCTCTTTCCTAAACGTCTCCATACATTCCTACCTTATAAACTCACCGTTCTTCCCAAAAGTCGTGGCTTCATATTCGAATGGATACAAAGAAAATATTTAATGCAGTTTCCCATTTTCAAGCAGTGTCCTATGATTTGTTTCCCAAAGTGACCGTTCAAAATTATTTTCCAAATAAACATTCAATTGGCTTTTAATGTATGCCTTATATAAATTATTTTCCAAAAGAAATGTTCAATTTGCTTTTAATGTATACCTTATATAAATTATTTTCCAAAAGAAACATTCAAATGGCTTTTAGTGTATACCTTATATATATATACACACACATACATACATATATATATAAAGGAAAATAAATGCATCAGCTCATCAATTCTTTCCCTATGTGAATATAATATGCTCCATTCTTTATTACTTCGGAGATTTATTTCACCCATTTTTCTTCCCATTACCGTATAAAAAAACAGACTGTCCCTTTTCTTCCATTTCATGGATCTATACCATTTTATTTCTCCATCTTTTCTCTATACAAACAAATAGCAGCAGCCTCCTCTCCCTTTTCATATGCTACTCCTCAAAATAAAAAGAAGAAATATATACAAATGTTACCTATTTCTCTTCCCCTTCTCCTATTTATTTCCACTCACAAGAAAAAACAAACTGCTGCTTCCTTCATTTTCTTCCCACCATCGAATAAAATAAGAAAACCATCGCCATTTCCCGTTTGTGACACCCCACGTCCGTTAATGTCACTCACTAAGGGAATGCATTAAGTTTCACGAAGAGTTGTACGTAAACAGAACAGAAACATTACAAGACAGTTATAAAATAGCAGTGGAAATTAAAAACTTTTATTAATCATAAGGCATGGTTACACCATATGTCTAAAAATGCATAAACTCAGTATATCATTAAAACTTCTATCTTGTACTTTAAATATCAGAGTACCATAAAAAAGAAAGCATAATCCCCAAATCGTGAGCCATAGTATCAAAGATAGAAGCTTGAGCAATACATCTAGAAGCTCCAAGCAAGACGGTAGCAGAATCCTGACTAAGCCTGGGAATTCCCTACCTTGAGAAGCTCGGGGTGGGGGGGAAGAAAGAAGAGGAAACAAAAAGGGTCATACATAAAGTCTGGCGAGTCTAGTTACTTTTAGACAGTAAATAAATAAAAGTAACATGATAGGCATATAAAGTGGATAAGATAGATCACTCATAAATGGCAGATGTGACAAGGTCGACAGGATAAGGTGTATATGCTTCTAATGATTACTCTACACTGTTACTAGTATCTCCAGAAAGAGATGATCCCTTCAACTCTAAGGTGGTAGACTTAGGTATACGTCCAAATGTGTCCTAACTATTACCCTAATCGATCAGCTCCCTAACCCTCGTAGATACCTTGTGCTGCCCCCACAGTAGGAGGTATCACTTCCTAAAGTGGCAACCCCTCGTCATAATAATGTGCACAACCATATCTACAGGTGTCACGGTCGTCTTATCCCCTAATGCCTGGCTCATACACGCACATGGCTCGGTTGGTTTGCGCCGCCCACACCATCCTCCACGTTTGGATCTCTTACAATCAGTCAGTAAGCATGCCCCTTCTCCGCCTAGTACGAAGTACTTTATTTGATACCTACTCTAGGTTACTGACTGAAATGGGTCCCATACAATATGATACAAGCTCTCCCCTTTGTCTTGTATCCCCCACTAGGTTTTCACTGACTATGTATACCACTAGTATCTTTAATTACATAGCCTTATTTATTTCTACCGGTTATGCTTACCTATAAGTGTCTTTAATACATAACCCCTAATCTTCCAATCGGTTATGCTTACCAATAGGTGTCTTTAATTACATAACCCTATCACTTCTACAAATTATGTTTACCCTAAAAGGTGTATTTAATTACATAACTTTATTATTTCCACCGATTATGTATACCACAAGGTGTCTTTAATTACATAACCTTAACGGGTAAGTTTGTGGGCCTATATGTGAATATTACCCATCCCCTCTTTAGGTTTACTTAACCCACCCCTCAACCATGTTTACTTAACCCCCAACTTAAATTTAAGTTCATACAATCCCTATGGATTAACCTAGGTTAAGTAGTCCAATTCTTTACCATGTCCATTTATGGTTTCATAATGGGCCAGACCTCCCACATTAGGCCTACAACATGTGGATGCTGGATATGCCGATTGGGTCCGGGCAGAATTATTCCACAGTTGGGCCTAACCTCGTTTCATGGCCCGATTCATATTTACGTACTTAGACCTCCCACATTAGGTTCACCTTTAGTGGCTGCTGGATATACCGGTCGGGTCTGGGCAGACTTCCACCACTAATGTAACCTAACCTCATGTCATAAGTTCAATAATGATTCCTAATTGTAATTACTAGACATTCCATTTTTAATTAATTAATCAATTATTAATCCTTTCCTTTTATAGGTGTCAATACCTAGTTTACCCAATAATTTGAATTACATGTCCATAAATGTTCATGCCATTTTTTTAACTCTTTTTCCCCCGTTCCTTAACTAGCGGCCTCACAAAATTGGCAACATGCCTAGGCTAGACAATAGCCTAGTCATAAATGATAATAGGGAAAATAATGGGAATATAACTAAAATGATATTCTTGGCATAACCATAAACTTGTATGGTAATAAGGTGAACATACATACTAGCATGGACATGAAATTATCATCATAACAAGGTGGACATAAAACTGATGAACTATGATGTCACAATATCTAAATTAGCAATTTAGATGTCCAATCGGTTTAGTTCTATCATGATAACATAAGGTGATAATTTAGATCACATAAAATAGAAATAACATGTTAACATAAGGTGATAGTTTCGATCACATAAAATAGATCTAACATGTTAACATAATGTGACAACTTAGATCACATAAAATAGATTAACATTAATCATAAGGTAACAATTTATACCACATAAAATAGATCTAACATGAATCATAAGGTGACAATTTTAAATCACATAGAATAGATCTACACACATCTACACCATAGCATATTATAAAAGTTATAAACCAAGATCCATAATAACAACATAGTAGAACAATCACAATTGAATTGGATCCAGAGAAACAGATCTACCATGACCTAGCATAAGATCTAACAATAACATAGATTCAAGGTTTACAACGTATCCAAATCACAGTCTTTCATAATTCACTATTATTTATCTAAACCTGAAAGCAATTAGAACCCACTGTGATTGGATTGCCAAGATGATAGAAAAGGTGCTGAGTCTATGCTTGAATCTCAAATTTTGATATGCTTTAGTTGATAGAAGAAGATGAGAGACCCTAGTTCAGTTTAGACTCCGGCAGAGTCTGGCCACCATTGTTTCTTTGTGAAGGAAACAAAGGATTTGAGATATATTTATAGCTACTGGGTTACAGAATTCGGATGCCACCTCAGCCCTAATGGAATTGGGTCATGATATGGGTCGCCACCCACTTGAAAATCGAATGCCCAAAAACTGTCCTGGGCGCACTTTACAGGTGCGCCAGTGTAAAATTTCCTTGGCGCACTTGGCAAGTGCGCCAGTTATACCTGGTTTGATTTTCAAACTTTTATCGTCCGTAACTTCTTCATACGTTAGCCGATTTACGCAAACCCGGGGTCAATCTTGACAAGAATTTCGAGATGAACGCAATGACGTAATCCGTTTCCATTAATTCTTAATATTAAATTAATTATTATTTAATTTATCCTCTTTAGTGTCGTTAAAAATTCGGGGTGTTACATTCTCCTCTACTCAAAGGATTTCGTCCCCGAAATCTCCAAGTTTAGAAGAATGTATCCTACCATCCATCGTCCATCTTCTCATCCACCAATCAAAGGCATCCATTGTCCTTAAAATTTTCTAATGCTTATACGTACATATGCAAAGGTGTGTGTATATGTCCCAATACTAATGCGAAAATCAGGCGGTCTACTAATTCAGTTGACCTTCTTAATGCAATGTATGTTAGTGCCATGAATCCAATATGTATGCAAATAAGCCTATTATAACATATAAGCTCTACATGTGTGCACACTTATTCGTCCAAATGCATTATCCATATGCTAGTTCATCCATTTCCATCCATAAAAGAAAAGAAAATGCACACACATCCATATGCAGTATGAGAGCGATTGAGCCGATCTAGTGCCTAATGTGTGTGTATATGAATCCACAGGCAACCACTAGCAAACACTTGCATCCACTTGCATCCATTAAACATAACATATCTCAAACACATGTTTATAATCATGGGATTTCCTACCTAAAGGTCGAAGATTCGATCGATAGGATATACTCAGATGATAAAAGCAAGCACGGATAAAAGCTTTTAGAAGAGAAGTCAAGAACATTCCCTTAAAAAGAAAAGGGTACAAAGCGCAAAAATCTTGTCTTTGGTCCCTCCAAGTCGCATCCACTTGGTTGTCTCCCCATTAAACCTTTAGCAACTTGATCTCTTTATAGTATAACTTCTTAACTTCCGATCCAAGGATACGGGAAGGAACTCGCCTGACTGTCGCCTCTCGTTCCACTCTACCTCTTCCAAAACACTCGGCTCAAAACTTCTGCGGTGTCAAGCAGGCACTTCCGCAGATAGGAAACGTGGAAAACATCATGAACACTGGATAGATTTTCTGAGAGCTTCACTCTATAGGCCATTTGGCCAATCCTCTCGGTTATGGAAAATGGTCCCACAAACCTAGGCGCCAACTTCCCTGCCGATCCGAAGCGAACCACATTCTTCAGAGGAGACATTTTGATAAAAAAAAAGTCTCCTACTACAAATTCGAGGTCAATCCATCTCTTGTTTGCATAGGATTTTTGCCTATATTGAGCTGTCTTCATCCGCCGTCGAATAAGGTCAATCTTTTTAGACGTTTCCCTAACTATATCTGGTCCAAGTAATAATCTTTCTGTAGACTCCCACCAACAAGTTAGTGATCTACAGGGTCGTCCATACAATGCTTCAAGGGGTGCCATGACGATGCTAGCCTTAGCTGTTGTTATAGGCAAATTCTACTAAAGGAAGATGCACTTCCCAAGTCCCTCCGAAGTTTAGGATACACAGCTTTAAAACATCTTCTAGAATCCTGTTCACCCTCTCCGTTTGCCCATTGGTCTGAGGATGATAAGCAGTACTCAAACGCTACTGTGTACCTAATGCTTCTTGCAAGATCCTCCAAAATTCGCTAGTAAAGATTGGGTCACGATCGCTCATGATACTGGAAGGAACTCCATAAAGACAAACTATCTCACGCACATAATTTGCTGCTAACCATGATGTCGTTCTCTTACTCTTAACTGGAATAAAGTGAGCGCTCTTAGTGAGTCTATCTACCACAACCAAGATACTGGTGTTTCCTTTCTTCGATCTAGGCAAACCATCTATGAAATCCATAGAGACGCTCTCCCATTTCCACTGAGGAACCTCCAAAGGATGAAGTAAACCACTAGGCTGCTTTTGCTCAGCTTTGACTTGCTGGCAAACTAAACATTGAGAAACAAATTCAGCCACATCTTTCTTCATCCCAGTCCAAAAGAAATACCTTCTTCATGTCCCTGCACATCTTATCACCACTGAGATGAATGGTCAAATGGTGGGCTTCTTCTAGGACTGCCTTTATCAAGCTTCCAGTTTGAAGAACACAAAGCCTTCCATCTCGTCGCAACCACCCTTTTTCATCTATGGCATATTTTCTAAGGTGACTAGAAGTCTCCCCTCTTCTTAGCTTATCCATGATGTCTAGAATCTGCGGGTCATCATGTTGCGAAGCCCATATTTGGTCCATAAGAGTCGGTCGTATCTCCAAGGATGCAAACAAATCAGACAAAATCTCGATAGAGGGTCTAAAATCAAAAGCTGATACGAACTCCAAGTTCTTTCTTTCCACAAACAGAGGACTCAGGGCCACCCTTTGCCTACTTAGTGCAACTGCCACCACATTACCCTTGCCAAGGGTATAAGAAATCTCAAAATCATAAGAAGCTAGAAACACCATCCACCGTTGTTGCCTTAAATTGAGATCCTTCTACGAGAATAGATACTTAGAGATATTTATGATCGACGTATAACTCGAACTTCTCTCCAAGTAAATAGGGACGCCATGTCTTTAATGCAGACACTATGGAAGTTAGCTCTAGATCATGGGTGGGGCAGTTCTTTTCATGAACTCTCAGCTGTCTACCCACATAACACACTACTTTACCTTCTTGCATTAGAACCGTACCAAGCCCTGTACCACATGCATCAGTGTAAACAATAGACACCTTATTCCCGTTAGGTAAGGTCAAGACTGGGGCTGTTGTCAGAGCCCTCTTCATTCGTTGAAAAGCAACGTCACAGTCTATATCCCATGAGAATGCCAAGTTCTTGATTGTCAGGCTGGTGAGTGGGGATGATATCTTTGCAAAGTCCTTAATGAAATTCCTATAGTAACCAGCTAAACCAAGAAAGCTTCTCACCTCGGTTGCAATTTTAGGAACCTGCCAATCTTACACTGCAACCACCTTCGCAGGGATCCAAAGCTATCCCTTCTTTGGAGACTACATGCCCTAAGAATCTCACCTCTTTTCTCCAAAAATGGCACTTGGAGAATTTTTCTTTAAGCTGATGGTCACGAAGAGTTTTTAAAACTTCGCTCAAATGTTGGGCATGCTCTTCTTCGCTCTTGGAGAAGATCAAGATATCATCAACAAAGACTACGAAAATTTTTTTTGGGAACTCCCAAAACACCCGACTTATCATATCGACAAAATAGGCAGGTGCATTCGTCAACCCAAAAGGCATAACTAGCCATTCAAAGAAACCGTTCGGAGTCCTAAAGGCAGTCTTATCTATGCTGTCCTCAGCGAACCTCAACTGATGGAACCCCATGGTCAAGTCTAACTGAGAAAATACCGAGGAACCAACAAGTTGATCAAATAAATCATCAATCCTTGGAAGCGAGTGCCTATTCTTCTTAGTGAGTTTATTCAACTCTCTATAATCAACACACAAACAAAGCGAACCATCCACCTTAGTTGCGAATTCTACTAGAGCACCCCATTTAGATGTGCTTCGTCTGATAAACCCTTTCTCAAGTAGCTCCCCTACTCGCTTACTCAGCTCCCTCCTTTCCCTTGGAGCCATATGGCACACTGGTAATGCAACCGGGTTTGCATTGTCCACCAGATATATATGAAAATCGATCTCACGCCTCAGAAGTAAGCCCCGTAACTCATCAAAAAACGTTAGAATAATCTCGGACTACTGGAACAAATTGCAGATCGTCAATAGATGCATCAAGAGACTCTAGGAAGCTAAGTATAACTGACCCTTTTGGGTCACACGAAATCTCGAGGGTCCTCCCATGACAAGTCAGAAGCCTAACAACCCTCTTCTCACAATCCAGAATGGCACCATACGTGGTAAGCTAGTCCATTCCTAGAATCAACCCATGGACCATAAACTCGAGCACATACGCGTCGCATTCAAACTTGACGCCTAACACAGATATTTTCAAACCTCGACAAATCATAGATAAATGAGCCGAACCACCAATGGGGTTTGAAAAAACTATGGGATCCACTACCATACTAGTAATTAAGTGTAGAGATTCAACTACAGAACTTGATATAAATGATGGTGAGGCACCAAAGTCAAAAAGTGTTCTAATAGAATGATTGGAAGAAGAAATCAAACTTTCCATGGAAACCTTCCTACCTCTATCTGGTGCACTAGCCACGAGAGCATTCGCTTGCCCTCCAGAGGTTCCTGTCCTTTGACATTGCCCTTGCTTCCTTGGGCACTCCCTAGAATAGTGTCCAAATCCCTTCACAAACGAAGCAAGCATTCTTCCTTTTCCTGCAGTCCTGGGCCAAGTGACCCTCTTGCCCGCAACTATGACACTTCATTGTCCTTTGACATGTGCCGCAGTTTAAACATGCCTATGACATTATGCCGAAACGGGGAGGAATCGGTTCCCCAGACAAAAAGAAAAAGAATCAAGCGGAGAATCGAGAGATATTTCCTATGGTTTTGGGGAATATGTTTTTCAAAACAGACTTTTCTTTTTGAAAATGCATTCTTTTAAAACCTTTTTGAAAATAATTTTCAAAAACTTTACCCAATCTGGTAACCTTCAGCTCTGATACCAAGTGTGACACATCACGTCCGTCAATGTCACTCACTAAGGGAATGCATTAAGTTTCGTTAAGCGTTATAGGTAAACAGAACAGAAACATTACAAGACAGATGTAAAATAGCAGTGGAAATTAAAAACTTTTATTAATCATAAAGCATGGTTACACCATATGTCTAAAAATGTATAAACTCAGTATATCAATAAAGCTTCTGTCTTGTACTTTAAATATTAGAGTACAATAACAGAGAAAGCATAATCCCCAAATCATGAGCCATAGTAGCAAAGATAGAAGCTTGAGCAATACATCTAGAAGCTCCAAGCAAGATGGTAGAAGAATCCTGACTAAGACTAAGAATTCCCTCCCTTGAGAACCTAAGGGAGGAGGGAGGGGACGGAAGAAAGAAGAACAAATAAAAAGGGTCAAACATAAAGTCTGGCGAGTCTAGTTACTTTTAGACAGTAAATAAATAAAAGTAACATGATAGGCATATAAAGTGGATAAGAGAGATCGCTCATAAATGGCAGGTGTGAAAAGGTCGACAGGATAAGGTGTATATGCTTCTAATGATTACTCTGCACCATTACTAGTATCTCCAGAAAGAGATGATCCCTTCAACTATAAGGTGGTAGACTTAGGTCTACGTCCAAATGTGTCCTAACTACTACCCTAATCGATCAGCTCCCTAACCCTCGTAGGTACCTTGTGCTGCACCCACAGTAGGAGGTATCACTTCCTAAAGTGGCAACCCCTCGTCGTAATAATGTGCACAACCATATCTATAGGTGTCACGGTTGTCTTATCCGCTTCTGCCCGGCTCATGCACGCACATGGCTCGGTTGGTTTGTGCCGCCCACACCATCCTCCACGTTTGGATCTCTTACAATCAGTCAGTAAGCGTGCCCCTTCTCCGCCTAGTACGGAGTACTTTATTTGATACCTACTTTAGTTTACTGACTAAAATGGGTCCCACACAATATGATACAAGCTCTCCCCTTTGTCTTGTATCCCCCACTAGGTTTTTCACTGACTATGTATACCACTAGGTGTCTTTAATTACATAGCCTTATTTATTTCTACCGGTTATGCATACCTACAGGTGTCTTTAATACATAACCCCTAATTTTCCAATCGGTTATGCTTACCTATAGGTGTCTTTAATTACATAACCCTATCACGTCTACCAGTTATATTTACCCTAAAAGGTGTTTTTAATTACATAACTTTATAATTTCCACCGATTATGTATACCACTAGGTGTCTTTAATACATAACCTTAACAGGTTAAGTTTTTGGGTCTATATGTGAATATTACCTATCCCCTCTTCAGATTTACTTAACCTACCCCACAACCATGTTTACTTAACCCCCAACTTAAATTTAAGTTCATACAATCCCTATGGATTAACTTAGGTTAAGTAGTCTAATTCTTTACCATGTCCATTTATGGTTTCATAATGGGCCAGACCTCCCACATTAGGCCTACAACATGTGGATGCTGGATATGCCGGTAGGGTCCGGGCAGAGTTATTCCACAGTTGGGCCTAACCTTGTGTCCTAGCCCGATTCGTATTTACATACTTAGACCTCCCACATTAGATTCACCATTAGTGGTTGTTGGATATACCGGTCGGGTCCGGGCAGACTTTCACCGCTAATGCAACCTAACCTCGTGTCATAAGTACAATTACACTTCCTAATTGTAATAACTAGACATTCCATTTTTAATTAATTAATCCTTTCCTTTTATAAGTGTCAATACCTAGTTTACCCAATAATTTGAATTACATGTCCATAAATGTTCATATTCAAAGTATGCCATTTTTAACCCTTTTTCCCCCGTTCCTTAACAAGCGCCCTCACAAAATTGGCAACATGCCTGGGCTAGACAATAGCCTAGTCATAAACAATAATAGGGAAAATAATGGGAATATAAATAAAATGATCATCTTAGCATAACCATAAACTTGTATGATAATAAGGTGAACATACATACTAGCATGGACATGAAATTGTCATCATTACAAGGTGGACATAAAATTGATGAACTATGATGTCACAATATCTAAATTAGCAGTTTAGATGTCCAATCGGTTTACTTCTAACATTATAACATAAGGTGATAATTTAGATCACATAAAATAGATCTAACATGTTAACATAAGGTGATAATTTAGATCACATAAAATAGATCTAACATGTTAACATAAGGCAACAATTTAGATCACATAAAATAGATCTAACATGAATCATAAGGTGACAATTTAGACCACATAAAATAGATCTAACATGAATCATAAGGTGACAATTTTATATCATATAGAATAGACCTACACACATCCGCATCATAGCATATCATAAAAGTTACAAACCAAGATCCATAATAATAACATAGTAGAATAATCACAATTGAATTGGATCCAGAGAAATAGATCTATCGTGACATAGCATAGGATCTAACAATAACATAGATTCAAGGTTTACAACGTATCCAAATCACAGTCTTTCATAATTCACTATTATTTATCTAAACCTAAAAGCAACTAGAACACACTGTGATTGGATTGATAAGATGATAGAAAAGGTGCTGAGTGTATGCTTGAATCTCAGAATTTTACATGCTTTAGTTGATAGAAGATGATGAGAGACCCTAGTTCAGTTTAGACTCTGGCAGAGTCTGGCCACCATTATTTCTTTGTGAAGAAAACAAAGGATTTGAGATATATTTATAGCTGCTAGGTTACAGAATTCGGATGCCACCTCAACCCTAATGGAATTAGGTCAGGATACAGGTCGCCACCCGCTTGAAAAAGGCCCGAATGCCCAAAAACTGTCCTGGGCGCACTTTACAGGTTCGCCAGTGTAAAATTGCCTTGGCGCATTTGGTAAGTGTGCCAGTTGTACCTGGTTCTGATTTTCAAATTTTTATCGTCCGTAACTTCTTCATACATAATCCGATATACGCAAACCAAGGGTCTATCTTGACCAGAATTTCGAGATGAACGCAATGACGTAATCTTTTTTCCCTTTATACTTAATATTAAATTAATTATTATTTAATTTATCCTCTTTAATGTCATTAAAAATTCGGGGTGTTACACCATTTTTCCCCATCGACCTGCCGAGCCAAAACACCGCTCCGAGCCTACCCATTCCTGTTTGCATAAGTTTTATTGTATGTGTTCGCGAATGGTACTATATTTGTGTGCGTATATATATATATACACACACACACATTTTTGTGGAAAGGTTTTAGTCTTGTGTGTGTGAGCGTGAGTGAGTGTTATGTGTGCATATATTTTAATTGTTTTCCGTTTCCATTGTATACTTGTGTGAGTTATCTATATATATTTATATAATAATTTCGGGTTTGTTTATACAACTTGTAATATATATATATATATTTTAATGATTTTGTGTGTGTGTATATATATGTATGTATGTATGTATTTTGTGTGTGTTATGTGTTGATAGTTGTATGTGTGTTGTTTTGAGTTTATTTGTTTTGAAAAATATATGTACACATATATATTATATATAATTTTATGTGTATGTGTTTCGGTGTTTATGTATATAAATTATAATATATATTATTTTTGGAAAATATATTTATGTATATGTATAGTATATAGCATGGTAGTGTTTATATATATATATGTATGTATGCATGTATGTGTTTTGGGTGTGATTTGGATTTTAAATATACATAGATGTATTATAATTTTACCGTGTATATAGACATATTTGTATATTTTGAAAATATAGCGTTGTGTTTATGTTTGTGTGATTTTTGTGTTAGTGATAGTTGTGTGGGTTTTTATCTGTGTCTATTATATACATTGTGTGTTATGTAAAAATATGTATGGGTGGGTGTTTGCATGTGTGTCAGTGTGTGTTTGGTAGTATGTTTATATAGATAATGGGTGTGAGTGCTTTGAAATTTATTGATTTTGAAAATATATGTATATTTTGTTTGTTCGTGTGGTGTTTGTATTTTAAGGTATAAATAATATATACGGTTTTGACTTATGTGTTTGTGTTATGTGATTATATATGAATAATTTATAGTGCATATAAATATATACTTTTGGTGTACGTTAAATTTTAAATATATATATATATATATGTTATAATATTTCAGTGTGTATACGTACATATAAATATAAATAATAATTTCGTCTAAAGAAATTTTGTGTTTTATTTTTGAATCGAGTTATTGTTGTGTTTATTTTGAGTCGATTTTGATGTTGAGTTCGGAAACCATCCAAAAATCCAGTAGTTGTACCAACCCATTGAAAAATTCCTTAGCCTCCTCTTATAAAAATAAAATATATATATAGAGTGATATCGAGTTGAATCCATTTTGAATCGTGCCTAAAATTCGTCGTCCCATTATATGTTAATTCATCCTCTGTCTCCATTACTATGCTACGAAAGGTGAGTTTATCTCACACTTGACCTACATTGTTTCATGGATGTTAAATTTAATACAAATGAACTGTTGTGAAATGTATATGATTGTTAGTAGAAATTTCTTTTTATTTGATATGTATACACGTTTCAGATATGACACGATTATATATACATGTGACACGTAGGCGCATTGATAATATATGATCTGTGACATAATGATATTAATGTTATGTGATAATTTATATTGTTTATCTATGTTGTTAATTGCCAAAGTTAGAAAAAAGATCACTATAGGTTGAAATGATACATACCCAAATGGACATTAGATTATGGAAAAATCGTTATGGGATGAAATGATAGACCTGAACGATTTTATTTGGGATTGCGGGTTGAAATGATATACACCCGTAAAATTTTAAATTGTGAAATTGAATTGATAAATATTCATATAACTTGATCTTAGGGTAGAAAACTATATACGGACACTGTTGGCCATGCTTTCGAAGTAAAGTGATTTGGAAATTTTGATTTTTAAGCATAATAATTTAAGATTTTATAATTTTATATATTTTAAAGTTTTTTTAGTTTAATTTTGTAGGTTTTAAATTATATGTTCTAAAATGATTATATGAGTAAATATTGATTTAAATACTTATTTAATATTTATGTATAACTTCATTTATTTTAAACCGTATAATTTAATCATAAGTATTTTTAAACTTTAAATTATATATATTATAATATATAACTCTTTTAAACCTATTTCTATATTATTTTAATCTTATATATGCTTATAATCTTTTTCTAGTTAATTTTAGAAATTTATAAACTTATATTTATATCTATTTTCAATGTAAATTTTATGTATTTTATAAAATTTAATAATAAACTCAAAGATGGATTGGTTAGGATTCATGATTTAAATTCAAGGTTTAAAAATTTAAATTTATATAACGATACTTGACTTATCGAATAGACTTGAATAAGATATGAATTTGAATTCGAATTGATTTGAACTTGCAAGAGATGAACTTGAATTGTGTAATTGTTTTTGAAATTGAATTTCTAAATTTAAGGAATGAATTTGAACCTATAATGTATATGAAATGAATTCGATTACAAATCATCTGAATGCAAATTTGAATTGGTTTATATATTGAACTTTTATAAGAATTGAACGTAAATTGCAAAAACTGATTTCTCAAAATTTGAATTTATAATCGAAATGAAATGAATCCGATTTTTAAGGTGACTGAATGTGAATTGGAATATATAAATTTTGTTTATGGAACTGATTTTATAAATCGTTTGGCTTAAACTAAGAAATTGGTTAAATCAAATTTATAAGAATGGTTTTAATCGTATGATTTGAATTTATAAATAATGGCTTTGAATTATGCAACTTGAAATTATAAATATGGTATAAATTGTTTGAATTGAAATATAAGGTCTTCATTCAAATTTATATATATAATATAATGTTTTTTGAATTATACGACTTGAGATGTATAAGTTATGGGACGTTTTGCTTAAATTAAATATAAGTTTTGATTCAAATTATATATATAGAATCTGAACTAAAATGTTGGACTTTATGAATCGGCTTAAACAAATGCTTATAAAGGTAAAAATAGATTTTTGATGTTTGAACTTGAGTTTTGGTGAGAATAAATCAAGTTAAATATTATCGAAGTTAAGTATTTTAGTATTGCTTTTAATGGCATTTGAGATATGTTTTTGTATAAGTCGAATTTAGATCGAAACCGTTCTGCGAATATTTCAGATGTTAAAGAAAATCGAAGTTAATTATTAAATTTTGAATTTAAAATTTGAACCTGAGATTCCTTATAAATGATTTTATAACGTGATTTATAAAATAATGACCACGGTGTGAAAATTGTAAACGATGGGTTGTTAAAGAATCCAGGATCGGCTATTGTCATACTCTTTGCCAATACCGAAAACCACTTTAACAACTGTGTATGCTGTGGAGTTCTAGAATGAAGTAGGATGATTTGAAGGCGATTACTGGATTTGAAGAAAGAGAACGATGATGGATAGCCTTGACCTTCGGGTCATAATTAAAATACCGAAATAGGTGCTATACCACGATTAAGTGGGGTCGCACCTCCTATCGGACACACTTTTATGAAGCCATATATATTACTTTGTGATTTGATTGGTGCACACCTTTGATTTTGGTGTGTGTTCCGAGGTGGGAGGTAGTCGCGGCTATGCATTACAACTGGTCTGGGAATGCATCGGTAGAATCCTACTGTGGGTATTCCTTGTGTGCCTTGTCATGTTATCCTGATCGAGCCCCTACGATTTTGATTTGTCTCGTACCTATGAAGTGCCCTCTGATAGCCACTAGGTTACTGTGAACTTTACGGTATCTGTATCGAATACGGTATTATAAATGGTGTAAGGGTAAAAATGTAATCCTGCTTACGCTATTTTAACTGTAACAGTCTATGTATAGAGACACATTTCCTCAATTTAAGCATGCATGTCTTAAGAGAATAATTTGATTCATTATATAGATGCAGCAAGGTTAAATATGTAAGGTAGTCAAAATGAACAGGAGTATTTTGGATGGGCAACTTGGAAGTCCTGTCATGACACAAGTTCTACCATAAACGTTATTATAATAGTGTATTATATTATATGATATTAGTTTAATGGATCCTTAGAGGACGGTGATACCAGACATCCTTTAAGTTACCGATGCATTTCAATGAACATTTCATTCGAGTTGATTTACTTCCATGAGAATGTTAGTCCTAATCTGAGTTGATCCAAGTTGTTTTGTTTTGCATTATTGCTCAGGTCAGATCGAGTATTGCAGTATTGAGATTTCACCGTTTAAAGCTAAAGACTGTTAAAGACATCACCTCTGTTGTTGATTCTGGTTATTTCTCCTTTGTATTAGAAATTCTTGTATTTAGACTTCCGTTGTATTTCATTTTGTAACTCTGATACTATGTATAAATTTTGATTAATATTTAGTAGCTTCACGAACTACTACAGTATTATTTATTTTCCGCTGCGAGATATTATATTGTTGTAACGACCCGCATTCTACGTATCAGAGGATCATAGAATATTTATTTTATTTTCATACGAAGTCGTATGGTCGTGTAACTTTGGGAAACGACTATTGGGGTCAATTCCCACATTCACGATTTTTGCTGAATTTTAAATGACCATTTTTCCCATGGAGAATCTTATTTCACCTATAACTTTTGATCAGTAAATGGTTTTTACCTGAAACCACTTCCATTGGATTTGGATGATGGTTTAACTTTCTGTAGAGTGGTCACATTAATCAAACGGACTTACTGTTTGGGAGATATGGCTGAAATAAGATTTGGAAGATGAAAAACAGCTTAATCGGGCTTAATAGGGTTATTAGCGGCTAGGCCCGTAACCCATTTTGGGATTATGGTTATGTGAGGGCTGAAAGGAGTAAGAGAATGATTCCTTTTCTCAACCGGCACAAATATTCCTCTAACCATAGCAATGGCCTCCATCTTCTAAATCACTCCCTAATCAACTAATCAAGCAAAACTACATCAAATCAAGTCAAATTAGCATCAAATCAGAGATAAAGCTGCTGCTATACATAGGATTCCATGCCAAATCCGTTAGAGCTTCATATCTATCATTCATTTGTGGCTAAGGTGAGTGTTTAGCATGTTTATTCAATAATTACGACTAATTAGGGGTAATTAGTGATAATTAACGAAATTATACCTTAGAAAAATATGGAATAATATGCATAAATTCTAGAATCATATTTCATGTCACTGATAAAAATTTCGGTTAATTTGGATTAAGTTTGTTAATCCCGAAATTTGGGGGATTAAGAGGAAAATCATGGATTTGGGTATGTTTGATTTAAGATAACCTCTGTGATTGATGTTTTGACCTCTTTGATTGAACCTATACGTTGATATTGCTATTTCGTATGAACTATGGTTGCATAGGAAAGTTAGAATGGTCGAAAACGCCGTCGAGAGGCGAAAATTAGCTGGTTGGAAAACAGTGCAGGTTCCGGGTCCAACGACCAACCCTGATGATACTCACACGACCAACCCTGGCTCTAGGACGAACAACCGACCTAGAGGAGCCTGACTGACCGATCGACCCTGGTTCTGGGTCGAACAAACAACCCCTACATATGCATGACCGACTGACCCTTTCATATATGCATGTTCGACTGATCCTTTATTGTATGTTCGACCGACCCTTTATGCATATGCATGTTCGACCGACCCAATGATGATATTCGACCGACCCTGATTAGGGTTGTCAATGGGTCGGGTTGGGTCTAGTTCAGGTCGGGTCAAGTCGTGCTCGGGTTGAGTTCGGGTCAGCTCATCCCGTTTATTAAATAGGTCGGTTTCAGGTTGACCCATTTATAATTGTGAGGATTTCGGGTTTGATTCGTGTAACCCGTTAAGAAAAATATTTGTATAAAAAGATGTGAGTGAACATGAAAACATGAAAAAAGGGTATTGTCGTCATTCACTTGTTGCAAGCTAAGATGAGAATAAAAATATAAAAAGTTGTTAATGTGGGAATAAACATGAAAACGTGAATTTTTTTAAGTGTTAGTGTGTATGAATAATTGAATAATGACAACATCTGTCATTTTCAAGTTGAGAATTTTACAATAATATAAAGCCCATAAACGGGTTAGTCGGGTCAAATTCAGGTTTTGCGAGTCAACCCTAAACCCACCCGTTTATAAACGGGTCAAAGTCGGGTTGAACCTAAAATGACCCATTATTAAATGGGTCAGGTCAACCTGCTTATTTCCCGTGCAGATTTCGGGTCGGTTTTCGGGTCGTGTTGGAAATTGACAGCCCTAACCCTGATGATGGTGCTCGACTGACCGACCCAGAGATGTATGACCGATCGATCCAGAGGAGTTTCTACTACGCATCGAGGATCGTGAACTCTTTTGAAGATCAATTCCAATCCGACTAAAACCGAGATGCAAAGGAAGTCCAGATGAGAAGTAATGGCTAAGGATCCAAATGGCTATCGACAGGTTAACTTCTAAAGTTGGGCTTTGCTGCGGGACATGTGCAAAGGGGTTATCGATATCCATAACTTTGGTTCACTATTGAGAGGGGGGCATTGACTATGGACAAGTGCAGTGGGGCCAGAGGTTGTATGGAGTCAAACTCCATCAGGGCCTCCAAGGGCAAAGTGGCCGTAGTGATAGTTGGATGGGGTGGGACTCCATCATGGCCCCAATAGTTCTGGTAACCAAAGTGGTGGATATCGTATGCTTTACGCACTGAGTGAGAGATGTGAGGATGATTACTATGTTTGGTGTTTGTTATCACCATGACATGCACACTTCCATTTTACACTTATGTTAGTGTTACCTTAGAGTACTGTACATCTTGTTGTGCTAACTTTTTGATTGCAGATCCAGGTTCAGGTATGATTATTTATACCTTTTATTGTTGTAGCTATCGCTCATACCAGACTTTTGTCTGACCCAGGGTTTTATGTCTCTTCTTATTACTTTGGGTTCTCCAAAACGAGCAGAATAGAGATAGGTTAGGTGGTTGTGCATGAGTAGCTGTCCGGAGACGAGCATGAGGCTTCCACGTACTATTTACATATATTCTCTCTGTGTTGTTACTGGTCACTACTTTGGGCATTAGTAGTGTACCTTTTCTATTTTGCTTTAGAGATAGTATTTTGAAGTCGTAATAATGGTTTGGATCATAAACCGTATTTTGGATTTCGCTACTTTGATGGATATGGTTTAGGTTTCAGCTTATGCACTGTCTCACCTATTTTATATCAAGTTACGTTACTATTATATTTTATTCCATGCGCTATGAGATATACTACAGGTCCTTGATGATTCATAGTTTCAAATCCCTTTCTTTTGACGACCATCCCGTGCTAGTTGGACATTGGCATAACACATTTAGTAGAAATGTAGGCTGGTGCGGGGAGGGCGATCACACTTGGTATCAGAGCCTAGGTTGCGTAGTTTAATCTAGGGGAAGACATCAAGGAGAGATAGTATACATATATGAGAGCCCGTATTTGGGATATTTTGGTTTTCAAAAGCTATATATATACTATTATTATTTTTAAGGATGAAGTTGCACTGCACAGGCACCACTAAGGAGATGGTTGTAACACCCCGAATTTTCTGAGAATATTAAAATTAACAAATTCAAGAACACTTAATTTTTAGAAGAAGAATTAAGTGAAATGGGTTGCGCTATTACGTTCGTCTCAAAATTTTGGTCAAGATAGACATTTGGCTTGCATAAAACGGATAACTTATGAAGAAATTATTAAGCCTTGAAGTTTGTATGCATATGAGAAAAATATATATATATATATATATAGATATAAAAATTAAATAAATAAATATGCAAAAAAGTTAAAAATAGCTAATCGGGAGGGGGAATAACCGAACCGGCCCATTTTTGAGGTCGACCCAAGCCCTGCTGGGTCGACTAGGGGTTGATTCAGGGTGTTTGGCTGTCAACCCGTAGGCCGATTCGCTCTGAGCCAGATGTGGCATCTGATTGGTTCTGATGGTTCAGGGTTAATCTAATGGTCCTAAAACACTCTCTATAACTATATAAAGACGCTAAACCTAAAACCTAATTCTATTATTCACTCTCATCTAAACCTATCCGCCACTAAAACCTAAATCAAATTAAAAAAAGTTCTTCATCAACCCAAAGGATTAATCAATATCTAGTTAGAGTTCTTCAACAACTACAAGCAATTCGATTATCTTTTCTAATCCAAACACTGTAAGTGTAGTTATCTTTCAGATGTGAATAAATTAAAGACATGGTTTGTAATGAATTGTAAAATAGAATTGTATCAAGTTGTATGTGATGCTGATTTATGTTTATTCATGTCTATTCTATCATATATGCCTATGAACTATTGTGGTCTATCGAACCTATCATGTTATGTGGAAATTGGTGAATAAACCTATGATGTTGTATAGGAATTTGGGAATGAAATTATCATATGTAAGTTTGGTGATATTATGATACATATAAGTTTTACGCTAAGTCATGTCGTTTATGCCTTATTGTTTAAATCCATTACGCATACATGTGCAGATCCACAACTTTATATGTTAGATCCATATGCCTTTACGTTAGATCTATGACCTTGTATGATTAGATCTGCAACTTTGTATGTTAGATCCATATGCCTTTATGTTAGATCTATGTTAACTTGATTCAACCCCTATACAAGTTCACCACTACGTGCCAAGTTTAATTTGTATAGTTTTATGTAAATTCATATGCTTGTGGTTCCAGTTTCATAGATCTAGTTTGCAAGTTCACCACTACATGCCAAGTTTAATTTGTATAGTTTATGTAAGCTCATATGCTTGTGGTTCATGTTGCATAGATCAAATTTGCAAGTTCATAGTTAAAAGTATATTGTTTCATGCCAAATTCATGTGACATATGTGTAGTTAGATCCATACTTTTTGTATAAAGTGAATGTTGCAAAGTTCATCTTTTCCTTTTTTTTGTTTTATAAGTTAGGATAAAATATCGAGCCTAACGTCCTATGTAATTTTGCGAACGTACAACGGGGGTAACGTTAGGGAAAACTTGAAATTACATGAAATTGGCATGTTTGGCATAATCATGATAAATGGCATAAAAATGGTATAATTTTTATATCTAAAAATTATGAACTTGATCTAGAGCGAAAGTGGGCCATGACAATAAATTGTTGACAAATTTACATGTAAGCATAAAAGGATAAATATGTAAATTTAGAAAAGACGAATATTCCTAACCCGAGGTGAGACTGAGTTGTGGTGTAAAACTGTTCGGAACCGACCGACACATCCAGTGACCACAACAATACCTGTCTAATGTGGGTGGTTAGTGCATTGAGCCCAAAAAGGACTCGAGGTTAGACTGAGTTGTGGTGTAAAACTGCCCGAAACCGACCGGCACATCCAGTGACCACAACAACACCTGTCTAATGTGAGTGGTTGGTGCTTTAATAAAGCTAAGTCAAGATTGGTAGGGTTAAGTCAACTAAGGAAACACTTAACCAATTCAACATGTTAACTAAACTGATGGGTGAGGTTAAGTTAATTTAAAACACTTAACCGTTATAACATGTTAATTAGACAAGTGGTGAGGTTAAGTAAATTTAGAACACTTAACCGTTATAACATGTTAATTAGACAAGTGGTGAGGTTAAGTAAATTTAGAACACTTAACAGTTATAACATGTTAATTAGACAAGTGGTGAGGTTAAGTAAATTTATAACACTTAACCGTTATAACATGTTAATTACACAAGTGGGTGAGGTTAAGTAAATTTAGAACACTTAACCGTTATAACATGTTAATTAGACAAGTGGGAGAGGCTAAGTAAATTTAGAAACACTTAACCAATATAACTTGATTTATGGAAAGGTTAAGTTAAAGGGCAACACTTAACCAATATAACTTGATTTGTGGTAGGGTTAAGTTAATACAAGAAGGCAACACTTAACCAAAGTAATATGACACATAGGTGGGTTAAGTTAACTTAAATTGATTGATGACACTTAACCAATACAACAAGATGAATACGTAGGGTTAAGTTAACAAGAAACACTTAACCAATATTACTTGATGAACGAACGGGGTTAAGTAAATAGGAAACACTTAACCGATCCAACATGATAAGTAAGGAGGGTCAAGTTAATAAGAAATGCTTAACCAACATGACATGATGAATGAGTTGGTTAAGTTAACATGAACGGACATTAAATAAACATGCTTGAATCAGTGCGGGAGGGTTAAGTACATATTAGGTTGGTGGGTAATATTAGTAAATATAGGCCCACAAACTTAACCAGTAGGCAACACTAGTAACGGGGACCCATTTCTGCAATAACTCACATAGATGTATCACGGTACCCTGAACTAGGCAGGGTGGGGCACGATTACTGGGCTGATTATGAGCAGTCAAAATAGCGACAGGAGGTACGTCAGTGTAGGTTCTGACGGTTAACGGGCGTGTACGTACTCTGGAGTGGGAAAAAGCAGGCACTGCTGTAACGACCCGGATTTCGCCCGACCCCAATCGATCGCAAGATCGATTAAGACCGTTCAAAACCCGCGTACGTTAACTTTGGGCATACAACACATCAGAACAACAACACAGACTTTTATAACATTAATAATAAATGTTACATCAGAGTACAGAATATATCAGAGTACATCAATAAATAATACCGCGGAAGATACATTTAAAATAAATTAAATACATTACAGCGGAACTAATTTCAGCGGAAGGCCATCAATATTCTGGACTCAGCTTCAGACTTCAATCCAGGATCCTGCTTAACTATATCTGCAAAAAGCTACTCGACTGCCCGTGTGGAAAGAGGGCACCCGAGTTTGCAAAGTTAAACAAACTACAGGTCGGTCGTGGGACTGGTGTGAGAATTCTATACTTAACTTATCTAATAAGTAGGCTAATCACAGGACCACGCCGCTAACGCGGAACGGGTTTACTCCATTGGATTGCCAGTGCATAATTAAAGTAAATCGTTAAATAACGTAATGCTTTTTTTAGAAAATGAAACCATTATAAGACCCAGGTCCCATCACACAATGCAACGCACACCAGAGGATAGGGTTTTACCTTATAATGGTCAAAAGATGCTTGATACGTAAAAACGATATTATTATTAGTGTGTATATATATATTTAAAACATTCATATATAATATCAATCCTAGACGGCATAGGTACCATATACTATGTCGCCGTACTAGTTCTACAATCAAAACCGCAAGGGCGTATTGGAAGTTGGATTTCCATCATGAGTCGAGGCTAGAGGCAAGCTCCTCTCCGATTTGAGACACTCTAGCAAATGCCTCAGGATCCCCCGCAGTGAACCCTTGGATCTTCAGGGCCGGTCCCCGCCTATCGGCAGTGGATTAATTATGCCTGAACACACGCTTCCCAGTTCCTTTGAACCTATAATATGACCACTACCAGCCTATAAAAATCTGAGGCGCCTCAAAATCCATCATCCACATAAGTAAAATGTCAGGGCTGGTAGGTCACTGACACCACTCTAGCTAGAAAGAAACGTGTGCACTCCCTGCAGTCCTAATCCCGTTTTTGACTCATACCGGGGTGTGAGGCTCGCGAAGTCACGTTATACACAAAGCTATGCCTAAACAGGTTATGCTTTGATCATCAGCCACAAGGCCTGCTTTTCAACAAAGCCTTGATCATTTGCATCTTAGCATGCCACATCATCACTCCATATCACACTACCAATCCTTTGCCGAAATATATAAACGGGTGTTAAGCAAGAGAATAAATTCTCCGCCACCAAACGTCCATACATTCGACAGAAGATTAATTACATGATATATAATGGAGTACGATGTCAGACACACAATCCATTTATAAGCTTATGCTCTGGGTCTGAGCGAAAGCCAAACCCGCACAAATCAACACTACGTCCGGGCAACTCCTACTATTACCTTATCATGGTAGCGAGCCATTCTAAGGCAACAGTCATCATCGTCCATTCGATGTGGAGGTTTGACGGTCTTCAATCGCCGTCTTCCAATCTTGAATTTTTAAACGTCGTATTTGGAATGAGATAAACTCGGACTTTCCAAATAATCCTCGTATATATATATATATTAAAAATCCTTCTTACACATTAATAATTACTTTTATTAACGATTCATTCCTATTTTAATTATTTAAAATAATAAAAAATTTATATAACGACGCCTTAAGTCCATGGGCGACTGTGGCGCTGCATTCAACCAATTTTGATTTTTACATTTCTCAGAATCTAGACCGTTGGGTCTTAACGTGGTATATATCGTTGGAAAGATTTTTCCAAGACGGTCCTAACGGTTTCAGTTTCAAGAAAATCCGACGGTCGGATCTTCTTGTATGGTCATTTAAAAGTACGATTTCAAAACGCGAACTACCTCGCCCTATTCGTTTAATTTTAATATATATATATATAATCATTAAATCGTAATAACGTCGTTTGATTAAAACAACGCTCTACACAATTACCGATACTTACTAAATTTTAATTCATTTGAAAATGAAGATAATATTACCGCATCCTAAATTCATCTTTTCCTTACATTGGAAATGTAAATTCCATCCTTTTTATTTACATAAAAATGTAAGTTTAATTCCTATGCAAATTCCTATATTCCTTTTTTATGTACATGTAAAACAAATGTAAATTTTGATACATTCAAAATCCTACTTTTAAATTACGTATAAAAACGTAGATTTCAACTTCAGTGTACATTCTCATTTTAGTTACATTATAAAAATGTAACTTATATCTGCAGTGAATCCTATTTTAAATTTACATATCAAAATGTAAGTTTTATTTACAATGCAAACTCTACTTCTAATTCACATTGTAAAAATATGATTTTTAATTACAATGCAAACACTACTTCTAATTCACATTGTAAAAATATCATTTTTAATTACAATGCAAGCACTACATCTAATTCACATTGTAAGAATATCATTTTTAATTACAATGCAAGCACTACATCTAATTCACATTGTAAAAATATCATTTTTAATTACAATGCAAACACTACATCTAATTCACATTGTAAAAATATCATTTTTAATTACAATGCAAGCACTACATCTAATTCACATTGTAAAAATATCATTTTTAATTACAATGCAAACACTACATCTAATTCACATTGTAAAAATATCATTTTTAATTACAATGCAAACACTACATCTAATTCACATTGTAAAAATATCATGTAAAAACATCATTTTTAATTACAATGCAAACACTATATCTAATTCACATTGTAAAAATATCATTTTTAATTACAATGCAAGCACTACATCTAATTCACATTGTAAAAATATCATTTTTAATTACAATGCAACCACTACATCTAATTCACATTGTAAAAATATCATTTTTAATTACAATGCTTCACATTGTAAAAATATCATTTTTAATTACAATGCAAGCACTACATCTAATTCACATTGTAAAAATATCATTTTTAATTACAATGCAAGCACTACATCTAATTCACATTGTAAAAATATCATTTTTAATTACAATGCAAGTACTACATCTAATTCACATTGTAAAAATTATCATTTTTAATTACAATGCAAGCACTACATCTAATTCACACTGTAAAAATATCATTTTTAATTACAATGCAAGCACTACATCTAATTCACATTGTAAAAATATCATTTTTAATTACAATGCAAGCACTACATCTAATTCACATTGTAAAAATATCATTTTTAATTACAATGCAAGCACTACATCTAATTCACATTGTAAAAATATCATTTTTAATTACAATGTAAGCACTACATCTAATTCACATTGTAAAAATATCATTTTTAATTACAATGCAAACACTACATCTAATTCACATTGTAAAAATATCATTTTTAATTACAATGCAAACACTACATCTAATTCACATTGTAAAAATATCATTTTTTAATTACAATGCAAACACTACATCTAATTCACATTGTAAAAATATCATTTTTAATTACAATGCAAACACTACATCTAATTCACATTGTAAAAATATCATTTTTAATTACAATGCAAACACTACTTCTAATTCACATTGTAAAAATATCATTTTTAATTACAATGCAAACACTACATCTAATTCACATATAAAATATCATTTTTAATTACAATGCAAACACTGCATCTAATTCACATATAAAATAAATAAATTTTATTCCTAATGTTCATTCCCATTCTATGTTACGTATATATATAAGAAAAATGTAAATTCTATCATACAATGAAATTGCATCCTTTAATTACATTGGAACATGTAGTTTTTGTCATACGATATACTTTCCTATGGACATTACATATAAAAAATGTAATATTTAACACACAATGTAAATTCATGTTTTAATTACATATAAAAATGTAAATTTTATCCTACGGTGTAATTCCCTATATAATGTACATATAAAAATGTAGATTTTAACACACGATGAAATTTCCATGTTAATTACAAAGGAAAATGTAATTTTTAACATACGACATTAATTCCCTTTATAATTACATATAAAAATGTAAATTTTGACATACGATGGAATTCACTTGTTAATTACAAAGAAAAATGTAATTTTTTAATATACGACATAAATTCACTTCATAATTACATATAAAAATGTAAATTTTAACATATAGTGGCATTCACATGTTAATTACATAGAAAAATGTAATTTTTACAATACGGTGTATATTCCGATATAATTTACATATAAAAATGTAAATTTAATCATACGATGAAATTCCCCTTTTAATTACAAAGAAAAATGTGATTTTTAACATACAACATTAATTCACTTTATAATTTACATATAAAAATGTAAATTTTGACATACGATGGAATTCACTTGTTAATTTACATATAAAAATGTAAATTTTGACATACGATGGAATTCACTTGTTAATTACAAAGAAAAATGTAATTTTTAACATACAGCGTTAATTCACTTTATAATTTACATATAAAAAATATAAATTTTGACATACGATGGAATTCACTTGTTAATTTACATATAAAAATGTAAATTTTGACATAGATGGAATTCACTTGTTAATTACAAAGAAAAATGTAATTTTTAACATACAGCGTTAATTCACTTTATAATTTACATATAAAAATGTAATTTTTTACATACGATGGAATTCACATGTTAATTACAAAGAAAAATGTAATTTTTAACATACAACGTTAATTCACTTTATAATTTACATTATAAGTCCTACTTTTATATTCAAAGTAAATCCTACTAAATAATTTAATGAAAAATCTATTCTTTAATGATTCATTGAAAAATTCATTCTTTAATAATACATTGCAAAAATTCATTCTTTTCATAGACAATGAAAAATCATATCTTTTATTATTTACAATGAAACATATCTTTTAATTTTTAATATATAAATTTCATCTTTCATTTACAATGTAAAATTTATTCTTAAATTACAATGTAAATTTTATTCTTAAATTACAATGTAAATTTTATTCTTAAATTACAATGTAATAATTCATCATTTATTATTTACATGAAAATTTTCATCTTTTAATATTTTCATAAAAATTTACATCTTTAATATTTCAATTAAAAATTCAGCCTTTAATAATTTCAATCAAAAATTCAATATATAAAAGTTAGTCTTTCTATTTACAATGTAAAGATTAAGCCTTTACCATTTACCACATCGTATTTCATGTCACATCCAAACAACAACAACATTCAAATAAACCAACATGACTAAATCTAACAATTCACATCAAGGTAATATACAGGGTGATGTTTATATTGGCATATGACAAATCAACGAGGCATGATTCAATAAAATTAACAAATAATTAATTCTAATTAATCAATAAATTCGGATCTAATATTTAGATTTGCAGATCTAACATCATACGGTATAAACAATTCAGATCCATATTTAAAATATCACGACATAGCAGATCTATCAATAAATATTTTTAATAACTAAGACTTAATAATTAAATAAATTAAATTAAATTAAAAATAAATTCTCACTTAGCTCGGATTTGAAAGGAAGGTTCGGATTCAATCAGATCTCGTGTTCAAAGTCACGGCAGTTACGGATCTGAAAGATTTCAATTCGAAGTTCATACAAATAAATCAGAACTGACTTTTAACAACTGTCGCTGTAACGCTTAAAAGCGTCGCAAAATCTAAAATATTCCTACCTTAAATTTCAGAAATGTTCAAAACTTTGAATCCAGATTTCGGGAGTTATAGTCGATGGTTTTGCGAACGGTTTGCGGGAGGTTGGAGAGCTATGAGAGGTGCATCCGCGCCGGGAACCAAGGGGGGGTGCGGCGGCATGTACAGGGGGCGGCGGCATAAAGGCTGCTGGTTTGGGGAGGTGGTTCGAGAGCTACGGGCAACGGTTTGATGTGAAACTTATCTAGAATCGAAGAGATTAAGGAGAGCTACAAAAAGTTTAACTACGGCTGAGTCTAAAAGTGAGTGGATTAGGAGATAGGGAGGAGAGAAGGTGGCAAGGTCTAGGCGGCTATGGGTTCGGCTGAAACGCGATGGGGAAGATGAGTGAATAGTGTTTTTATAATAAAATAATAGTATTAAATAATTAATTAGCCCAATAAAGGTCCGTTTGGCCACTAACTCGGAATTTGGCCTGCTTACAGTTGTTCCTAAGGTTTTGACACCTTCTGAGCGCAATGGGATAGGTCTCGGGATCCAATTCTGAAATTTGTATATATTTTATTTAAAATTCCATTAAAAATTATTTAATTAAATATTGACCGTTCATTAAAATATGTCATGGCCACATATGACCTCAGAAAATTCTAAAAAAAATATTTTTAGCTTTTTTATGACGATACGAATCCAACAAAATTATTTTCGTCGAATTTTGAGACTGTTTGAAAAATGGCTATTTTTAAGGCGTTTAAATTTAACTGAAATAGTCAAAACACATTTTCTCTCGCCACGCTCACATATTAATTCGAAAAAATTCTGAAAATTGAAATCTAGCAAAAATTTGACATTCCGGTTCCAACAAAAGTAGTTTCGTCGAAAACAGAGGTCGTTTGAAAAATGACTATTTTTAAGGCCAATATATTTAATATTAAAAATACATTTTTAAACAAATAAATTCCGAAACTCAAAATATATAAGTGTTTACCGTTTTTCAATGCAGAAACATCATTCCGAACTCAATGGAAGTGGTTTCGAGTCGAAATTCCTACATATGTGAAAAGTAGCCTTTCGGGCCATATATATTATATAAATTCTACAGCGACCTTTCTAAAAATTGAATTGGCCATAACTTTTGATTTCCGCTATGAAATTTCAATTTTTGAGATTCATTAGAAAGATGTTTTTAAATAGATTCTAATATTTTTGGTTTCACTAAAATCCGTTAAATTTTGCATCCTGTACGGTCAGTCAAAGTTCAAGTTTGACTTTTCAAACTACTGCGTTATTTCTAATTCCATTTATATTTAAATTAAATATATTCATTCTAACTTCGATTAAAATAATTTCTAGCCATTATTATTAATAATAAATTATATTATAACCTCAAAATTCATTAAAATTTTCTGAAATAATTTTTTTAAATTGGTTCGGAATTTGAGGGTTGTTACAACTGGGTACCAGTAGTTATACACTGTGCATCTTGAATCGTGTCGGGTCGCTATCATAAGGATTGATACACCTTATGGTGGGGCCAGCACAGGGTATCCACATGCAAGAGAGGGTCGATTGACACAGACACATGGAACATGAATACAAGTAGGGAGCCGATCGATAGGGTAGTAAGGGTACATCTAACATGTTCATGGCAATTAAGCTGATTGAGGTGGAATCCTCACGATAGATGTACGCCTAAAGGCTACCACAGTTACGGGGATTAGGATCACGTTATCATTTTATACAGATTACTAGTTAGGACACTAGTTAGGTGGTGTAGAGATAGATATAGAAATCAGATTAACAGAGTAGTAGCGAAGCAAAGAAAAAGTAGAAACGCATTCAGTGCACCTTGCACTTATCTTGTCTTTAGTTACCTTATTTTTATGGTATTGTCCTATTTTCAGTTTATTCATATCATGATACTTTATCTTGTTTGCATGCTGAAAAATCACTGGACTTACCAGACTTATGTCAGACCTAGTTTGTTTTTCGCCTCTTTTCTTCCGCCCCCCCCCCCCCCAAGGTAGTCAGGGAGGGAATAGCTCAGCCTAGCTTGGACCTCTTCTCTTTCCAAGCTTGAAGATTAGTTGGTGTATTGCTTTAGACTCTCTCTCTCCCACTGCTCTGGTTGGTTCATAATTTATTGGGGAATATCATTGTTTTTGTGCTTCTTTTATTCTTGGAAGTTTTCAAATCAAGACAGAAGTTCTATGTATTACGTTTAAGTATGATTGAGGAAATTGTTGTAAAATCTTGATTGAATTAAGTTGTTTATAAAATGTCTTTATTTTTCCGTTACTTTATTTGTCTGTCTTGTAATTTATCTGCATCTTTTACCTATAATGTTCCACCAAAGTTAAGGCATTCCCTTTGTGAGTGACCTTAACGGAGGTGGGGTGTTTCACTTGGTATCAGAGCTGAAGGTTACCGGATCAGATAAAAGATTTGAAAAATTATTTTCAAAACAGTTTTAAAAGAAGCATTTTCAAAAGAAAAGTTTTGTTTTAAAGGCGTATTCCCCAAAGCCATATGCACTATCTTTTGATCCTCTGTTTGAATCCTTGTTTCCTTCTTTCCTGAGTCTCCAGGACTCCTGGCTTTCTGGGAGGTAATTTCATCGCGGCATGGTTCCGTAGGCTTGACGAGACTACAACACTTGTAAAAGGACAAACAAGTGCCCAACTTCCATCTATAGCCGTATTAATTTCACCTACGGCTAATTTTCTTTCGAGCTTTATAGGATTCTCCGTGCGATGGAGGCAGTTTCGAGAGACCTGTCAACAAGTTGCACAAGGATGGCAAAGATGAGAATGAGGGAGTTAGGCTAAGGAGCACAACACAAGGATGAAGAACTCATGGATATGGACTTGGTTCACAAAGGAGGGGAGGAAAGAATAGTAAAACCTAAAACAAGAGGAAGTATCTTTATTTTGGTATAACGGGTCACATAATTAAGGGAAAGGGCAAGAACAAAAGACAGGATTTTCCAGAAGGCAAGTGCATGCTCTCACCACCAGCATACCTGAGAGAGAGGTAGTAAGGTTTCTGTTGAAAAGTTTAGTTTTTCTTCTTGATCATCCTGCTAGTACTCTTTTTGATTTTTGCGCTTCGCATTCGTTTATATCTGCTTCCATAGTTGAGTCTCTGCACCCTAGAGCTTGTATAGTGGAGGATCCCATTATTGTCTCAATTCCAATTTGTGGTTCGGTTCATTTATCTTTGGTTTGTAAGGATTTGAGATAAATATGTTTATTGTTTCATGGGCTATGGGTTGATTTTAGGCATGGATTAGTTAGCTAGTAATTGTGAAAGGAGGGTAGTTAGACTTTCAACTTGCGTCGGGAATACCTTCGAAATTTCGTGCGATCCTAAGGGATCAGTTTGTCTTAGCTACCTAGAATCAGTTTATGTATTTATCGACAATTTTCGATTGGTTAGAGTAGTCCATGAGTACGCAGATGTTTTTTTTTATTAAGGTTAGGAGTTTTCCCCCTAAAAACTCGAGATAGACTTCCGCATATATCTAGTTGACAATGCAAAGCCAGTTATGCGATTAACGACAGTTTTGGAGAAGGATTGGCGAGGATAGTCAGAGTCGGTTAAGTGCTCAATTGTTTGGTTGTTTTACTAGTATCATCTCACATAAATCGTCCAAATTCGGAGGAGGTATTCCTTGGGTGCTTGTCTGATATTGGTTTAGGCCTTTGGGGCTTGTACTTGAGGGATACCATGTTCGACTAGGATGGTTTGCATGAGAGATATCGACCCTCAGATTTGTGACATGAGGGATAAGCTAAGTAGAAGAGAGACCTTTAATCATCTTAGTATCTACTCTTGGAATCATGGTTAACTTCTTTTTATCTTGGAAAGATAGTTCGACAACATTGGATACCCTCTAGCATAGTAAATGATTGAGGTCCTATCTTTACTAGTGGGTTTTGAAAATGGAGGTCAAGAAGCTTCACAATCGTGAAGTTAAATTAGTTAAGGTACAGTGGAGTGAAGCTCAAAGAAGATGCGACTTAGAAGACTAGATACTTGCATCATACCCTTTTTGAGGGTATATCCTTGATTCCTCCTTTTTCTGTAATATTTATTTGTATGCTAGTCTTTATCTTTTAAGTATATCCTCTCGGTCCTATCCTCGATCCTTAGGTAGAAGCCAATGGATGAAAACATGTGTTTGAGACATGTTGTGATTGATGGTTGCAAGTGGTTGCAAGTGTTTACTAGTGGTTGCTCGTGGATGCATATACACACATTAGGCACTAGAACGGCTCAGTCACTTTCATATTGCATATGCATATGAATGTATTTGTATATGGATTGAAACTTGATGTGTTATCATGTGGATGCTGCATACGGATGAGTGAATATGCACACATATAGTATTTACATGATTAGGGATATTTGCATACATATTGGACACATGACACTCTCATGATTCGCATTAAGGAGGTCAACTGGATCAATAGACCGCCTGATTTTGCACTAGATAAGAGACATATACGCACACTCTGCATATGTTCAAATGGCATTATAAGTCTTTTAAGGAAAATGGATGCTTGTGGATGATGGATGAGTAGATGGATGATTGGATGTTAGGACGCATTCTTCTTAACTTGAAGATTTCGGGGACGAAATCCTTTAAGGAGGGGAGAATGTAACACCTCGAATTTTCTGAGAATACTAAAATTAACAAATTCAAGAACACTTAATTTTTAGAAGAATAATTAAGTGAAATGGGTTGAGCTATTACGTTCTTCTCAAAATTTTGGTCAAGATAGACATTTGGCTTGCATAAAACGGGTACCTTATGAAGAAGTTATTAAGCCTTGAAGTTTCATGCATATGAGAAATATATATATATATATATAAATTAAATAAATAAATATGCAAAAAAGTTCAAAACAGCGAATCGGGAGGGGGAATAACCGAACCCGCCCATTTTTGAGGTCGACCCGAGCCCTATTTGGTCGACTAGGGGTTGTTTCAGGGTGTCTGGCTGTCAACCCGTGGGCCGATTCGCTCTAAGGAAGATGTGGCACCTGATTGGTTCTGATGGTTCAGGGTTAATCTAATGGTTCTAAAACACTCTCTACAACTATATAAGGACCCTAAACCTAAAACCTAATTCTATTATTCACTCTCATCTAAACCTAGCCGCCACTAAAACCTAAATAAAATTAAAAAAAAAAGTTCTTCATCAACCTAGAGGATTAATCAGTATCTAGTTAGAGTTCTTCAACAACTACAAGAAATTCGATTATCTTTTCTAATCCAAACGTTGTAAGTGTAGTTATCTTTCAGATGTGAATAAATTAAAGACATGGTTTGTAATGAATTATAAAATAGAATTGTATCAAGTTGTATGTGATGCTGATTTATGTTTATTCATGTCTATTCTATCATATATGCCTATGAACTATTGTGGTCTATCGAACCTATCATGTTATGTGGAAATTGGTGAATAAATCAATGATGTTGTATAGGAATTTGGGAATGAAATTATCATATGTAAGTTTGGTGATATTATGATACATACAAGTTTTAGACTAAGTCATGTCGTTTACGCCTAATTGTTTAGATCCATTATGCATACTTGTTTAGATCTACAGCTTTATATGTTAGATCCATATGCCTTTATGTTAGATCTACAACCTTGTATGATATATCTGCAACTTTGCATGCAAGTTTTAGGCTAAGTCATGTCGTTTACGCCTAATTGTTTAGATCCATTATGCATACATGTTTAGATCTACAACTTTATATGTTAGATCCATATGCCTTTATGTTAGATCTACAACCTTGTATGATTAGATCTGCAACTTTGTATGTTAGATCCATATGCCTTTATGTTAGATCTATGTTAACTTGATTCAACCCCTATGCAAGTTCACCACTATATGCCAAGTTTAATTTGTATAGTTTTATGTAAATTCATATGCTTGTGGTTCCTATTGCATAGATCTAATTTGCAAGTTCACCACTACATGCCAAGTTTAATTTGTATAGTTTGTGTAAACTCATATGCTTGTGGTTCATGTCGCATAGATCAAATTTGCAAGTCTATAGTTAAAAGTATATTGTTCTATGCCAAATTCATGTGACATATGTGTAGTTAGATCCATACTTTTTGTATAAAGTTGGAATGTTGCAAAGTTCTTCTTTTCCTTTTTTTTGTTTTATAAGTTAGGCTAAAATATCGGGCCTAACATCCTGTGTAATTTTGCGAACGTACAACGGGGGTAACGTTGGGGAAAACATGAAATTGGCATGTTTGGCATAATCATAATAAATGGCATAAAAATGGTATAAGTTTTATACTAAAAATTATGAACTTGATTTAGAGGGAAAGTGGGCCATGACAATCAATTGCTGACAAATTTACTTATAAGCATAAAAGGATAAATATGTAAATTTAGAAAAGACGAATATGCCAAGCTCGAGGTTAGACTGAGTTGTGGTGTAAAACTGCCCGGAATCGACCGGCACATCCAGTGACCACAACAATACCTGTCTAATGTGGGTGGTTAGTGCATTGAGCCCAAAAAGGACCCGAGGTTAGACTGAGTTGTGGTGTAAAACTGCCCGGAACTGACCGGTACATTCAGTGACCACAACAATACCTGTCTAATGTGAGTGGTTGGTGCTTTAATAAAGCTAAGTCAAGATTGGTAGGGTTAAGTCAACTAAGGAAACACTTAACCAATTCAACATGTTAACTAAACTGATGGGTGAGGTTAAGTAAATTTAGAACACTTAACCATTATAACATGTTAATTAGACAAGTGGTGAGGTTAAGTAAATTTAGAACACTTAACCGTTATAACATATTAATTAGACAAGTGGTGAGGTTAGTAAATTTAGAACACTTAACCGTTATAACATGTTAATTAGACAAGTGGGTGAGATTAAGTAAATTTAGAACACTTAACCGTTATAACATGTTACTTAGACAAGTGGGAGAGGTTAAGTAAATTTAGAAACACTTAACCAATATAACTTGATTTATGGAAAGGTTAAGTTATAGGGCAACACTTACCCAATATAACTTGATTTGTGGTAGGGTTAAGTTAACACAAGAATGCAACACTTAACCAAAGTAATATGACACGTAGGTGGGTTAAGTTAACTTAAATTGATTGATGACACTTAACCAATACAACAAGATGAATACGTAGGGTTAAGTTAACAAGAAACACTTGACCAATATAATTAGATGAACGAACGGGGATAAGTTAATAGGAAACACTTAACTAATCCAACATGATAAGTAAGGAGGGTCAAGTTAATAAGAAACGCTTAACTAACATGACATGATGAATGAGTGGGTTAAGTTAACATGAACGGACAAAACTTAACTATTAAATAAACATGCTTGAATCAGTGCGGGAGGGTTGAGTACATATTAGGTTGGTGGGTAATATTAGTAAATATAGGCCCACAAACTTAACCAGTAGGAAACCCTAGTAACAGGGACTCATTTCAGCAGTAACCCACATAGATGTATCACGGTACCCTGAACTAAGCAGGGTGGGGCACGATTATTGGGCTGATTATATGCGGTCAAAATAGCGGCAGGGGGTATGTCAGTGTAGGTTCCGACGGTTTACGGGCGTGCACGTACTCCAGAGTGGGAAAAAGTAGGCACTGGGTACCAGCAGTTATACACTATGCATCTTGAATCATGTCGGGTCGCTATCATAAGGATTGATACACCTTATGGTGGGGCCAGCACAGGGTATCTACATGCAAGAGAGGGCCGATTAACACAGACACATGGAACATGAATACAAGTAGGGAGCCGATCGATAGGGTAGTAAGGGTACATTTAACATTTTCATGGCAATTAGGTTGATTGAGGTAGGATCCTCACGATAGATGTACGCCTGAAGGCTACCACAATTACGGGGATTGGGATCACGTTATCATTTTATACAGATTACTAGTTGGGACACTAGTTAGGTGGTGCAGAGACAGATATAGAAATCAAATTAACAGTGTAGCGAAGCAGAGAAAAAGTAGAAGCGCATTCAGTGCACCTTGCACTTATCTTGTCTTTAGTTACCTTGTATTTATGGTATTGTCCTATTTTCAGTTTATTCATACCATGGTACTTTATCTTGTTTGCATGCTGAAAGATCACTGGACTTACCAAACTTATGTCTGACCTAGTTTGTTTTTCGCCTCTTTTCTTCCGTCCCCCCCCCCCCAGGTAGTCAGGGAGGGAATAGCTCAACCTAGCTTGGACCTCTTCTCTTTCCAAGATTGAAGATTAGTTGGTGTATTGCTTCGGACTCTCTCTCTCCCACTGATATGGTTGGTTCATGCTTTATTGGGGAATATCATTGTTTTTATGCTTCTTTTATTCTTGGAAGTTTTTAAATCAAGACAGAAGTTCTATGTATTACATTTAAGTATGATTGAGGAAATTGTTGTAAAAGCTTGACTGAATTAAGTTGTTTATAAAATGTCTTTATTTTTTCGATGCTTTATTTGTTTGTCTTGTAATTTATCTGCATCTTTTACCTATAATGCTCCACCGAAGTTAAGGCATTCCATTTATGAGTGACCTTAACGGAGGTGGGGTGTTTCAATGGTTAATCGTTTTCTCTTTACATATTGAACAATGAGCCGAAATATGAGGAGTACGGGTTCAGGGGCCAATAATGAGAATGTCCCTGGTATGAGGACGATGTTTGCGCCTTCATGCGAGAGATGCTTAGGGATGCTCGGGGGCAGTTCCTAATGCTACTAATAGTGGTGGTGCAGTAGTGCAGGCGTCTAGAGCCGATTTTGTCAAGCTCGGCAAGGATTATACTAATCTTGGTGGAAAGTCGTTCCATGGAACGAATCAGCTACGGATATTCAAGAATGACTTGATAGTTGTGAGCGCATCTTTGAGGATTTGGGAATCGATGATGCAATGAAAAGAATGTTAGCATCGCGTCAATTTCATGGATGGGCTATGAATTGGTGGAATGTTATTAAAGCAGCTACTCCTGAGGATCAAGTTACTTGGAATCAGTTTAAGACTCGCTTCAGTGACAAGTTTATCCCAGCTGCTCAAAAAACAGATTTTTTTAGGAAATTCTTGGAGCTTAAGCAAAATGGTAGGGCAGTCTCGGAATATATTGCTGAGTTTGATACTCTATCGAAGTATGGAACATCTCTTATCAATACTGCTAAGAAGAAGAACGAGAAGTTCATAACCGGCATAGATGAGTACTTGGGGGAAAGACTTATAAACCACATCAATGAGACATTCGAATCTATTGTTGGGAAAGCATTGAGATCAGAGAGCCTTTACCCTAAGTCGAAGGTCAATGTTGCTATTATAGCTGCGGGGAAGCCAAAGCCACAAGCAAGCGGTGGAGACAAGAATAATTCCCAGAATAAGAGGAAACAAAACCAAACCAAGGATGGTCAGAAAAAGAATAATAATAAAGATATCGAGTGCTTTAGTTGTGGCATCAAGGGCCACTATGCCAAAGATTGTCGAGCAAAGCCAGCAGACAGGAAGTGCTTCAATTGCGGCCAAGTGGGACATTACAAGGATAAATGTCCACAACCTCCTAAAGAGAAGCAGATTGTGAAAGCATATGCTATCAACGCTGTCCCTTCCTCGTCGAATGCCCCAACTGCGGCGGAGAAAGGAAAGGGTGTCGTCATTCAAGGTATGCTTTCCGGTTATGATGTTCCTGTTCGAGTACTATTTAACACCTGGGCTTCCCAATCCTTCGTATCTAGTGACTTGGTAGATGGTTGGAACTGGAACCCGAGACTGTCGATAGACCTTTAGTTGTGACGAACCCGATCGGTGGTTCGACTAGCCTTAGTATGATTTGTCGTAATTTGGTCTTATCGAATCATGGATGCATATTTGTTTGTGATTAATTTGTTTTGGGCTTTACTGGGTTTGGCATTATTTATGGAGTTGATTGGGTCCAAAGGTATGGGGTGGTGCTAGACTGTGAGGGGTCTTCGGTGATCATTAGAGTGGATGATGGGCGGAGGGTCGTGTTGGGTAGCCTACATAGTGATAGGGTGATGGATAGTTTTTTAAATTCTTTAGACATCCTGCATGATGAGTTGTCAGATATGCCTATTGCTGGCGATATCCGAACATCTTTGGGGAAGTGACCGGACTTCCACCACACCGAGAGATCGAGTTCCGTATCGATTTAGTGAAAGATGCCAGGCCTATAGTGATGCCTCTTCGTCGTGTGGCGCCAAGGGAGCAACGAGAGCTCGGGGTGCAAGTAACCGATCTTTTGAAGAAGGGATTTATCCAAAGAAGTGTTTCCGACTGGGGAACACCAGTTTATTTGCTACCAAGGTCGATGGTTCCCTTTGATTGTGTGTGGACTACCACAAGTTGAATAAGGTGACGAGGAAGAATAAGTATCATCTTCCATGAATAGAAGATTTTTTTGATCAGTTGAATGGAGCGAGAGTGTTCTCCCAATTAGATCTCGCGATAGTTTTTTGTCAGCTCCGAGTAGCAACTGAGAGTATACCTAAAACGTCATTTCGTACGCCGTCTAGATTCTATGAGTGGTTGATTATGCCATTCGGGTAGATCAATGCACCAGCATATTTTGTGGATCTTATGAATAGGGTATTCATGGATCAATTGAATAAGCTTGTTCTTGTGTTCGTGGACGATATTTTAGTTTATTCGAGGATAGAGAAACAACATAAGGAACATTTGAGGACAGTATGGAGGTGTTGAGGAAACACCAATTGAAAGCGAAGTTTTCTAAGTGTCACTTCTGGAGGAGGGAAGTGAGATATTTGGGCCATGTTGTTTTAGAGAATCGTATTGCCGTGGATTCTACGAAGATGGCTATGGTGCAAGATTGGTCTCCGCAGAAGAATGCAACGGACGTGAGAAATTTCTTGGGGTTAGCTGGATATTATCGTAAATCTATCCAAGACTTCTCCAAGATAGTGGCACCGTTAACTCAGTTGACCAAGAAGAATCAAGCTTTTTCTTGGGACGGAAGGTGTGAGAATGCATTTAAGAGCCTAAAGAAGAAGTTAACGTGCGCACCAGTGTTAGATATTCCTATGGGGAATGAAGAGATGACAGAATACACGGATGCTTGTGGTACCGGACTAGGTGATGTACCGATGCAAGGAGGTAGGGTTGTAGCTTACGCTAGTCGGCAAATGAAACCGCATGAGAAAAGATATCCTACCCATGATTTGGAATTGGTAGCGGTTGTGTTCGCATTAAAGATGTGGATACATTATCTCTTGGGAGAAAGATTTGAGTTGTTTACCGATCATAAGTCGTTAAAGTATCTTTTTCTTAAAAGGATTTAAATCTTCGTTATCAGAGATGGTTAGAGTTCTTGGCTTCATTTGATTTCAATATCGCATACACACCCGAAAAGACAATGTGGTGGTTGATGCATTGAGTAGGAGACATGCCACTTTAGGGGGCTATGTTTCTTAAATGGAAGCAACTGCAGTATATCGCGGGATATGATTTCAGACCTAAGTGCGAATTGTATCCAGAAATGTTAGCAAGTTTGATGATTAGACCGACTTGATTGGGTGGATCGGCTCCATTCATAGGGACGATGCTAACCTACTAGAAATCATATCCAAGGTGGAGATGGGCACCGAAGGTGAGGAGATGAACAAGTATGGACTTGAATGAGAAGGATGACTCCGAAAGAATGGGAGACTAGTTGTACCAAATGTTAATGGATTGAGAGATGAAGTGATTAGAGAGTGTCATCACTCAAAACTGACTATACATCCCAGTGGTAACAAGATGTATCGAGGCATGAAGCAGACATACTACTGGGAAGGGATGAAGAGAGACGTTGGGAAGTTTATATCCAAGTGCATGAATTGCCAGCTAGTTAAAGCCAAGCAAAAGAAGCCTGGTGGTTTGTTACAACCGTTAGAAATTCCTAAATGGAAATGGGAACAAGTCTCAATGTATTTAATTTATGGTTTACCAAGGACTATATCGGGTCATGATAGTATTTGGGTGATTGTGGATCGATTGACCAAGAGTGTAATGTTTATACTAGTCAATTCGAATAGAACGGCAGCTAAGTTAGCATAACTGTATATGAAATGGATAGTGAGATTTCATGGAGTACCTAAAAGTATTGTGAGTGACCGAGATCCATTATTTACTAGTGGGTTTTGGAAGAGCTTACAAGAGGGTTTAGGGTCAGAATTACATCTCAGTACCGCGTACCATCCTCAAATCGACGGTCAGGCGGAGAGGGTGAATTGTGTATTAGAGGATCTCTTGAGAGCTTGTATATTGATTTTGGAGGGTCATGGGATGTCCATTTACATTTGGTTAAATTCGCATATATATCAGCCCAGTATTCGTATGGCTCCATTTAAAGCTTTATACGAAAGACCATGCAATTCACCATCTTGTTAGTTGGAAACCGGTGAGAAATTTGTGCTTGGGCCAGATATAATAAAAGAAACTTTTGATAAGATTAAGGTTATTCAACAATGAAAGAAGGCTGCCCAAGATGGACAGAAGATTTATTCTGACAAAAGCCAAAGAGATTTGAAATTCTTCGTTGGCGACTTGGTATTCATTAAGATTTCTCAGTTGAAGAATGTAATTCGATTTTGTAAGAGAGGTAAATTGGTACCCAGGTTTGTTGGTCCATTTCCAGTTCTCGAGCAAGTTAGGAATTTAGCATATAAAGTTCGATCGCCTGACAAGATGGCAGGAGTTCACGACGTATTTCATGTTTCCTAGTTAAGAAATTTCGTGCACGATTCTAATATGACTATTTCACTAGATCAGTTGGATGATATCGAGGTAGAATCCGAGGCAGTTGGAAGCTGCAGGATGATTGGTATTATCGGACACGATACAAAATAACTTCGAAGGAAGACGGTGGAACTAGTCAATGTCCAGTGGGGAGATAATGAGAATGATTGTACTTGGGAAACATATGAGAGCATAAGGAAGTTATATCTAGAACTCTTTGCCTGGTATGATTTTAAATCGCGATATATGTGATGACCCCAAACTTCCATGGTATGAAAGTAAGGAATAATCATCTGGAATACAACATAAATAGAATAATACATATCACAGATACAAAATAGCATAGGAAATTCATAGAGTAACAACATCATAGCAGCGGAAATATAATGTCGTAAATCACAGAAAATCCACAGTCATAGAATTCTACATTATTACATCAAATTCGAAGAAAAGAAATAAGTTCCAACTCCAACTTAAACAACGTGGAATAAACCCAGTTTAATGTCTGAAATAAAAAGAAAGAGAAAAATGCAAAAGCAGCAAATGATATGTCTTCCAACTCCTAGTCATCACCTCTCCATAAGCAAACCCAAGAGAAATAATAAGCAGCTCCAAAGGAAAGGCTCCAAGCGAAAAATAAACCTGTTTACTTGGCTGCCCGTGTAGAAAGGAGGGCACCCGAGTTTGCAAAAAGGTGGAAACAAACAACGGGTCAGTCGTGGGACTGGTGTGAGAATTCTTATCTAATTAATTACTATTAATAGGGCAAATCCAAAGACCACGCCGCTAATGCGGAACGGGTTTACTCTAATGGATTGCCGTGCATAAAAGTGTCAGAATAAATGATAAGTAAATCGTACAACAACGCTATGCTTTTTAGAAAAATGGAATCACCATAAGACCCAGGTCCCATCACACAATGCAACACACACTAGAGGATAGGGTTTTACCTTATAATGATTAAACATGATAAATACGACAAATACGAGTTTAATATTATTAAAAACATTTCAAAGTAAATGTAGAAATCCTAGGAAGAATAGTATCCCATACTACTATGCCTCCATACTAGTAATACAATCAAATTCGTAGGGTCGTATTTGGATTTTGGTTTCCATCATGAGTCAAGGCTAGGGAGGAGCTCCTACAGATTCGAAACACTCTAGCTAATGTTTCAGAATCCCCCGCAGTGAACCCTTGGAAAGCTGCAGGGCCGGTCCGCCATACGAGTTGCGGATTAGTTATTCCTGAACACACGTTTCCCAGTCCTATAGGACCTATCATCCGAGGCGCCTCATTCCATCATCCACATAAGTAAAATGTTGGGCCGTGTTAAAACCCAATCACCACTTCTAGCTAGAAAGAAACGTGCTGCTCTCCCTGCGTTCCCTTCTCCCATTTTAGACTCCGCCGGTGTGTGAGGCTCGCGAAGTCACGTTGTACACAAAGCTATGCCTAAACAGGCTATGCTTTGATCGTCGCACAAGGCCTGCTTTTCAACAAAACCTTGATCATATGCACCTTAGCATGCCACATCATCACCACATACCGTACTACCAACCCTTTGCCGAAATATATGAATGGGTGTTAAGCAAGAGAATAAATTCCCGGCCACCAAACATTCATACCTTCGACAAAAGATCAATAACGTGATATTTGATAGAGTATGATGTCAGACACACAATCCATTTAATAGCTTATGCTCTGGGTCTGAGCGAAAGCCAAACCCGTGAAATCAACACGTACGTTTGGGCAATGACCATGACCTTTGAATTGGGAGCAAGTCAAGTCAAGGCCTCGATCGTTGTCCATTCGAGGGAAGATTTACGGTCTTCATTCACCCTCTTTATACTTCAAGTAACGTCGTTTGATTATTTAGAATGAGAGAACTCGGACTTTCCAAATAATCCTCGTATATACATATATATATATTGAAAATCATTCTTATTCGTTAATAATATTAACGATTCATTCCTATTTTAATTATTTAAAATAATTAAATTTTAATTAACGACGCTTCAGGTCAATGTACGACCCTGGCGCTGCTTTCAACAAATTTTGATCTACACATTCCTAAAAATCTAACCGTTGGATTTTGACGTATCTTATATTGTTGGAAAGAATTTTCCAAGACGGTCCTAATGTTTTCAGTTTTGGGAAAATCCGACGGTCGGATCTCCCGGTATGGTCGTTTAAAAGTACGATTTCAAAACGCGAACTACCACGCCCTATTCGTTTAATTTTAATTATATTTATATATATATATAATCATTGAATCGCAATAACGTCGTTTGATTAAAACAACGCCCTACACAACTACCGACACTCACCAAATTTTTAATTCATTTGAAAAATGAAAATAATATCACCGCATCCTTAATTCATTTCTTTCTTACATTGAAAATGTAAATTTTGATACACTCAACATCTTTAAATTACATATAAAAATATAATTTCTAATGACAATGCAAACTCTACTCTTAATTCACATTGTGAAAACATGATTTGTAATTACAATGCAAACACTACATCTAATTCACATTGTAAAAATATAATTTTTAATTACAATGCAAACACTACATCTAATTCACATTGTAAAAATATAATTTTTAATTACAATGCAAACACTATATCTAATTCACATTGTAAAAATATAATTTTTAATTACAATGCAAACACTACATCTAATTCACATTGTAAAAATATAATTTTTAATTACAATGCAAACACTACATCTTAATTACAGAGAAAAATGTAATTTTTAACATACAATATCATTTCATTTTATAATTTACATATAAAAATGTAAATTTTGACATACGATGAAATTCACCTTTTAATTATAAAGAAAAATGTAATTTTTAACATACAACGCTGATCCACTTTATAATTTACATATAAAATGTAAATTTTGACATACGATGAAATTCACCTTTTAATTACAACAAAAAAGAAAAAAAGAAAATTTCATACGGTGAAATTCTTATTTACTTTACATTAACAAAAATGTAGACTTTACATATGGTGAAATTCTTATACATTTACATTAATAAAAATGTAAACTTTACATATGGTGAAATCCCTCATTATAATCACATCTAAAAATGTCATTTACACCTTATCGTTCTAATTTACATTAAAAAAACATATAAAAATGTCACCTTTAATTCATCGTTAAATTTTATATTAAAATAACATATAAAAATGTCATCTTTAATTCATCGTTCAATTTTACATTAAAATAACATATAAAAATGTCATCTTTAATTCATCGTTCAATTTCACATTAAAATAACATATAAAAATGTTATCTTAATTTCATCGTTCAATTTCACATTAAAATAACATATAAAAATGTCAATCTTAATTTCATGAGACCTTTACTTTATATTTACATTATAAGTCCTACTTTTATATTCAAAGTAAATCCTACTTAATAATTTAATGAAAAATCTATTGTTTAATGATTCATTGAAAAATTCATTGCAAAAATTCATTCCTTAATAATTCATTGCAAAAATTCATTCCTTAATGATTCATTGCAAAAATTCATTCTTTTCAAAGACAATGAAAAATCATATCTTTTATTATTTACAATGAAACATATCTTTTAATTTTTAATATAAAAATTTCATCTTTCATTTACAATGTAAAATTTCTTCTTAAATTACAATGTAAATTTTATTCTTAAATTACAATGTAAATTTTATTCTTAAATTACAATGTAAATTTTATTCTTAAATTACTATGTAAATTATATTCTTAAATTACAATGTAAATTTTATTCTTAAATTACAATGTAAATTTTATTCTTAAATTACAATGTAAAATTTTCCATCCTTTAATTACAATGTAATAATTCATCATTTAATATTTACATGAAAAATTTCATCTTTTAATATTTTCATGAAAATTTACATCTTTAATATTTCAATTAAAAATTCAGTCTTTAATAATTTCAATCAGAAATTCAATATATAAAAGTTTGTCTTTCTATTTACAATGTAAAGATTAAGCCTTTACCATTTACCACATCGTATTTCATGTCACATCCAATCAACAACAACATTCAAATAAACCAACATGACTAAATCTAACAATTCACATCAAGGTAATATACAGGGTGATGTTTATATTGGCATATGACAAATCAACGAGGCATGATTCAATAAAATTAACAAATAATTAATTCTAATTAATCAATAAATTCAGATCTAATATTTAGATTTGCAGTTCTAACATCATACGGTATAAACAATTCAGATCCATATTTAAAATATCACGACATACCAGATCTATCAATAAATATTCTTAATAACTAAGAATTAATAATTAAATAAATTAAATTAAATTAAAAATAAATTCTCACTGTCGTTGGTGATTAGCCCAAAATTTCAACAGCTCAGAAATTCCCCGTTTCAGTTTAGAATTGTAGTTCAGGATCGTACGAGTCCAACGCTTCAGAAATTGCGTGATTCTGAATTTATATGACCAGGTTATGGGTAAAACAAGTTAGTAATTAATTTAAAAATTAAATTAATAAAGTGATTAAGGTTTTTAAACCTTTCTTCCTTCTCAGAATTTTGGCCGTGAGTATTCAGAATTGCTCAAAACTTTGGATCCGGATTTTAGGCGATTGGGTGAACGGATTGAGGTGCCGTCAGTTGGAGGTGGTCGGGCTCGGAAAGATGCACGTGCGCCGGGCGTTGGGGGTGTGTGCGGTGGCGCCTGGTGGGGCCGGTGGCGGCTGAAACGCGCGGGTTTTGGTTGCTCGGTTCTCAGAAGCCGGGGCATGAGGTGAAGCGCAGGTAGTATGGAAATGAAGAGGAGGAGAAGAGCTTTAATTTGGTGTAAAGCTTGCGTTCTAATTCGTAGAGAGGAGGGAGAATTTGAGGAGAGAAGTTTTGAAGGTGGAGGCGGCTTCAGCTAATTGGGAACGATGAGGAACAATATACACCGTATTTTATACTAGTGTATTTTAGGGTTATTTAATTATTAAATTTTTAATTAAGCCCAATTAAGGTCCGATTAGCCACTAACTCAGAATTAGGCCCAACGACTGTCGTTTCTAAGGTTTTGACACCTTCTGAACGCAATGGGACCAGTCTTGTGGTCCAATTCCGAAATCTGTAAATATTTTATTTAAAATTTACATTATAAATTAATTAAATAAATACTTATTGTACATTTAAATATGTCGGGGCCACATACGAACTCAGAAAATTCCAAGAAAAATATTTCTGGCTTCGTATTAACGATACGGTTCCAACGAGACTAATTTCATCGAATTCTGAGACTGTTTGAAAAATGGCTATTTTTCAGTCAATTAATTTTGACCAAAATTGACAAAACACAGTTTCTTTTGCCACGCTCACATACTAGCTTCAAAAATCATGAAATTTGAAACCTAGCAATAATTTTATATTCCAGACCCAACAAAAGCGGTTTCGTTGAATTCCGAGGTCGTATGCAAAATGTCAATTTTCAAGGCGATATATTTTCTATAGCGACCTTTCTGAAAATTCATTTGGCCATAACTTTTAATTCCCGCTATGAAACTTCAATTTTTCAGATTCGTTAGAAAGTTATTTATTAACAAATTTAGATATTTTTCGTTTCATTAAAATCCGGTTTATTCTGCACCCTGGGTAGTTAGTCAAAGTTCAAGTTTGACTTTTCAAACTACCATCCTATTTCTAATTCTTTTTGTAATTTATTTGAATATATTTGCATTAACTTTGCTCAAAGTAAATTTCCATTCATAATTATTTGAAATAATTTATTTTAAATATTTAAAAACCCCTAAAATCTCTAAAATGAAAATTTTAAATTGGCCCCAAATTCCGGGTTGTTACAATATAGTTATTCCCTTGTTAGTAAACTGCATGTTAGGATAAAATTGTTGTGTTATTGTGTATGTTTGATTGTTGTAAATGGTTGATCGGCATGCGGGACACCATTATATGTTTCTTGGTTAAGGAATTTCGGGGGCGAAATTTCTTAAGGAGGGGAGAGTGTAACGACCCGCATTCTATATATGGAGAATCGTAGAATATTTATTTTATTTTCATAGGAAGTCGTATGGTCGTGTAACTTTGGGAAACAACTATCGGGGTCATTTGCCACATTCACGATTTTTGCCGAATTTTAAATGACCATTATGCCCCTGGTAAATCTTGTTCCGCCTATAACTTTTGAATGGTTAGGAGTTTTGACCTGAAACCACTTCCGTTGGATTCGGATGATGGTTTACCTTTCCGTAGAGTGGTCACATTAATCAAACGGACAAACGCTTTTGGGAGATATGGCTGAAATAAGGTTTGGAAGATGAAAAACAGCTTAATCGAGCTTAATAGGGTGATTAGCAGCTAGGCCCATAACCCATTTCGGGATTAGGGTTATGGGAAGGCTGAAAGGAGTTAGAGAATGATTCCTTTTCATTTTCTCAGCCGCCACAAACATTCCTCTAACCCTAGCAATGGCCTCCATCTTCTAAGTCACTCTCTATTCACATTTTTATCACTAATCAAGTCAAATTAGCATCAAATCAGAAATAGTGCTGTTGCTATACATAGGAATGTGCCAAATCAGTTAAAGCTTTCATTTGTAGTTAAGGTGAGTGTTTAGCATGTTTATTCACTAATTATGGCTAATTAGAGGGTGATTAGTGATAATTAGCGAAATTATACCTCAGAAAAATATGGGAAAATATGCATAAATTCTAGAATCATATTTTATGTCACTTGTATAAATTTGGGTTAATTTGGATTAGGTTTGCTAATCCCGAAATTTAGGGGATTATGGGGAAAATTATGGATTTGGGTGTGTTTGATCTAAGATAGCCTATGTGATTGATGTTTTGATCTCTTTGGTTGAACCTATACGTTGTTATTGCTATTTGGTATGATCTATGGTTGCATAGGAAAGTTAGAATGGTCGAAAATGCCGTCGAGAGGCAAAAATTAGCCTGCTGGAAAACAGTGCAGGTTCCGGACCGACCTTGATGATACTCACACAGCCGACCCTAGCTCTAGGTCGAACAATCGACCCAAAGGAGCCTGACAGACCGATCGACCATGGTTCTAGGTCGAACAACCAACCCTTACATATGCATGATCGACCGACCCTTTCATATATGCATGTTCGACCGATCCTTCATTATATGTTCGACCGACCCTTCATACATATGCATGTTCGACCGATCCAATGATGATGTTCGACCGACCCTGATGATGGTGCTCGACCGACCGGCCAAGAGATGTATGACCTACCGATCAAGAGGAATTTCTACTACGCATCGACGATCATGAACTCTTTTGAAGATCAATTCCAATCCGACTAAACCTGAGATGCAAAGGAAGTCCGGATGAGAAGTAATGGCTCAGGATCCAAATTGGGATCAATGGGTTAACTTCTAAAGCTGTGCTTTGCTGCGGAACATATGCAAAGGGGTTATCGATAACTATTACTTTGATTCACTATTGAGAGGGGGCCATTGACTATGGACCAGTGTGGTGAGTTTAAAGGTTGTATGGAGTCAAACTCCATCAGGGCCTCCAAGGGCAAAGTGGTCGTAGTGATAGTTGGATGGGGTGGGACTCCGTCATGGCCCCAATAGTTCTGGTGACCAAAGTGGTGGATATCGTATGCTTTACGCACTGAGTGAGAGATGTGAGGATGATTGATATGTTTGATGTTTGTTATCACCATGACATGCACACTCACATTTTACATTTTATGTTAGTGTTACCTTAGAGTATTGTACATCTTGTGCTAACTCTTTGGTTGCAGGTCTAGGTCCAGATATGATTATTTATACCTGTTATTGTTTTGTTTTATTGTTATCGTTCATACCTGACTTTTGTCTGACCCAGAGTTTTATGTCTCTTCTTATTACTCTTGGTGCTCCTAAACAAGCAGACCAGAGACAGGTTAGGTGGTTATGCACGAGTTGCTGTCCGGAGATGAGTAGAAGGCTTCTACATACTATTTACATATATTCTACCTGTGTGGTTGCTGGTCATTAATTTGGGCATTAGTAGTGTACCTTTTCTATTTTGCTTTAGAGACAATATTTTGAATTTTTAATAATGGTTTGGATCATAAGCTGTATTTTGTATTCCTTTAGTCTGATGGATATGGTTTAGTTTTCAGCTTATGCACTGTCTTACCTATTTTATATCAAGTTATGTTAGTATTATATTTTATTCCATGTGATGTGAGATATACTACGGTTCTTGATGATTCATAGTTTCAAATCTGTAACACCCCACACCCGCTAAGGTCACTCACTAAGGGAATGCCTTAACTTCGGTGGACTATATTAAGTGAATATAGAACAGAAAAATTACAACAAGACAGATATAAGTAATACTTGAAATTTAAAACATCATTTCATTGCAGCAGAAGGCAAACATGTTTGGTTACATATCAAAACCAACAAGAGTCAAGTACAAAATATCCATCTCGTTAAAAACATAAGTACATAATCCCACTACATACTAATAACCATAATAGAAAAGATAAGCTGGGCTTTACATCAACGGTCCAAGCTCCAAAAGATAGATAAAGCAATCTGATCAAAGCCCACTAGTGCTAGGCCCACTCTGAGAACCTGAGGGTTGGGAAAAAGATAAAAACAACGGGGTCAGACATAAGTCTGAGCGAGTCCTATAACTTTAACAATACAATCATTAAAGTAATTAGGGTATGATATAAACTTGGTACGGTAACGACTGGGGATAAATGACTACACTAAGCAGCCAACTAGACATATGAAGAACGAAGATAACGGTAAAGACGCATCTACCCACCCAAGGATAATTACTACACTGCACCACACCAGTCATTCCTACATAAAGGTTGATCCCACCCAAGGACTTAGAAAATATAACTAGTAGTTTCGTGTACCCCTAGCTGACCACATAGGTGTCGTCTGCCCCTATCTCCACTAGGTGTACCCACTACTCCCCAAGCGATCGGCTCCCTAACGTAGATACCCGTGCTGGTCCCACAGTGGGGTGTATCATTCCCCAAAGTGGCAACCCGATACCAACACTGATGCACGGCTTATACCTACACGATGCAACAACGTCTTACCTACCAGCCCGGGCCCACACATGCATATGAAACCCGTTGGACTTGCGTTGCCACCGCTAACCCGTTTTGGCCTCTTATAGTCAAGCCCAGTACGCGTGTCCCGTCCTCGACATGGGTCGAGCCCAATAAGATACATATGGGTTACTAGTTGAAATTGGCCCCCACAAGCTACCCACCTAAGCTTGTCCCTTTCTAGTGCATCCCACTTAACCCTTTAATCATGTTTAATTACATGTTTCCACTTGGTTAAGTATTCTAATCGTATTTTCTATTGCCACCCAAGGCAACCCACTAGATTTCCACATGCCACCCAAGGCACTTACTTGATTTCCACATGCCACCCAAGGCACCCACTTAACCCCTCATGCCCCACTACATGCTTATCTGGTTAAGTGTTTCTTAATTGATTAAGAACGTAACCGTTGTAAAGACCTCTCACATTAGACTATCTTTTATGGCAGTTGGATTTGCCGGTCGGGTCCGGGCAGCCTTACGCCATAACAGAGTCTAACCTCGTGTCTTTACACTTGTCACATATTTAGTTCATGCCTAAGACCTCTCACATTGGGCCAACCATTTGTAGCCGCTGGATTTGCCGGTCGGTTCCGGGCAGTCTTATGCTACAAAAGGGTCCAACCTCGTGTCTTAGTCGATTAATTACACCTAATTAATCACCCCCATATTTTGAATTAATTTTCCCTAATTAATTCCAATTTAATGATGTACATAATTGACTCAATTATGTCCATCCACTCATGGTATGCAACTCATACCAATTTCACCACAATTTTGTTAACATGAATATTAACCCCATCGTTCCCCACGTAATATGCTAACATGACATACTTAAAAGGGAAGATTCATCACAAATACAATGGGTTCAACTTAGCATAACATTAGCATCACATGGGTTTTAAAGGTGTCAACTTGCATATATGACCATAGCATCAAACCCAACTAGCATAAATAATCAACCCAAACTTGCATGAATCACATATGTCATAAAGAGGGTAACTTGCATAAGTTACTTATGTCATACAAAGGGGTAAACTTGCATATGTATGTATGACATACAAAGGGGTTAACTTGCATATGTATGCATATCATACAAAGGTGTAAACTTGCACATGTTACTTGCATATAATCAAACACCAAAATTGCATAACATGTCATATATGAACTTGCATATAATCAAACACCAAACTTGCATAACATGTCATATATGAACTTGCATATAATCAAACACCAAACTTTCATAACATGGTGTCATAATGGATCAATGTTTATCATAGTGATTTGCATAACTAGCATCATGAACATATAGCATAAATTACACCCAACTTGCATAACTAGCTTCATGGGCACATAGCATCAAACTTGCATAACTTGCATCATGAACATATAGCATACAACTTGCATAACTAGCATCATGAACATATAGCATAAAACTTGCATAACTAACATCATGAACACATAGCATATGATAACATAACTTGCATTGATCCACATTCATAACCATAACCTCATTATATCCTATCATAATTAGTTTAGCAATTGCTTGCTAAAGGCATAGAAACTCACAACTTGTTGATTAGCACTCCTATGAAGAAGATTAAGTTGATAGAGTTGGTTAGAAGTTGATTTGAGAAGCTATCTTCTTCTACAATTTGATGGAGGCTCCTTCTAGTTGCATTTTGACGGCATGATGACGTTGTAACTAGTATGAATTAGGGTAGTATTAGGGTGTATTTATAGATTTAGGATGTAGTTTAGGCCCTTAGATTAACCCTAGATTAGGTTAGAGCCGTCAGATTTCGTCACAAGCCCTCAAGACTCAGCCCAACAGCCAAAACAGTGCACCCAGCCAAACTGGCCGAGCCACCTGTGTCGACAGGGGTGTCGACACTACAGTCGACACGCCCCCATGTGTGTCGACTCCCCAGTCGACACGGGGGTCGACCTGGTGCAGGCGGGAATTTTCCCGCCTAGCCCCATTTCTGCATTTGGAATCTGTTTTTCGAAATTTGAATTTTCTGAAAACTTCGTTGGGCCTTAACTGGGTCATACGGACTCCGATTTTCGAAAACTCGGACTCTATTTCGCGTATTTTTCCGAGACGAACGCAATGGCATAGCCCGTTTCCCCTGATTCAGATCTTAAAATTTAATTCTGCCCTGATTTATATTATAACAAGTTATTCAACATACGGGGTGTTACATTCTCCCCTACTTAAAGGATTTCATCCCCGAAATCTCTAAGTCAAGAAGAACGTATCCTACCAACCAAACAACCATCTACTAAACCATCAAACACTGGCATCCATTGTCCTTAAAGTTTCTAATGTTGTATGAACATATGCAAAAAGTGTGTGTATATGTTCCCTGTCTAATGCAAAATCAGGCGGTCTACCGATTCAGTTGACCTCCTTAATGCAAACCATGATAGTGTCATGCATCCAATATGTATTCGAAAGAACCCTATCGACACATACTATCTCTACATGAGTGCACAATCATACACCAAAATGCATCATCCATATGATAACGCAACCATTATACATCCATTAATATAGCTACCTACACACAATTATATGCAATATGCAATATGAAGTGACTGAGCCGATCTAGTGTCTAAAGTGTGTGTATATGCATCCACGAGCAACCACTAGCAAACACTTGCATCCACACGCATCCATCAATCATAACATGTCTCAAACACATGTTTCAACCATAGGTTTACCCTATCTAAAGGTCAAAGGTACTAATGAGAGGACATACTAAAGATAAGATAAGTATTAGACAAACGATAAAGGAGAAGTTAAAAGACATACCCTCAAAAAGGAATGGGTACAGTGAACACATCTTCGCTTCTGTCTCCCAAGTAGTGTTGCTCTCATCATCTCTCCATTGCACTTTGACTAGTTGAACCTCTCTGTTTCTCAACTTCCTAATCTCTGACCCAAGGATGCGGGTAGGAGCTCGTCGAATAGTCGCATCACGCTCTACCTCCACTTCTCTAAGCAAGCTCGGCTCTACCACCTCTGCGGTCTCATGTAGGCACTTCCTCAAATGTGACACATGGAATACGTCATGTACCCCACTAAGTCTCTCGGGTAAATCCACTCTATATGCCATCTGTCCAATCCTTTCCCTAATAGGAAACGGTCCTACAAACCTTGGTGCTAACTTCCCAACGGACCCAAAGCGAACAACATTCCGTAATGGAGATACTTTGACAAAGACCATGTCCCCAACATTAAACTCAAGATCCGTCCTCCTCTTATCCGCTTAAGATTTCTGCCTATCTTGCGCTGCTTTCATCCTTCTTCGAATCAAATCAATCTTTTCCGAAGTCTCTCTAACCATATCGGGCCCAAGCAAGATCTTATCCGTAGATTCCCACCAACATGTAGGTGATCGACAAGGCCTTCCATAAAGAGCTTCGAAAGGAGCCATACCAATACTAGACTGAAAGCTGTTATTATACGCGAACTCCACCAATGGAAGATGCTCTTCCCATGTACCTCCAAAATCTAAGATACATAGCCTCAAAAGGTCTTCTAGAATACGGTTCACCCTCTCGGTCTGGCCTCCGTCTGAGGATGATATGCGGTGCTCAAACACAACTGAGTCCCTACCGCCTCTTGCAAACTCTTCCAAAACTCGCTAGTGAAGATGGGATCTCGATCACTCACTATGCTAGAAGGTACACCATGCAACCGAACTATCTCTCGAAGGTAAACTGAAGCTAGCCATGGAGCAGTCCTCTTACTCTTCACGGGTATAAAATGGGCGCTCTTAGTAAGTCTGTCTACCACAACCCAAATTCCCGTATTACCCTTCCTCGATCTCGGTAACCCATCGATAAAATCCATCGAGACGCTATCCCACTTCCATTGCGGAACTTCCAATGGGTGAAGCAACCCACCGGGTTTCTTTTGCTCCGCTTTCACTTGTTGGCACACCAAGCATCTAGCGACATACTCGGCCACATCCTTCTTCATACCGGCCCAAAAGAAAACTCGCTTCATGTCTTGGTACATCTTGTCCCCACCGGGATGAATGGTCATTTTCGAACGATGTGCATCATCAAGTATAACCTTCCTCAAACCCCCATCTTGCAGTACACAAAGTCTACCGTCTCTACGCAACCACCCCTTATGATTTAGGGTGTACCTACTCAAATGGCTGGACGACTCCCCCTTATGAGCCTCTCTACCAACTCAACCAACTGTGGGTCGTCCCGCTGTGCCTCGCCAACCCGTCCCAAAAGAGTAGGTCTGACCTCTAAGGATGCTAGCAAACCGGGTACAAAGTCAACGGAAGGTCTAAAATCAAACATCGAGATAAATTCCAAGCTTCGTCGTTCCACGAACAATGGACTCAAGGACAACCTTTTTCTGCTTAAGGCGTCCGCCACCACGTTACCCTTGCCAGGGGTATACGCTATCTCGAAATCATAGGATGCTAAGAACTCCATCCACCTTTGCTATCTCAAGTTCAAATCCTTCTGAGAAAACAAGTACTTCAAAGATTTGTGGTCAGTGAACAATTCGAACCTCTCGCCAAGAAGATAATGGCGCCAAGACTTAAGCGCAAAAACAATAGCGGCCAACTCTAGGTCATGTGTAGGGTAATTTTTCTCATGCGCTCTCAACTGCCTTCCACCATAGGCTATTACCCTTCCCTCTTGCATTAAGACTGCGCCCAGTCCTGTCCCACAAGCATCGGTATAAACAACAAATGGCTTACTCCCATCTGGCAACACTAAGACTGGAGCTGTGGTTAAAGCTCTCTTTAACCGTTGGAACGCATCATCACAATCTACGTCCCATGTGAAGACTAGATTCTTCTTTGTCAAGCGAGTTAATGGGGCTAATATCTTCACGAAGTCCTTGATAAACTTCCTATAGTAGCCAGCCAACCCCAAGAAACTCCTCACCTCGGTAGCATTCTTCGGAACCTTCCAATCTTGGATGGACACTACCTTCGCGGGATCGACAGCTATCCCTTCTTTGGAGACCACGTGCCCCAAAAACCGCACTTCCTTCCTACAAAAGTGACATTTAGAGAATTTAGCCTTAAGGCTATGCGCTCGAAGAGTCTCAAACACTTCCCTAAGATGTAGGGCATGCTCTTCTTCACTCTTAGAAAAGACTAAGATGTCATCCACAAAGACCACCACGAACTTATTAAGGTACTCCCTGAACACCCTACTCATCAAATCAACAAAGTATGCAGGAGCGTTCGTCAAACCAAATGGCATCACAAGCCACTCATAGAAACCATCCGGAGTCCTAAAGGCAGTCTTCTCTATACTATCCTCAGCCACTCTCAACTGATGAAACCCCGTGGCTAAGTCCAACTGTGAAAACACTGAGGCGCCAACCAACTGATCAAAGAGATCGTCAATCCTCGGCAATGGGTGTCTATTCTTCTTTGTGAGCTTGTTGAGTTCTCTATAGTATACACAAAGTCTGAGGGACCCATCCGCCTTCGTGGCAAAAACTACCGGAGCACCCCACTCCGATATACTTAGTCTTATGAACCCCTTCTCAAGCAACTCCCCTACTTGCTTATGGAGTTCCCTCCTCTCACGAGGAGCCATGTGGCGCACTGGCAAAGATACTGGTTTAGCATTGTCTACCAGATATATTCGGAAGTCTATCTCCCGCTTCGGAGGTAAGCCCTTCACCTCCTCAAACACATCCGAGTATTCCCGGACCACTCTAACAGATCGCAATCTCTCGACCGAAGCGTCAAGCGATTCAAGATAACTTAGCATAACAGAATCCATGGGATTACAAGAGATCTCGAGAGTGTTACCCAAGCGGGTCATGAGTCTAACAACTCTCCTTTCGCAATCAAGAATGGCACCATTACTGGATAACCAGTCCATGCCAAAAATTAACCCATAGCCCGTGAAGCCCAAAACAAAAGCATCACATCTAAACCTAACGCTAAGTATAGAAATCTTCAAACCCAAACATACCATGGACAAATAAGTGGAGCCCCCAATTGGGTTTGAAACAACCAAGGGATCATCTACTAGACTGGTGTCTAAGTGCAGTGACTCAACTAATGATGATGAGATAAATGAATGCGATGCGCCAGAGTCGAATAAAGTACGGACAGGATGATCAAACAGAAAAACCAGACTTTCAACGGAAATAGTTCTACCTCTTTCCTGAATCGGTGGAACCGCGAGAGCCTGAACTTGCCCCCTTGCCTGACCTGGTGCCATAAGAGCTTGCACCTGTCCTCCTGAGGTAGATCCCGTCCTTTGCCCCTTCTTAGGGCAGTCCTTCACTAGATGCCCTGCTTCGCCACAGTGGAAGCAGCCAGTCTTCTTCTTCTTCCGACAATCTTTGCTTAGGTGGCCTGGTGTCCCACAATTGAAGCACTTCTTCTTTCCCTTGCCACCGTTGCCTTTCCCACCCTTGTTTTGCAGTTGCTGTTGAGGTCTCTTCTGATCTCCTTTCTTCTCGGGTGCCTTATTAGCATTGGGACCCTTCTCTTCCTCATGCATAAGTGCCATGTCTACTAGCTTCTCAAATGTGGCCCCCATAGGGATGTGAGTCATAGCCAATCCATGCATCAGTTCATTCAAGCCCTTAACGAACCTCAAAGTCTTCTTCTCCGGTGTATTCACCATGTCTATGCCAAATCTTGCCAACTGATTAAACTTGTTGACATATTCCTTCATTGATAGGTTTCCTTGCTTTAGAGTCAAGAACCTTTCCATATACAGATTTTCTTCCGCCCTTGAGAGAAACTTTGCCACAAACCTTTATCTGAAATCTGCCCAAGAGTCAACTAGGCGTTCTCCATTAGTGACCTCCCACCAGAACGAGGCCTCTCCCTTCATTAACCAAGCAACTAACTTGACTTTCTTTCCTTCTTCCATCTCAAAGATGTCTATCAACTCTTCCGTTTCCTTAAGCCAATCCCTAGCTTCCACAAAAGTTTCTGATCCTTGAAAAGGTTTCCCTCCCATAGCCTTAAATTCCTTGCAAGTCTTAGCAAAAGTATCCTCTCGAGGAGGAGGAGGGGGAGGAAGATCGGGTGCAACTGGTGGTGGAGGAACATCTGCCGGACCTGCAGCGGCGGCCCTAGCCTCCATCAATCTCCTATACCATACTGATATCGCTACACCCTGCGGAAAGTTAAGATCTTCAGCCATGCTGAAAAGAAAAAGGAAAGATTCAAAACGGAGAATTCGAAAGATAAAGATATGGCTATTGGGGATTATGCTTTTCTTTCAAAAACTTTTCTCTTAAAAGACATGTTTTTGAAAATACTCCTTCCAAAAATGTTTTTAGAAAAATAGTTTTTCTAAAAAAATTATCTGTTCTGGTAACCTTCAGCTCTGATACCACGTGTAACACCCCACACCCGCTAAGGTCACTCACTAAGGGAATGCCTTGACTTCGGTGGAGTATTTTAAGTGAATATAGAACATAAAAATTACAACAAGACAGATATAAGTAATACTTGAAATTTAAAACATCATTTCATTGCAGCAGAAGGCAAACATGTTTGGTTACATATCAAAACCAACAAGAGTCAAGTACAAAATATCCATCTCGTTAAAAACATAAGTACATAATCCCACTACATACTAATAGCCATAATAGAAAAGATAAGCTGGGCTTTACATCAATGGTCCAAGCTCCAAAAGATAGATAAAGCAATCTGATCAAAGCCCACTAGTGCTAGGCCCACTCTGAGAACCTGAGGGTTGGGAAAAAGATAAAAACAACGGGGTCAGACATAAGTCTGAGCGAGTCCTATAACTTTAACAATACAATCATTAAAGTAATTAGGGTATGATATAAACTTGGTACGGTAACGACTGGGGATAAATGACTACACTAAGCAGCCAACTAGACATAGGAAGAACGAAGATAACGGTAAAGACGCATCTACCCACCCAAGGATAATTACTACACTGCACCACACCAGTCATTCCTACATAAAGGTTGATCCCACCCAAGGACTTAGAAAATATAACTAGTAGTTTCGTGTACCCCTAGCTGACCACATAGGTGTCGTCTGCCCCTATCTCCACTAGGTGTACCCACTACTCCCCAAGCGATCGGCTCCCTAGCGTAGATACCCGTGCTGGTCCCACAGTGTGGTGTATCATTCCCCAAAGTGGCAACCCGATACCAACACTGATGCACGGCTTATACCTACACGATGCAACAACGTCTTACCTACCAGCCCGGGCCCACACACGCATATGAAACCCGTTGGACTTGTGTTGCCACCCTAACCCGTTTTGGCCTCTTATAGTCAAGCCCAGTACGCGTGTCCCGTCCTCGACATGGGTCGAGCCCAATAAGATACATATGGGTTACTGGTTGAAATGGGCCACCACAAGCTACCCACCTAAGCTTGTCCCTTTCTAGTGCATCCTACTTAACCCTTTAATCATGTTTAATTACATGTTTCCACTTGGTTAAGTATTCTAATCGTATTTTCTATTGCCACCCAAGGCAACCCACTAGATTTCCACATGCCACCCAAGGCACTTACTTGATTTCCACATGCCACCCAAGGCACCCACTTAACCCCTCATGCCCCACTACATGCTTATCTGGTTAAGTGTTTCATAATTGATTAAGAACGTAACCGTTGTAAAGACCTCTCACATTAGACTATCTTTTATGGCAGCTGGATTTGCCGGTCGGGTCCGGGCAGCCTTACGCCATAACAGAGTCTAACCTCGTGTCTTTACACTTGTCACGTATTTAGTTCATGCCTAAGACCTCTCACATTGGGCCAACCATTTGTAGCCGCTGGATTTGCCGGTCGGTTCCGGGCAGTCTTATGCTACAAAAGGGTCCAACCTCGTGTCTTAGTCGATTAATTACACCTAATTAATCACCCCCATATTTTGAATTAATTTTCCTTAATAAATTCCAATTTAATGATGTACATAATTGACTCAATTATGTCCATCCACTCATGGTATGCAACATCATACCAATTTCACCACAATTTTGTTAACATGAATATTAACCCCATCGTTCCCCACGTAATACGCTAACATGACATACTTAAAAGGGAAGATTCATCACAAATACAATGGGTTCAACTTAGCATAACATTAGCATCACATGGGTTTTAAAGGTGTCAACTTGCATATATGACCATAGCATCAAACCCAACTAGCATAAATAATCAACCCAAACTTGCATGAATCACATATGTCATAAAGAGGGTAACTTGCATAAGTTACTTATGTCATACAAAGGGGTAAACTTGCATATGTATGTATGACATACAAAGGGGTTAACTTGCATATGTATGCATATCATACAAAGGTGTAAACTTGCACATGTTACTTGCATATAATCAAACACCAAACTTGCATAACATGTCATATATGAACTTGCATATAATCAAACACCAAACTTGCATAACATGTCATATATGAACTTGCATATAATCAAACACCAAACTTGCATAACATGGTGTCATAATGGATCAATGTTTATCATAGTGATTTGCATAACTAGCATCATGAACATATAGCATAAATTACACCCAACTTGCATAACTAGCTTCATGGGCACATAGCATCAAACTTGCATAACTTGCATCATGAACATATAGCATACAACTTGCATAACTAGCATCATGAACATATAGCATAAAACTTGCATAACTAACGTCATGAACACATAGCATATGATAACATAACTTGCATTGATCCACATTCATAACCATAAACTCATTATATCCTATCATAATTAGTTTAGCAATTGCTTGCTAAAGGAATAGAAACTCACAACTTGTTGATTAGCACTCCTATGAAGAAGATTAAGTTGCTAGAGTTGATTAGAAGTTGATTTGAGAAGCTATCTTCTTCTACAATTTGATGGAGGCTCCTTCTAGTTGCATTTTGACGGCATGACGACATTGTAACTATTTTTAGTATGAATTAGGGTAGTCTTAGGGTGTATTTATAGATTTAGGATGTAGTTTAGGCCCTTAGATTAACCCTAGATTAGGTTAGAGCCGTCAGATTTCGTCACAAGCCCTCAAGACTCAGCCCAACAGCCAAAACAGTGCACCCAGCCAAACTGGCTGAGCCACCTGTGTCGACAGGGGTGTCGACACTATAGTCGACACGCCCCCATGTGTGTCGACTCCCCAGTCGACACGGGGGTCGACCTGGTGCAGGCGGGAATTTTCCCGCCTAGCCCCATTTCTGCATTTGAAATCTGTTTTTCGAAATTTGAATTTTCTGAAAACTTCATTGGGCCTTAACTGGGTCATACGGACTCCGATTTTCGAAAACTCGGACTCTATTTCGCGTATTTTTCCGAGACGAACTCAATGGCATAGCCCGTTTCCCCTGATTCAGATCTTAAAATTTAATTCTGCCCTGATTTATCTTATAACAAGTTATTCAACATACGGGGTGTTACAAAATCCCTTTCTTTGATGACCGTCCCGTGCTAGTTGGACATTGGCATAGCGCATTTAGTAGAAATGTCGGCTGGTGTGGTCGGGCCGTCACAATTGTTATGTGTCTATGATTATGTAATTTATTCTATTTACCTCAGAAGCTAATAACAATATGTCATTTTGAGCGGTTCGAGTTGGTTTAATTACCGACTTGAAACGGTCGAAAAGGTGGGACGTTACATATATTTTAGTTTCTATCGATGTCAAAATACTTGAAATAAATTAATCGTGAGATAAACTCACCATGCGTGGATATGATGAGGACAACAAATAAACACGAACAACGACCAATCCTAAGCAGAAAATCTGAAATTGAAAATCGTTTTCTTTTTCAGAAGGACGATGGACAAAATTTAAGAAGAAGAGGATACCACAATTTTTTTGGGAATAAGAGGCTGATGAAGGTAAAAAGGAATTCATGTTTAGTTTTCTTTTATGTAGAGAGGAGGAAGAAGTTCTAACATTTACAGATGACAATTGTAAAGAAGAAATAAAAAGTGTGAGGAATGAAATTGAGAAAGATGCATGATTTATTTTTCTAATGGGTCCCTTCATATTAGGTAGATTACGAAGTAAATAAATTGGATGAATAAACACGAGGTGTCACTCTTATCAACATTTGTTTCTTATTCAAAACTCAAAAAAAAAAAATTACATAGGGAAAGAGAATAACAAAAATAAATGAATGCGTGATTTATTATTTGATGCTGATGGTTACTGTTAGAAAGTTGTGTGACTTTTCAAATTTCAAAACATAGAAATTAAAATTTTAGAATTTATGGAACATGTTAAATTAGACAGACGCAAATACAGTAAAGAAAATGGCTAGATACATGCATAAACAACGCTGATTGTTTTGTCGGTTTATTTGTTGTCTTTGTTTCTTAATATAAAAAGAGAAGGGAACATATATACATAGAGGTGGTTTTTTCTTGAAGAAAAAACAATGATAGAAAACAAAAGGGGGAATGAGAAATAAGGGGGAATGAAAGCATGCAAATGAAACATGATGTGAAAAATAGAATGAAGGAAAGAAATTAATAGAATAAAGGGTAATAAATTAATTGAATGAAGGAAAGAAATGAATGCATGGTTAATGAAAGAAAATAATTTGCATGAAATGCGAATGGACAAAAAAATTATGCATAATTTATTTTTCTTTGAAAGGAATTAATCGGGAAAACGTTATTTTAAAATTAAGGAAAAGTTGCATGAAATAGAAGTGAAAAGGGAAAAAAGAGGAGAAGAAGGAAATACAATGCAATATTTGGGAAATGATAAATAAAAAGAGTGTGTCAATTCCGAAGGAGAGGAATGGTGCAGTATTAGTGAAACAATGAAGAGAGGAGGACACTGAAAACAAATTCAACTATTCACATTTCAGAATAAATAAATAAATGAAGGTTTGAACATGTAATCCTCGGTCCAAATTCCTAAACTTTGCATTTTGAACAAACAAGGAAAGAATTAAAAACGATAAACAAAGATAAATACATGTATGTATTGGAATTTATTTCATCTTGAATATACACATTATTTTCAATCAATCTTTCAGTAGAAATTATTAAATTCCATTAATAACATCATAAATTTTATTATAAACCATTTTAAATCGAATAATTAAATTAAATTCAATAACTTAAATGGTCGGAATTCAAGCAATGTTACAACTAAATTATGCAAATTAAGAAGAAGAAAAAAGAATGAATTATGACAAATACTATAATTCATAATACACAGAAAAATTAAGTAGATTATTACAATAATAAAAGAGCGTAAAAATCATAATAAAGAGAAAATGAACAAAACCTATCATATAATTACACAATCAGAAACTGGTTCAACAAGTTGGGCTCAGAATAAAAGAAAATACAAATTAGTAACTAGGACCTATTCCAACCACTTCCTATTTCAGATAGGATCTGATGGTTCAGGAAGACCGGGCATAATTAGGTGGAATAGTGGGTGTAAGAGGTCAACAAAATAAATTTGGGTAAGTGAGAACAACCATAATTTGTTTGTTATGACCCATCCAACTACCTTCCCTCTTAGATAGGATTTGACGGTTTCAGGATTACTAGGCAAGCTTAGGTGGAATAATTGTATAAGAAGTCAACAAAGTTTGATTAGTAAGGCATCTGATGTTTTCGTAACATGTAGATTTTGACTGAAAATTACTATGACATGCACTAGTTTACGTGTTTTTTTTATTATAGTAGCCAGGATCTGCTACTGGCATAGTATCACAAGAAGGCAGGCCACATGAAGGCAACAAAAAGGGTGTAAACCGATCAAAAGGGTAGAAGTAGAAAAACTAATTTAGAATATTAAAAGTGCAAATAATCAAAGAAGAAACTCAATTATAAGACTTATTATTAGAAATCATCTAATTTGTGCATGGAAACAGAACTATTACTAAGTCTATCCTTTTACCTTACTTGTCATGCTAGTAATTACTTTATTCATTAGGTTTTATAACTGATCTACTCCTCTTTCTTCCCATTTCCCCCTCTTTAGGTTCATAGGATTGATTTTGATTATTTTGGATTTACGGTAGGAGCACACTTATTGGAGTTCATTTATAATTTCAGATGTATCTCTTTTCTTTTTATCACTTTCAATTGGTCGGTTTATGCTGCTACTCGAGAGGGGATTACATCTTATGCACTCTAATTTTCTAATGAAGTTAAATGAGACATGTGGTTTATGACATGGCATTACCATTACGATTTTGATGTCGACTTTCTAAGGTGATGGACATTTCATAAAATAAATAATAATCTACATTCTCTTTATGTTCCACTGTATCTATTTGTATGTCTTGTACACTTTAGTTGTAACACCTTGTAAAATAAACCTAAAATAGACATAAGGTAATTTAATTTAAAATAAATAATAATATTTAATAATAAGTTAATGAGATGAAAATAGCTGAGAATTGGGCCACGAAAGTATTGATATTGCATTTGTGGTGGGATTCTGATCATTTTCATAATTTATTTACTGAAAATGGAGTCTGTATGTAAAAGATAGTAATAAAACAAGTTGTGCATAAATAATAACACAAGGTTTGAAATTCAAATAGATTATATATAAATTTGAAATGTTTTTAATTATATATTGGCATGAAAAGAATATTACTAGTGAATTTGAAATTGTTTGTATATATTCATATACAAAAGGGACAAAGATAATCAACATAAGGAAATAAATCAAAGCAATTAATTAAGAAATTAATAAAAAGCAACATCATATGAGTATTAAATCCTCCCAACCGACCCCGGAAGGGGGGTCGACCTCCCCTATAGGAGTGGTGTCGACCGCCCTCCTATAGGGGTGGTCGAACACCCTCGTGGGTATAGGGTTTATGGGTGCGTATTTTGTTAGGGAGATTTATATAATTTGCATCAGTTAGACTGTCCATATTTAATATAAATAATCCAACGGTCTATGTTCACACTTGCAACTATAAAAAGAGCTCACTGGCTATACTCAAAACCCTATTCTCATTCCTCTCTATGCCTCCATACTGCCCATCTTCCATTGCCAATTCCAAAGAAAGGTTAGGATCTCTTATACTTCTTTAACCATCATTCAACCTTCTATAATCTAAGTTTTATATAGATTTAGGATTCTGGTATTTTGTGTATGTATATATATACACACACATACATACATACATACATATATATTGGACTCTAATTTTTCGTATACCGAGTCCATATTCAATTCTACAACAAATTCTATTATTTTCTATCTCAAATCAATGTTAGTGTAAATCCTTTAAGTTTGATGTTTACTATGATTTGATAGTATAAATTTGAATTATTATGCCCAGGAAGATTTGGCTTTATACGAAAAGAAAATAATATCAAACCTTCCAAATCTTCCATTATTTATGTTGTATGTATAAATGGTCAATGAATTATAGTTGGGTTTGGATTATTGATGTAATGGAGGAAAGAAAATTTGGGTGTTAGTATGATTCTTGAATATGGTATAATCCCCTTATTGTAAATCTGTAAATTTACATATCTGTACATTTTGGACGTAAAAGCTTAAGGACTTGAATATTGCAAATTAAATAGGTTTAAGCATATATTTCTAAAATAGACCATTTGAACGTATTACTTGAAAATTATTAAATGTATAAAGATTTTATATACAAAAATTACATAAAAAGTGAATTAGTACCAAAAAGAGGATTTTACTTATGTAGTTTAGAAATATTACACCTTGTCACTATTTTGTTATCGAAATAATCATTCAAGCCTTGTTTACAAGTTGTATGTATATATTGTTATCTCCCTTTTTATTTAAAGTATATGTTTATTTCGTCGTTGAGGAATATAGGGAAATGGTCTTGTATACCTTTATTGTGTTAGGATTGACATTTCAAACGAACTAGGTCGTTTCTCTACGAATGCTTAATTTGAGGACCGTTTATTACTATATATTAATAGCATAATTAAACGTAATATAAACATGTATTAGGTTTCGTATTAAAAATATTTAAATTAGGAAATAGAATTTGAATGTCCCCATAGAAATTTATATGCATGTGTGTGAGTTAATGATTTTAATTATAATTAATGACACACAGACATGAGGTTAACCATTACTTGTAGTAGCAGCCTTCCCAGAACTAACTGGCATATCCAACATCTACAAGTAACACTTGTTAATGTGAGAAGTCTGGGTGTCCTAGGCCATTACAATTTGTAAGAGAAGACATGAGATTAAACCCAATTTGCAGTAGAATCCAGCCCGAAACCGCTTGGCAAATCCAGAATCTACAAGTGGTTGGTTTAATGTGAGTGGTTTAGGGTGTGTGTGTGTGTGTGTATATATATATATATGTGTGTGTGTGTGTGTGTGTGTGAAGTAAGCTTGCCTTGAGAATGTATTAAGCGGTTTACCTACCTTTTTTGGTATTAAGTAGTTAGGACTAGGTCCACTCCTAAGGTTCACTTCTTGGTTTAGGACCCAAATCATAGGACTCTCCCTTACAAAGTCTTAAGTGGTCCTTGGGTCCGCCTTTTTCTTACAAGGTATTGAACGATCGTAATAGACGATAGCGTACGAGTGGGTTAGTTCTCCAAGTAATGTCTGTTTCTTATCTAAGGGCTTAGTGAGGGCCGACCTAGGGACGTTTTATACTTATGGCCTAAAGGAGCCACTATCTGAGGGAAGTATTAAGTGGCCATGACAACTAGATAGGAACAAGATGGTACACCAAGAGGGTCTTAAATGAAGTTTTTTTTCCCACCTAAACCTGGTATTAAGTGGTTGTTACTATTTCTCAACTTACAAGGAGAGTGTATATATTTAATGACTTGGCGTTAGGAATGAGGCCTTAAGTGGTTAGGCCTCTGCAATAGGGTACTAAGTGATTGTAAGGATGTCCACCCTTAATAAATTAGGTGATGGTCTTATGTGACTAGGCATATCCCGTCTCATTAGGTATTAAGTGATTGTAAGGATATCTGCGCTTAGATTAACATATAGTCCTTAAGTATTGTAAGGATGTCTGCACATATGTCTAGTTGTGTATGTTTGTTCACGTAGACATAATATAAAGAATTTACACTGACAAATTGTAACAACCCGTATTTTAATAACGTGTTATAACCATAAATCAAGGCAGAATTAAGGGCAATGGTTTACGCCGTCTCGAAATTCTGCTTGGAAACGAGTCCGAGTTTTCGAAAATCGGAGTCTGTATGACCAAGTTATGACCCTTCGAAGTTTTCAGAAATTTTCAATTTCAAAACAGCTCAGAATTCGAATTCAAATTTTGAATTCAAACCCCAGAATGGACTGGGAAGGAAATTTCCCACCCAGGACCAGGTCGACCTGGGGGTCGACCATAGTGTCGACCTGCCTAGGACCAGGTCGACCATAGAGTCGACCTGGGTGTCGACCTGGTTGCCAAGCCAATTTTTGAGTCATAGTTCACTCTGATGTTTCTAGTCTGATTTCTGTCTAGATTCGTTGGCCTGACCCTATATAAACAACCCCCTGGCCCCTTACTTTCTACACGAATTCTCTCTGGCCTTATGCTGCTTAAATTCTAGTTGAAAAGTTAGAGAAAAGGGATTGCTTCTTCTCCAACAAGACTATGTGTAGAGTTTTGCTGTTTAGGGGATTTCTGTTAGACTCAAGATTCTACATCGCCTCTTTTATTTTCTAATTCTCAAACCACGATCTGTAAGCCCCAGTTACTTTTAGATCTAAACTTTAAACTTAATATGGACATGTTGTAAATCGAGATTGAACCTAAGTGTGATAATTATCTTGGATCTATCATTATATATCTTGGATCTATCATTGTTCATTTTGGATCTATTATTTTGGATCTACTATTTGTTCACCTTGGATTTATTCATCTTGAATCTTGACTTGTAGGAATATTTGCATGAAATTGATTTGGGGCCTATACATGTTGTAGATCTAAAACCCTTAATGTCCATAACATTCATGCCTGTGATGTTGATACAGTTGTTATTCACAAGTTTGGGGTTATTATCTTATGTCAATTGATTCCATGACTATCACCCTATTTTGCTAGAATCGATATTTGAGACCACTATTCCATATGCCAGTATTGTTGTAATCATTTATCTCAAGTTATACCATGCTTGACTTGTAATCACTTTTGCCATCTTATGCCAGTTCTTTCTATGTTATTCCCTATTTAGATTTGTTTGTATCGATTCGAGTTTACGTGCGATGGGAATGCGATTGGGTAGATTAGGTAAAACCTGAATTTACTATGAACTTGAAACATGAACATTGTTATAACTTGAACCTGGATATGGACATGAACTTGACATGAAAATTTGAACATGGACATGACGCTAGAATGAATTTGAAAATGGCCAACTCGAGGTTGGGTTGAGTTTGCAGTGTAAATCTGCCCGGAACCGCTCGACGAATCCAGTGACTGCAAACAATAGGAACCAATGTGGGTAGTTGGTCATATCGCACCTAAAACCCGAGGTTAGACTATTTTGTGTTGTAAATCTGCCCGGAACCGCCCGGAAAATCCAGTGACCACAACAACTAGTCTAATGTGAGAGGTTGGGGTGCATTAATGAATTAATGCTACATGATAGGGTTAAGTCATGAACATGAAAGACAACACTTAACCAAATCGATACATGATTGGATAGGGTTAAGTCATGAATTTGAATGACAACACTTAACCCATTAGAAACCCTAGTTACGCGGTCCTTTTCAGCAGTAACCCACAAAGAAGTATCACGATACCCTGAGACTAGGCAGGGTGGGGCACGATTACTGGGCTGATTGTAAGCGACCAGAATGACAGCTGAGTTGGTGCGCCATTGTAGGTTCAGGCGGACTATGGTCGTGCACGTAGTCCGGAGTTGAAAAAGCAATCATTGGGCACCAGTAGGTTTACACTTTGCGTTCTTGATTCGTGTCGATGGTTGGCACCCTAGGGCTTGATACACCCTATGGTGGACCTAGCACAGGTGACTACATTTCGTGATTGGGTCGTATGACACAGATACATGATGAACTAGAACTAGTAGGGAGCCGATCGATTAGTAGATCGTACTGTAGGACCCCGTAATGGGTCATTTCATGATATTGGGCCAAGGGATCATTTCATGGTTAATACTTGACATGGGTTAGAATACTAGTATAGTTGGTGCAGCGAATCTTGAATATGCGATGCTAGACTTGACTTATCTTGTTATCTTAGTTATCATACCAGTCTTGTTATCCTCCTTATGTTTAATTCCAGTTTTCACATGTCATGTTACTTTTACTAGTTTTTATGCTGAAAGTCACTAGGGCTTACCAGTCTTTATGACTGACCCTTTTTCTTTCGCCCCTTTTTCTTTCGTTCCCCCCCAGGTTCTCAGGGAGGAAACGCTAGCTCTTAGCTTGGATTTAGCTTGCTTTCTGTCAGCTCATGTACGGTTTGGTCTTGAGCTATGCTATGGCTGCACTTCTGCTATTTTTGGGAAATAATTTACTTTTGTTATCTTAAGTTCATGCTTCTTTATTTAGAACTTGATGTAATGGAATAATTTGTACTTTGGATATATGAGGTTTTGACTCTTTTCTTGAAAGTAATGAGATTTGGTTTTTAATTTCTACTGCTGCTTTATTTATGTTATGTCTTATGATATCTCTGTGCATGTTTACCTAGATAATGCTCCACCAAAACTAGTGCATTCCCTTTGTGAGTGACCCTAGCGGAGGTGGGGTGTTACATTTGGTATCAGAGCAGAAGGTTACCAGACTGGGCAAAAGTTTTAAAAACCTTCTGAAACTATTTTCAAAACCATCTATAAAGAAGCATTTTTCAAGAAAAGTTTTATTTTTAAGAAAAGGCTATTCCCCAAAAGCCATTAGCACTTTCCTTTGTTTCCTCGTTTGAATCTTTTTCTTTTCGTTTTTCAGCATGTCTGACCTTAACCTTCTACTGGTACCTGGATGGTTCCGAAGGTACTTAGAAGCTAGGGCCAACGACACGGGCTCGGCAGACATCCCTCCTCCTCCTCCCCCAGTGGCCGCAGTTCCTCCTCCTCCTGGTACCGCCTTTGCCAAAATATGCAAAGACTTTAAAGCAATGGGCAGCAAGAACTTCATTGGAACTGAAACCTTCGTTGAGGCACGAAACTGGCTAAAGGAGACCGAAGACTTGTTTATTATCTTCGATGTGGAGGATCATAGGAAAGTTCAGTTTGCAGCATGGTTGTTAAAAGAGGAAGCTGCATTTTGGTGGGATGTCACCAACGCTACCAGGCCAGTTGAGACTTGGGCAGACTTTAGAGAGAGGTTTGGGCTGAAATTCTTATCGTCAGCAGTAGAGAACCTTCAGATGGAGAGGTTCCTAGCACTTAAGCAAGGGGACATGACCGTTAGGGAGTACGTGAATAAGTTTAATCAGCTTGCTAGGTTCGGATTGGACTTGGTTAACACAGCTCAGAAGTAGGTTGTACGCTTTGCTCGAGGATTGAACGAGCCACTACACAGTTTGGCCATAACTCATATACCCATGGGGGCGACCTTTGAAAGCTTGGTGGATATGGCCTTACTTCATGAGGAAGACAAGAATAGAAAGAAGGAGGTTAAGCCTAATGAGACTCAGAATAAGAAGCTTGACTTCAAGAAGGGAGGCAACAAGAATAACAACAACAACAACAATACTAGCAAACCACGTGAGACAAGGAAGTGCAACTTTTGTGGTATTACGGGACATCTAGCTAAAGACTGTAGAAGGAAGAAGAGAAAGTTGGGTGAATGCTTTCATTGTGGAGATACTGGACACATTATCAAAGATTGCCCTAAGAAGCAAGGGCAGGGGCAAGGGCAGGCACAGCGAGCAGGACCTTCTGGAGGGCAGTTGCATGCTCTCAACACCACCCCAGCACTTGACCGAGGTAGTTATATTTCCGTAGAAAGCCTTGTTTACATTTCTGAATTTCCTGTTCGAACCTTATTTGACTCTGGCGCATCGCATACTTTTATTTCTTCTGATGTTGTTAAAAATCTGCACCTAAGTACTAGTCTGGTTGAGGATCCCGTTATAGTTTCAAATCCAATTGGGCGCTCCGCTCATTTATCTATGATGTGTGTAGATTTGAGGATTTCTATCTTAAGCGTAGAATTCACGTGTAATGCTTATGTTCTCGGATTTATGGGATACGGTTTGATCCTAGGTATGGATTGGCTGTCCAATTATGGAGCCATTCTTGATTGTGAACGAAGGGTGGTGAGGCTCATGACTCACCTTGGTAATACCCTTGAAATTTCTTGTAACCCTAAGGGTCCAGTCATGTTGTGTTATCTTGAATCTCTTGACCGTCCATCGACAATTTGCAATCTGTAAGAGTGGTCCAAGAATATCCAGATGTCTTTGATGAGGTGAAGCGGTTACCTCCTAAACGCGAGATAGACTTCCGAATTTATCTTGTTGATAATGCCAAGCCATTTTCATTGCCCGTTAGGCACATGGCCCCACGAGAAAGAAGAGAGCTCAGTAAACAAGTTAAGGAGTTGCTTGAGAAAAATTTCATAAGACGAAGCATTTCTGAATGGGGTGCTCCGGTGGTATTCGCTACTAAGGCGGACGGTTCGCTTCGTCTATGCGTAGATTATCGTGAGTTAAACAAGCTAACTAATAAAAATAGACACCCACTACCAAGAATCGACGATTTGTTTGACCAGCTTGTGGGAGCATCTGTTTTCTCTCAACTCGATCTAGCCACAGGATTCCATCAGCTTAGAGTGGCTGAGGATAGCATTGACAAAACTGCGTTTAGGACTCCAGATGGGTTCTTCAAATGGCTCGTCATGCCGTTTGGGTTAACAAATGCCGTGTACTTTGTAGATTTTATGAGTAGGGTGTTTCGGGAGTTCCTTAACAAGTTTGTAGTGGTTTTCGTGGACGATATTTTGATCTTCTCAAAGGATGAAAAAGAGCATGCTAGACATCTCAAGGAAGTCATGGATACGCTTAGAGCACACCAGTTAAAGGCTAAGTTCTCCAAATGCCATTTTTGGAGGAAGGAAATTCGGTTTCTTGGACATGTAGTTTCTAAGCAAGGCATAGCCGTGGACCCCGCAAAGGTAGTTGCAGTGCAAGACTGGAAAATTCCTAAGAACGCAACGGAGGTGAGAAGCTTTCTCGGTTTGGCAGGCTATTATAGGAAATTCATTAAGGACTTCGCTAAGATTTCAGCTCCTCTTACTAGGTTAACGAAGAAAAACCTAGCGTTTGCATGGAGCATAGAATGTGAGATTGCTTTTCAGAGACTCAGGAGAGCCCTCACCACAGCTCCAATTTTGGCATTACCCGATGGAAGTAAGATGTTTACGGTGTACACAGATGCGTGTGGCACAGGATTAGGTGCTGTCCTAATGCAAGAAGGAAAAGTGATATGCTATGGGGGTAGACAACTTAGAGTTCATGAGAAGAACTATCCCACACATGACTTGGAGTTGGCGGCGATCGTTTTTGCACTTAAATCTTGGCGCCACTATCTTCTAGGTGAAAAGTTCGAGCTGTACACCGATCACAAATCGCTTAAGTACCTCTTTTCGCAAAAAGATTTGAATCTAAGGCAGCAGAGGTGGATGGAATTCTTGGCATCATATGACTTCGATATATCTTATACCCCTGGCAAGGGTAACGTGGTGGCGGACGCGCTAAGTAGAAAAAGGTTGACTTTGAGCCCCTTGTTTGTTGAAAGAAAAAGCCTTGAGTTTATAGCAACCTTTGATTTTACACCTGCTGTTGAGTCACTGGCTGCTACGCTAGCATCTCTTGAATTAATACCTACACTTCTAGATCAAGTAGGGACTTCACAGAAGGAAGACCCACAGATATTCGAAATCATGGACAAGCTGATTAGTGGTGAGACGTCAAGTCACCTCGGTAGGTATGCCATAGATGACAAGGGATGGCTAAGGCGTGATGGAAGGCTATGTGTCCCACAAGTAGGAGACCTAGTAAGGAAAGTCCTCGAAGAGGCGCATCACTCGAAGATGACCATACATCCCGGAGGGGATAAGATGTACAGGGATATGAAACGCATTTTCTTTTGGCCTGGAATGAAAAAGGACGTGGCAGATTTCATTTCGAAGTGCATGGTGTGCCAACAAGTAAAGGCCGAGTCGAAGAAGCCCGGTGGGCTATTACATCCTTTGGAGGTTCCGCGATGGAAATGGGAGAGTATCTCGATGGATTTCGTGGGTGGACTGCCTAGGTCAAGGAAGGGAAATACTAGCATATGGGTCATAGTTGATAGACTCACGAAAAGTGCTCACTTCATTCCGGTGAAAAGCAAGAGGACCGCATCATGGCTAGCGTCTATTTACCTTCGAGAGATAGTACGGTTGCACGGGGTTCCTTCTAGTATAGTTAGTGATCGTGACCTGATTTTCACTAGCCAGTTTTGGAATAGTCTGCAAGAAGCAATGGGTACACGACTGAGTTTAAGCACGGCATATCACCCACAGACGGATGGTCAAACCGAAAGAGTAAATAGGGTACTAGAGGATCTCTTGAGACTATGCATGCTTGATTTTGGTGGTACTTGGGAAGACCATCTCCCTCTCGTGGAGTTTGCATACAATAATAGCTACCAAGCTAGCATAGGAATGGCACCGTTCGAAGCCTGGTATGGAAGACCGTGCAAGTCACCAACTTGTTGGTGGGAGACGACAGACAGGCTTATACTTGGGCCCGACATGATAAGGGACACTTCTGAGAAGGTTGAGTTGATACGAAGGCGGATGAAAACGGCCCAAGATAGATAGAAATCTTACGCGGATAAGGGAAGACTGTAACACCCCACCTCCGCCAATCCCACTCTTGCAAGCGCTCTAGCTTTGGAGGGGCGCTAAACGAGGTAAACATGCATGTAGATATCACAAGACAGAACATATAAGTAAAAGCAGAGTAAATAAAGTAGCGGATAAAATTTCTATTTCAAAACCATAGTCAAGTTACATCAAAGTACTTAGTCATCATTTTCCAACAAAACAAAGTCTAGAAAACATAAACTGAAAACTGGAAATAACATAAAGTAAACTATCCCCAAAGTAGATGTGGTAAGCCATAGCGAGCTCAAGTCCAAACCGTACATGAGCTATCCAGAAAAGCAGCTAAAGATTCGAGCTAGGTGCTGGTATTCCCACCCTGAGAACCTGGGGGGGGGGGAAACGGAAGAAAAGAGGCGAAAGAAAACGGGTCAGTCAAAAAGACTGGTAAGTCCTGCCTACTATTAGTATAAAAACTAATAAAGTTAACTGGACATGTAAAGCAGAGATGAAACATAGGGTGATAACTGGCATGGTGAAAAGTTAACAAGATAGATCAAGTGTGGCATCGCATATACGAGGTTAAGTTGCACCAAGTGTGTACTAGTAATCCATGTCAAGTATAAACAAGAAATGATCCCTTGGGCCCAAAGTTGGCCCAACATCATGAGGTGACCTAAATCAAGGTCCAACTACTCGGTCTAGTCGATTGGCTCCCTATAAGCCTAACTCGTCGTGTATCGGTGTCATACGGCTTAATCGTGGAATGTAGTTAACTGTGCAAGGTCCACCCCAGGGTGTATCCAGCCCTAAGGTGTAAACCACAGACACAATTCAAGCACGCACAGTCTAAACCTACTGGTGCCCATGTTCAACTCCGGACTTAATGTGCACGACCATGGTCAGCCTGAACAACCGGTGCACCCTTCAGCCGTCTCTTTTGGTTCTTACAATTAGTCCAGTAATCGTGCCCCACCCTAGCCTAGTCCAGGGTATCCAGATACTCCCAAGTGGGTTATGGCTGAAAAGGACCTCGTAACTAGGATTTCAAGCGGGTTAAGTTTGGTTAACCCTACCCTAACCATGTATTGAGTCGGTCAAGTGTATTCAAGCAGTTCATGACTTAACCCTATCAATACATCGTGTTTAATTGGTTAAGTATTCAAGTAGTTCATGACTTAACCCTACCAACCCATCGTGTTTAATTGGTTAAGTATTCAAGCGGTCCATGACTTAACCCTATCATGTGGCATTGATTAACTTAATGCACTCCAACCTCTCACATTAGACTTTGTTGTGGTTACTAGTTAAGCCGGGCGGGTCCGGGTAGCTTTACACCACAACCTAGTCTAACCTCGGGTTTTAAGTGCGATGTGACCAACTACTCACATTGGGTCCTATTGTTTGTAGCCACTTGTTAAGCCGGTCGGTTCCGGGTAGATTTATGCTACAAACTCAACCTAACCTCGAGTTGGCCACTTCCATGTTTTCTACATGTCATGTCCACGTTCATGTTTTCAAGCATAAACACATGTCAAACTTTCATGTCATATTTTCAAGTCATGTTTCCATGTTATTTAAGTTTGCCCAACTACCCATAACGTATTCCCATCGCACGTAAATTCGCATCAACGCAAATAGACCAAAGAGGGAACATAACAATATGACAAGGTGGGCATAAGATGGCAAAGTCTATCACAAGTTAAACATGGTGATATTTGAGGCCAAAAGGGGTTCAACATACTAGCATATGGCCTCAACATGTATGATAGCATAAAAGGTGACTTGGTCTCAAACATATCAAATAGCATAAGGGTGATTTGGCCACAAGCATGCATAATATCATAAGGGTGATTTGGCCACAAGCATGCATAATAGTATAACGGTGATTTGGCCACAAGCATGCACAATATCATAAGGGTGATTTAGCCACAAGTAAGCATAATATCATAAGGGTGATTTGGCCACAAGCTAGCATAATATCATAAGGGTGATTTGGCCACAAGCATATTAAGGAACATGAGTGGTTAAGGTTTGGCCACAAGTTAAACATGGTGGCATATGAGGCAAATGTGTTCATAAACTTGCATATTACATTATAAGCCTCAAAACATGCATGATATCAAACTTTAGCAAAATAGATGAAACATGGTCATAAATGATATAGGATGATAGCAAGTGATTCGCATATAACCTCATATGCAAGATATCATAAAGTTTATGAGAGTTTCTATGTTGCTTTATGCAACATTTCAAATCAAAGCTCATAGCTTTTTATGCACAAAGTCAAGGTGATAGCTTTACAAACATGCATAGAATAAATCTATGCATAACATGATAGAATCAAAGCTCATAGCTTTCTATGCACAAAGTCAAAGTGATAGCTTTACAAACATGCATAGAATAAATCTATGCATAACATGATAGAATCATAGCACAAATCATACTTAGGCCCAAACTCAAACTTGCAACATGTCATATTTAACTTCATAGTTAGAATCTAAGAGTAGTATAGGGCTTACAATGCTATGAAGACTTATAAAATAAAATAAGATTGAGACGAAGCCACTAGCAACTCTAAAAACCCCCAAATGTATACAAGCTCCAAGTTGTCTTGAGAAACAAGAGGCTCCTTTGATTTGTATGAAGAAAGATCCTTGTTTTGATGAAGAAAGGTGGCTCTTTTACTAGCTTAGGACACTCAAACTTTCATGAAGAGGATGGAGGCCATGATATGAAGATGGAGGCCATGATCAAGAAACATTTTGGCATAGTTTAGTTGTAGGAATGATTAATGAGGGTTTAGGCTAGGTATTAGGGTCTTTTTTATAGAAGATTAGGTTAGTTTAGGCCATAGGATTAACCCTAGTTTAGATCTGAGCCATTAAAATCCGCCACAAGCCTCCAAACCTGTCTTGAGGAACAAGTCAGGTGCACCCAGGCCAGACTGGCCGACCACCCAAGTCGACAGGGGTGTCGACTGGGAAGTCGACACAGCCTGGGGTGTGTCGACTCCCAAGTCGACTCCCCAGTCGACTTGGGGAGTGGTGGGATCTTTTCCCGCCTACCCTGCCCTGCTGAATTTGAAATCTGTTTTTAAACTTGAATTTTCTGAAAACTTCTATGGGCCATAACTGGGTCATACGGACTCCGATTTTCGAAAACTCGGACTCTATTTCGCGTATTTTTCCGAGACGAACGCAATGGTACAGCTCGTTTCCCTTGATTCAGATTTTATCATTTAATTCTGCCTTGATTTATGTTATAACTTGTTATCTAAAAATACGGGTTGTTACATTCTCCCCTCCTTAAAGGATTTCGTCCCCGAAATCTTCAAGTTAGGAAGAACATATCCTACCATCCATCATCCATCTACTCAAAACATCATCCACAAGTAAACATTGTCCTTAAAAGATTCTAAATGTTGTATGATCATATGCAGAGGTGTGTGTATATGTACTTATCTAATGCAAAAATCAGGCGGTTACTGATTCAGTAAACCTCCTTAATACAAAGTATGTTAGTGAAATGAGTCCATATGTATGCAAATTCCTAACATAATTCATAATCTCTATATGAGTGCACATAACATTCATCCATATGCAATATCCACGTGATAGCATAACAAGTTTCATCCATGAATAAGTATAAGCACTCATGCATATGCAATATGAAAGTGTGTGAGCCGATCTTAGTGCCTAATGTGTATCATGTATCCACGAGTATCCACTTGCAAACACTTTCAACCACTTGCAAACATCAAGCATAACATGTTTCAAATACATGTTTCATCCAAAGGGTTTCTACCTAAGGTTCTCATGACAAGGTTAATGAGATAACAAGATAAACATGGATAGTGAAAGAAAGATATGATGGCTAGGAAAAGAGATCGAGAATGTACCCTCAAAAAAGAAATGGGTGAAGTGCGCGCATCTTCTCCTCGGTTTCCCAAGTTGCGTCCTTTTCGGCTTCACTCCACTGAACCTTTACTAACTTGATTTCTCGATTCCTCAGCTTCTTGATCTCCGTTCCCAAGATACGGATCGGAGCTCGCCTTAGGGTTGCCTCTTTCTCTACCTCCACGTCTTCAATAATGCTAGGCTCAACTACCTCGGCTGAATCATATAGGCATTTTCGGAGATGCGAGACACGAAAGACATTATGCCCTCCGGCCAGCTTCTCGGGCAATTCCACCTTATAGGCCATCTTCCCAATTCTCTCTATGATAGGGAAGGGTCCTACGAACCTTGGTGTTATCTTTCCAACTGCTCCAAAACGAACCACGTTTCGCAAAGGAGAAACCTTCACGAGAACCATATCTCCAACTTCGAATTCCAAATATGTCCTTCGCTTGTCAGCATAGGATTTTTGTCTGTCTTGGGCCGTTTTCATCCGTCTTCTCACCAATTCAACTTTCACGGATGTGTCCCGTATCATATCGGGCCCAAGTATAAGCCTATCCGTTGTCTCCCACCAACAAGATGGTGACCTACACGGCCTCCCATACAGAGCTTCAAATGGTGCCATCCCTATGCTAGCTTGATAGCTATTATTATAAGCAAACTCTACAAGAGGGAGGTGGTCTTCCCAAGTACCACCAAAGTCAAGAATGCATAGCCTCAACAGATCTTCTAGTACCCTATTCACCCTTTTGGTCTGGCCATCCGTCTGTGGGTGATAGGCCGTACCTAGATTCAATCGCGTACCCATCGCTTCTTGCAAACTATTCCAAGATTGGCTAGTGAAGATTGGGTCACGATCGCTAACTATGCTAGAAGGAACTCCATGCAGTCGCACTGTCTCTCGAAGGTGAACAGATGCTAGCCCTAATGTGGTCCTCTTGCTCTTCAACGGAACAAAGTGAGTACTCTATGTAAGTCTATCAACTATGACCCATATCCCATAAAGCCCAATAGTTTGGTCAACTTGACAGACATCTTTATCCTAACTATATATCACAAACAGGCGAGTCATACTCCTTATGGGGTTTGCAACAGAACTAAGATTGAGAATAGGACCGAGAGGATATACTTAAACGAAAGCATGCGAGTAAGCTCTACAGAATAATAGGGATCAAGGATATACTATTAGAAAGAGATATAATGCGCGTATCTAGTCTTCAATCTTCTAAGCCGCATTTTCTCGAGCTTAATCCTACCATGCCTTGACCATCTTTTAACTTCACAGTTTCGTAGCTCTTAATTATTATTTCCAAAATATGAGTTAGAACTCATTTCACCATTGCCTCTCATTCCACTTCTTTTCCTAAAATACTTGGCTTCCACATAACTACGTGCTCATGGTTTCATGCAAGCTTTACAAAATTCGTTAGTGAATCCTGGACCTCGTTTACATACTATACGGTATCCCACGCAGAAGAACTATCTCTTGAAAACAAATGTCAATCCATGTTGCCAAATGTACTTACTAAGGTGATTTCTATAACCCCTGCTTAAGCGGAATGGACTATCCGCCTTAGTGGCGAACACTACTCGATTGGATTACAAATTTCCAAAAAGTGCCAAGGGATTCTAGATAACTAATCATGACGGGACCCTAAAGGTCACACGAGATTTCGAGGGTATTACCGAGGCGAGTCATGAGCCTCGCAACCCTATGTTCAAAGTCAAGAATGGCTCCATAACTGGACAACCAACCCATGCCCAAAATCAACTCATATCCCATAAACCCGAGAACATAAGCATCACACACGAATTCTACGCTCAAGATAGAGATTTTCAAATCCATACAAATCGCAGATAGATGGGCGGAACCCCAATCGGATTTGAAATACTAACGGGATTTTCAACTAGACTAGTACTTAGGTGCAAACTTTCAACAAGATCAGAAATAAAACTATGCGATGCGCCAGAATCAAATAAGGTATGAACAGGGAAATCAGAAATGTAAACATGACTTTCTATAGAAACACTACCTCGAATCAAAAGCTGGAAGAGCGAGGGGAGCCTGCAACTGCCCTCCAGAGGGTCCTGCTTGCTGAATTTGCCTTTTCCCTTGTCCTCGCTTTTTCGGGCAATCCTTACTATAGTGTCCAGACTCTCCACAATGAAAGCATTTGTCCAACTTCCTTTTCTTCTTCCTACAGTCTTTGGCTATGTGCCCAGTGATCCCACAGAAGTTGCACTTTCTTGTGTCCTTTGCCTTGTTGTTGTTGGCCGTGTTTCCCTTCTTGTTGTTCTTGTCTCCTTTCTCGAAATCTTCCTTCTTGCCTTGAGACTCATTTGCCTTGACCTCCTTCTTGCCACTCTTATCTTCCTCTTGAAGCAGGGCCATATTCACCAAACTCTCGAAAGTCGCCCCCATGGGTATATGAGACATGGCCAAACCGCGCAATGGCTCATTCAATCTTAGAGCAAAGCGTAGGGCCTTTTTCTGAGCTGTGTTAACCAAGTCTAGACCGAACCGAGCAAGTTGATTAAACGTATCCACGTATTCCCTAACTGTCATGTCCCCTTGCTTTAGAGATAGGAACCTCTCCATCTGAAGGTTCTCTTCTGTCGACGATAGAAACCTCAGTCCAAACCTTCTCCTAAAGTCATCCCAAGTCTGAATTGGCCTAGTAGTGGTGGTGACTACTCACCAATATGCAGCTTCCCCTTTCAACAGCCATACCGCTAACAGAACTTTCCTACGGTCTTCTATATCTAAGATAGCAAAGAAGTCTTCGGTTTCCTTTAACCAGTTTCTTGCCTCAACAAAAGTCTCCGTCCCAATAAAATTCTTGCCACCCATCGCCTTAAAGTCCTTGCAAATCTTCGCGAAATCCGTTTGCGGATGCTGAGGAGGAGTAGGAGGAACCTCAACTACGGGAGGAGGAGGAATGTTAGCCACGGGGGAAGGAGGAGGAATGTCCGCGGGGCCGGCTTCATTCGCCCTTGCCTCCATGTACCTTCTAAACCAAATAGGTACTGGTACGCCCTCCAAAATGGCAAAATTATCGGCCATACTGAAACGAAGAAAAAGATAGATTGAGAACGAGGAAACAAAGGATAGTGCTAATGGCTTTTGGGGAATAGCCTTTTAAAATAAACTAGACTTTTCTTGGAAAATACTTAATTGGTTTTGAAAATAGTTTTTCAAAAGGTAAGTTTTAAAAAAACCTTTTGCTCAGATCTTGTAAACCTTAGGCTCCGATACCAAATGTAACACCCCACCTCCTCCAATGCCACTCTTGCAAGCGCACTAGCTTTGGAGGGGCGTTAAACGAGGTAAACATGCATGTAGATATCACAAGACAGAACATATAAGTAAAAGCAGAGTAAATAAAGCAGCGGATAAAATTTCTATTTCAAAACCATAGTCAAGTTACATTAAAGTACTTAGTCATCATTTTCCAACAAAACAAAGTCTAGAAAACATAAACTGAAAACTGGAAATAACATAAAGTAAACTATCCCCAAAGTAGATGTGGTAAGCCATAGCGAGCTCAAGTCCAAACCGTACATGAGCTATCCAGAAAAGCAGCTAAAGATCCGAGCTAGGTGCTAGTATTCCCACCCTGGGAACCTGGAGGGGGGGAACGGAAGAAAAGAGGCGAAAGAAAATGGGTCAGTCAAAAAACTGGTAAGTCCTACCTACTATTAGTATAAAAACTAATAAAGTTAACTGGACATGTAAAGCAGAGATGAAACATAGGGTGATAACTGGCATAGTGAAAAGTTAACAAGATAGATCAAGTGTGGCATCGCATATACGAGGTTAAGTTGCACCAAGTGTGTACTAGTAATCCATGTCAAGTATAAACAAAAAAATGATCCCTTGGCCCAAAGTTGGCCCAACATCATGAGGTGACCTAAATCAAGGTCCAACTACTCGGTCTAGTCGATCGGCTCCCTATAAGCCTAACTCGTCGTGTATCGGTGTCATACGGCTTAATCGTGGAATGTAGTTAACTGTGCAAGGTCCACCCCAGGGTGTATCCAGCCCTAAGGTGTAAACCACAGACATAATTCAAGCACGCACAGTCTAAACCTACTGGTGCCCATGTTCAACTCCGGACTTAATGTGCACGACCATGGTCCGCCTGAACAACCGGTGCACCCTTCAGCCGTCTCTTTTGGTCTCTTACAATAAGTCCAGTAATCGTGCCCCACCCTAGCCTAGTCCAGGGTATCCAGATACTCCCAAGTGGGTTATGGCTGAAAAGGACCTCGTAACTAGGATTTCAAGCGGGTTAAGTGTGGTTAACCCTACACTAACCATGTATTGAGTCGGTCAAGTGTATTCAAGCAGTTCATGACTTAACCCTATCAATACATCGTGTTTAATTGGTTAAGTATTCAAGTAGTTCATGACTTAACCCTACCAACCCATCGTGTTTAATTGGTTAAGTATTCAAGCGGTCCATGACTTAACCCTACCGTGTGGCATTGATTAACTTAATGCACCCCAACCTCTCACATTAGACTTTGTTGTGGTTACTAGTTAAGCCGGGCGGGTCCGGGTAGCTTTACACCACAACCTAGTCTAACCTCGGATTTTAAGTGCGATGTGACCAACTACTCACATTGGGTCCTATTGTTTGTAGCCACTAGTTAAGCCGGTCGGTTCCGGGTAGATTTATGCTACAAACTCAACCCAACCTCGAGTTGGCCACTTCCATGTTTTCTACATGTCATGTCCACGTTCATGTTTTCAAGCATAAACACATGTCAAACTTTCATGTCATATTTTCAAGTCATGTTTTCATGTTATTTAAGTTTGCCCAACTAACGTATTCCCATCGCACGTAAATTCGCATCAACGCAAATAGACCAAAGAGGGAACATAACAATATGACAAGGTGGGCATAAGATGGCAAAGTCTATCACAAGTTAAACATGGTGATATTTGAGGCCAAAAGGGGTTCAACATACTAGCATATGGCCTCAACATGTATGATAGCATAAAAGGTGACTTGGTCTCAAACATATCAAATAGCATAAGTGTGATTTGGCCACAAGCATGCATAATATCATAAGGGTGATTTGGCCACAAGCATGCATAATAGTATAAGTGTGATTTGGCCACAAGCATGCACAATATCATAAGGGTGATTTTGCCACAAGCATGCATAATATCATAAGGGTGATTTGGCCACAAGCATGCATAATAGCATAAGGGTGATTTGGCCACAAGCATGCATAATATCATAAGGGTGATTTGGCGACAAGCATATTATGGAACATGAGGGGTTAAGGTTTGGCCACAAGTTAAACATGGTGGCATACGAGGCAAATGTGTTCATAAACTTGCATATTACATTATAAGCCTCAAAACATGCATGATATCAAACTTTAGCAAAATAGATGAAACATGGTCATAAATGATATAGGAAGATAGCAAGTGATTCGCATATAACCTCATATGCAAGATATCATAAAGTTTATGAGAGTTTCTATGTTGCTTTATGCAACATTTCAAATCAAAGCTCATAGCTTTTTATGCACAAAGTCAAGGTGATAGCTTTACAAACATGCATAGAATAAATCTATGCATAACATGATAGAATCAAAGCTCATAGCTTTCTATGCACAAAGTCAAAGTGATAGCTTTACAAACATGCATAGAATAAATCAATGCATAACATGATAGAATCATAGCACAAATCATACTTAGGCCCAAACTCAAACTTGCAACATGTCATATTTAACTTCATAGTTAGAATCTAAGAGTAGTATAGGGCTTACAATGCTATGAAGACTTATAAAATAAAATAAGATTGAGACGAAGCCACTAGCAACTCTAAAAACCCCCAAATGTATACAAGCTCCAAGTTGTCTTGAGAAACAAGAGGCTCCTTTGACTTGTATGAAGAAAGATCCTTGTTTTGATGAAGAAAGGTGGCTCTTTTACTAGCTTAGGACACTCAAACTTTCATGAAGAGGATGGAGGCCATGATATGAAGATGGAGGCCATGATCAAGAAACATTTTGGCATAGTTTAGTTGTTGGAATGATTAATGAGGGTTTAGGCTAGGTCTTAGGGTCTTTTTATAGAAGATTAGGTTAGTTTAGGCCATAGGATTAACCCTAGTTCAGATCTGAGCCATTAAAATCCGTCACAAGCCTCCAAACCTGTCTTGAGGAACAAGTCAGGTGCACCCAGGCCAGACTGGCCGACCACCCAAGTCGACAGGGGTGTCGACTGGGCAGTCGACACAGCCTGGGGTGTGTCGACTCCCAAGTCGACTCCCCAGTCGACTTGGGGAGTGGCGGGATCTTTTCCCGCCTACCCTGCCCTGCTGAATTTGAAATCTGTTTTTAAACTTGAATTTTCTGAAAACTTCTATGAGCCATAACAGGGTCATACGGACTGCGATTTTCGAAAACTCGGACTCTATTTCGCGTATTTTTCCGAGACGAACGCAATGGCACAGCCCGTTTCCCTTGATTCAGATTTTATCATTTAATTCTGCCTTGATTTATGTTATAACTTGTTATTTAAAAATACGGGTTGTTACAAAGACAGACCTAGAGTTCGAAATCAGAGATATGGTCTTTATAAAAGTTTCTCCTTTACGCAATGTGGTTCGTTTTGGAGCGGTTCGAAAGCTCGCACCAAGGTTCGTAGGACCGTTCCCTATTACTGAGAGGATTGGGCAGATGGCCTATAAGGTAGAATTACCCGAGAGGCTGGCCGGAGTACACAATTTCTTTCACATCTCGCATCTCCGAAAGTGCTTACATGAGTCGGCCGAAGTGGTTGAGCCAAACATCCTTGAAGGCGTAAAAATGGAAAAAGAAGCAACATTGAGGCGAGTTCCGATTCGTATCTTAGGAACAGAGACCAGGAAGCTAAGGAATCGAGAAGTCAAGATAGTTAAAGTACAGTGGAGTGAAGCCCAAGAAGATGCAACTTGGGAAACCGAAGAGAAGATATGTTATCGGTAAATTCAATTACCATTTCACGTTCAAATCTAATTAAAGATTTAACTATCGCCTGGAGTAAAACTGGTGATACTCCATTCTCGATCTTTTCAATCTAATTAAAGATTCATTAAAACTCCACTTAGTTTTAATCCTTAACTGGGTTAAAGAATCAGTGTCATCTAAAATACGGTTCACGATAAACCCAAAATCACATTCCATTAATTATCGGGTTAAAGAACAAGTGTTATTTAAAACACTATTCATGATAAACCCAAAAATCAATACCAATTCAATTCCAATTAAGTATTATTTAATTGGTACACTTCATTAGATCTAAATAAAAAGATTTAATCTTTTTCTCAACTGGGCTTAAGAACAGTGTTAATGAAGACACCATTCACGACAAACCCAAATCACATTTGATATTAAATACAAGGCTCTGAATAGAAAATATATCGGCTTATATTCAATATCAAATTCCACGACTAACAAATATCGTATTGGAAATAACGATATAAATATATCTTTCAAATTCCCATAACAATACCTGTATCATCACGAAATCCAACATCGAAATATTCCAAAGACAATTTCGATTCAAATCCATTCCAATTCAATTATTGGAAATTCTGGTTATTTTCAAAACCATTTCAAATCCAATTTATTTATTTTAAAAAAATAAATAGAATTATAATTCTAGGTCAAAATTAGTTCATTTCAATAAAAATCTACTTTTATCTTTTCAAATATGGAGTTTTTCATCCCAATTCTTCCCAAATCATTTCTTATGATTTTACACAAATTATTACTATTTTTACTAATTTTATCAAGGCCCGTACAGTCGATTTCCATCAACGGCCATCGAACTGCACTTACATCGACCTTTTCCAAATTTGATTTGGACATAATTCCAAATCCAACCGTTAGATTTCTAATTTCTAATATTCGTTAGAAAGCCCTTTTCGATACGAACCCAATGGTTCCAGGTTTAGGAGAATCCGACGGTCGGATCTCCCGCAATATCCATTCGAAGTCAATGGTCGAAATTCGCGAACTGCCGCGGCGCAACGCGTTCTATTCAGGCCATTATATATATAATATATATTTTGTCGATTCCCTTTTAAAACGTATTATATAAATCGTTTTAAATTCGTTTTCAAAACGATTTCAACTTCTTTTCAAACTCAAATCAAAATTGAATTTTTCCTTATAAATTCGTTTTAAATTCATTTCAATTTGTTTTCAATTCAAATTGATTTTTAATTCAATTTCAGTTCATTTTCAATTCAATTTCAATTCGAATTCATTTCTATTCAATTTCAATTCTATTCAATTTCTATTCAATTTCAATTCGAATTTAATTCTATTCGATTTCAATTCGAATTCATTTCAAATTGATTTCCATTCAATTTCAATTCGATTCGAATTCATTTTCAAAATATTCGATTTTGAAATCACTTTTCAATATTCATTATAAAAAACGAATATAATCGATATAAATATCGTCTGCGTCAAAATGGCGTCAATCTAATCAACACGGCTTCAGATATTTCTATTTTCAAATATTCTATTTCAAATATTTATTTTTCAAAACTGGAATGAGGCCCAATCAATTACCATAGATTTTATTTCTATGGATTTCCATACAACGCATGTATATATCAACAATGACAAATAATCAACCATCATCCAAAGTGCATTCTACACTGTATAAGCATCAAATATAAATATTCAACGCTTATAACAGTCTGTCAATCAATCGATCGACATACAACTAATTATTGGGATTAGTGTATGTCATATATCACCCCAATACCCATGTGGGATTTTCAAACAATCAAACACAGATTTTATTTGTGCAGTTGAGTGATGTGTAAAGTTTATTGTCCCAATCAATATCAGTCAAATGTGTGTGTATAAACAAATCGTCCGATTTGTTTATTTTTATTTCATTTTAAATACACGTTAAAAATTCTATTTTCAACTATAAAATATTTTAACTATATAAATATTTTATTTCCATTTCACATCACATCACACAATCAACTACACTGCAAAATCAAACAAACAAGCATACAAGCCGTCCATGATCTGTGGACGACGGGTGTCGGGTGCTACTAAACACCGTCTGCATCCTAGTATATATTTCAACTAGAAATAAATTTAAAAGTGAGGAGAACGACCGACTAGCTAAACCAAACGCCACGACTCTTCATACATAGGAAATCTTCATCGTACTCGCCTTTTATCGCTTTTGTCGTTAGTGTTCACTACATATATAAAAATCACATTTTTATACTGCTGTCTTTAAAATAAAAATCACATTTTTATTTGTTCACTTCCAATTTAAAAATCATATTTTTCCTTAACCATTCTAATGATCAAAATCGTATTTTTACTTTGCTATATATATGATAAAAATTCTATTTTTACATCGCTATTATATAAATAAAAATTTCATTTTTACATCGCTATTATATAGAAAAAAAATCCATTTTTACACCGCTAGTAATATAATAAAAATTATATTTTTATTACTATACATAAATAAAAATCATATTTTTATTCTTCCTATGATATAAAAATCATATATTTATTATCTATATAATATAAAAATCATATTTTTAACCTTCTACTAATATAAAAATTATATTTCTAACACTTCTACCACCCCTTTTTGTTAATCACTGAGTTAAAGAAGCTAATTACATGACAAAATAATTAAAACAACTCACTTTGGTCAAGTAGAGGAGGAAGGGGGGTCACTCATCAGCGTCGGAGGATGGCCAGAGGATGGGGGATGATGCTGCGCGCTTCCAGAGGGGGGAAGGCGGCGGAAAGGGGAGGGGATCGAAGTGGAAGGGGGAGGCGGGCGGCAGGGCTGAGTGCGGCGCGCTTCAGCGAACCGTGGGGGGGGGGGGGGTTGTGGAGCTTCGGGGTCGGGGAAAGGAGAATCGGGGCCAGGAGGAAGGGGGAGCCAGCGTCAACGTGAGGGGGGAGTGCGGTGGGTTCGGCGATGGCATGGGCAGATGGCGGCGCTCCGTCGCTCATCGTTTTTTCTGTTCTGATTTGATTTCGAACGGGGGGGCTGAGAGGATATAAGGAGAGAGAGTTATATAATTTATATTTTATTATTTTAACCCCAAAAAGGTAACTTTTAGTTTCAACTCAGAATCAAACCCACCACCTGTCGTCCATAGCTAATTACCCCCATTCTGAACACAATGGGATATGTATTGTAGGCTGATTCGATCGTTTCGATCAGTTTTCGTCAAAATCAACATATACCTCTATATATTGAATTTGAACGCGCATTTCAATTTACTGGGGCCACACACGAGCTCGAAAAATTCCAGAAAAATATTTTCTAGCTTTGTATTAACGATACGGTCCGAACAAAACTAGTTTCGTCGAATTCTGAGACCGTTTGAAAAATGGCCATTTTCCAGTCGATTAAAATCAACTGAAACTGGTCAAATGCGTTTTCCTTTGCCACGCTCACATATTGATTCAAAAAATTACGAAATTTGAAACCTAGCAATAACTTGATATCACGGACCAAACAAAAGTGGTTTCGTCAAAATCCGAGGTCGTTTGCAAAATTTCCATTTTTAAGGGCCTGAATTCCATAGCGACTATTCAGAATTTTCAATTGGGCGTATCTTTTGATTCCCGCTATGAAATTTCGATTTTTCTGATTCGTTGGAAAGATATTCTCAATTAGATTCAAATATTTTTGGTTTCACTAAAATCCGGTTTATTTTGAATCCTATACATTCATTTGAATTTTGAAATCAAATTATCGAACTACCACGCCATTTTCAATTCCTTTTATACTTTAAAATAAATATTTATATTCTAACGACGATCTATATAATATATACGTTCGAATTCTATTCAAAATAAATTTCTCGTCGATATTATTTAAAATAATTCATTTTAAATAATCAAAATTCACCCAAATTGCCAAAATAAATTTTTTTAAATTGGCCCAGATTTTCCGGGTTATTACAAGATATGCGCGCTTTACCCATTTCTTTTTTAGGTTACATTCTCGATCTCTTTTCCTATAAACTTGAAAACCTTTCGTATCATGCTTTTACTACCTATGTTTGCCTCGATCTTATCTTGAGAACCTTAGGTAGAACCATATGGATGTAAACATGTGATTGAAACATGTTATGGTTGATGTTTGCAAATGGTTGTAAGTGTTTGCAAGTGATTGCTAGTGGATGCATGACACACATTAGGCACTAGATCGGCTCAGTCACATTTTCATGTTGCATATGCATGAGTGCTTATACTTGTACATGGATGGAACTTGTTATGCTATCACTTGGATGTTGCATATGAATGAATGTTATGTGCACTCATGTAGAAATTATAAATTATGTTAGGAATTTGCATACATGTTGGACTCATTACACTAACATAATTTGCACTATGGGGGTTTACTGAATCAGTAACCGCCTGATCTTTTGCATTAGATAAGTACATATACACACACTTACTGCATATGTTCATACAGCACTAGAAATCTTTTAAGGACAATGGTTGCCTATGGATGATGTTTTGAGTAGATGGATGATTGGATGGTAGGATATATTCTTTCTAACTTAGAGATTTCGGGGACGAAATCCTTTAAGGAGGGGAGAATGTAACAACCCGTATTTTAATAACGTGTTATAACCATAAATCAAAGCAGAATTAAGGGCAATAGGTTATGCCATTACGTTCGTCTTGAAATTCTGCTTGGAAACGAGTCCGAGTTTTCGAAAATCGGAGTCCGTATGACCAAGTTATGACCCTTCGAAGTTTTCAGGAATTTTCAAGTTCAAAACAGCTCAGAATTCGAATTCAAATTTCGAATTCAAACCCCAGAACGGACTGGGCAGGAAATTTCCCGCCCAAGACTAGGTCGACCTGGGGGTCGACCATAGTGTCGACTTGCCCAGGACCAGGTAGACCATAGAGTCGACCTTGGTATCGACCTGGTTGCCGAGCCCATTTTTGAGTCAGAGTTCACTCTGATGTTTCTAGTCCGATTTCTGTCTAGATTCGTTGGCCTCACCCTATATAAACAACCCCCTAGCCCCTTACTTTCTTCACAAATTCTCTCTGGCCTTATGCTGCTTAAATTCTGGTTGAAAAGTTAGAGAAAAGGGATTGCTTCTCCTCCAACAAGACTACGTGTAGAGTTTTGCTGTTTAGGGGATTTATGTTAGACTCAAGGTTCTACATCGCCTCTTTTGTTTTCTAATTCTCAAACCATGATCTGTAAGCCCCAGTTACTTTTAGATCTAAACTTTAAACTTAATATGGACATGTTGTAAATTGAGATTGAACCTAAGTATGATAATTATCTTGGATCTATCATTGTATATCTTGGATCTATCATTGTTCATTTTGGATCTACTATTTATTCACCTTGGATCTATTCATCTTGAATCTTGACTTGTAGGAATATTTGCATGAAATTGATTTAGGGCCTATACATGTTGTAGATCTAAAACCCTTAATGTCCATAACATTCATGCCTGTGATGTTGAAACAGTTGTTATTCACAAGTTTGGGGTTATTATCTTATGTCAACTGATACCATGACTATCACCCTATTTTGCTAGATTTGATATTTGAGACCACTATTCCATATGCCAGTATTGTTGTAATCATTTATCTCAAGTTATACCATGCTTGACTTGTAATCACTTTTTCCACCTTATGCCAGTTCTTTCTATGTTATTCCCTAATTAGATTTGTTTGTATCGATTCGAGTTTACGTGCGATGGGAATGCAATTGGGTAGATTAGGTAAACCCTGAATTTACTATGAACTTGAAACAAGAACATTGTTATAACTTGAACCTGGATATGGACATGAACTTGACATGAAAACTTGAACACGGACATGACGCTAGAATGAATTTTAAAATGGCCAACTCGAGGTTGGGTTGAGTTTGCAGTGTAAATCTGCCCGGAAACGCCCGGCCAATCCAGTGACTGCAAACAATAGGATCCAATGTGGGTAGTTAGTCATATCGCACCTAAAACCCGAGGTTAGACTATGTTATGGTGTAAATCTACCCGGAACCGCCTGGCAAATCTAGTGACCACAACAACTAGTCTAATGTGAGAGGTTGGGGTGCATTAATAAATTAATGCTACATGATAGGATTAAGTCATGAACATGAAAGACAACACTTAACCAACTCGATACATGATTGGATAGGGTTAAGTCACGAATTTGAATGACAACACTAAACCCATTAGAAACCCTAGTTACGCGGTCCTTTTCAGCAGTAACCCACTTAGAAGTATCACGATACCCTGGGACTAGGCAGGGTGGGGCACGATTACTGGGCTGATTGTAAGCGACCAGAACAACGGCTGAGTTGGTGCGCCATTGTAGGTTCAGGCGGACTATGGACGTGCACGTAGTCCGGAGTTGAAAAAGCAGGCATTGGGCACCAGTAGGTTTACACTGTGCGTGCTTGATTCGTGTCGATGGTTGGAACCCTAGGGCTTGATACACCCTATGGTGGACCTAGCACAGGTGACTACATTTCGTGATTGGGTCGTATGACACTGACACATGACGAACTAGAACTAGTAAGGAGCCGATCGATTAGTAGATCGTACTGTAGGACCCCATAATGGGTCATTTCATGATATTGGGCCAAGGGATCATTTCATGGTTAATACTTGACATGGGTTAGAATACTAGTACAGTTGGTGCAGCGAATCTTGAATATGCGATGCTAGACTTGACTTATCTTGTTATCTTAGTTATCATACCAGTCTTGTTATCATCCTTATGTTTAATTCCAATTTTCACATGTCATGTTACTTTTACTAGTTTTTATGCTGAAAGTCACTAGGGCTTACCAGTCTTTATGACTGACCCTTTTTCTTTCGCCCCTTTTTCTTTCGTTCCCCCCCAGGTTCTCAGGGAGGAAATGCTAGCTCTTAGCTTGGATTTAGCTTGCTTCTTGTCATCTCATGTACGGTTTGGTCTTGTGCTATGCTATGGCTGCACTTCTGCTATTTTTGGGGAATAATTTACTTTTGTTATCTTAAGTTCATGCTTCTTTATTTAGAACTTGATGTAATGGAATAATTTGTACTTTGGATATATGAGGTTTTGACTCTTTTCTTGAAAGTAATGAGATTTGGTTTTTAATTTCTACCGCTGCTTTATTTATGTTCTGTCTTGTGATATCTCTATGCATGTTTACCTAGATAATGCTCCACCAAAACTAGTGCATTCCCTTTGTGAGTGACCCTAGCGGAGGTGGGGTGTTACACAAATATAGGAAATAGTCATTCCTAAATTTACATGATTTTCATTCACTAGAACTTTAGACCTCCCTCCTTTTAGTATAAACAGGTAAGTAGGTGAGCACACACGGATTCGTGATGAGTAGTGATGCCTTGAAGATGGAGCTCTTCGACGAAGGCTTTAGTTATTTTATGTCAGTATAAGTATTATTATCATATTGTATTGGGATAGTTATTGATGTACCTTTATCTTTTGTTATTCAGAATTGTTGTATCTGACAATTACGACAGTTTAAATTATGGTACATCTAAGTTCCGATGGGCCTTTTCTGGGTAAGGATTTAGGCCCATTCCGAGTGGGTTGTTACATTTGGTATCAGTGCATAGATTACCTGATTACAGGGAAATATATGTAAGAGAGATGCATTTGTTATTTGAAAATGTTTTCAACACTATATATGTATATATACGTATATATATATATATATATATAAGTACTATACCCCAAAAACATATGCAATAATACTAGGCAACCTTGTCTTTCTTCCTTTTTGGGTCTTGATACTATTTTAGGAAGTCCATTGAAGTGTTTTTCCTTTTCAGATAGTAGAAATGGCTGATAACCAGCCCGAGCACGAGAACACATCAAGGCCTTGGTACTTGCCTGAATGGTTCCAACAGTACCTTAGGACTGTGGAATAGGCCGCATTGTCAATCCTTCCATAGCGGAGCCAAAAGCTCAACACGTTGATGGGACCCTTAACTTTTCTTGTCTTTGCAAAGATTTCTTGAGTTTGGGAGGTAAGCCATTTTTTGGACTAAGAACTTACTTGAAGCTAAAGCATGGATAACCAAGTGTGAACGAATCTTCAAGGATACCATATAGGACAACCAACTTAAGCATAGGGTAACGACCTGGCATTTGAAGTGGGAATCGCTAGAGTGGTGGAACATGATTTCAGAAGAGAATATGGGTAGAGCGTTTACTTGAGAAGAGTTTAGGACCCACTTTGAGACTAAGTACTGATCTGATGTCGAGATTAGTCTATAGATAGAAAAGTTTATTAAGTTGAAGCAAGGGGATTTAAGTCTGAGAGAGTATATAGCAAGACTTATGGAGTTGTCCAGTTTGGGAGAGGGTTAGTGGACACCCCTATGAATAAAGCACTTAGGTTTGTTGAGGGACTGAATTCTTTGTTGAGGCAAATGTTATTAGCTTAGGTGACGTTTGGGCTACGTTTAAAGCCCTTATTGATACAGTTATACTATAAACGACTGAGGAAATTAAGAAAGTTAAGAATACGGAAGAGGAAGGTGCTTTTACTTTTGGGAAGAACAAAAAGAAAAGTTTTTGGCTTAAGATGAAGAAAGCAGGAAAATTTAAGGATGTTAAGGCGTGTTCGAGGTGCCACCAGAAGCTCCATGAGGCGAAGGATTGTAGAGTGAACCTAGCAAAGCCGGAATTTAAAGGAAAACTCTTTAAGCGTCATAAGGATGGGCACTTGCCAAGGAACTGCCCTAAACCGAGAGTAATGTAGAGTGGAAAAAAATTATGCCATGGAGGTATAATTTCTATCCAAGGAATTTCTTTGTGTACCCTATTTAATTCAGGGGCGACCCACTCCTTCATTGATAGAAAGATTGTTGATTCCCTAAATCTTCACTTATTCTTTACTAGCCATCCGATAGGGGTGTCTAACCCTATCGAAGGGACTATGCAACTTCCGCTTTTGTGTAAAGACCTAGTATTAGACATCGACGATGTCAATTTCTTTTGCGATGTGTATGTACTTAAATTTGAGGGGTATGTTATCATTTTAGGAATGGATTGGACATAGTTTTATAGGGATATCCATAACTGTGATAAGAGAGTCAATTGCTTGAGGAGCCATGGAGGTCGTAGCTTAGAGATCCCTTCTAGGACTGGGAATAGGGATCCGACCTTATTGCGTTCCTTATCATCTGATTTAGAAGGACCATCTTTGTTGCCTATTATGTGCGAGTTTTCGGATATCTTCGAGGAAGTCGGAGGACTTCCACCCTATAGAGAAATCTCTTTTAGGATAGACCTCGAGAAGGACACGAGGGCAGTAGCATTGTCACTAAGGCATATGGCTTCTAAGAAAGGAGAGAGCTAGATAGACAAATCTCTGATTAATTGAAGAAAGGGTTTATTCTAAGGAGAATGTCTGAGTGTGATGCACAATTAGTATTTTCCAAATAATCCAATGGATCATTAAGATTGCATGTGGATTGTAGGGAACTTGACAAGCCGACTAAGAAGAATAGATACCTCTCACCGAGGATTGATGATCTGTTTGACCATTTGTGAGGTGCCGAAATACTTTCTCAATTAGATATGGTTACCAGATTTCACCAGTTGAGGACTTCGGATGAGTATAATCCTAAGACAACGTTTAGGACGCCTGATGGATATTTTGAGTTAGAGGTTATTCCCTTCGGTTTGACGAATGGCCCTTCTTCCTTTGTATGTCTAATGAGTAGAGTATTTAGGGGCATACTCAACAAGATAGTGGTAGTGTTTATGGATGACATTATTATCTTTTCCAAGGACTTTAAGGAACACGAGGATCATTTGAGAAAAGTCCTAGGAACCTAAGGGAAAACCAAGCCAAGTTTTCAAAATTGAATTTTTGGAAGAGAGAAGTTAAATTTTTAGGATGTATTATTTCGGGGAAGGGATTAGTCGTAGACCCCGTTAAGGTAGAAGCTGTCCAAGAGTGATGGATACCTCGCAATGCGATGGAGGTCAGGAGTTATTCTTGTGGTAGAAGTCTACTACTAAAAATTATTAAGGACTTTGCAAGGATCGCAACCCTTCTAACCTAGTTGACAAAAAAGAATCATGAGTTTGTGTTGAGTGAGAAGTGTGGTATTGCCTTCATGAGGTTGAAGGAATCTCTCACAAGTTCACATATTCTTATTCCTAATGGTTAACGAAGATGTTCATGTTTTCACCAATGCTTGCCGGACTGGTTTAGAAGCAATACTCATGCAAGAGGGTAGAGTAGTTGCCTACGCAAGTAGAAAACGTAAGGACCATAAGAAGAGGTACCCCATTCATAATTTAGAGTTTGCAGCAGTGGTTTTTTTCCTAAAGATGTGGGGACATTATCTTTTAGGAGAAAAGTTTGAATTCTTCAACGACCTTAAGTCTCTTATATATTTGTTTTCTTTGCGAGATCTGAACCTTAGGCAGCAGTGATGGACGAAATATTTAGTGTAACAACTCGCTTGGAATGGGCCTAAATTTCGACCTAGAAAAGGCCCATCGAAACTTAGGGCCATTCTAAATGGTTCATTGGTTCCTGTAAGAATTACATTTGCATAGATAACAATAACATATACTTCGAATGGAGATCTCACGCAGCGGAAAGAGAAAATATAATACCAAATATAAGATGTAACATTTATTTCAAAATCACGGAAATACACAGTCGTAGTTACATTTATTCAATAGGTACATCAAATGGTTCAATCTCGTAAGATTCCAAAAGAAGCAAAGCAATAACTGCTAATAATATCATAATAACTTCATCTACTTCATCGGCTTCAATCATGACTTCATCCATAGCTTTACCCCATATGCTGACCTGTTGGATGTTAAGGAGAGGGGGTCAGAACATAAAGTTCTGTGTGACTGAAATATAGTGTTACTTAATGTCCATACCCTATATTTTTAGTAGGTTACATATGTCAAGGTATGTCTATGCAGTACACAAGATTTCACACAAACATAAATATCTAACCAATGGGGTGGATATCCAAGTCAATCGCCCATTAGTATTTTTAGGGTAAAGACCCAACGAGGTGGCAATCTCAGTCACTTATGGCCCTATTAAAGGTGGATTTTTACAATCTCTTATAACCCTAAGGCAGACCTCTAGCCCCTTAGGAACCCCATCCTAGTACATTAACGTTCTTAAATATATTCTCTCACTTGTAATATGAGAAGTAGTATTGCGAATGTTACTACTTAACTGATATTACCCGCTAGGACACCTATGTCGCTTAAGACTTCCCTTAGACAATTGGTGAGCATGCAATGGCCACATATCCTTTAATTACCAGTTTGTCCCTAGTTGTGCCCTTACAAGCTTCTAAAGGAAGTGGACATCCCCATGAACTACCCTATTCCGTTAACCATATTATGCCTAACCACTTTTAAAGAAGGAGGACCCAAAGACCTACCTTAATACTAATAAGGGTGGGCCCCATGACCTGGGTTCCTCTCCAAGGAGTAAACCTTTGGAGGGATCCTAGTCCAAACCACTTACGACCCAAACTAGATAAAAAGGTGAGTCAACCAATTAAGACCTTCTTAAGGCGTAGTAAACCTATATGGTTTCACACATCAAACTTATATATTTATATAGTTATACATACACACTAAACCTCTCACATTAAACCATATACATGTAGATGCTGATATGCCGGTCGGTTCCGGGCAGACTTCTACTACAAGTCGGTTTAACCTCATGTCTAGTGTACTAAATTTATGAATGGCCCATGGCACCTAGACATCTCACATTAGTTGGGCCTACTTGTGGTTGCTGGATATACCAGTCGGTTCCGGGAAGGATTCTACCACAAATGGCAACTAACCCTATGTCTATGTGTCATTATTTATATATTTAAGCCATTATATATATACGCACACACAAGCAAACAAATATATATATATATATACATGTATATTCATTAAAGGGACATTTCAAATTCAAACACTAACCTAATCGCATTTATTACACTAATATAACATTAATTACGTTGATTACGCTTAAATAAGTAATATAATAATAGCGCCTAATTAACATAACATTCGTATAAATGGGAAATGTTCAAACGAGATGGTAATTGTCATCTTATCCAAATTAAGGCATACAAGTTAGATTTTCCATATTTTACTGCTACAACATAAACAAGATGGCATAATGAACATATAGCAAGTAGCAGTGAATGGAAAACATATATATATATATATGTATATATATATATATATATATACATAACAATTAAAACTTGTATCCTAGGCATATAGAAATGGTTCCAATATTAAATTAAAAGTAGAGTATTTCATATATTTGCACATATATGTTTACAATTCATATTTCACCCAATTCACCCTTTTTTGTGGTGTTATACACCCAAAAATGTTTACATTTGACTTATTCCAATTTATGAATGCGTTTACACCCAAATTAGGATCCAAACCCAATTCAACTATGAAACAATTCAAATCTAAACCTTTATAGGCTAAACCAAATGAAAATAACAGTGAATTGCATAAAATATAAATAATAATACAACACTCATAATTACCTTTAATCCAATACAAAAACCACAATTCCACAAAACCATTACATGACAATTTCCTACGTAATTTCAAAACAGAAGATTTGGCGATTTTCATGTTATATTATTGCATAACCAAATCTTCATAGGCATAGCAATTCATATAAAAAACTGTTAATAATATGAATATGCCTTTAAGAAAAACTTGATTCCACTCATAAATTAGGTGGAGATATGGTAGAAGTTCAAAATCTACAATGGTTGTTCAAGCGAGCTATGATTGATCTCCTAATAGTATACATATAAGAAACATATAATTAGATTCTTATACATATTTGTATATACTTAATTCCATAATCCTAAACTTAGATAGATTGAAATAGAAAGATATAAAATAGAGGTACAGAAGTAGAAGAAACCTTCACCCTATTCTCTTTATTTTTCCCTGGAATTAAAGCAGCGTGGAGGCAGAGAGGTAGAAGATTAGGGTTTTTAATGTGTTGTTTGATGGGTTATTTATAATTGCTCCTGTGAGCCGGAGCCGTCAGATTAGTAAAAATAAATCCAAGCCATCCATATAAACTTATCCTCTTAGAAAACCCTTATCCACGTAAGAAGCATTGGGCCTCCAACCGCCTAGCGGTCGACCCCCCTTAAGAGAGAGCGGTTGACACCCTCGGGGCTGGAACGCCCAATTTTGCTGCATTGTTGAGCTATTAATTTTATTAATTATGTTCTTAATTTTCTTAACTCTTTTCCATATATCCAGTACACGATATCCCCTAGATCTTATGTAACAACCCGGAAAATCAGTACCAATTTAAATTTTTTATTTTGGTTATTTCAATGAATATTGAATATTTAAAATGATTTATTTTAAATAATAACAAATAAAAGTTTATTTTAATCGAAGTTAGAATAAATAAATTCATTTTAATTATATAACGAGCCTGAAATGGCGCGATAATTTGAAAATTCGATTTTGAATTTCAAATAAATGTACAGGATTCAAAATAAATCGGATTTCAGTAAATCCAGAAATATTTGAATCTGTTTGTAAATATCTTTCCACCGAATGTGAAAAATTGAAATTTCATAACAGGAATAAAAAGTTCTGTCCAGTTAAAAATTAAAAATAGTCGCTATGGAATTTAATATAATATATAGCCTTTAAAAATAACCATTTTGCAAATGACCTCCGTTTTTTATGAAACCACTTTTGTTGGATCCGGAATGTCAAATTATTGCTGGATTCAAATTTCGTAATTTTTGGAATCAATATGTGAGCGTGGAAGATTTAAATGTGTTCGGTAATTTTAGTTTGAATTTAATCGACTGGAAATGACCATTTTTCAAATGGTCTCCAAATTCGACGAACTTAGTTTTGTTACGACTGTATCGTCAAAACATAGCTAATTTAATTTTTGGGGTCAATATATGGCCCCGGTAAATTAAAATGTGTGTTAAAATTAAATATATATTGATTTATATTTTAATTTTGATAAAAACTGGTCGAAACAGCAGAATTGACTCACGAAACATATTTCATTGTGTCCGGAATGTGGGTATTTAGCTAGAAACGATAGTCGTTGGATTTGATTTGGAGTTCAAATTAATAAACTTATATTTTTGAAATTAAATTAAATAAATATATATTCTGGCCAATCAAAATTAAACCCTAATTTTATTCATTCCCGAAAAAGATGAGCCGCTAGTTAACACGAATGGCGAAAACCGTTCAAATCTTTCTTCCGATTCCTCTTAATCCACTAATCGATTCAAGAAGTTTGTAAAGGGAAAAGTGTAGTGCTTCATCTCCTCTTTCAATTCAAAATGGTTTGATGATTTATGGTGGAGTATATTTCTCGATTTGGCAGCTCAAAGGGGGCACGTTGACACGTTCGAGCTTAGTTTGCTGGCGAATTGGGGGTGCGAGCTCCATCATGCTGGCAGCAGTGGGATGCGGCTCCAAGGCCAAGGTCATGGTCATCTATGATGGGTGGCAGGTGGTGCGGATTAAGGGGTGGAGGCGATTCGGCAGCTCAAAGGGGGCACGTTCGAGCTCAAGTGCGAGCTCCACCATGCTGGCGGCGGTGGGAGGCGGCTCCAAGGCCGAGGTCGTGGTCATCTCTAATGGGTGGCAGGTGGTGCAGATTAAGGGGTGGTGGCGGGGTTTCATTTCGAGGAGGGGTTCAGCGGATGGGAGTGCTACAGATAGAAGAAGAAGGAGCAACGTTTTCAGTAAGCGCTGTTAATTTAATCTAATTATAATTTGATTATTTATATTAGTATTGTTTAAAATGTATTGTTTTAAAAAAATAGCTGAATAAAAATATTGCTTTTAAAGAAATAGAAGCAATGTTTTGAAAATAAAAATAGTAATGTTTTGAAAATAAAATCAACATTGTTTTAAAAATATTAAATCAGTTTTATTATAAAATTAACATTATATAAAATCAGTTTTATTATATAAATTAACATAATATAAAATCAGTTTAATTATATAAATTAACATTATTTAAAACCTGTTTTGTTATATAGATTAGCATTATTTAAACTCAGTTTTTTGTATATAAATAGTATTGTTTTATATGTAATAGAATAGTTTTAAAAATTGGGTTTTAAGAAAAAAGAAAAATGAAATAATTTTGTTTTTAAAATATAAGTAACTTTGTTTTTAAAATATAAATAATTTTGTTTTTAAAATGTAAATACCTTTGTTTTTAAAATAAAAATAGCATGGTTTTAAAAATATAGAAATATGATTTTTATATACATATACCATATTATAAAAATATGATTTATATATATAGGAAAGTTTAAAAATATGATTTATAAAATATATACAGCATTGTTTAAAAATATGATTTTTAATATATATACCGCGTGAAACAGAATGTGATGGGACTGACTAGAAGCAGAACAGAATCCGAACCATCATCTCTAAAGATTGGCGGAGTGGAAACCAATGGTGTGAACATATTCTCACTCTAATTATTTTCCAGTTAAGTATATACTAGGATGCAGACGGTGTTTAGTAGCACCCGACACCATTTGTTGTACAAACCATGGATGTTTGTTTGAATTGATTGTAACGTGGATGTTGATTGTGAATTCATGTATAGAATAAAATATTTGAACAATAAAAATATCATTTTTATTGTATGAATAAAATATATAAAATATTCATGAATGGAATAAAGTATTTGAACAATAAATATATCATTTTTATTGTATGAATAAAATATACAAAATATATAAAATATTCATGTATGGAATAAAATATTTAAACAACAAAAATATCATTTTTATTGTATGAATAAAATATATAAAATATTCATGCATGGAATAAAATATTTAAACAATAAAAATATCATTTTTATTGTATGAATAAAATATATAAAAAATTCATGTATGGAATAAAATATTTGAACAATAAAAATATAAATTTTTATTGAATATATGAACCATATAAAATGGTCATGTGTTGAAAATAAATATTCATTTACAAATCGGATGATTTGTTTATGTACAACAATTTGACTTATATTGATTGGGACGATATATTTTACACATCGCCCAACTGCATAAATAAAATCCGTGTGTGTTGATTGAAACCCCACATGGGTATTGGGATGATATTTGACATACACTCATCTCAACTGTTTAGTTGCATGTCAATCGTTGGGTTGACAGACTGTTGTAAGTGTTAATTATTTATATTCAACTCTTATGCAGTTGTGTAATGCACTCTGGATTATGGTTGACTGTGTTCGATTATTGTTGTGTACATGTGTGCATGAAATCCATATAAATAACATTATATGGTAATTGACTGTGTCTGATTCCAATTAGGAAAGAACAAATATTTTAAATTAACGAATATTTTAAAATAACGAATAATGATTATTTTAAAATAACTAATATTTTAAAATAATATTCAGTAATGAATCAAAATATGATTTTTATGTCCGGTTTGGGATGGACGCGAAAATATTTAAAGATATCAAGCCGTGTTGATTTGATATGTGCCATTTTGACGCAAACGATATTTATATCGATTTTATTCATTTTTATAATGAATATCGAAAAGGAAGTGATTTCAAAATCTAATGTTTTGAATTTTTTTTATCATTTATATATTAATGATATGGAATATTCAATTTTGATTTAAAATTGAAAATGAAGTTGAAATCGTTTTTAAAACGAATTTAAAATGATTTATAAAATACGTTTTAAATGGAAATTGACAAAATATAATATATATATATATATATATATTTAATGGCCTGAATAGAACGTGCCTCGCCGCGACCGTTCGTGAATTTCGACCATTGACTTCGAATTGATATTACGGGAGATTCGACCATCGGATTCTTCTAAAATTGGAATCATTGGGTTTGTATCGAAAAGAGCTTTCCAACGAATACAAGAGATTTGAAATCTAACGGTTGGATTTGGAATTATGTCCAAATCAAATTTGGAAAAGGTCGTTGTAAGTGTAGTTCGATGACCGTTTACGGAAATCGACTGAAAGGGCCTTAATAAAATTACTAAAAATATTAATAATTTGTGTAAAATCATAATAAATGATTTAAAAAGAATTGGGATGAAAAATTCCACGTTTGTGAAGATAAAAATATATTTTTATCAAAATGAACTAGTTACCAACTAGATTAGAACTCCAATAATTTTTAAATAAAATAAATTGGATTCGTGAATGGTTTTAATATAACTAGAAATTTCCAATAAAAAAATTGGAATGGATTTGAATGAAAATCATCATCGGAATATTTCAATATTGGATTCCGTGAGTATACGGATATTGTTAAGGAAATTTGGAAGATATATTTATATTGTTATTTCCAATACGATATTTGTCGGTTTCAAAATTTGATATTGAATATAAGTCAATATATTTTCTATTTAATATCAAATGGGATTTTGGGTTTGTCGTGAATGGTGTCTTTATTAACAATATTCTTAAACCCAGTTGAGAAAAGATTAAATATTTAAATTAATGAAGTTTACCAATTAATTAATATTTAATTGGAATTGAATTGAAATTGGATTTTGGGTTTGTCGTGGATAGTGTCTTCATTAACACTGTTCTTAAACCCCTTGTGAAAAGAATAAATCTTTTAGTTAAGATTATTATAGTTTCCAGTTAATTAACATTTAATTGGAATAAAATGAAATGTGAATTAGGTTTATCGTGAACTATGTTTTAATGACATTCGTTCTTTAACCCGATTAACAGTGAAATGTGATTTGGAATTTATAAATCTTTTTATAAAGATTTAACGGGAATTTTCCAAAGTAAAGTTTTCCAATTTAATATATTAAATTGGAATTGAATGGAATTTGATTTGATAATAATCGAAGTGAGCTTCTGTGGAGGAAGACCGTTAGTATATATGGAATTTAAAAGGCTTTGTCGTTAATCCATTTATTTTATTAGCCGGATAAGGAAATTGATATCGATTATATGTTGGTCTGTTTTCCGTGAAGATTCCATAATATATGGAATGCGATTTGGGTTTATCATGAACTTTGTTTTAAATGACATTAGTTCTTTAACCCAGTTAAAGACAAGATTACATGTCTAACATTGTATTTTGAACTGTATGGTTGATCTCTGCTAAATATATATCTGTTTGGTGGCGGAGAATTTATTCTCTTGCTTAACACCCCATTCTAAGACGTACGAGCTTAGAGGTTATATATCGGCAGAAACCAATAGTACGGTGTAGATTGTCGATGCGGCATGTTTGTGTTTCCGAAGTTAAATAATCGTTAATATTGATTTTTGGGAAAATTAAAACTAAGCGGGTTTTAATGAATCTTTAATTAGATTGAAAAGAGAATGTGATAATCTAAATTATCATATTCGGGAAATGATCGAGAACAGAGTAGCATCAGTTTTACTCCAAGCGATAGTTAAATTTTAATTAGATTTGAACGTGAAATGGTAATTAAATTTACCGATAACGCCATGGTGTTAGATATGGAGTATTACCAGTTTTTCTCCCTGGGATGAATAGGTTGGGATTGGGAAATTAAACAAATGATTACTTCGGTAAGGTGCACTAATCCCGACTAGTTTGGATAAACCTTAATTTGGTTTGAATTGATATCCAAAGGAAGATTAAAGAATAAATTTAAAGAATTTATTTTTGATAAAATTAATGGGAGCCTTTCACAAAGTATAATAATATTTGAATAAAAGAATATTCAGGATTGGAATGAGGCATATGTTGTGTTTTTATAGCACTTTTTTATTATATACGCGAGCTATTCGGAAAGACCGGGTTTATACCCATTCTGAATAACTGATTCGACGATAAGTCGACGATGAAGATGTTGGTTGAAGACCGGAGGTCTTCACATCGTTTGGATGATTACTGATGTCTGGATTGGGCGGTACACCCAAGACAGGTTAATAAGTGGTGATCGTCAAGACGTACTTGGAGATCGACCAGATATGCTAGGACCTCTCTACTGTATTGGACACGGGACGAGGAATAAGGTGCCTCCAGTTTCGTTCATACCCAGAACGAACTATTAAATGGATGTGTGTCTAACATTGGATTTTATTCTGTGTTGATTGATCTCTATTAAATATTTATCTGTTTGGTGGCGAAGAATTTATTCTGTTGCTTAACACCCTTCTCTGAGACGTACAAGCTCAGAGGTTATATATCGATAGACATCAGTTGCATGGCATGAATTGTCAATGTGGCATGCTGAGATGCAAATGATTAAGGCTTCTGTTGAAAACCAGAGTCTTGTGGTTGATGATCAAAGCACGGCCTTAAAGGGCATAGCTTTGTGTATAGCGTTAATTCGCGAGCCTCACACCTTGGTATGAGTCAAAAACGGGATAAGGGACCCAAGGAGGACATGACGTTTCTTTCTAGCTATGGGTGATGTCATGGTATAGAGCCCAGACATTGATTATATTTTTACTTATGTGGATGATGGATAGCGAGGCGCCTTGGATATATCGGTTACTACGGGGCCGATGGATATAGGTCCTATAGCACCGGGAAACGTATGTTCAGGAATAACTGATCCTCAAACGTAAGGGAGGACCGGCCTTTGAGGATCCAAGGGTCTTCTTCAGGAGATCCTGAGGCATTTTCTAGAGTGTTTCGAAGCCAGCGAGGAGTACATCCCTTGCCTCGACTCATGACGTAAATCCAATTTCCAATACGTGACATTTTGGTTTTGATTGTAGAGCCTAGTATGACGACATGATATATGGCACCGTCTATGGTTGATACATTTATATTTGAAGTTGTTTTATACACTATGCACTTATAATAGTATTAAATGATTTGTTTTTAAACGTAACAAGCATGTTTGGCTATTATAAGGGAAAACTCTATCCTCCGGCTTGCGTTGCATTGTGTGATGGGACCTGAGTCTTATAATAGCTTAATTTTTTTAAAAAGCATTGTGTTGTTTATAAACTGTTTTATGCGCTGGTATTCTTGGGAGGAAACCCGTTTCGTGTTATACGGCATGGTCCCTTGATTTACTTTAATTTTAAAGTAAATTGTTAAATAAATGTTTTTAGTTCTCACACTAGTCACATGACTGACCTGGAGTTTATTGTTTTAACCTAAACTCTAGGTGCCCCTATTTTCGACACGGGCAGCTAGTAGTTTTGGTTTTGTAGAGATTATATTCACAGGATCCTGGATTTACAGCTCGAGTAATATTCAGAACACTCTGTATCCGTGTATTCCTTACAGTTGTGATTATGTATTATTTTTCCACTGCTATGAAATGTATTTTAATCTCTGATATTTTCCTGATGTATATTATTTATTCATACTCTGTATGTTCTAGTACTCTGATGCAAATTGTTGTAATAAGCAATGAAATGTTCTTCCGTTTGTGTTCTGATTTGTCATATTCTCAACTCAATCCGGGCTTTCCCGTAAGGGCGAGTTTGGGTTGTTTCATCGTGGTATCGGAGCTTTGGTTTACAGAGTTCATCAAATATTGGATTAGTAATATCCAATAAGAATGACTCGTTAGAGATGGGATCAGTAGTATCCTAGAATGAGTTGAAAGAGTGTTATTTTTAAAATAAAAATAAAAACAAATTTTGTTTTGAAAATTTAAACCTTATTATACATATTTGATTATTTATTTTATATTGAATTTGGACAATCTAGTATATGAAAATTTTTCATATACGCCTTGCAAACGTATACATAAAGCCTCGAAAATACTGGATAGATATAGAATCACACTCTAGTCACCCGGGGATGACTCTGGTGATTGTTGCAACATCATCAGAATTTATGTTCGAGTTTCAAATATGGGATATCTATATATTTCCAATTGACTTGTGTGAGAACCAAAACTAGCTAGAATTTATTGTTTGTGATTTGACACACAAAATTGGATTTTTGACTATATATAAAGTTATGTGTTTGAAACGATTATCAACTAATTGATTGTTGATTGTATTGTATAATTATTAGTTCAACTAATTAAAATATTGGAATAATCAAACCAATAGGAGAATGTAAGGCAAATTAAGCCAAATTGAATCAAATTATTGAACTGAATTGAAAATTGATTGAAATTGCATGCATATACATGTATATACATCGAATGGGTCATAGCAGGGAAGCTAAGCAGAGGAATAAAATTGTATGCCAAACAAATAGGTACATGTTTACTAATTTATTAGGTTTAGATGATTTTATGAGCCGATTGGTTAGGCGCATGGCTTTTTATTTTTATTTTGGATTGGTGAGGGCCCTGTGAGGCTAGTTTCAGTTTTAAATGTCTCCTCGTACAAAGGAGGTTATGGCGAAAATTTTGGAAAATATAGGGTGTTAGCCAAATTTTTGAAAAATTAGAAAATTCTTAGAAACTGAAAAGTTGAAGAATGAATGCTAGAATTAAAGTTGAGTTGGTTGGTTAAACAACTTTCACCTCCATTCCTTTTCGAGGACGGAAAGATTTTAAGTAGGGGAGATTGTAACAACCCGGAAAATCAAAACCAATTTAACATTTTTATTTTGGCTATTTCAACGAATTTTGAATATTTAAAATGATTTATTTTAAATAAATCGACTAAAAGTTTATTTTAATCGAAGTTAGAACGAATAAATTTATTTTAATTATATAACGAGCCAGAAATGGCGTGGTAGTTTGAAAATTCGATTTTGAATTTCAAATGAATGTACAGGATTCAAAATAAATCGGATTTTAGTAAAAATAGAAATATTTGAATCTGTTTAAAAATATCTTTCCAATGAATGTGAAAAATTGAAATTTCATAATGAGAATAAAAAGTTATGGCCAGTTAAAAATTCAAAATAGTCGCTATGGAATTTAATATTATATATAGCCTTTAAAAATAGCCATTTTGCAAACGACCTCCGTTTTCGACGAAACCACTTTTGTTGGATCTGGAATGTCAAATTATTGCTAGATTCCAATTTTCATAATATTTGGAATCAATATGTGAGCGTGGCAGATTTAAACGTGTTTGGTAATTTTAGTTTGAATTTAATCGACTGGAAATGACCGTTTTTCAAACAGTCTCCAAATTCGACGAAATTTGTTTTCTTAGGACCGCATCATCAAAACATAGGTAGATTTATTTTTCAGGAATTTTTGGAGTTAGTATGTTGCCCCGGTAAATTAAAATGTGCGTTAAAATTAAATATATATTGATTTATATTTTATTTTCAAAAATATATGTTTATCCGTTCGAACTCCAAATCAAATCCACTAATCGATTCAAGAATTTTGTAAAGAGAAAAGTTTAGTACTTCATCCCCTCTTTCAATTAAAACCAGTTTGATGATTTATGGTGGAGTATGTTTCTCGATTCAACGGCTCAAAAGGGACATGTTCGAGCTCAATTTGCTGGCGAACGAGGGATGCGAGCTCCACCATGCTGGCGGCGGTGGGAGGCGGCTCCAAGGTCGAGGTCGTGGTCATCTTTGATGGGTGGCAGGTGGCGCAGATTAAGGGGTGGAGGCGGGTTTTCATTTTGATGAGGGGTTCAGCGGATGGGAGTGCTATATATAGAAGAAGAAGGAGCAACGTTTTGAGTAAGCGCTGTTAATTTAATCTAATTATAATTTGATTATTTATATTAGTATTGTTTAAAATGTATTATTTCAAAAAAAATAGCTGAATAAATATATTGTTTTTAAAGAAATAGAAGAAATGTTTTGAAAATAAAAATAGCAATGTTTTGAAAATAAAATCAGCATTGTTTTGAAAATATAAAATCAGTTTTATTATATAAATTAATATTATATGTAATAACTCGGAAATCCGAGCCAATTAAAAATTTTTATTTTGGCAATTTTGATGAATTTCGAATATTTAAAATGAATTATTTTAAATAATAACGACGAGAAATTTATTTTGAATAGAATAGAATGAATATATTTATTTGAATCGTCGTTAGAATATAAATATTTATTTTTAATTTTAAAAGGAACTGAAAATGGCGGGGTAGTTTGAAAATTCGATTTCATATTTCAAATGAATGCACATGATTCAAAATAAACCGGATTTTAGTGAAACCAAAAATATTACAATCTAATTGGAAACATCTTTCCAATGAATCCGAAAAATCAAAATTTCATAGCGGGAATCAAAAATTACATCCAGTTGAAAATTCAGAATAGTCTCTATGGAATTTTGGCCCTTAAAAATGGAAATTTTGCAAACGATCTCTGATTTCGACGAAACCACTTTTATTGGATCCAAGATGTCGAATTATTGCTAGATTCCAAAATTCATAACTTTCTGAATCAATATGTGTGCGTGGCAAAAGAAAACGTGTTTTGATAGTTTCTGTCAATTTGGATCGACCAGAAAATGGCCATTTTTCAAATGATCTCAGAATTTGTTGAAACTAGTTCTGTTTGGATCGTATCGTCAATACAAAACTAAAAATATTTTTTTGGGAATTTTTAGAGTCCGTATGTGGCCCAAGTAAATTGAAATGTGCATTCAAATTCAATATATTGATTTATATTTTGATTTTGACAAAAACTGATCGCAATAGTCGAATTGGCTTGCGAAACAAATCCCATTGTGTTCGGAATGGGGTAATTAGCTAGAGACGACAGTCGTGGGTTCGTTTTGGGATTCAAATGAAAAGTGTGCTTTTATGGGAAAAATAAACTAAAATAAATATATATTTATATCCTCCCTCACTCTCTCAGAAGTCAACAAGGTCAAAATAAAAAGAAAAAGAAAAAGCCCCGATCCCCAAACCCGCGCCCCACGATCCTGTCGCCCTCCCTTCCGCCACCGCCTATACAGCGCCGCCTCTCCTCCGATGCTCCCCCCTTCCGCTTCTCCCTCCTGCCTTCTCCCTCTCTCCTCCGCTGTAAACTGCAACCACCCCAAACCCTACACCAAATCAATGCCGCCAACCACCAGAACGCGCCGCACCACCACCTTAGCCCTACGCGCCTCCTCCCCACCACCCAACGCAGATGTGGACCCTCCCCCAATCAATTTCAATGAGTTTTATTTCAATTTCTATTTATTATGTAAATAAAAACTCAATTTTTATAGTAAAGATTTGAAATGTGAACATGAATTTTATATACATAGCTTCGTATAAGAGTAGATTTTGTTTATAGAAAAGATTTGATTTTTGATGAACAAAGAGATTGTATCTTTAAAAACAAGAAGAAGTGATTTTTAGTTATAAAAAAATAGATTTTGTAGATAAAAATGCGATTTTTATATTTTTATTATGGAAAAGATTATATCTTTATGAAGTTAAAGATCATATTTTTATGAAGTTAAAGATGAGGTTTCTAAGATGTAAAAGATATGATTTTTAATTAGAAAAATATAATTTGTATGACTAGAAAAGATTTGATTTTTATAATATCATAGCGAAATAAAAATATAATTTTTAACTATTTAAAAATTCGATTTTTATATACATGAAGTAGAGAAAAAAAATTCGATTTTTATATATATGAAGTGAAGATAAAAATTCGATCTTTATATAAGAAGTAGAGATAAAAATATGATTTTTATATTATAGAGATAATAAAAATATGATTTTTATTATCCAGGAAGCGAAGTAAGAATAGGATTTTAATATGTATGAATGGAAAGTATGAATGGAAAATAAAAATACGAATTTTATCTTGAAGTTAGCGAAGTAAAAAGGCAATTTTTATCGTTTGAATGATAATGTAAAAATGGGATTTTGAGATATTCATTAGCAATAGAAAGATCGATTTTTACCTATATAATAGCTGTATAAAAATGTGATTTTCTATATATAGTAGCATTGTTGAAAATATGATTTTTAATATAAATTTTGTGAAACAGATCTCGTTGAAACCGCGACAAAGATTTTCTTCATATGAAGAGTCCTGGCGTTTGGTTTAGCTTCTAGGTGAGAACTTCTCACTTTAATTTATTTTCTAGTTGAAATATATACTAGGATGCAGACGGTGCTTAGCAGCACTCGACACCCGTTGTCCACAGACCATGGATGACTTGTTTGTTTAATTGATGTGTTGTGAAAGTTGATTGTGTGAAGCGGAATGGAATGAAATATTTTATAGTTAAAAGTATAATTTTTAACGTGTATATAAAATAAATATTTATAAACAAATCGGACGATTTGTTTATGTACACACATTTGACTGATATGGATTAGGACGATAAATTTTACACATCACCCAACTGCACAAATAAAAATCTGTGTTTGTTGACTGGAAAACCCACACGGGTGTTGGGATGATATTTGGCGTACACTAATCCCAATTATTTAGCTGTATGTCGATCTATTGGTTGACAGACTGTGTAAGCGTTAATTATTTATATTTAATGCTTATGAAGTTGTGTGATACACTCTGGATGATGGTTGATGATTTATCGTTGCTATTATATACATGTGCTGTAGGGAATCCATATAATTAACATTATATGGTTATTGATTGGGTCTCATTCCAATTTGGAAAATAAAGAATAAAAGAAAATTCATGTGTTGAATAAAATATATATTCATGTGTTGAATAAAAGAAAATTCATGGGTTGAATAAAATATATATTTATGTGTTGAATAAAAGAAAATTCATATGTTGAATAAAAGAAATTCATGTGTTGAATAAAATATATATTCATGTGTTGAATAAAAGGGAATTCATGTGTTGAACGAAATAGTTATACAATAAAGTTCACAATTTTATTGTAAGTAAAAATTAATAAATATTCATGTGTTGAATAAAGTATATATTCATGTGTTGAAGAAGATATTCATTTGTTGAATAGAATAAAAGTTATTGAAATATATAAAGCCGTGTTGGTTAGATTGACGCCATTTTGACGTGAACGATATATATCGATTTTATTCATTTTTATAACGAATATCGAAAAGGAATTGATTTCAAAATCTAATGTTTTGAAAATATTATCATTTATATATCGATGATAGGGAATATTCAATTTTTGATTAGAAATTGAATAGGAAGTTGAAATCGTTTTGAAAACAAATTTAAAACGATTTATAAAATACATTTTGAAAGGAAATCGACGAAATATAATATATATATATATATTATATATATAATGGCCTGAATAGAACGCGTCGCACTGCGGCAGTTCGCGAATTTTGACCATTGACTTCGAATGGATATTACAGGAGATCCGACCGTCAGATTCTCCTAAAACTGGAACTGTTGGGTTCGTATCGAAAAGAGCTTTCTAACGAATACAAGAAATTAGAAATCTAACAGTTGGATCTGGAATTATGTCCAAATCAAATTTGGAAAAGGTCGCTGTAAGTGCAGTTCGATGGCCGTTTATGGAAATCGACTGTACGGGCCTTGATAAAATTATTAAAAATATCAATAATTTGTGTAAAATCATAACAGATGATTTGGAAAGAGTTGGGATGAAAATTCCATATTTGAAAAGATAAAAATAGATTTTTATCGAAATGAACTAGTTTTGAACTAGAATTATAATCCATTTATTTTTGAAATAAATAAATTGGATTTGAAAGGGTTTTAAAAGTAACCAGAATTTCCAATAATTGAATTGGAATGGATTTGAATTGAAATTGTCTTTGGAATATTTCGATGTTGGATTTCGTGATTATACAGATATTGTTATGGAAATTTGAAAGATATATGTATATCGTTATTTCCAATACGGTATTTGTTGGTTGTGGTATTTGATATTTAATATAAGCCGATATATTTTCTATTCAGAGCCTTGCATTTAATATCAAATGGGATTTGGGTTCGTCGTGAATGGTGTCTTCATTAACACTGTTCTTAAACCCAATTGAGGAAAAAGATTAAATCTTTTATTTAGATTTAATGAAGTATACCAATTAAATGGTATTTAATTGGAATTGAATTTGAATTGATTTTTGGGTTTATCATGAACGGTGTTTTAAATAACACTTGTTCTTTAACCCGATAATTAATGGAATGTGAATTGGGTTTATCGTAAACTGTGTTTTAATGACATTCATTCTTTAACCAGATTTGCAGTGAAATGGGATTTGGAATTTATAAATCTTTTTGATAAGATTTAAAGGAGATTTTCCAAAGTAAAGTTTTCCAATTTAATAAAATAAATTGGAATGGAATGAAATTCGATTTGGTAATAATCGAAATGAATTTCTGTGGAGGAAGACTGCTAATATATCTGGAATTTAAAAGACGTTACCATTATTCCATTTATATTATTAGTCTGATATGGAAGTTCATATCGATTATATATATCGATTTTTTTTCCATGAAGATTCCAATGTTAATGGAATGTGATTTTGGGTTGTCGTGAATGGTATCTTTAATAATACTGTTCTAAGACCCAACGGAGTTAAGAAAATCAGAAACTAACTGGAGATTAGTTAAGTTAAATGGTTTCCTCGGTATTGATCTGATGTCGGTTTCTGCCTTCGGGGTTATTACTTAGGGAATTGCTCACTTGCTAATTTATGGTTAAAGGATGATGGAATAGAATGTGATTTTGGGTTCATAGTGAACCTTGTTTTAAATGACATTGGTTCTTTAACTCGGTTAAAGGCAGGATATGGTTTCGCAAGTTAAACAATCATTAATATTGATTTTTTGGGAAGATTAAAACCAAGTGGAGTTTTAATGGATCTTTAATTAGATTGAAAGGATCGAGAATGGAGTATCACCAGTTTTGCTCCAGGTGATAGTTAAATCTTTAATTGGATTTGAATGTGAAATGGTAATTGAATTCACCGATAACACCGTGGTGTTAGATTTGAAGTATTACCAGTTTTACTTCATGGGATGAATAGGTTGGGATTGGGAAATTAAAACAAATGATTACTTCGGTAAGGTTCGTTAATCCCGACTAGTTTGGATAAACCATAGTTTGATTTGAATTGATATTCAAAGGAAGATTAAAGAACAAATTTAAGGAATTTATCTTTGATAAAATAAATGGGAACCTTTCCCAAAGTATAAGAATATTTGAATAAAAGAATATTCTGAATTGGAATGAGGCGTATGTTGAGTTTGTGTAACACTTGTTTATAAAATACGCGAGTTATTCGAAAAGACCGGGTTTTATCCCATTCTGAATAACTGATACGACGATTGGTCGAAGATGAAGATGGTGGTTGAAGACCGGAGGTCTTCACATCGTTTGGATAATTACTGATGATCTTGATTGGGCCGTACACCCAAGAGGAGGGAATCAGTTGGTGATCGTCTAGACGTATTTGGAGATCAATGGATATGCGAGGAATAAGGTTCCTCCGGTTTCGTTCAGACCCAGAATGAACTTGTAAATGGACTGTGTGTCTGACATTGGATATCATTCTGTGTGATTGATGGATATCGGTTGCATGGAGTGGTATGCCTGTGTGGCATGCTGAGATGCAAATGATCAAGGCTTTTGTTGAAAAGCAAAGTCTTGTGGTTGATGATCAAAGCACGGCCTATGTGGCATCGCTTTGTGTAGCGTTGATTCGCGAGCCTCACACCTCGGTGTGAAACAGAAACGAGAGAAGGATCCAAGGAGGACACGCGTTTCCTTCTAGCTAGAAATGGCGTCAATGGTTTTACACGCCCTGACGAGTATGACTTATGTGGTTGTTGGAATGCGAGGCGCCTGTGATATATCAGTCGATCCGGGACCGATGGAGTCGTTGGACTCATTGACGCTCCATAGGGCGGGAAAACACAGTGTTCAGGCATTATAATCCACATCGAGTGGACCGGCCCTGTGGCTCCTAAGGGACGATGCGTTCTGTTCCAGAGACACAGGGTAGAGCGTCTCGAAGGGGTAAGGACAATCTCTTGCCTTGGTTCACAGATGGAAATCCAACTTCCAATACGTGACAATTGCGGTTTTGATTGTAGAGCCTAGTATTGGCGACATGATATATGGTACCCATGCCGTCTAGGATTGATACATTTATATTGGAAGTTGTTTTATACACTATGCACTTATAATAGTATCAAATGATTTGTTTTAACGTACCAAGCATGTTTGGCTATTATAAGGGAAAAACCTATCCCCCGGCTTGCATTGCATTGTTTGATAGGACCTGGGTCTTATAATAGCTTCATGTTTACAAAAAACATTGCGTTGTTTTGTTATATGCACTGGTATTCTTGGGAGGAAACCCGTTTCATGTTATACGGCGTGGTCCCTTGATATATCTGATTTAAAGTAAAGTTTTAAATAACTGTTTTAGTTCTCACACCAGTCACATGACTGACCTGGAGTTTTTTGTTTTAACCTAAACTCTGGGTGCCCCTATTTTCCACACAGGCAGCTAGTAGTTTTGGTTTTGCAGATTTATATTCACAGGATCCTGGTTTACAGCTGGAATGATACTCGGAAAGCTTTGTATCCGTATATCTCCTTCAGTTGTGTTTTGTATTGTTTTCCACTGCTATGTAATTTATTGTAATCTCTGATATTTGTCGAATGTATTTTATTTATTCAAACTCTGTATATTCTTGTATTCTGATGAAATTGTTGTAATAAGCAATGAAATGTTCTTCTGTTTGTATTTTGATTCGTCTTGTCATCAAGGCAATCCGTTCTTTCCTCCACGGGGAAGTTACGGGTTCTTACATTATATAAAATCAATTTTATTATATAAATTAACATTATATAAAATCAGTTTGATTATATAAATTAACATTATTTAAAACTAGTTTTTTATATAGACTAGCATAATTTAAACTCAGTTTTTAGTATATAAATAGCATTGTTTTTATATGTAATAGAATAGTTTTAAAAATGGGGTTTTAAGAAAAAAGAAAAAGAAAAATGAAATAACTTTGTTTTTAAAATATAAATAACTTTGTTTTTAAAATATAAATAACTTTGTTTTTAAAATGTAAATAGCTTTGTTATTATAATAAAAATAGCATGGTTTTAAAAATATAAAAATATGATATATATATATACACACACACCATATTATAAAAATATGATTTATATATATAGGACAGTTTAAAAATATGATTTATAAAATATATACAGCATTGTTTAAAAATATGATTTTTAATATATATACCGCGTGAAACAGATTACGATGGGACTGACTAGAAGCAGAACGGAATCCGAACCATCATCCGCTAAAGACTGGCGGAGTGGAAACCAAAGGTGAGAACATCTTCTCACTCTAATTATTTTCCAGCAAAACATATACTAGGATGCAGACGGTATTTAGTAACACCCAACACCATTTGTTGTACAAACAATGGATGTTTGTTTGAATTGATTATACTGTGGATGTTGATTGTGGATTCATGTATGGAATAAAATATTTGAACAATAGAAATATCATTTTTATTGTATGAATAAAATATATAAAATATTCATGTACGGAATAAATTATTTGAACAATAAAAATATTGTATGAATAAAATATATAAAATATTCATGTATGGAATAAAATATATGAACAATAAAAATATCATTTTTATTGTATGAATAAAATATATAAAATATTCATGTATGGAATAAAATATTTGAACAATAAAAAAATCATTTTTATTGTATGAGTAAAATATATAAAATATTCATGTATGGAATAAAATATTTGAACAACAAAAAACATCATTTTTATTGTATGAATAAAATATGAAAAATATTCATGTATGGAATAAAATATTTGAACAATAAAAATATAAATTTTTATTGAATATATGAACCATATAAAATTGTCATGTGTTGAAAATAAATATTCATTTACAAATCAGACGATTTGTTTATGTACACATTTGACTGATATTGATTGGGACGATATATTTTTACATATCGCCCAACTGCACAAACAAAATTGGTGTGTATTGATTGAAACCCCACACGGGTATTGGGATGATATTTGACATACACAAATCTCAATTGTTTAGTTGTATGTCAATCGATGGGTTGACAGACTATTGTAAGCGTTAATTATTTATATTTAACGCTTATGCAATTGTGTAACGCACTCTGGATTATGGTTGACTGTGTTCGATTATTGTTGTGTACATGTGTGTATGAAATCCATATAAATAACATTATATGGTAATTGGCTGTGTCTGATTCCATTTCGGAAAGAACGAATATTTTAAATTAACGAATATTTTGAAATAACAAATAATGAATATTTTAAAATACTAATATTTTAAAATAACATTTAGTAATGAATCAAAATATGATTTTGATGTTCAATTTGGGATGGACACGAAAATATTAAAATATATCAAGCCGTGTTGATTTGATATGCGCCATTTTGACGCGAACGATATTTATATTGATTTTATCTATTTTTATAATGAATATCGAAAAGGAAGTGATATCAAAATCTAATATTTTGAAAAAAAATATCATTTATATATTAATGATATGGAATATTCAATTTTGTTTTAAAATTGAATTTGAAGTTGAAATCGTTTTTAAAACGATTTATAAAATACGTTTTAAATGGAAATCGACGAAATATATATAATACATATATTATATATATTTAGTGGCCTGAATAGAACGGGCCGCGCCACGACCGTTCGTGAATTTCGGCTATTGACTTTGAATTGATATTACGGGAGATCCGACCGTCAGATTCTCCTAAAACCAGAACCATTGGGTTCGTATCGAAAAGATCTTTCCAATGAATACAAGAGATTTAAAATCTAACGGTTGGGTTTGAAATTATGTCCAAATCAAATTTGGTAAAGGGCGTTGTAAGTGTAGTTCGATGACCGTTTACGGAAATTGACTGAAAGGGCCTTAATAAAATTATTAAAAATATTAATAATTTGTGTAAAATCATAATAAATGATTTGGAAAGAATTAGGATGAAAAATTCCATGTTTGTAAAGATAAAAATATATTTTTATCAAAATGAATTAGTTATTAACTAGATTAGAACTCCAATAATTTTTAAGTAAAATAAATTGGATTTGTGAATGGTTTTAGTGTGACGGCCCGCCCCGCACCAACCGACATTTACTCCAAAAGTGCGCTGTACACATATCCAGTTAGCACGGGACGGTCGCCAGAAGAAAAAGAAAGAAAGAAGATGGACTAATCAAGGAACCTGTAATATGTCTCACAGCGCATAGAACAAAATATAATAATAACATACTTGACATAAAACAGAAGAGACAGTGCATAAGCTAAAAACCAGAACTGAGCATCATAGCAGCGGAAATCCAAAATATAGCTTATTACAACTTTTCAAACTGTCTCAAAACAAAAGCAAGATAAAGGAGGTACACTACTAATGCCCAAGTAGCGACCACCAACGACACAGGGAGAATATCTATATATCATACGTGGAAGCCTCCTGCTCGCCTCCGAATCAGCTACTCGTGCATCACCAGCTAACCATAACCTGTCTCTAGTCTGCTCGTGTGAGCACCCAGAGTAATAAGAAGAGACATAAAACTCTGGGTCAGACATAAAGCCTGGTATGAGCGATAAGCATCAAAACATAACAATAACAGGTATAATCCAATCATACCTGAACCTGGACATGCAACCAAAGAGTTAGTACTACACGGTACAACACTCTATGATATCACAAACACATAATATAAGTATATGGGGGTGGGGATGTGTGTGTCAAACAATCAAGCATAGCAACCATCCTTGCATCTCTCACTCAGTGCGTAAAGCATACGGTATCTACTTCTTTGATCACCATAACCCTTCAAGAAAACGACAGAACTCGACTTTGTACGACTATGTCCATTCCTACTACCACCAACGCCAAGCCTATGGGACCACGCCCAACGTATCCATGATCCCACTCCATTGGTAGATAGCTCCCTAGTCGCACCATATCCAAAGCCCGAGTCCGTCCATACACCTCTAATACATAGTGATCCAAAGTCATAGACACCGACAACTCCTTAGCACACGTCCCGCAGCAAAGCCCAATCACGAAGTGAACTCATTGGTTCCCAACTGGGTCCGGGATCCTGAGCTCTAACTTCCATTTGGACTACCTTTGCATCTCGGGTTTTAGTCATCATCTTCATCCGGATCGGTCTTCATTCAATTCGCTTTGCTTCAGGTCGTGGCCATCAATGTCGGATCGCGATCGCCCACTGGGTTCGGGTCGTGCATGTCCCGCAGCATCAGATCGTGGCGCTACATCAGTTCGGATCGGCTCTCCCTTCGGATCGTGGCGCTTCATCCATTCATAGAGGCGTCGGATCGGTTCGTGGCCTCAACTCCTGGTCGCATCGTGGTCACCACCTCCTCTCGGATTGGTTCGAGTACTCCTCCAGCTCGGTTCGGATCGTGGCGCCTCATCAAGCTGGATCGGATCGCGCTCCTTCCATCAGTTCGTGCCTTCTCTTTGGATCGTGGTCTCCAGTTTCCATCGGGTCGGATCATGAACTCCAGCTAGGACGGTTCGGTTCGCAACTACCATGCACGAGTGGTTGGATCGGAGAACTTCAAACGCGAGGGATCGGGTCGTGGCACCTTCCCACGAACGGGTCGGTTCGTGACCTCTTCCCCCGATCCGATCCGGTTCGGGTACCTTTCTGCACTTTTCCTGCAACTGTTTATACGCCTCTCGACGGCGTTTTCAACCAATCTAACTATTGTAATCGATAACAAATCATACCATACAGTCATAACAACACATACAAGTGACCTCAAACACCAAAACAACAATATGACATGGCAAAATGGATCAAACATGGCAAAAACCCCATATTTTCCCTTAATCCCCCTTAATCATGTTTAAGCATAGGATTAGCAAAACTTATCCAAATTAGCCAAATTTTCTAACAGAGGTCTAAAATAATATTTATGAATTTCTGAATATTTTTCCAGATTTTAATCTTGCATAAATTCGCTAATTATCACTAATCACCTCTTAATCCCCCAAAATCCGGGATTAACAAAATTAGTCGAAATTAACCCAAATTCATATCAGAGACATAAAATGATGTTTTATAATTTTAGGAATTTTTCTAGATTTTTCTGAGCCATGGTTTCGCTAATTTTCGCTAATTACCATAACTAGCCATGATTAGTGAAGAACAATGCAAATCACTCACCTTTGCCACAAATTAAACTATAGATCTGAAATGTCCTCTGATTTGGATCCAATCCCTATGTGTTCCAGCAGCTCTATCCCAAATTTGATGCTAATCCGCCTTGATTTGATGTAGATTAGGCCAAGACTTGATTAGAAAGTGATTAGAAGGTGATTTGGGATGAAATTAGAAGGTGGAGGCCATGACTAGGTTGAAGGAAAGCAAGTGGCGGCTGGAAAAATGAGGAAGAAACCGACATTCTAACCCTATCAGCCCTCATATACCCCTAAACCCGAAATTACCCAATCGGCCTAGCTGCTAATCACCCGGTTAAGCCCAATTAGCTGAAATTAACCCTTTAAACCTTAATTCAGCCATATCTCCCAAACGGTAAGTCCGTTTGGCTATTATGACCACTCTACGGAAAGAGAAACCATCATTCGAATCCAATGGAAGTGGTTTCAGGTCAAAACTCCTTTCCAGTCAAAAGTTATGGCCAAAACAGTACCAACTAGGGGCAAAACGGTCATTTAAAAATCGACAAAAATCATGAACATGGGAAATGACCCCAATAGTCGTCTCCCAAAGTTACATGACCATACGACTTCATATGTGAAATAAATAAATATTCTACGATCCTATGATGCGTAGAATGCGGGTCGTTACACTCTTCCCCCCTTAAGAAATTTCGCCCCCGAAATTCCCTAACCAGAACACACAAAGGGTCCCGCATGCCTATCAACCATAAAACAACAATCAACATGCAAAACAAGTCTATCCTAGCATGCGGTTTACTAACAAGGGAAGAAACTATCACTACCAAAACCTTACTAGGCAAAGAGTTCTGGATACTTCTTCCTTATATCTTCCTTTGTTTCCCAAGTACAGTCTCTTTCATTCTCACCCCACTGGACTTTGACTAGTTTCACCGCCTTCCTTCGAAGCTGCTTCGTATCGTTCCCAACAATACGCCTAGACTTGCGGTTCCCAACCGCCTCAGGTTCAATTTCGATGTTATCCAACTGATCAGGTGAAATAGCCATACTAGGGTCTTGCACAAACTTCCTTAACTGGGAAACATGAAATACGTTGTGAACTCCCGCCGTCTTGTTAGGTAGCTCTACTTCATATGCCAAATTCCCAACTTGTTCGAGGACTGGGAATGGGCCAACAAACCTTGGTGCTAACCTACCTCTCCAACCAATCTGAGTCTCGTTCTCTATGGAGAGATCTCGACGGACACCAAGTCGTTAACGAAGAATTCCAAATCTCTTCGTCTCTTATCGAGATAAGCCTTCTGCCTATCTTTATCTCTTCCCAGTAGTATATCTACTCTATGTCTCAATACATCTTGTTACCACTGGGACGTATAGTCAATTTCGAGTGATGGTATGCTCTAAGCACTTCACCTCTCAGTCCATCTACGTTGGGTACAACTAGTCCCTTATTCTTTCGAAGCCACCCTTCCCGATCAAATCCTTACCTAATCATTCTCTTTCCATCCATACCCATCTCTACCCTAGAGATGGTTCCCAATAGATTAGGATCGTCCTTCTAACTGGAAACAATCCACTCAATCAAAATCGATCTAATCGTCAAGCTTACTAGCGTTTCTGAATCCAATTCAGTCTTGGGTCTGAAATCATATCCTGTGACATACTCTAGTTGCTTCCATCCTAGAAACAAAACCCCTAAACTGGCATGTCTCCTACTCAATGCAACTAGTACTGCACCCACATCCTTTACTATGATCACTTTGCCCCATGGAGTCATGGCGACTCCACTGCACTGATCCATAGTCACTAGTCCTTTGCTATGTCCACTCTGCCCCATGAAGTCATAACAACTCCACTGCACTGGCTCATAGCCTTACTGCAATCACTTTGTTCCCCACCGCTGGAACCCTACAGGTGATAGTCTACTCAAGAGAATAAAGATAGGAACAAACATAGCAACCATAACATCCATCAAACAAGTCCTACCTATCACCTGCTAAATTCATAAACACATCGACACCTACATGACTGGTCTAACCAATCCCAATATGTCGATTCTAGCATGTCTGGTCCAACCAACATCAATAACTAATGGAAGCCCAGCCCCCATACATACACCGATGCCTACTTGACTGGTCCAACCAATCCCAGGCCAATGGAAGCCCCGCCTCCCTTCGGTCTACCGTACGTCCAACGTACGTTTATCCTCCAAGGATAATTAAACTAATGGAAGCCCAGCCTCCAATCGGACTACCGTACGTCCAACGTACGTTTATCCTCCAAGGATAACTAGATCACGTCCAACGGATCCAAGGTAACGGGCGTCCCCAGATACCCCTGCTTTTAGTCCTCCTAAAATACTTGAGTCCAACCCAAGTCTATCCATTATCTTGCTGCCCTCTCGAGTCCAACTCGAGCTGAATCCAATTCCTTTCAGCCTTCTCGAGTCTAACTCGAATCAATCTCCCAGAGATAAACTAGACTCATCCAATGAATCTCGTACTGCACGTCCAACGTACATTCACCTTCCAAGGTAAACTAGACCCACCTAGTGAATCTAGGTACTCTACCTACGAGTCCAAGTCCAACGTGAAACTCTCCTATGTTCGCTGAATCTCCAAGATCAACGAGCTTCCCACAATGTTCCAAACATACTTCAAATCTAATGTGAAGTATTTCCATATTCGTTATATCACCATGACTAACGAACTCGCCCCATTTTTCTTTTACGAGTTCAAGTCTAACTTGAATTGTCCTAATCTTCGTTGCATCTTCCATGATCAACGAACACATCCTATTCTTTCAAAAAGAACATCAACATAGGGTCCTAACCAATCCATTACTCTGCATCTTTCCCGAGTCCCACTCAAGCAAGCTCATAACCCTATCGAGTCTAACTCTAGGCAGTCTATACCGTTGAACAGTCTTATCATATTCCGTCTGCCCATCACTCCTCGAGTGAACCAAGATATCATCCAATGAAAAATCACAACAACTATTTACCCTCACGCAACCCATCCTAGTCGAAATCGACATTCCCCAAGCACAAGCCCCAAAGGCCTAAACCAATATCAGACAAGCACCCAAGGAACATCTCCTCCGAGTTCGGACAATCCACATGAGGTGATACTAGCAAAACAATCTAGCACTGGAGTACTCATTTGCCTCCTAGAGACAACTAAAACTTACTGCAACGATAACCTCTTAGCTTCCTTAACTCCAGTTACTATCGCCATCACTAGGTAGGTACCTAATACCACCCTATTCCTTTGGAGTAGATCGACTCCCCAAAATAATGCTAAACCCAGTAAAGCCTAAAACAAAGCAATCACAAGGAAACATACATCCATGACTTGATAAGACCACATTAACAAATCATGCCAAAACTAGTCGAACCACCAAATCGGGTTCGTCACTACTAAAGGTCTATCGAATAACTCAGGTTTGTCAAACAAAACCCGATCAAAACATCTTAAATAGAAAGCATACCTCGAATAACGACACCTTTTTCCTTCTGCGCCGCAGTTGGGGCATTCGACGAAGAAGGAACAACGTTGATAGCATACGCTTTCACAATCTGCTTCTCCCTAGGAGGTTGTGGGCAATCATCCTTGTGATGTCCCGCCTGGCCGCAGTTAAAGCACTTCCTTTCCCCAGGCTTTTCTCGACAATCTCTGGCGTAATGGCCCTTCTTGCCACAACTAAAGCATTCGCCATCTTTCTTATTTTTCTTACTCTGACCATCCTTGGTCGGGTTCTGCTTCCTCTTGTTCTGAGAATTCTTCTTGCCTTCACCGCCTGCTTGCGGCTTTGGCTCCTCTGCAGATGCCGTAGCAACTTCGGTCTTCGACTTAGGGAAAAGGCTCTCTGACCTTAATGCCTTTCCTACAATAGACTTGAACGTCTCATCGATATGGTTTATAAGTCTTTCCCCCAAGTACCCATCCAAGCCAGTTATGAACTTCTCATTCTTCTTTTCGACTGTATCGATAAGGGACCATCCATATTTCGATAGAGTGTCAAATTCAGCGATATACTCCGAGACTGCTCTACCATTCTGCTTAAGCTCCAAGAACTTCTTGAACAATTCCGATTTATGAGCAGCTGGAATAAACTTATCACAAAAGCGAGTCTTAAACTGATTCCAAGTAACTTGATCTTCTGGAGTAGCTGTTCTAATGGCATTCCACCAATTCATCGCTCGCCCTTGCAGCTGACGAGACGCTAGCCTTCTCTTCATCGCATCCTCAAGACCCAAGTCGTCAAAGATACGATCACAGCTATCCAACCAATCCTGAACATCTGTGGCCGACTCCGTTCCGTGGAACGGCTTCCCACCAAGGTTAGTGTAATCCTTGCACAACTTGGCGAAATCGACCCTAGGCGCCTGCACTACTGGACCACCACCATTTCCGGGATTGGGAACTGCTCCCTGAACATCTCTAAGCATGTCTCTCATGAGGTCGGTAAACATCGCCCTCATGTCGGCAGCATTCCCATTATTGGCTCCCCTACCCGAACCTCTACCATATCGGCTCATCGTTAATCTGTAAAAGGGGAAACGATTAACGACCCCATAGTGGTGCTAGTGCAGCACAACTTCATTCTTATACTACCAATAGTATATATATATATAGCTTTTGAAAACCAAAGTAATCACAAATACGCGCTCTCATATACGTACTAACTCTCCCTAGTGTCTTTCCCTAGGTTAACTACGCAACCTAGAGCTCTGATACCAAGTGTGACGGCCCGCCCCGCACCAACCGACATTTACTCCAAAAGTGCGCTGTACACATATCCAGTTAGCACGGGACGGTCGCCAGAAGAAAAAGAAAGAAAGAAGATGGACTAATCAAGGAACCTGTAATATGTCTCACAGCGCATAGAACAAAATATAATAATAACATACTTGACATAAAACAGAAGAGACAGTGCATAAGCTAAAAACCAGAACTGAGCATCATAGCAGCGGAAATCCAAAATATAGCTTATTACAACTTTTCAAACTGTCTCAAAACAAAAGCAAGATAAAGGAGGTACACTACTAATGCCCAAGTAGCGACCATTAACGACACAGGGAGAATATCTATATATCATACGTGGAAGCCTCCTGCTCGCCTCCGAATCAGCTACTCGTGCATCACCAGCTAACCATAACCTGTCTCTAGTCTGCTCGTGTGAGCACCCAGAGTAATAAGAAGAGACATAAAACTCTGGGTCAGACATAAAGCCTGGTATGAGCGATAAGCATCAAAACATAACAATAACAGGTATAATCCAATCATACCTGAACCTGGACCTGCAACCAAAGAGTTAGTACTACACGGTACAACACTCTATGATATCACAAACACATAATATAAGTATATGGGGGTGGGGATGTGTGTGTCAAACAATCAAGCATAGCAACCATCCTTGCATCTCTCACTCAGTGCGTAAAGCATACGGTATCTACTTCTTTGATCACCATAACCCTTCAAGAAAACGACAGAACTCGACTTTGTACGACTATGTCCATTCCTACTACCACCAACGCCAAGCCTATGGGACCACGCCCAACGTATCCATGATCCCACTCCATTGGTAGATAGCTCCCTAGTCGCACCATATCCAAAGCCCGAGTCCGTCCATACACCTCTAATACATAGTGATCCAAATTCATAGACACCGACAACTCCTTAGCACACGTCCCGCAGCAAAGCCCAATCACGAAGTGAACTCATTGGTTCCCAACTGGGTCCGGGATCCTGAGCTCTAACTTCCATTTGGACTACCTTTGCATCTCGGGTTTTAGTCATCATCTTCATCCGGATCGGTCTTCATTCAATTCGCTTCGCTTCAGGTCGTGGCCATCAATGTCGGATCGCGATCGCCCACTGGGTTCGGGTCGTGCATGTCCCGCAGCATCAGATCGTGGCGCTACATCAGTTCGGATCGGCTCTCCCTTCGGATCGTGGCGCTTCATCCATTCATAGAGGCGTCGGATCGGTTCGTGGCCTCAACTCTTGGTCGCATCGTGGTCACCACCTCCTCTCGGATCGGTTCGAGTACTCCTCCAGCTCGGTTCGGATCGTGGCGCCTCATCAAGCTGGATCGGATCGCGCTCCTTCCATCAGTTCGTGCCTTCTCTTTGGATCGTGGTCTCCAGTTTCCATCGGGTCGGATCATGAACTCCAGCTGGGACGGTTCGGTTCGCAACTACCATGCACGAGTGGTTGGATCGGAGAACTTCAAACGCGAGGGATCGGGTCGTGGCACCTTCCCACGAACGGGTCGGTTCGTGACCTCTTCCCCCGATCCGATCCGGTTCGGGTACCTTTCTGCACTTTTCCTGCAACTGTTTATACGCCTCTCAACGGCGTTTTCAACCATTCTAACTATTGTAATCGATAACAAATCATACCATACAGTCATAACAACACATACAAGTGACCTCAAACACCAAAACAACAATATGACATGGCAAAATGGATCAAACATGGCAAAAACCCCATATTTTCCCTTAATCCCCCTTAATCATGTTTAAGCATAGGATTAGCAAAACTTATCCAAATTAGCCAAATTTTCTAACAGAGGTCTAAAATAATATTTATGAATTTCTGAATATTTTTCCAGATTTTAATCTTGCATAAATTCGCTAATTATCACTAATCACCTCTTAATCCCCCAAAATCCGGGATTAACAAAATTAGTCGAAATTAACCCAAATTCATATCAGAGACATAAAATGATGTTTTATAATTTTAGGAATTTTTCTAGATTTTTTTGAGCCATGGTTTCGCTAATTTTCGCTAATTACCATAACTAGCCATGATTAGTGAAGAACAATGCAAATCACTCACCTTTGCCACAAATTAAACTATAGATCTGAAATGTCCTCTGATTTGGATCCAATCCCTATGTGTTCCAGCAGCTCTATCCCAAATTTGATGCTAATCCGCCTTGATTTGATGTAGATTAGGCCAAGACTTCATTAGAAAGTGATTAGAAGGTGATTTGGGATGAAATTAGAAGGTGGAGGCCATGACTAGGTTGAAGGAAAGCAAGTGGCGGCTGGAAAAATGAGGAAGAAACCGAAATTCTAACCCTATCAGCCCTCATATACCCCTAAACCCGAAATTACCCAATGGGCCTAGCTGCTAATCACCCGGTTAAGCCCAATTAGCTGAAATTAACCCTTTAAACCTTAATTCAGCCATATCTCCCAAACGGTAAGTCCGTTTGGCTATTATGACCACTCTACGGAAAGAGAAACCATCATTCAAATCCAATGAAAGTGGTTTCAGGTCAAAACTCCTTTCCAGTCAAAAGTTATGGCCAAAACAGTACCAACTAGGGGCAAAACGGTCATTTAAAAATCGACAAAAATCATGAACATGGGAAATGACCCCAATAGTCGTCTCCCAAAGTTACATGACCATACGACTTCATATGTGAAATAAATAAATATTCTACGATCCTATGATGCGTAGAATGCGGGTCGTTACATTTAGTATAACCAGAAATTTCCAACGAACAAATTGGAATAGATTTGAATGGAAATCATCTTTGGAATATTTCAATATTGGATTCCGTGATTATACGGATATTGTTATGGAAATTTGGAAGATATATTTATATCGTTATTTCCAATACGATATTTATTGGTTTCAAAATTTGATATTGAATATAAGCTGATATATTTTCTATTCAGAGCCTTGTAAATATCAAATGGGACGTGAATGGTGTCTTTAATAACACTATTCTCAAACCGAGTTGAGAAAAGATTAAATCTTTTAATTACGATTTAATGAAGTTTACCAATTAATTAATATTTAATTGGAATTGAATTGAAATTGGAATTTGGGTTTGTCGTGGATAGTGTCTTCATTAACACTGTAATTAAACCCCGTGCGAAAAGAATAAATCTTTTAATTAAGATTATTAGAGTTTCCAGTTAATTAACATTTAATTGGAATAAAATGAAATGTGAATTGGGTTGATCGTGAACTGTGTTTTAATGACACTCATTATTTAACCCGATTAACAATGAAATGTGATTTGGAATTTATTGATCTTTTTATTAATATTTAACGGGAATTTTCCAAAATAAAGTTTTCCAATTTAATATATTAAATTGGAACTGAATGGAATTCGAGTTGATAATAATCGAAGTGAGCTTCTGTGGAGGAAGACCGTTAATATATATGGAATTTAAAAGGCTTTGTCGTTAATCCATTTATATTGTTAGTCGGATACGGAAATTGATATCAATTATATATTGATCTGTTTTCCGTGAAGATTCCATAATAAATGGAATGTGATTTGGGTTTATCATGAGCTGCATTTTAAATGACATTAGTTCTTTAACCATGTTAAAGACAGGATTACATGTCTAACATTGCATTTTGAACTGTATGGTTGACCTCTACTAAATATATACCTGTTTGGTGGCGAAGAATTTATTCTCTTGCTTAACACCATTCTCTAAGACGTACGAGCTCAGGGGTTATATATCGGCAGAAATCAATAGTACAGCGTAGATTGTAAATGCGACATGTTTGTGTTTCCAAAGTTAAATAATCATTAATATTGATTTTTGGGAAGATTAAAACTAAGTGGAGTTTTAATGAATGTTTACTTCGATTGAAAAGAGAGTGTGATAATTTAAATTATCAAATTCGGGAAATGATCGAGAATGGAGTAACACCAGTTTTACTCCAAGCAACAGTTAAATCTTTAATTAGATTTGAATTTGAAATGGTAATTAAATTTATCGATAACGCCATGGTGTTAGATATGGAGTATTACGAGTTTTGCTCCCTGGGATGAATAGGTTGGTATTGGGGAATTAAACAAATGAATACTTCGGCAAGGTACACTAATCCCAACTAGTTTGGATAAACCTTAATTTGGTTTGAATTGATATCTAAAGGAAGATTAAAGAATAAATTTAAAGAATTTATCTTTGATAAAATTAATGGGAACCTTTCCCAAAGTATAAGAATATTTGAATAAAAGAATATTCTGGATTGGAATGAGGCGTATGTTGTGTTTTTATAGCACTTGTTTATTATATTTGCGAGCTATTCGGAATGGCTGGGTTTATACCCATTCTGAATAACTGATTTGATAATAAGTCGACGATGAAGACGGTGGTTGAAGATCGGAGCTCTTCACATCGTTTGGATGATTACTGATGTCTTGATTGGACAGTACACCTAAGACAAGGTAATAAGTGGTGATCGTCCAGATGTACTTGGAGATCGACCGGATATGCGAGGACCTCTTTCCTGTATTGGACACGGGACGAGGAATAAGGTGCCACCGGTTTCGTTCAGACCCAGAACAAACTATTAAATGGATGTGTGTCTGACATTGGATTTTATTCTATATTGATTGATCTCTATTAAATATATATCTGTTTGGCGGAGAATTTATTCTCTTGCTTAACACTCTTCTTTGAGACGTACGAGCTCAAAATTTATATATCGATAGACATCAGTTGCATGGCGTGAAATGTCAGTGTGGCATGCTGAGATGCAAATGATCAAGGCTTCTGTTGAAAAGCAGAGTCTTGTGGTTGATGATCAAAGCACGGCCTTAAAGGGCATAGCTTTGTGCATAGCGTTAATTCGCGAGCCTCACACCTCGGTATGAGTTAAAAACGGGATAAGGGACCAAAGGACGACATGACGTTTTTTATAGCTATGAGTGGTGTCATAGTATGGAGCCCAGACATTTATTATATTTTTACCTATATGGATGATGGATAGCAAGGCGCCTCGGATATATCAGTTACTACGAAGCCGATGGATATAGGTTCTATTGGATCGGGAAACGTGTGTTCAGGAATAACTAATCCTCAAATGTAAGGGAGGACCGGCCTTGGAGGATCCAAGGGTCTTCTGCAGGAGATCCTGAGGCATTTGCTAGAGTGTCTCGAAGCCAACGAGGAGTACTTCCCTTGCCTCGACTCATGACGTAAATCCAATTTCCAATACGTGACATTTTGGTTTTGATTATAAAGCCTAGTATGGAGACATGGTATATGGTACCCATGCCGTCTATGATTGATACATTTATATTTGAAGTTGTTTTATACACTATGCACTTATAATAATATCAATTGAATTGTTTCTAAACATACCAAGCATGTTTGGCTATTATAAGGGAAAACTCTATCCTCCAGCTTACATTGCATTGTGTGATGGGTCTCGAGTCTTATAATAGCTTCATTTTTTGAAAAGCATTGCGCTGTTTATAAAATGTTTTATGCACTGGTATTCTTGGAGGAAACCCGTTCCATGTTATACGACGTGGTCCCTAGATTTACTTTATTTTTAAAGTAAAGTGTTAAATAAATGTTTTTAGTTCTCACACCAGTCACATAACTGACCTGGAGTTTATTGTTTTAACCTAAACTCTAGGTCCCCCTATTTTCCACACGGGCAGCTAGTTGTTTTGGTTTTGCAGATATTATATTCACAGGATCCTGGATTTACACTTGGAGCTATATTCAGAATGTTCAGTATCTGTGTATTCCTTATAGTTGTGATTGTGTATTTGTAACGACACGGATTTTGCCCGACCTTAATCGATCACAAAATCGACCAAGACCGTTCAAAACTCGCATACGTTAACTTTGGGAATACAAAACATTAGAACAAATAACAGCAGACTTTTATTACATTATAATAATATAACATCAGAGTACAGAATATCAGAGTACAAAAAAAAGTAAACTACAGCGGAAGATAAATTACAACAGATTTAATACATTAAACAGCGGAAGACTTCTAAGCTCTGGACACAGCTTTAGGCTTCGATCCAGGATCCTGCTAAAAAGAGAGATATCTGCAAAAAGCTACTCGACTGCCCGTGTGGAAAGAGGGCACCCGAGTTTGCAAAGTGAAACAAACTACGAGTCAGTCATGGGACTGGTGTGAGAATTCTAAACTAATATAACTAATAAGACAAATCCAAGGACCACGCCACTTTCGCGGAACGGGTTTACTCCTATGGATTGCCAGTGCATAAACCAAAGTAAATCGAGAAATAACGCAATGTCTTTTTTTGGAAAAATGAAACCATTATAAGACCCATGTCCCATCACACAATGCAACGCACACCAGAGGATAGGGTTTTACCTTATAATGGTCAAAAGATGCTTGATACGTATAAAACGGATTTGATATTATTATTTGTGTATATATGTTTTAATAAAAAGATTTGAATCATAAGTATCAATCCTAGACGGCATGGTTACCATATAGCATGTCGCCAATACTAGTTCTACAATCAAAACCGCAAGGGCGTATTGGAAATTTGGATTCCATCATGAGTCGAGGCTAGGGGCAAGATCCTCTCCGATTCGAGACACTCTAGCAAATGCCTCAGGATTCCCCGCAGTGAACCCTTGGAAGCGGTAGGGCCGGTCCCCGCCTATGGGCAGTGGATTAGTTATGCCTGAACACACGTTTCCCGGTCCCTTTGGACCTATAGTATGACCACCAACGGCCTATAAAAATAACGAGGTACCTCAAAATCCATCATCCACAATGAGTAAAATGTCAGCGCTGGTAGGTCCCTGACAACACTCTAGCTAGAAAGAAACGTGTGCACTCCCTACGGTCCGTATCCCGTTTTTGACTCATACCGGGGTGTGAGGCTCGCGAAGTTACGCTATACACAAAGCTACGCCTAAACAGACCGTGCTTTGATCATCGACCACAAGGCCTGCTTTTCAACAAAAGCCTTGATCCATGCATCTTGGCATGCCACATTGTCAGTCCAACCATATCATTGATTTCTACCAATATATAACCTCTAAGCTCGTATGTCTCAGAGAAGGGTGTTAACCACCAGACAGATATATATTAATGGAGATCAACGAATGTAGTATAAAGGACTACAACGTCAGACATACATTCCATTTATAAACTTATGCTCTGGGTCTGAGCGAAAGTCAAATCCGTACAAATCAACACTACGTCTGAACGGCCACCACTGAAACCCTTTCAAGGTAGCTACTCCTTTCATGGGTCTCAGTAGCAACGCATCCATTCGATGTGAAGATCGTCGGTCTTCAATCACCGTCTTTAAATCTTCGACTTAGAACGTCGTATAATCATTTGAAATGAGATTGAACTCGGTCTTTTCAAATGATTGTCGTATATATATATATATAAGGTTTAAAACCATCTCATATCGTTAATAAAATTTAATAACGATATGTCGCTATTTTTATTCATATATATATATATATATATATAAATGTAAATTATTTGGCGATAATATTAATATAAGTATCACGCTCAATAAAAGAGTGAACTATCTACCTAACACACATTCCTGTATATAATGTCTACTAAAATGTATTTTTATTTCATTTTCCAATTCTAAATTGTACAACTCCCTTCTCTTAAACGAAAGTGTTTCTTTTGTTTTCACTATTTAATTTAGACAGAAGTGTGAATTTCTTTCTAATGAACAAAAATAAATATTTTGTTCAATCTATTTTTATGAACAAAATAGTGAGTCCTTTACTATGTTTCCAATATTACATTAAAATGTATTTTAATGTAAAACATATTTCATAGTGAAATATGTACATCTTTCTACTTTTTTTTTATCATAAACATTAACTATGTGTTTTTAGCTATCATAGAAATGCAACTCTTAATTTCATATTTTATTTTTATTTGCGTTGCTGAACGCAAATAAAAGTTATATTTTTCTTACATGTTTATTTACATCGAGGGATGTAAATAAAAATATGTAACCTTTATTTCTAAGTTTCATTTGTAATAAAGAACATAACTAAAACATGGGCTTATTTTTCTATACTATATTTGCATTGGAAAAATGCAAATACAAAGATAAACTTTTATTTCTAAGGTTTGTTTATATTAGGGGGTACAAATAAAAGATGCATTTTTATTTCTATGTCATATTTGTGTTAGAGAACAAAAATAAAAAGATGCACTTTTATTTGCATGTCATATTTGAAAAATACAAATAAAAGGATGAACTTTATTTCTATGTTTATTTTTGTGTTAAGAACACAAATAAAAGGATGAACTTATTCCTATGTTTATATTTTTAACGTATTATCGCTACATTAACATATATTTATATCCTAGATGTACTAACGTACACTAATTCATGAATTCATTTCATAAAACATGAATGCACTATAATACATGAATTCATTACATAAAACATGAATACAATTATAATACATGTTTTATTTCATATGCAAGGATGAACTTCAAAGCATGAATCTATTTCATAAAACATGAATGCACTATAATACATGTTTTATTTCATATGCAAGAATGCAACAATAATTAATGAAATCATTTCATAAAACAATGAATGCGAACTTAAGGATATGTTTTATTTCATGTGCATGAATGCCACTTTAATAAATGAAATCATTTCATCCACATGTATGCAACTATAATATATGGTTTATTTCATATGCGAGAATGCCACACATATGTATGCAACTATGATATGTCAAAAATTATACTTGCATTCGTATTTTTCCTTGAACGTCAAAATTTAATTATAATTTCATGTTATTCATTAACTCTACTTCATATAACTGCATTTCATTTTAATTAAATACGGTGAAAATATGTCTATATTTCATTTTCATTAATAACGGTGAAAATATGATAAAAATCCATTTTTATTGACAACAGGAAAAAATATGATCAAAACTCATTTTTAATGACAACAAAGAAAATAAGATTACAATTCATTTTTAATGCCAACAATGAAAATAAGACTTAAAACTCATTTTAATGCAGACGGTGAAAATAAGAGTAAAATTCGTTTTTAATGCAGAAGGTGAAAATAAAGTTAACGTTCACTTTTAATGCTAACGGTAAAAATATAATTATAATTCTATTTTACCAACCACGCTAAAATTATGATTATAGTTCTATTTTACTAACTACATCAATAATATACTTGTAATACATATTTCACAAGAACGCCATTTAAATAAACTTGATGTCAATCATACATATCAAACCCAATATTGCAACCACCCCAATTTTTATCTATGGGATGTCAACATACGTATATAATCCCACATCCATACACTCCAATTTTTATATGTTTGGTGTTAACACACGTAACAAATCCAATACTTCATACCACGCCAAATTGATATGCTTGTTGTCAATTTCCTAACAAATTAAGTAAGCCTACAAATGATAACACATATGATTTTGGGTGTTACTTGCAATACAACTTCATATAATCTAAACAACGTGAATATTCTAAATCATCCCACAACATACAACAACAGATTTAATCACAAATCATTTCAGACAAGATCACAAACATGTATCTATGAATTTCCATAAATAATAAACAAATGAATATTTACTGTTTCTTCTTCTTATTTAACAAAACAAATATGACTTCTTTTCATTTGACAAAACAAATATGACTTCTTTTTATTTAACAAGACAAATATGACTTCTTTTTATTTAACAAGACAAATATGACTTCTTTTTATTTAACAAGACAAATATGACTTCGTTTATTTAACAAAACAAATATGACTTCTTTTTATTTAACAAAACAAATATGACTTCTTTTTATTTAACAAAACAAATATGACTTCTTTTTATTTAACAAAACAAATATGACTTCTTTTTATTTAACAAAACAAATATGACTTCTTTTTATTTAACAAAACAAATATGACTTCTTTTTATTTAACAAAACAAATATGACTTCTTTTTATTTAACAAAAACAAATCTTAAATGAATGACATGGTTTTTATTGGTAAACATGACTCTTTCTATGTTTTCTAATATCACATTAAAATGTGATTTTAATGTAAAACATAATTCCTTAAATAAAAACCTGAATCTTTCCCTATGCTTTTGCCGTAACATTAAAACGCGTTTTTATTTTAATTTTACACTTGTTAAAACAACGGTGTTTTAATCTAAATGCGCATTTTTATCTAATTGTACATTTTAACTAAATGCGATGTTTTTATCTTAATTGTACATTTTGTTAACAAACTGTGTTTTTATTCTAAAATTACATTTTATGTTTTCTAACAAAAATTTGTTCATTTCTAACTAACATAAAAATGTGATTTTTATGATAACAGGGTTTCTAACATTAATTCATTTCAATTAACATAAAAATGAAATTTGTATACTAATATGTTCTCTAACATGAATTCATTCATTTCTAAACAAACATAAAAATGTAATTTTTTTTGGCGACATGTTATTTTGCAAACCATTTTCTATGATAACTAATGACAAGCAAAATGGTAATTTCATTCGTTAACAAATTTCTAATTAACCAAAAAATATGATATTTTGGTTTCAACAATTTTACCTTAATAGACATGAGGTATTGGTTTCCAATAGAACTAATAACATATATTTGTTTTTAACTAAACAAACATGATATGTTTAATTTCAACGATCTTCTAACAAACAACGATAAAATTCAACGAAGCATCACAACCAAAATCAATAATCAACAAATTTCAATCGCAAATCACAAATCTGATTTCATTATATACATGCATCGATTTCGAATAATAAGAGAATAATTAAATTTTAGTTATTAAATAAAGATAGAAATCTCACAAAGCTTTTTAATTTTGGATTTTCAACGTTCTCTATTTCAGCTCTAGACAGTTCCCGGTTGTAGATCCCGACACCACGATTCTAACAAAACTGAAATCGTTGAATTTCATTAAGATTTGAATGAGTTATACCATCTTAAACTTTGAACAATTTAAATTAACCTTAAATTAATTTACGCTTTTGCCTTTGCCTTCATCTTCATCGTATTTGCCTCTCTGAATTTGAACCCATCGTCGACTTTGCCAAGGACCTGCGCACGCAACCCCAAGCCGTCAGAACACCATCGGAAACCGCCACTTCGTAGCCTTGCTTTGCTCTTGATTATTTCATTCATTAAGTTTTGATTGTTCATGATTGGATTGAAAGAATTTGGGGAAGAAAGATTTGAAGAGTTTAGGCCATGAAAACTATAGATGACGGCGGCTAGGGTATAGAATGAATTAGTGTTTGTTTTATGAGGGAATATATAGTATTATATTATTAATTTTTCAAATTTCAGAATAAAAAGGGTATTGAATGACAATTTTTAGAAAATAAATTGGAACCTTACTAGATTTATTTGATTCAGCTTCAACACCAATTAAGAATAATGGTATTTATTTCCGCCTATATTCATTTCCCCCCATATCCATATTTGGTTGATTTTGTTATTATTAATATATCTTATTAAATTACTTGTTTATGCTTTTCATTTGCTTTCCTATTAAATAACGTGTATATTTGCTTTTAATACAAAGCTATTATGTAACAACTTATATACTCAAGAATGTATTCCATATTTAAATAAATTTTATCTATACTAGATTAAGACCATGGAAAACATATCACAACTCATATATATATATATATATATATATATATATATATGTATTTATGTATATATATATATTAAGTTATGAAACCAAAATAGGAAAACATATCAAATTTTAATTATCTATCTTTCGGTAACACATTTTCTTTTATTATTATGATGCAAAGAAATTCAGCAAGCCTATTATTTGGCGAGTATGTATATCAATCATTTTCAGCATGTAACAAGGTAATTACAAATTTGATAGTGGGGCAAAGTTTTGTTTTTATTCAAAAAACAATGCATGTGCATTACGAATAAATACGTTTTATGTTTTAATTGAGTTTTTATAAATGTTTCCTTAAAACCCCTTTTGATTATACGCAATAATGACACATTTATTTTATTTCTTTTATTATTCAAATTTCAAAAGTAGATGACAATGAAAGAGGGAGAGAGAGGATAAAGTGGAAAGAATTAATGCTAGATTAATGCTATTTGTTTATAAGCATATGGTCTATATTTTGAATTTCTAAATGTTAAATATGAATTGACAAGGGAAATATTTAAGAGGACAGCCAAAGACATGTACATATATATATATACATACATATATATATATATATATATATATTGTCAAAATTTATTTCATTTATAACCTACACATTGTTTTCAATCAATGAATTAATCAATGTCATTAAAGTTCCTACTTGACGTTAAAAGCATAAATTTTTAATGTAAAACATTTCATGTTTCTACATGACATTAAAAAGTTAGACTTTTAGCACTAACCAAAATATGTTCATTTTCATTAAAAAGAATAACTTTTAAATGTAAATCATTTTTATGTTCTTACATTTAAATAAAGACTAACTTTTATTTTAAAACATATTTCATATATATATATTTTTTTATGATAATAAAAATGTAAAAAAAAAAATTCTAACAAAGTTTCCTTAAAATAAAAGTTTAAATTGGCCCCAAAATTCCGGGTTGTTACAGTCTCCCCCACTTAAAATCTTTTCGTCCTCGAAAAGGAACGTAGCTATAAGTTGTTTAATTTATTAACTAAATTTCAATTTTACTATTATTAATTTCAATTGTGGACTAATTTATCAAATACATATATACTTTTATATATTTAAAAATCTTATCTTCTGAAATAGGATTATATATATAATCAAAATACTTTAATTATAAGCTTATCACTCTGAACTCATTCTAGGGCATTACTAACCCCATCTCTAATGAGTATTCTCATTCTAGGACACTGCTGGTCCTATCTCTAATGAGTATTCTTATTGGACATTACTAATCCAATCTCTGATGAGTCTTTTGTTCAGTTCTAACAAGTTGTACCCCAAAGATTTTGAGCTAACCAGAGCTCTGATACCACTGTAACGACACGGATTTTGCCCGACCTTAATCGATCACAAAATCGACCAAGACCGTTCAAAACTCGCATACGTTAACTTTGGGAATACAAAACATTAGAACAAATAACAGCAGACTTTTATTACATTATAATAATATAACATCAGAGTACAGAATATCAGAGTACAAAAAAAAGTAAACTACAGCGGAAGATAAATTACAACAGATTTAATACATTAAACAGCGGAAGACTTCTAAGCTCTGGACACAGCTTTAGGCTTCGATCCAGGATCCTGCTAAAAAGAGAGATATCTGCAAAAAGCTACTCGACTGCCCGTGTGGAAAGAGGGCACCCGAGTTTGCAAAGTGAAACAAACTACGAGTCAGTCATGGGACTGGTGTGAGAATTCTAAACTAATATAACTAATAAGACAAATCCAAGGACCACGCCACTTTCGCGGAACGGGTTTACTCCTATGGATTGCCAGTGCATAAACCAAAGTAAATCGAGAAATAACGCAATGTCTTTTTTTGGAAAAATGAAACCATTATAAGACCCAGGTCCCATCACACAATGCAACGCACACCAGAGGATAGGGTTTTACCTTATAATGGTCAAAAGATGCTTGATACGTATAAAACGGATTTGATATTATTATTTGTGTATATATGTTTTAATAAAAAGATTTGAATCATAAGTATCAATCCTAGACGGCATGGTTACCATATAGCATGTCGCCAATACTAGTTCTACAATCAAAACCGCAAGGGCGTATTGGAAATTTGGATTCCATCATGAGTCGAGGCTAGGGGCAAGATCCTCTCCGATTCGAGACACTCTAGCAAATGCCTCAGGATTCCCCGCAGTGAACCCTTGGAAGCGGTAGGGCCGGTCCCCGCCTATGGGCAGTGGATTAGTTATGCCTGAACACACGTTTCCCGGTCCCTTTGGACCTATAGTATGACCACCAACGGCCTATAAAAATAACGAGGTACCTCAAAATCCATCATCCACAATGAGTAAAATGTCAGCGCTGGTAGGTCCCTGACAACACTCTAGCTAGAAAGAAACGTGTGCACTCCCTACGGTCCGTATCCCGTTTTTGACTCATACCGGGGTGTGAGGCTCGCGAAGTTACGCTATACACAAAGCTACGCCTAAACAGACCGTGCTTTGATCATCGACCACAAGGCCTGCTTTTCAACAAAAGCCTTGATCCATGCATCTTGGCATGCCACATTGTCAGTCCAACCATATCATTGATTTCTACCAATATATAACCTCTAAGCTCGTATGTCTCAGAGAAGGGTGTTAACCACCAGACAGATATATATTAATGGAGATCAACGAATGTAGTATAAAGGACTACAACGTCAGACATACATTCCATTTATAAACTTATGCTCTGGGTCTGAGCGAAAGTCAAATCCGTACAAATCAACACTACGTCTGAACGGCCACCACTGAAACCCTTTCAAGGTAGCTACTCCTTTCATGGGTCTCAGTAGCAACGCATCCATTCGATGTGAAGATCGTCGGTCTTCAATCACCGTCTTTAAATCTTCGACTTAGAACGTCGTATAATCATTTGAAATGAGATTGAACTCGGTCTTTTCAAATGATTGTCGTATATATATATAAGGTTTAAAACCATCTCATATCGTTAATAAAATTTAATAACGATATGTCGCTATTTTTTTTCATATATATATATATATATATATATAAATGTAAATTATTTGGCGATAATATTAATATAAGTATCACGCTCAATAAAAGAGTGAACTATCTACCTAACACACATTCCTGTATATAATGTCTACTAAAATGTATTTTTATTTCATTTTCCAATTCTAAATTGTACAACTCCCTTCTCTTAAACGAAAGTGTTTCTTTTGTTTTCACTATTTAATTTAGACAGAAGTGTGAATTTCTTTCTAATGAACAAAAATAAATATTTTGTTCAATCTATTTTTATGAACAAAATAGTGAGTCCTTTACTATGTTTCCAATATTACATTAAAATGTATTTTAATGTAAAACATATTTCATAGTGAAATATGTACATCTTTCTACTTTTTTTTTTATCATAAACATTAACTATGTGTTTTTAGCTATCATAGAAATGCAACTCTTAATTTCATATTTTATTTTTATTTGCGTTGCTGAACGCAAATAAAAGTTATATTTTTCTTACATGTTTATTTACATCGAGAGATGTAAATAAAAATATGTAACCTTTATTTCTAAGTTTCATTTGTAATAAAGAACATAACTAAAACATGGGCTTATTTTTCTATACTATATTTGCATTGGAAAAATGCAAATACAAAGATAAACTTTTATTTCTAAGGTTTGTTTATATTAGGGGGTACAAATAAAAGATGCATTTTTATTTCTATGTCATATTTGTGTTAGAGAACAAAAATAAAAAGATGCACTTTTATTTGCATGTCATATTTGAAAAATACAAATAAAAGGATGAACTTTATTTCTATGTTTATTTTTGTGTTAAGAACACAAATAAAAGGATGAACTTATTCCTATGTTTATATTTTTAACGTATTATCGCTACATTAACATATATTTATATCCTAGATGTACTAACGTACACTAATTCATGAATTCATTTCATAAAACATGAATGCACTATAATACATGAATTCATTACATAAAACATGAATACAATTATAATACATGTTTTATTTCATATGCAAGGATGAACTTCAAAGCATGAATCTATTTCATAAAACATGAATGCACTATAATACATGTTTTATTTCATATGCAAGAATGCAACAATAATTAATGAAATCATTTCATAAAACAATGAATGCGAACTTAAGGATATGTTTTATTTCATGTGCATGAATGCCACTTTAATAAATGAAATCATTTCATCCACATGTATGCAACTATAATATATGGTTTATTTCATATGCGAGAATGCCACACATATGTATGCAACTATGATATGTCAAAAATTATACTTGCATTCGTATTTTTCCTTGAACGTCAAAATTTAATTATAATTTCATGTTATTCATTAACTCTACTTCATATAACTGCATTTCATTTTAATTAAATACGGTGAAAATATGTCTATATTTCATTTTCATTAATAACGGTGAAAATATGATAAAAATCCATTTTTATTGACAACAGGAAAAAATATGATCAAAACTCATTTTTAATGACAACAAAGAAAATAAGATTACAATTCATTTTTAATGCCAACAATGAAAATAAGACTTAAAACTCATTTTAATGCAGACGGTGAAAATAAGAGTAAAATTCGTTTTTAATGCAGAAGGTGAAAATAAAGTTAACGTTCACTTTTAATGCTAACGGTAAAAATATAATTATAATTCTATTTTACCAACCACGCTAAAATTATGATTATAGTTCTATTTTACTAACTACATCAATAATATACTTGTAATACATATTTCACAAGAACGCCATTTAAATAAACTTGATGTCAATCATACATATCAAACCCAATATTGCAACCACCCCAATTTTTATCTATGGGATGTCAACATACGTATATAATCCCACATCCATACACTCCAATTTTTATATGTTTGGTGTTAACACACGTAACAAATCCAATACTTCATACCACGCCAAATTGATATGCTTGTTGTCAATTTCCTAACAAATTAAGTAAGCCTACAAATGATAACACATATGATTTTGGGTGTTACTTGCAATACAACTTCATATAATCTAAACAACGTGAATATTCTAAATCATCCCACAACATACAACAACAGATTTAACCACAAATCATTTCAGACAAGATCACAAACATGTATCTATGAATTTCCATAAATAATAAATAAATGAATATTTACTGTTTCTTCTTCTTATTTAACAAAACAAATATGACTTCTTTTCATTTGACAAAACAAATATGACTTCTTTTTATTTAACAAGACAAATATGACTTCTTTTTATTTAACAAGACAAATATGACTTCTTTTTATTTAACAAGACAAATATGACTTCTTTTTATTTAACAAAACAAATATGACTTCTTTTTATTTAACAAAACAAATATGACTTCTTTTTATTTAACAAAACAAATATGACTTCTTTTTATTTAACAAAACAAATATGACTTCTTTTTATTTAACAAAACAAATATGACTTCTTTTTATTTAACAAAACAAATATGACTTCTTTTTATTTAACAAAAACAAATCTTAAATGAATGACATGGTTTTTATTGGTAAACATGACTCTTTCTATGTTTTCTAATATCACATTAAAATGTGATTTTAATGTAAAACATAATTCCTTAAATAAAAACCTGAATCTTTCCCTATGCTTTTGCCGTAACATTAAAACGTGTTTTTATTTTAATTTTACACTTGTTAAAACAACGGTGTTTTAATCTAAATGCGCATTTTTATCTAATTGTACATTTTAACTAAATGCGATGTTTTTATCTTAATTGTACATTTTGTTAACAAACTGTGTTTTTATTCTAAAATTACATTTTATGTTTTCTAACAAAAATTTGTTCATTTCTAACTAACATAAAAATGTGATTTTTATGATAACAGGGTTTCTAACATTAATTCATTTCAATTAACATAAAAATGAAATTTGTATACTAATATGTTCTCTAACATGAATTCATTCATTTCTAAACAAACATAAAAATGTAATTTTTTTTGGCGACATGTTATTTTGCAAACCATTTTCTATGATAACTAATGACAAGCAAAATGGTAATTTCATTCGTTAACAAATTTCTAATTAACCAAAAAATATGATATTTTGGTTTCAACAATTTTACCTTAATAGACATGAGGTATTGGTTTCCAATAGAACTAATAACATATATTTGTTTTTAACTAAACAAACATGATATGTTTAATTTCAACGATCTTCTAACAAACAACGATAAAATTCAACGAAGCATCACAACCAAAATCAATAATCAACAAATTTCAATCGCAAATCACAAATCTGATTTCATTATATACATGCATCGATTTCGAATAATAAGAGAATAATTAAATTTTAGTTATTAAATAAAGATAGAAATCTCACAAAGCTTTTTAATTCTGGATTTTCAACGTTCTCTATTTCAGCTCTAGACAGTTCCCGGTTGTAGATCCCGACACCACGATTCTAACAAAACTGAAATCGTTGAATTTCATTAAGATTTGAATGAGTTATACCATCTTAAACTTTGAACAATTTAAATTAACCTTAAATTAATTTACGCTTTTGCCTTTGCCTTCATCTTCATCGTATTTGCCTCTCTGAATTTGAACCCATCGTCGACTTTGCCAAGGACCTGCGCACGCAACCCCAAGCCGTCAGAACACCATCGGAAACCGCCACTTCGTAGCCTTGCTTTGCTCTTGATTATTTCATTCATTAAGTTTTGATTGTTCATGATTGGATTGAAAGAATTTGGGGAAGAAAGATTTGAAGAGTTTAGGCCATGAAAACTATAGATGACGGCGGCTAGGGTATAGAATGAATTAGTGTTTGTTTTATGAGGGAATATATAGTATTATATTATTAATTTTTCAAATTTCAGAATAAAAAGGGTATTGAATGACAATTTTTAGAAAATAAATTGGAACCTTACTAGATTTATTTGATTCAGCTTCAACACCAATTAAGAATAATGGTATTTATTTCCGCCTATATTCATTTCCCCCCATATCCATATTTGGTTGATTTTGTTATTATTAATATATCTTATTAAATTACTTGTTTATGCTTTTCATTTGCTTTCCTATTAAATAACGTGTATATTTGCTTTTAATACAAAGCTATTATGTAACAACTTATATACTCAAGAATGTATTCCATATTTAAATAAATTTTATCTATACTAGATTAAGACCATGGAAAACATATCACAACTCATATATATATATATATATATATATATATATATATGTATTTATGTATATATATATATTAAGTTATGAAACCAAAATAGGAAAACATATCAAATTTTAATTATCTATCTTTCGGTAACACATTTTCTTTTATTATTATGATGCAAAGAAATTCAGCAAGCCTATTATTTGGCGAGTATGTATATCAATCATTTTCAGCATGTAACAAGGTAATTACAAATTTGATAGTGGGGCAAAGTTTTGTTTTTATTCAAAAAACAATGCATGTGCATTACGAATAAATACGTTTTATGTTTTAATTGAGTTTTTATAAATGTTTCCTTAAAACCCCTTTTGATTATACGCAATAATGACACATTTATTTTATTTCTTTTATTATTCAAATTTCAAAAGTAGATGACAATGAAAGAGGGAGAGAGAGAGGATAAAGTGGAAAGAATTAATGCTAGATTAATGCTATTTGTTTATAAGCATATGGTCTATATTTTGAATATCTAAATGTTAAATATGAATTGACAAGGGAAATATTTAAGAGGACAGCCAAAGACATGTACATATATATATATACATACATATATATATATATATTGTCAAAATTTATTTCATTTATAACCTACACATTGTTTTCAATCAATGAATTAATCAATGTCATTAAAGTTCCTACTTGACGTTAAAAGCATAAATTTTTAATGTAAAACATTTCATGTTTCTACATGACATTAAAAAGTTAGACTTTTAGCACTAACCAAAATATGTTCATTTTCATTAAAAAGAATAACTTTTAAATGTAAATCATTTTTATGTTCTTACATTTAAATAAAGACTAACTTTTATTTTAAAACATATTTCATATATATATTTTTTTTATGATAATAAAAATGTAAAAAAAAAAAATTCTAACAAAGTTTCCTTAAAATAAAAGTTTAAATTGGCCCCAAAATTCCGGGTTGTTACAGTATTATTTTTCTGCTGCTATGTAATGTATTTTAATCACTGATATTTTCCTGATGTATATTATTTATTCATGCTCTGTACATCTTGTACTCTGATGCAAATTGTTGTAATAAGCAATGAAGTGTTCTTCTGTTTGTGTTCTGATTTGTCGTGTTCTCAACTTAATCCGGGCTTTCCCGTAATGGCGAGTTTGGGTCGTTTCATCTTATCTCCAAATTCAAATATGAATTTCCCTTTTTTTTTATTATTTGGACAATATATATAATATTCACATAATTATATATATATAATTTCTGCGTACACTGTCCAAATTCATTTTTTCATAACTTCTTCATACATTAATCATTTTCAGCATATTATATATGAAAACGATTCAGAAATTCGCCATGAATCCAAATAAAAAAGTTTCGTAGCCGAATTCCTAAAGCTGCAAAAATATCATTTTCTTGCCATATCATTTAATTGCTTGTTTTTAATTATTTAATTTATTATTGATACTTATGAATTTTACGAGGTGTTACATTCTCCCTCCCCCCACCCTCCCTTAAAATAGATTTCGTCCTGAAATATGTTTAAGGGGCAAAAAATACAACTCGCTCAAAACATCCATGTTGTACACCCATGTTGTTTATAATTCGTCCATAAGCATCCATGACTCGCATTGATTATGAACTGCAGACCCACTAAAGTGAGCTCTACCCTAACATTTAGGTGTAATAAATGATGCAACATGTATTGAAACAACCTAAATATGCAAATATTTCTATATATGTGCTCGGTGCGATGGTGTTGCATCCATTCCCTAACATACAATCTAGCAATCACGATGCATCCTTAAACATAAATTTGAGGGAAAAATTACCTGTGAAAAGCTCTGGGTGAGTATGTCTCATCTTATCTTCAGTTTCTCATGTGCTTTCTACATGGATATTCCCCCATTGTACTCGGAAGAGGGAAACGGTTTTGTTGCGGAACCTCTTTATTCCTTACTCCACAATCTTTGCAGTAGCACGGGGCACCCTGGACTCCAACTCGAGTTTCTCTAAGTCCCCAATCTCATCAATCTTTAATCCGATAGCAAAATCATGAAGGCATTTCCTTAGATGAGATACATGAAAAACATTATGGATTCCAATAGACGCTCTGGGAGATCCACTTGGTAGGCCAAAGATCCTATCTTCTCGATGACACTAAAAAGGCCCAATAAATTTGGGAAATAACTTCCCAATCTTTCCAAACCGAACGGTTTTCTTTAGAGGGGATACTTTCACGATCACCAAGTCTCCAATATTAAATTCTTGTTCCCTCCTACGCTTATCAACATATGATTTCTGACGGTCTTTGGCTGCCTTCATTCTCTGCCTAATAAAAGATATATTCTCCGTGGATTCACAAACAAAGTTTGGTCCAAGTATAAACTTGTCGGTAGTTTACCACCAATAAGATGGCGACTTGCATGGCCTCCCGTATAGCACTTCGAAAGGGGCCATACAAATCGTCGTTTGAAATTATTATTATACGTGAACTCCATAAGCGGTAGGTGCTGCTCCTAAACTCCTACAAAGTCGATGATACAAGCTCTGAGCAAGCCTTCTAGGATTTTATTTACTCTCTCTGTTTGTCCGTCGGTTTGCGGATGATAAGTTGTGCTTATGTAACATCCCAGAATTTTAACTATGTTTGATTTGGATTTTTATTTATTTAATTTTTGATTTTATGAATATAAATTGATTTTATTAGGTTTAAATATGAATTTTAACTTTGTATAAGTATTTTGTTTTTATTATGATTTTTATAAGAAAACTTATTTTGAAATTTTTTATTTATCAGATTTATGTTTAAGTAATGATATTTTCTGATTTTGATAATATTGATTGGTAAAAATATGAATTTGGTAAGGGATGATTTATTTTATGATTTACAAGAATGATTATTAATAAGTTGGATTTACTGATATTATTTGTCGTTTGATCGGATTTGTCAAAAGATAACATAAATTAGTAGCATTAGTATTATGCGTTGCTCTTTGTTTTCATAACGTTTAAGGTAAATGCTACTAAAAACACATTCCTTCTCCTTTTTACAAGTGTTAAGACACTTGTAATTTTGCATGCAACATTCCATGCATGTAATACACATGTCCTATGATGTGTCACTCTCTCCTTACTCCTCTTTTCCTATAAATACCACCCTTTCCTTCCACTTTTTCATTCATTCTCACTTCTTTTCTTTCTCTCTTCTTCTTAAAGCTTGTGGCCATGGTTTCCATGGCATAAGTCTTCCTCTTTTCCACCATCACCTTGCCAAAGTTCGTCATTTCTCCTCCTCCTCCTCTTATAATATAAAGAGAGATTAGTGTATATTATATTATATATATTTTTGTGAAGAAGACGCTGCGCCGAAATACTGTCTGACGGTTCACTCAACTAGGCTCGCCTACCGTGAAGATTTGGAGAGATGTTAGGTGAGAACTTATAATTTAAAATTATTTGTTTAAATTAGTTAATTATAATTAGCTGAGATAATTAAAATTTGTTGATGATGATTGTGTGATGGATGTTATTATGTGAATGGATGTGCATGTAGTTAGATAATACACTGAACACTGGTAAGCGTTATTGACCGTAACGCTTGTGCACCATTAAACTGTTTTTTTGTGATGAATGAATTCGTATCCATCTGGTTATATGGTTCATTTGGATAAATATGATTGCATTGCATGATATTACACACACACCCCGTGGTTGTGGAAATATATGGGTGGTCGATTTAAAATCTCCTTCCTATATACGATTTTATTCAATCATTAAATAATATTTAAATTGTTAGTTTTGAATTAAATATTAACTTTTTAAATATTGAATTAGGATTGGAAATGATTTGAATTATGTATTGATTCTATACAACGATCTTTATATCTATCTGAAACCAGTTTTGGTAAAATATATTATTTCAATTTAAATTCAAAATGAGATTTTGAAATTTGAATATGAACGATGTCTCTTTATATTAATAATAGAATATACACCAGAATGTTCTAGGATGACAGAGAGGATAGTGTCTAGGCTTGGGTTTGGAAAATGAAGTTTCCTCCTCTCCCTAACTGATCCGACGAATGGGAAGGTTAATTTGAAGTTATTTCAATTTAGAAATGAAGTGGAATTTATGAAAAATTGAATTTTTGATCCAAAATAATTTGAAAAGTAAATCTAAATGATTTTAAAAGGGTTATATAAGGATATAACGATTTTCTAAGATATTTTGAAGTATCGTAGAATAATGGTTATTATGGTAAAAATAGAGCTTGTCGCATAACGACAATTTACGTATTTTAGATGCAAACTTTAAACGCTTATAATTTTTGCAATCTAAATCGGATTTCCATGAAACGAAAAACATTTGATTTATATAAACAAGAACTTTCAAATGAGTGAAAGCAGATTTTAAATTCGAGTTATAATTTTCAAGTTATGTTTGAAACCATTTTGGAAAAGATCGATGTAAGAACAATTGTTGACCATAACTATAAACAGCTATTTTTAAATTATTTAAAAATATGGAAAAAATTTGTAAAATCATTACAAATTATGAAAAGGTGTTTTCAATTGTAAAGTTTAAGTTTTGGCTAAGATAAACGATATTTTGATCAAATAGTTAAGATAACTGTTTTGTAACACTTTTGGAACGCTATTGTAACGCTTTCTTCGAAAACAATCTATTTTGAAGTTTTAACCCGTAAACGATGTTCCGAACTATAAGTAATGATTTGTGGAATGTTTTCAAAGGTTTAAGAGTATTAGAATATTTTATATGGAATTTAGATTTATACTAATACGGGTTTTTAATACTAAATAATTGGATATGGTTGGAGATAAATCTTCGGATGTTTGATATTAGTTCGGTAAATGAAAACTCTTATTATCTGAGGAATTTAAAAGGGTATTTCACCGTTATTCCGCTTATAATATGAGTTGGATGCGGAAATTAATATTGAAGATAAGTTGATAGTATCTCTATCCAGATCTAATGTCAAAGAGTTGAATAAACCTTTCAATTAAGATACGGGTTCTCACCTTGATTTAAATAAGCTAGATAGAAATAATCTTCGATATTTGGTATGAACCTCATGATGTAAATGTATACTATCTGGGGAATTTGAAAGATATTATTATATCGTTATTCTACTTATAGTATTCGTTGATTATGAGAATTTATATCGAATTTAAGTGGATAAAATTTCTGTGTAATTTATGATTCAATGACGATTGATTTGGGTTCTGTCGTGAATCGTATCTTCAATAATACCATTCTTGAAACCCAATAAGATTGAGTTGTGGAAATTCGTATCGTAATTGGAATTTAGTCAAAATCTTCGATCCGATGGAATTAAAAGTAAGAAATTGAAGCGAAGGTATACTCTTTGATTTCAAAGAAGAATTTAAGATGATAACGAGATGTACGAAATTATAGAAATTCAAATCTTTAGTTGTGAATGAATTGATAACTATGTGGAAGGAGATTTGAATTGAATAGCCTATGTGAACCATAACTACTGTTTAAAGTACGCTTATTACATGGAAAGACCGGGATCGAGCATATGTTCGAAAACCATTCCAAGTAATAATACGACGTTATGAAGCAATTCAGGACTTGGTAAACGACGAATGAAGACCGGGAATATTTGAATTGTTTAGATTGATTGTTGATTAATGTCTCGATTGGGTAGGCCACCCGATACGAGATGTGAGTTGCATGAGACCTGAACAAATTTAAGTATTTTCGGGTTGTTCCGTTCAGACCCAGAACGGTCTTGTATGGATGGTGTGTCTGACAGTGAAATTGACTGCATAGCACTGATTTCCGTTAATGAATATCGGATTTGTGGCAATATATTATCCTCGTCTCTAATTCATATGAACTTAGAGGGTATGCATGGATTGAAATCAGTGATATGTCGTGAATTGTCAATGTGACATACCCAAGTTAGGAAACGAGCTAGTGATGATCAAAGAATGGCTTATCGAAGCATAGCTTTGTGTATAACGTGACATCGACAAACCTCACACCCCGGATGATGAGAAACTGGCGGTTAGGTTGTGTATATATATGAATTGATGATGACCGCTGCAGCAGTGGGAAACCACTTATGACTTATGGAATAGGGTATGTTCGGGGGGCCGCGTCTGGTCGAAAACCGTTGATCTACCTCGCGATTTGTATTGGTGTCCGCGTCTGGATGAAAAACCATTGATTACATTTCGTTTGTGTTCCGATTGATCTTTCGTGCCCGGAATCATCAAGTTGGAAACCAAATCTCCAATACGTACCACACGATTTTGGTTTGTATATATATATATATATATATATATATATATATATATATATGGCGACATAATAGGATGGGGTATTATGCCGTCTAGGATTAATACATTTATTTGAGAAATGTTTTCCACACTATATATATATATATATATTATGGCTTTGAAAGCGGATTTTACATATGAAAGCATGTTTGGTTATCATAAGATAAACCTCGCCCATCTGGTGTGCGCTTGCATTGTGTGATGTGGGACGAGCTTATGATAACTTCATTTTAGAAAGGTCATTGCGTATTTATATGCACGGGTATTCACATGGAGTAAACCCGTTCCGCGTTAGCGGCGTGGTCCGGTGAAATTCCCAACTTTAAAATGAACCTAATAATAACTGTTTTGAGTTCTCACACCAGTCCCACGACTGACCTGGAGTTTATTGTTCCCTCACCTAAACTCTGGGTGCCCATAATTTTGCACGGGCAGCTAGTAGTTTAGTTTGCAGTTATAGATCGTTGGAGCAGGATTCATAGTGCTTTTAGAGTTGGAGTTCATGCAAGAGATGGGAGCTTCTGCTATATCATACGATTTTCTTCCGCTGAGAGTATATTTTCTTTTCTTCCGCTGTATGTGTTGTAACTTTGATATTTTATGTAACTCTGATGTAACATTGTATTTCGCAATGAAAAATTCTGTTATTTTGTTCAATATATGTATGCATCCATAACAATTCATCTTTTTGAACGGTTTGAGTCGGTTTAATTACCGGCAAGAACTGGGCAAAAAGGCGGGAATTTATGAAGTTGGTATCAGAGCTTTAGTTATACAAAACTATCGGGTACAACATATTTTGAACAAAGGATATGACTCATCAGAGCTATAGTATCTCATTAGAGATAGGGTTAGAAATGCCCTAGAATGAGATTTCGGAATATTATGATGAGAGAGCGTATTTTTGAAATCTATATAAGGTATTTTTGAACAAGTTAGTCATTTTGAAAATAATAATTATTTGAAATAAAATATTTTGAAGAAGATTTGAAAATAAGATTTTTAAAGGAAATACTTTCAAAATAAAAAGGGCTCTTTGTGATAAAACTTTGAAAATCCAGCGTCGATCTGTTCGGAGTTATCGAGAAATAAGCGATTAGTGAATTGGCTTTAACAAGCGTATTGGAAAAAAAACTTCGAGCTTGGAATGAGAATTTCAAATTATTTTGCAGCCTATATATAAAAGATTTATATAAGAAGATCGTTAATTCAAAGCTATAGATTTGAAAGATAATCAGCGTGTAATAAAAATGGTTGCGAGTATTTATTTGACGTCAAGGTTGGACGATCAAGTATGTAAGGATTTTGCATATACGCCTAGCTAACGTATATATGAAGTCCAATATATACTAGATGGATATAGAATCACATTCTAGTCTCTTGGGGATAATTCTGGTGATTGATCGATCATCATCAGTCTTATTTTTGGGTTTCGAAAGTGGGATGACTATATGTTTCTGATCGAGACGTCAAGAAGTACTTAAAGCTGTATAGATAAACAATCGAAAGTGTTTTGCGACGTCTTCACAATTGTAAAATTGATTTTTCAAATGACTTTTGAAGTATTGAATGTATTATGTTATGAAATGGGATATGCGAAAAAATGAATTTAACATAAGGTAGTTAAGTTAAATGCATACTTAACTGATAATTAGAAGCGTGAATCAGACTATTTTGTCAAAACCGCAAGGATATATTTTAGAAGCTAATCTCACTTGAAGAACTGAAAAGTGAAATTTTGAAAATGCATGTAAGCGAGCTTGGTTCACCCCATTTTTCGATTTTGACGATGCAATCTAATCAAATTATGGTAAATGTCTTAAGTGGGGGAGAAGACCAATTTTCCCACCTGAAGCTATAGGAATTTTGAGAAACAAGGTTAATATGATAAAATGGGATATGTATTGAACAAATCAATTGAATTTTATATTTTCCCTTGTTAAGAGAAACCGGCATGAACGAGTGGGTCAAATGAAAATTTCTCAACAAGTATTCACTTGAAACACAAAGGAAGAAAATGAAGTTGTTAAAGTAAGATTTATTCAAGAGGAAAATTATGAAAATTTAACGAGTATCCCATGATTAAACTGTTAGAATTTGTATCCTTGTTTGCATGTGAGTTCCCATCTTGGGCTAGACTGTCCATTTAAATTCCAACCATCTGCTATTGAGTAGTGTCATCCGTACCTTTGTATCATGTGCATTTGGCTAAGTATTTGATTCGAACCTTCGCACCTATTGATGCTCATTAGATGTTGAATTTCTATTCCAAGCTCATGAAACCTGATTTGGTCTATGTATACCTTTCATGCACAAAATAGCATGGAACTTCTATGCATCTTTACTTGACTTGAGAACATGGAATTTTGACTTGATCTATGTATGCCTCTTTGTGCCGTGTGAAACCGTGTCGATAACTTTAATTTGTCCAAGATATTTTGTAACAAAACCTCAATAAATGAGCTTTCTTTGAAATATAGAATCCAACTTATGCAAGAAAATTTGGATTTTTAAATATTAATTTTGAGGATTTGGTTCCGGAAATTTTGAAATCAATGTTTTGGGATGTTTTACCAATACTAGTTTGAATATACGCATAATCAGAGTGCGCAGCGGAAGCGTGATGGTATTTTTAAATAAAACTATTTTAAGAGATTGTACGGCTAGTTAAGTAAGAAAATGTTTCTAAACAAGACATGGTATTTTAACAAGAATGAAAAAGAGATTTTATATATTTTGAATTTTAAAGTTCGATTAAGTGAATATGAAAACAAAAATTTGAATATTAAATGAGTATAAAAGTTAACTTATAAATGGGTTAATTTAGAAACGATTGAAATAAAAATTTGAAATAGAATGAGTATTTCGAAAATATAATTCTATCTCTTCCCTTGTCGCTGGGTTTTGCTCGACCCATTGTCATATTTTGAATATCACCCCGAATTGTCATTATTCAACTTTATTTCGGAATTCTTCCTTTTTCCCTGCTCAGATAAAGCCTTGGACAAGTGAACTAATTTAGATTTGAAACCAGTATTTGAATTATCTCTAAAATTGAACTTGATTTGTGTTGAGAGCAATAGAATTTCTAATACTGAATTTAGCCATGATGTTATATTGCAAGATAATTGAACGATTAGGGAAAATTTTATTTGAGAACTTGGATTTAAATTTCTAATTTGAGCATTTAGTCTTATAATTGATAAGAAAACCATGGGTTCCGTAAGAGTAAGTTAGAAAGATAATTTTCTTAGGGTCATAGACCTCTAAGTACTAGATAATATCTATCCCAGTTCTCCTTAATGGTAGGATAGCAGCTCTGAGTCTAACTCAGAGGATGCGATTTTTAAACAAGACCCGTGACGACCCTAGTAATCACGAGATCATAGAAGTATCCTTAGACTCTACCTTTAGTGAGAATCAGACAAAGTACCCTGAGAATGATGTGAGCCTTGGTTCTGACCATTACATTTCTGGTATGTTGAGAGAGAAATTGGAATTTAAAATTGTGAAGGAGTTTAAATTTACTCGACTTCCTTTTCGAGGACGAAAAGTTTCTAAGGGGGGGTGAATGTAACATCCCAGAATTTTAACTATGTTTGATTTGGATTTTTATTTATTTAATTTTTGATTTTATGAATATAAATTGATTTTATTAGGTTTAAATATGAATTTTAACTTTGTATAAGTATTTTGTTTTCATTATGATTTTTATAAGAAAACTTATTTTGAAATTTTTTATTTATAAGATTTATGTTTAAGTAATGATATTTTCTGATTTTGATAATATTGATTGGTAAAAATATGAATTTGGTAAAGGATAATTTATTTTATGATTTACAAGAATGATTGTTAATAAGTTGGATTTACTGATATTATTTGTCGTTCGATCGGATTTGTCAAAAGATAACATAAATTAGTAGCATTAGTATTATGCGTTGCTCTTTGTTTTCATAACGTTTAAGGTAAATGCTACTAAAAACACATTCCTTCTCCTTTTTACAAGTGTTAAGACACTTGTAATTTTGCATGCAACATTCCATGCATGTAATACACATGTCCTATGATGTGTCACTCTCTCCTTACTCCTCTTTTCCTATAAATACACCCTTTCCTTCCACTTTTTCATTCATTCTCACTTCTTTTCTTTCTCTCTTCTTCTTAAAGCTTGTGGCCATGGTTTCCATGGCATAATTCTTCCTCTTTTCCACCATCACCTTGCCAAAGTTAGTCATTTCTCCTCCTCCTCCTCTTATAATATAAAGAGAGATTAGTGTATATTATATTATATATATTTTTGTGAAGAAGACGCTGCGCCGAAATACTGTCCGACGGTTCACTCAACTAGGCTCGCCTACCGTGAAGATTTGGAGAGCTGTTAGGTGAGAACTTATAATTTAAAATTATTTGTTTAAATTAGTTAATTATAATTAGCTGAGATAATTAAAATTTGTTAATGATGATTGTGTGATGGATGTTATTATGTGAATGGATGTGCATGTAGTTAGATAATACACTGAACACTTGTAAGCGTTATTGACCGTAACGCTTGTGCACCATTAAACTGTTTGTTTGTGATGAATGAATTCGTATCCATTTGGTTATATGGTTCATTTGGATAAATATGATTGCATTGCATGATATTACACACACACCCCGTGGTTGTGGAAATATATGGGTGATCGATTTAAAATCTCCTTCCTATATACGATTTTATTCAATCATTAAATAATATTTAAATTGTTAGTTTTGAATTAAATATTAACTTTTTAAATATTGAATTAGGATTGGAAATGATTTGAATTATGTATTGATTCTGTACAACAATCTTTATATCTATCTGAAACCAGTTTTGGTAAAATATATTATTTCAATTTAAATTCAAAATGAGATTTTGAAATTTGAATATGAACGATGTCTCTTTATATTAATAATAGAATATACACCAGAACGTTCTAGGATGACAGAGAGGATAGTGTCTAGGCTTGGGTTTGGAAAATGAAGTTTCCTGCTCTCCTTAACTGATCCAACGAATGGGAAGGTTAATTTGAAGTTATTTCAATTTAGAAATGAAGTGAAATTTATGAAAAATTGAATTTTTGATCCAAAATAATTTGAAAAGTAAATCTAAATGATTTTAAAAGGGTTATATAAGGATATAATGATTTTCTAAGATATTTTGAAGTATCGTAGAATAATGGTTATTACGGTAAAAATAGAGCTTGTCGCATAACGACAATTTACGTATTTTAGATGCAAAATTTAAACGCTTATAACTTTTGCAATCTAAATCGGATTTCCATGAAACGTAAAACATTTGATTTATATAAACAAGAACTTTCAAATGAGTGAAAGCAGATTTTAAATTCGAGTTATAATTTTCAAGTTATGTTTGAAACCGTTTTGGAAAAGATCGATGTAAGAACAATTGTTGACCATAACTATAAACAGCTATTTTTAAATTATTTAAAAATATGGAAAAAATTTGTAAAATCATTACAAATTATGAAAAGGTGTTTTCAATTGTAAAGTTTAAGTTTTGGCTAAGATAAACGATATTTTGATCAAATAGTTAAGATAACTGTTTTGTAACACTTTTGTAACACTTTTGGAACGCTATTGTAACGCTTTCTTCGAAAACAATCTATTTTGAAGTTTTAACCCGTAAACGATGTTCCGAACTATAAGTAATGATTTGTGGAATGTTTTCAAAGGTTTAAGAGTATTAGAAATATTTTATATGGAATTTAGATTTATACTAATACGGGTTTTTAATACTAAATAATTGGATATGGTTGGAGATAAATCTTCGGATGTTTGATATTAGTTCGGTAAATGAAAACTCTTATTATCTGAGGAATTTAAAAGGGTATTTCACCGTTATTCCGCTTATAATATGAGTTGGATGCGGAAATTAATATTGAAGATAAGTTGATAGTATCTCTATCCAGATCTAATGTCAAAGAGTTGAATAAACCTTTCAATTAAGATACGGGTTCTCACCTTGATTTAAATAAACTAGATAGAAATAATCTTCGATATTTGGTATGAACCTCATGATGTAAATGTATACTATCTGGGGAATTTGAAAGATATTATTATATCGTTATTCTACTTATAGTATTCGTTGATTATGAGAATTTATATCGAATATAAGTGGATACAATTTCTGTGTAATTTATGATTCAATGACGATTGATTTGGGTTCTGTCGTGAATCGTATCTTCAATAATACCATTCTTGAAACCCAATAAGATTGAGTTGTGGAAATTCGTATCGTAATTGGAATTTAGTCAAAATCTTCGATCCGATGGAATTAAAAGTAAGAAATTGAAGCGAAGGTATACTCTTTGATTTCAAAGAAGAATTTAAGATGATAACGAGATGTACGAAATTATAGAAATTCAAATCTTTAGTTGTGAATGAATTGATAACTATGTGGAAGGAGATTTGAATTGAATAGCCTATGTGAACCATAGCTACTGTTTAAAGTACGCTTATTACATGGAAAGACCGGGATCGAGCATATGTTCGAAAACCATTCCAAGTAATAATACGACGTTATGAAGCAATTCAGGACTTGGTAAACGACGAATGAAGACCGGGAATATTTGAATTGTTTAGATTGATTGTTGATTAATGTCTCGATTGGGTAGGCCACCCGATACGAGATGTGAGTTGCATGAGACCTGAACAAATTTAAGTATTTTCGGGTTGTTCCGTTCAGACCCAGAACGGTCTTGTATGGATGGTGTGTCTGACAGTGAAATTGACTGCATAGCACTGATTTCCGTTAATGAATATCGGATTTGTGGCAATATATTATCCTCGTCTCTAATTCATATGAACTTAGAGGGTATGCATTGATTGAAATCAGTGATATGTCGTGAATTGTCAATGTGACATACCCAAGTTAGGAAACGAGCTAGTGATGATCAAAGAATGGTTTATCGAAGCATAGCTTTGTGTATAACGTGACATCGACAAACCTCACACCCCGGATGATGAGAAACTGGCGGTTAGGTTGTGTATATATATGAATTGATGATGACCGCTGTAGCAGTGGGAAACCACTTATGACTTATGGAATAGGGTATGTTCGGGGGGCCGCATCTGGTCGAAAACCGTTGATCTACCTCGCGATTTGTATTGGTGTCCGCGTCTGGATGAAAAACCCTTGATTACATTTCGTTTGTGTTCCGATTGATCTTTCGTGCCAGGAATCATCAAGTTGGAAACCAAATTTCCAATACGTACCACACGATTTTGGTTTGTATATATATATATATATATATATATATATATATATATATATATATGGCGACATAATAGGATGGGGTATTATGCCGTCTAGGATTAATACATTTATCTGAGAAATGTTTTCCACACTATATATATATTATGGCTTTGAAAGAGGATTTTACATATGAAAGCATGTTTGGTTATCATAAGATAAACCTCGCCCATCTGGTGTGCGCTTGCATTGTGTGATGTGGGACGAGCTTATGATAACTTCATTTTAGAAAGGTCATTGCGTATTTATATGCACGGGTATTCACATGGAGTAAACCCGTTCCGCGTTAGCGGCGTGGTCCGGTGAAATTCCCAACTTTAAAATGAACCTAATAATAACTGTTTTGAGTTCTCACACCAGTCCCATGACTGACCTGGAGTTTATTGTTCCCTCACCTAAACTCTGGGTGCCCATAATTTTGCACGGGCAGCTAGTAGTTTAGTTTGCAGTTATAGATCGTTGGAGCAGGATTCAGAGTGCTTTTAGAGTTGGAGTTCATGCAAGAGATGGGAGCTTCTGCTATATCATACGATTTTCTTCCGCTGAGAGTATATTTTCTCTTCTTCCGCTGTATGCGTTGTAACTCTGATATTTTATGTAACTCTGATGTAACATTGTATTTCACAATGAAAAATTTTGTTATTTTGTTCAATATATGTATGCACCCATAACAATTCGTCTTTTTGAACGGTTTGAGTCGGTTTAATTACCGGCAAGAACAGGGCAAAAAGGCAGGTCGTTACAGCTTAAGTTAAGGGTTGTCCCAAATGCAGCTTGCAGGCTTCTCTAAAATTCTCTTGTGAATAAGGGATCTCTTTCGCTCATGATACTTGATGGGATAGAATGGAGTCTGACTATCTCTTTGACATATAATTAGGCTAACGAGGCTGCAGTCCTTGTCTTCTTGACTAGTATGAAATTGGCGCTTTTGGTTAATCGGTCTACCAAAACCCAAATGACCTCATCACCCTTTTGGATTCTAGGAAGTCCATGGAAATATGCTCCCACTTCCATGTTGGGATCTCTAAAGGTAATAACAGTCCTCTGGGCTTCCCTTGCTCCGCCTTGACTTTTTGGCATGTCAAACATTTGGTCACGAACTCGGCTACATCTCTCTTCATTCCTTCCTAATGGAGATTCCTCTTTATATCCTTGTACATTTTAACCCCAACGGGTTGTATGGTCAATTTTGACCTATGACACTCTTCTAAAATTTCTGTCCTCAAGCCTTCATCCTTTGGGATGAAGAGTCGAAAATCCCAAAGTAAACTCCAATCACCGCTAATCGAATACCTAACCGAATGAGGAAAGGTCTCTCTCTTTACCACTTCCCCTTTATTCCTCTTAACTCTTCGTCAAGGTTTTGTGCACTTTGGACTCTTTCTCTTAGGGTAGGTCTAATTATCATAGATCCAAGAAAACCATTGAAAGTGATCGGTAAGGGTTGTAAATTAAAATTAGTGAGGAACTCTAATTGTTTCCGCTCTATCATCGCATCCAATGTCGCTTGCTTCCTACTTAAAGCATCCGCCACAACATTCCCCTCGCTTGGGGTATACTGAATAGTAAAGTCAAATGAGGCCATATATTCCATCCATTTTTCTTGTCTCAAATTTATGTCATGTTGAGAAAATAAATAATTAAGGGATTTATGGTTGGTAAACAATTCAAACTTCTCCCCTAAGAGATAATGCCTCCACATCTTAAGGGTTGTGACACCCCACGTCCATTAATGTCACTCATTAAGAGAATGCATTAAGTTTCGTGAAGCGTTATAGGTAAACAGTAACAGAAATATTATAAGACAGATATGAAAAGGTAGCGGAATTTAAAATTTTGTTAAGCAGAAAACATCATGGTTTAAAACATAGTTACATCATAAGTCTGAAATACATAAAACCCAGTACATTAACTTAAAACTTATGTCTTGTACTTAAATCATCAAAGTAAAATAAACATGAATAGAGAATAATCCCCAAAATCATAGCCATAGAAAAGGTATGAAATCAAGCATTACATCTAAGCAGCTCCAAGGAGAATGAAAGCAGAATCCCGAACAAGCTTGAGTACCCACCCTGAGAACTAGGGGAAAATAGAAGAGAAAGAAGAGGAAACAAAATGGGTCAAATATAAAGTCTGGCGAGTCCAGATACTTTTAGCATATAAATAAGTAAAAGCATCATGACAGGCATATAAGCTGAATAAGAGGATAACAACATATAAGATAGGTATGATAAGGTAAACAAGATAAACTGAACATAACATATATGTATAGCGCTTCTCTAATACTTTTCTCTTTCTTTGCACCAATACTAGTATAACACGAACGAGATGATCCCCAACAAGTATAAGATGGTATACTTAGGAGTACTTCTAGTGAGAGGTTTTACCCCATATAATAACAGGCAGCCCAACTGAACATACCGGCGTTACCTCTAAGGATAATAACGGGCTCCTAAGCATACCAGAGTCTAGATGTACCCTAATTACCACCCCAATCGATCGGCTCCCTATTTCGTAGATATCATGTGCTGGACCCACATTAGGACGTATCACTTCCTAAAGTGGCATCCCTTTGTTTTTAGGATGTGCACAACCATATCTACAGGTGTCGCGACGTCTTACTCCCCCCCTATCTGGACCCATGCACGCACATGACCCCATTGGAATGCGCCTCCCACACCGCCCCTTTATTTGGATCTTCTACAATCTTCCCAGTAAGCGTTCCCTAACTCCGAACTAGTTCGGAGTACTCGTTTGATACCTATATATGGGATACTGGCTGAAACGGGTCCCACAGACAAGATGACACAAGGTTCCCTCTATGCTTGCATCCCCACTACTAGGATTTCCACATGTTATGCCATACCAATGTAAAAAGATTGCGTATCCCCATAGGTTAAGTTTGTGGGCCTATAAATGAATATTACCCACCACCCCAAGATATACTTAACCCTCCCACTGTTTCTAGCAATTTACTTAACCCCCACCCAAGTTAACATGTTCATACAATCCCTATGATTCAACCAGGTTAAGTATTCAAGTTCATTACCATATATTCATTTATGGTTATAATGCGCTAGACCTTCCATATTAAGCCTACCACTTGTGGATGTTGGATATGCCGGGCGGGTCCAGGCAGACTTCTACCACAAGTGTAATCTAACCTCATGTCTAAGCGTGGTTACAGTTTCTAATTACTGTAAATCTAGGCATTTTTACTGCTTAACAATTATCCTTATTTCATTATAGGTTTTCATACCCCTTTCCCAAGTCAAATTCATCATGTACCATATGCCCCAAATTAAGATATAAATCACAATCTGATTTACGCCCCAAATCCATATTTATGTATTTAATTCATGTTATGCCCAAATTTCCCAATACAAGTTATGCCCCAATTTTAACGTTTTCCTCTCATTCCTAATTTCACGCGTTCGCATATTTCAGCGGTATTCCTAGGCTTGAAGGTAGGCTGGCTATAAAATAAAAAGGGAAAGGAAGAAGGGAAGAGAATAGAAAGAAGCATAATAACAAGATGGACGTACAATGATAGAAATAGGCATAGCAGCTGAAATAGCATATAGTGACAAAATTGGGCATAATGAAAAAATAGGCATATAAGAACAGATCTGGTGAACATGTGATAATAGAACTGATTAGGCATAGTGACATGATCATAAACCGGCATAATGAGATCTAATCAGTGAATTAAATATACAAATAATGATATATCTGACACAATAAATAGGCTTAGATCCAATTCATAACATGTCATGATTAACTTTTAACTATTCATGTATAAAAATAACGTAGACTCACAGAGAATGGATCTAAGAAAACTGAGGAAAGCGTGTTGATGTTGAATCAACGTTCTTTGAATACGTATGAATCGTCTTTTTTGAAGAAAAGGCTAATTTAATCTGAGTTGGAGCAGCATCTCACCGTCGCCATTGATTTATATGAATATAATAATGGGTATAGGGTTCTTTATATAGCCATCAGCCGACGAATCTTGCACAGAAATCAGTCCACGTTTAAAAGCAGGAATTTTCCTAGATCCGTATGGGGGTTGACCCCCCCTTAGTGTGTCGACCGAGGGGTCTACACCCTTTATGGGGTCGACTCATGGGTCAACACCAATAGGAGGGAATTTTCCTGCTCCCCTTTCTACTGTTCGACTTTGAATTGGTTTGAATTCTAAATTTATTTTATTCATGTATAAGGGCTTATATATTAATAAACTTAAAACCTTAATAACTTCTTCATACGATATCTGTTTTATGCAAACTCGGAGTCTATCTCAAGCAGAATTCTGAGACGAATGCAATGGCACAGTCCGTTTTACTTAATTCCCAATATTTAATTATGTATTCCTTAGTTGTATTCCTTAGTTTATCATCTTAATGTGTTATAAAATTATGGGGTGTTACATTCTCCCCTACTCAAAGGATTTCGTCCTCAAAATCTCTAAGTTAAGAAGAATGTATATCCCAACATCCACCATTAGACTTGAGCTAGATGATATCATTACAAGAAAATGTTCTATTAATAGCAAGCAAGGATTGCACAAATTTTTTAATTGTTATGATTAAGTATGCTAGTCATTGTTTAAGCTAAAAGATAATTGTGAGATATAAAAGATGGCCTTGAGCTACACAATGTTCAACATGCCATAAAATTTTAGCAGTCCAAATTTAACGCTCGCTAAATTTCCTTTTCATTTCGCTTCTTCACCGCCAATTCACTCACCCCAAATCCTTCTCCACTCACGAACTCTTCAATCGTCGTTCCATTCACTATAAATCCCTTCTCCACTCACGAACTCTAGCTCTTCTCTCTTCAATCACCATTCCCTTCGTTTCGTGGTTCGAAGAAGCTCATGGACGATCACCATTTCTCCACTTGCGATTGCTGAAGAAGCTCGCGTGTGATCACCATTTCTCCACTCGCATGCGATTGCCAAAGAACTCGAAGAAGCTCGCATTCGATTCCCTTAGATTCCTAGTATGAAGGAGCATAACATAATTTTCCTATTAATAGTAGATCTTCGAGTTTTACTGAAATATTCTTGCAAATTCCAGGTAACATTTAACACTGAAGGCGTGAATCATGTTTTGTTTTGTTTACTTGACAACTTTTGTTTACACTTAGAAGTTTAATACAGAATTAGAATTAAGATAGTTTTGAATACAGATTTAGGTATATAATACAAATTAGGTATATAATGCAGATTTTTACCACACTTTAGGTAGTCTTCGAGTTTTAGAATTGAGATAGTCTTCGAGTTTTAGAATTGAGATGGTTTTTTCTACCAAACTTTAGGATATAATACAGATTCCATTCACATTTTTATTATTTCTATATAAGTAATTCGTGCCAAATTTTATACCTTTCCCATCTCTTTAATGTTCAAAATTTATTTTGAATACAAGAACTAGTATTAAGTTATAATTTAGCAAATGCAGATTTTTTTTTGGGGATCTAAACATGTATTGTGCATAATTATTTGCATTTCTACCATTTTAGTTCATTAGTTGGTTGAAAAAATCTTTCTTCTTTATTTTTTTAAAAATTGGTATGTGCAAAATTTCCTCTTATAAAAACATAACATTATATTTCTAACTCAAAATGGCTTTATACTTGTGGTTAATTAAAAAAATCCTTTTTATCTAAAAGAATGAGGGGTAAACAAAAGGCATAATCATAATGGTGATTATTCCCAATGTTTAGAGCTTCGCTTCCTCCCTGAAGCATGAGTTCGTTCGATCTCATATGAGTTAGGTTTTTTTTATTTGTATGAAAAAGTTAGAAAAATTATTACAAACAATTGGTCGCAAATGTGCTAAGTGGGATTACACAATAGAGGCATACAAAAGTTGTAATTAACTCCGACATTTATAATTATTAGCATGTATTGTAAAATATCTGATTGAAGCTTCTTCTCTTTGTTAGGTAGTTCAACTGACTACTTAATTTCCCATGTCTTATAGGTTGTTGGCAGCATAATCTCACGCCAAGTTCTTCGTATAGTAGGTGAACATGTATCGTTGAACTTCTAAAGAATACAATGCCAAAGTTGTTGGAGTACTAGTAGCAGCTCTACCACCAACCAGAAGCAAATTATTCGTTATGAACTCAATTTTTGATGTTTTGCTACATTGCCTCTGTTGAAATTGGTGATACGCAAATCACAATTTTGTGCAACAAATAATCTTACATATTTTGTGGAGAGGTTTGTTGTTAGATTTTATGGAGAGATTTGTTGCTAGATTTTATGGAGAGATATTGGTTGCTATATTTGTTGGATAATTAAGGCAAGGATTATTTGGTGCCTATCCAAATAAGTTTATGACATATATGAAGATAATTTGGATGCCAAATTTACTTGGGTATAAAGCAATTCACTCTATAAAAAGCCTAGATAACATCTTCATTAGTTGTAGAATTTTTTTTCATTATTCTTCTTCTCTTTCTCCTTAAACTTTTAGCCATTAGATATTCTCTACCTGTTTCTTAATAAGGTTATTAGTTCAAGTTGTAATTGTTTGTAATGATAGTGGAGATCGATTATAAATAATTTTTATTGGTGAATCAATAAAGAGGGAGGTTGGAATATCGTGTTCTCATATTTCCGATATTTTTGTGGTGTTGTTTATTTTTTTCAATCGCATTCATCTTCAAATGATTGGGTGATAACGATCCTATTTTTCTTGGTGGTTTGTCAAAATTCTGTCGTGCACAAACCTCCAACAGTTTTGTATCAGAGTAATTTTTGCATAATAGATTGGTATCGAAGCCCAGGTCATCGCATAGCTTGGAGTGTTTGTTGGATTGAAAATTGGAGAAGTCGGAGATGATGACGTTTTCAAAGATGGCTATTTTAAATGGAAAGAATTGGGATATATGGAAGCCGAAGATGGAGGACATTCTATATCTCAATGATTTGCATGATCCCATTGATGGAAATGAGGTGAAGCCCTCGAATATGCATGAGGGAAAGTGGAATAAAATGGACAAAAAGGCAATTGCGTTGATTTGCCAATATTTGGATGATTTTGTATTCCACCTTGTAGCTAGTTGTGAATCCGCTAAGGCGTTATAGGACAAATTAGTATCTTTGTATGAGTCGAGGAGTGCTACAAGTAAGGATTTTCTAGTTCGAAAGTTGGTGCAACTTCGATTGGATGAGGAGAAGTCTTTTGCATAGCATTTGAACGAATTTCAAGATGTAATCAATCAATTGGCAAACATGAAGGTCAATTTTGATGATGAGTTGCAGGCTCTTTTGTCGTGAGTTCTCTTTTGGAAAGTTGGGAGACTTTGATTGTTCCATTGAGTAATTCCAATGCTAATGGAACTATGTGACAACCCGCCCGCACCAACCGGCATTTCTCCGTAAGTGCGCTGTAAACATGCCCAGCTAACACGGGACGGATCGTCAGAAGAAAGGAAAGAAGAGAACAAACTAATCAAGAACCTGTAGAATATCTCACAGCGCATGGAGCAAAATATAATAATAATATAATTGACATAAAACAGGTGAGACAGTGCATAATCTGATAACCAAAACCAACATCAACATCAGAGCAGCGGAAATCCAAGTACAGCTTATTACAACTTCCCAAAATTTACTGTCTCTAAAACAAAAGAAAGCTAAAGTAGAAGATGCACTACTAATGCCCAAGCAGTGATCTTCAACAACACAGGGAGAATACTATATATATCATACGTGGAAGCCTCCTGCTCGTCTCCGGATCATCTACCCGTGCATCACCAGCTAACCTGTCTCTAGTCTGCTCGTGTGAGCACCCAAAGTAATAAGAAGAGACATAAAACTCTGGGTCAGACAAAAAGTCTGGTAAGAGCGATAAGCATCTAAACAGAACAATAACAGGTATACTAAACCATACCTGAACCTGTACCTGCAACCAAAGAGTTAGCACTACATACCGTACAATACTCTAAGGTGCCATAACAGATAGTGTAAAGAATACGGGGTGGGGTGTGTATGTCATAATGATGGCAAACAAATCAAGCATAACAACCATCCTCACATCTCTCACTCAGTGCGTAAAGCATACGTTGTCCACCACTATCAATCACTAGACTCATCGAAGTAGTGACGAAGTTCGACTTGTACAACTACTTCTACTACCAAGCTTACCACATGGAGTCATGACCAAATCTTTACAAATGACCCCACTTCGTTGGTCTATAGCCCCTTTAGTCGTACCTAGGCCACTTGGGCCCTGAATCCGTTCACGTACTCCCTACACATAGTGATTCAAAGCTACAGACATCGACAACCCCTTTGCACATGTCCCGCAGCAAAGCCCAATCATGAAGCTCACTCATTGGTTCCCAACTGGATCCTGAGTCAAAGCTCCTCACTTGGACTTCCTTTGCATCTCGGGTTCTGGTCATCGCCTTCTTCTCCGGACCGGTCTTCATTTCTTCACTTTACTTTACTTCAGGTCGTGGTTATCAGCTCCTCGGTTCGGATCGGAATACTCCTCCCTAAGCAATCAGATCGGCTCGGATCGGGTCAACCTTCCTCTCTGCTTCAGGTCGGGTCGGGGTGATCTTCCTCCAGCGGTTCGGATCGGAGTCCACACCTCCTGGCTTCATGGAAAACTCCTCTGGTTCGGTCCTTCTCCCCAAGCAATCGGGTCGGGTCTCTCAAGCTTCTCTATCGGGTCGGCTCGGAATTCTAGCTCCATAGCACCAGGTCGGTTCGGTTCGGATATGCTCCTTCCGTTCAGCTCGTGAGGCTACATGACTCCAGAACATCGATTCGTGAGGAGGTCTCCTGGTCGGTTCGGTTCGGATATGCTCCTTCCTCTGATCCGGTCCGGATCGGCCAGATTCCTGCAACTCATCCCAGCGACTATTTACGCCATTCGACGGCGTTTTCGACCAATCTAACACTTCTAGACAATCACGAATCATGTCATACAGTCATAGCAACGTGTAACATCAACCACAAGCATCAAAACAATAACTATAGCATGTAAAATGGATCAAACGTACCCAAAATCCCATATTTCCCTTAAGCATGTTTAAGCAAAACTAATCATAGGGTTAACAAAACTTAACTAAATCAAACCAAATTTCTACCAGAGGCATAAAATATTATTTTCGGATTTATAGATATTTTTCCAGAATTTATTAGTGTATAAATTCACTAATCTTCACTAATTACCCTTAATTAACCGTAATTAGTGCAAAACTATGCAAATCACTCACCTTGGCCACAAATAAAAATCTCAGAACTGAAACCTCGCTGATTTGGGTGAATACTGATGTCTAACAGCAGCTCTAACCTTGCTTTCGTGTTTTCTCTCCTTAATTTGATGTAGATTAAGCCAAAACTTGATTAGAAAGTGATTTGGGGATGTTTCTAGATGTGGGCGGCCATTGTTAGGGTTCAAGAATGAAAGTGGCGGCTGGAAAATGAGGATAAGATCGTTCTCTTACTGATTTCAGCCTCCTCATAACCCTAATCCTGAAATCCCCCATTGGGCCTAGCTGTTAATCACCCGGTTAAGCCCAATTAAGCTGTCTTTCACTATCTGAAACTTGTTTCAGCCATATCTCACAAACGGTGAGTCCGTTTGGCTAATGTGACCACTCTACGGAATCGTAAACCATCATCCGGAGCCAATGAAAGTTGTTTCAAGTCAAAATTCCTTTCCAGTCAAAAGTTATGGCCAAAACAGTACCAAATAAGGGTAAAATGGTCATTTAAAAATCGGGAAAAATCATGAACATGGGAAATGACCCCAATAGTCGTCTCCCAAAGTTACATGACCATACAACTTCGTATGTGAGAGAAGTAAATATTCTACGATCCTATGATGCGTAGAATGCGGGTCGTTACACTCTCCCCCCCTTAAGAAATTTCGTCCCCGAAATTCCTTAACCCAAAACATACAAAGGATCCCGCATGCCTACCAGCCATGTACAGCAATCAAACATGCAAAACAAGCAAACAAGCCTATCCTAGCATGCGGAAAGACTAAATCGAAGGTAAAATCTTACCAGGCGAAGAGTTCTGGATACGTCTTCCTAATGCTCTCCTTTGTTTCCCAAGTACAGTCATTCTCGTTCTCGCCCCACCGAACTTTGACTAGATTCACCGCTTTCCTCCGAAGTTGCTTCGTATCGTTCCCAACGATACGCATAGGCTGGCGGTTCCCAACCGCCTTGGGTTCAACTTCGATATCATCCAACTGATCAGGGGAAATAGTCACATCTGGGTCGTGCACGAATTTCCTTAACTGGGAAACATGAAATACGTTGTGAACTCCTGCCATCTTCTCTGGTAATTCAACTTTATATGCCAAATTCCCAATTTGCTCAAGAACTGGGAATGGACCAACGAATCTTGGTGCTAACTTGCCTTTCCTGCCAAATCGTATCACGCTCTTCAACGGGGAAATCTTGACAAACACCAAGTCGCCAATGGAGAACTTTAAATCCCTTCTCCTCTTATCAGCATAACTCTTCTGCCTATCTTGGGCAGCCTTCATTCGTTGTTGGATAATCTTAAGCTTAGCTGAAGTTTCTCTTATCACATCGGGTCCAAGCACAAACTTCCCGCCAGTTTCTACCCAACATGACGGTGAGTTGCACGGTCTTCCGTACAAAGCTTCAAACGGAGCCATACCGATACTGGATTGGTAGCTATTATTATATGCAAACTCTACTAGATGCAAATGGTCATCCCATGATCCACCAAAATCCATTACACAAGCTCTCAAGAGGTCTTCCAATATACGATTCATTCTCTCTGTTTGACCATCAGTTTGAGGATGATACGCGGTACTGAGATGTAATTCTGATCCTAACGCCTCTTGTAAGCTCTTCCAAAATCCACTAGTGAACAACGGATCTCGGTCACTCACAATGCCCTTGGGTATTCCATGAAACCTCACTACCCACTTTATATACAGTTCCGCTAACTTAGTTGCCGTCCTGTTTGACTTGACGGGCATAAACCTCGCACTCTTAGTCAATCGGTCCACAATCACCCAAATGCTATCATGACCCGATCTAGTCCTTGGTAACCCATCAATGAAATCCATTGACACCTGTTCCCATTTCCATTCTGGAATTTCTAATGGTTGCATCAAACCACTAGGCTTCTTTTGCTCAGCTTTAACTAACTGGCAATTCATGCATTTGGATATAAACTTCCCAATGTCTCTTTTCATCCCTTCCCAGTAGTAGGTCTGCTTCATATCTTGATACATCTTGTTACCACCGGGGTGTATAGTCAGTTTTGGGTGATGACATTCTCTAAGCACTTCATCTCTCAATCCATTGACATTGGGTACAACTAGTCTTCCATTCTTTCTAAGCCATCCATCTCGATCAAGCCCATACTTATTCATCTCCTCGTCAATACCCATCTCTAACTTGGAGATGACTTCCAATAAGTTAGGATCGCTCCTCTGGCTGGAACCAATCCGCTCAATCAACGTGGGTCTGATTGTCAAACTTGCTAACATTTCTGGATCCAATTCACACTTTGGTCTGAAATCTTACCCAACGATGTATTCCAGTTGCTTCCATTCTAGAAACATAGCCCCTAAACTGGCATGTCACCTACTTAATGCGTCAGCCACCGCATTGCCCTTTCCCGGCGTATATGCGATGTCGAAATCATAGGAAGCTAAGAATTCTAACCACCTTTGCTGCTGGAGGTTTAGATCCTTCTAAGAGAAAAGATACTTCAACGACTTATGATCTGTAAACAACTCAAATCTTTCTCCCAAGAGATAGTGTCTCCACATCTTCAACGCGAACACGATCGCTGCCAATTCCAAATCATGGGTAGGGTATCTTCTCTCGTGCGGTTTCAATTGCCGACTTGCATAAGCTACAACCCTACCTCCTTGCATCAATACAGCACCTAGTCCGGTACCACAGGCATCCGTATATACCGTCATCTCTTCATTCCCCTTAGGAATGACTAACACTGGTGCACACGTCAACTTGTCCTTTAGACACTTGAATGCATTCTCGCACCTTTCATCCCAGACAAAAGCTTGATTCTTCTTGGTCAACTGGGTCAACGGTGCTGCTATCTTGGAGAACTCTTGGATAAACTTACGATAATATCCAGCTAATCCCAAGAAACTTCTTATGTCTGTTGCATTCTTGGGCGTAGACCAATCTTGTACCGTAGCCACCTTCGCAGGATCCACGGCGATACCATTCTCTGAAACAACATGGCCCAAGAACCTCACTTCCCTCCTCCAGAAGTGACACTTAGAAAACTTTTCTTTCAATTGGTGTTTTCTCAACACCTCCATCACTATTCTTAAATGTTCCTTTTGTTCTTCCTCTGTCCTCGAATAGACCAAAATATCAACAACGAACACAAGGACAAACTTATTCAACTGATCTCTGAATACCCTATTCATAAGATCCACAAAATATGCTGGGGCATTGGTCAGCCTGAATGGCATGACCAAATCCAGACGGCGTCCGAAATGCCGTTTTAGCTATACTCTCAGCTTCCACTCTAAGCTGATGAAAACCTGTCGCGAGATCCAACTGAGAAAATACTCTCGCGCCACTCAACTGATTGAACAAATCATCTATCCGCGGTAGAGGATACTTGTTCTTCCTCGTCACTTTATTCAACTCGCGGTAGTCTACACACAAACGAAGGGAACCATCCGCCTTGGTAGCAAACACAACTGGTGATCCCCATTCAGAAACACTCCTTCTGATAAATCCCTTCTTCAAAAGATCGCTGACTTGCACCCCGAGCTCTCGCTGCTCCCTTGGTGCCATACGACGAAGTGGCATCACTATAGGTCTGGCATCTTTCACCAAATCAATATGGAACTCAATCTCTCGATGTGGTGGAAGCCCGGTCACCTCTTCGAAAACGTCCGGATACTGGCCAACCATGGGCAAACCTGACAACTCACTATGCGGAATGTCGAGGGAATTTATAAAACTAGCCAATACCCCCTCACTGGGTAGACCACCAAACACTATCCTCCGCCCATCATTCGCTCTAGTTGTCACCAAAAAGCCCTCACAGTCTACCACCACCCCGTATCTTTGGAGCCAATCGACTCCCAAAATAATGCCAAACCCAGTAAAGCCCAAAACAAAGAAATCACAAACAAACATGCATCCATGACTCGATAAGACCACATTACGACAAATCATGCTAAGGCTAGTCGAACCACCAATCGGGTTCGTCACTACTAAAGGTCTATCGACAACCTCGGGCACCAATCCCAACCTATCTACCAGGTCACTAGATATGAAAGAACTGGAAGCTCCGGTATCAAACAAAACTCTAACAGGAACATCATAAACAGAAAGCATACCTTGAATGACGACATTCTTTCCCTTCTCCGCCGCAGTTGGGGCATTTGATGAAGAAGGAATAGCATTAAGGTCATATGCTTTCAACATTTGCTTTTCTTTAGGGGGTTGCGGACACTTGTCCCTGTGATGTCCCATTTGGCCACAGTTGAAGCACTTCCTATCCGCTGGCTTGGCCCGAAAATTACTAGCATAATGGCCCTTCTTACCACAGCTGAAGCACTCAACATCTTGCTTATTCTTTTTCTTCTGACCATCCTTAGTCTGATTCTGCTTTCTCTTATTTTGGGAACCACCCTTGCCTCCACCACTTGCTTGTGGCTTTCGCTCCTCTGCAGATGCAACCTCAATCTTCGGCTTAGGGTAGAGACATCCTGACCTCAATGCTTTCCCCACAATCGATTCAAACGTCTCATCGATGTGGTTAATAAGCCTTTCCCCCAAGTACTGATCCAAACCAGTTATGAATTTCTCATTCTTCTTCTTGGCAGTATCAATAAGAGATAACCCATACTTCGACAAAGTGTCGAATTCAGCAATATACTCCGAGACAGCTCTGCCATTCTGCTTGAGCTCCAAGAATTTCTTAAACAACACTGACTTCTGAGCAGCTGGAATGAACTTCTCGCTAAAGCGAACCTTAAACTGCTCCCAAGTAATCTGATCCTCGGGAGTAGCTGCCTTTATAGCATTCCACCAATTCATTGCCCGCCCTTGCAGCTGACGGGACACTAGTTTTCTCTTCATCGCATCCTCGATACCCAAATCCTCGAAGATACGTTCGCAACTATCCAACCAATCCTGAACATCCGTGGCCGACTCCGTTCCGTGGAACGGCTTCCCACAAAGACTAGTATAATCCTTATTCAGCTTGGCGAAATCGGCCCTAGGCGCCTGCACTATTGGACCACCACCATTACCACCATTGGGAGCTGCCCCTTGCACCTCCCTAAGCATGTCTCTCATGAGGTCAGTAAACATCGCCCTCATGTCAGCAGCATTCCCATTATTGGCTCGCCTACCAGCACCTCTAGCATATCGGCTCATCGTCAATCTGTAAAAGGAAACGATTAACGACCCCATAGTGGTGTTAGTGCAGTACGACTTCATTCTTATACTACTAATAGTATATACATATATAGCTTTTGAAAACCAAAGTAATCACAAATACGCTCTCTCATATACGTACTATCTCTCCCTAGTGTCTTTCCCTAGGTTAACTACGCAACCTAGAGCTCTGATACCAAGTGTGACAACCCGCCCGCACCAACCGGCATTTCTCCGTAAGTGTGTTGTATACATGCCCAGCTAACACGGGACGGATCGTAAGAAGAAAGGAAAGAAGAGAACAAACTAATCAAGAACCTGTAGAATATCTCACAGCGCATGGAGCAAAATATAATAATAATAATATACTTGACATAAAACAGGTGAGACAGTGCATAAGCTGATAACCAAAACCAACATCAACATCAGAGCAGCGGAAATCCAAGTACAGCTTATTACAACTTCCCAAAATTTACTGTCTCTAAAACAAAAGAAAGCTAAAGTAGAAGATGCACTACTAATTCCCAAGCAGTGATCTTCAACAACACAGGGAGAATACTATATATATCATACGTGGAAGCCTCCTGCTCGTCTCCGGATCATCTACCCGTGCATCACCAGCTAACCTGTCTCTAGTCTGCTCGTGTGAGCACCCAGAGTAATAAGAAGAGACATAAAACTCTGGGTCAGACAAAAAGTCTGGTATGAGCGATAAGCATCTAAACAGAACAATAACAGGTATACTAAACCATACCTAAACCTGTACCTGCAACCAAAGAGTTAGCACTACATACCGTACAATACTCTAAGGTGCCATAACAGATAGTGTAAAGAATACGGGGTGGGGTGTGTATGTCATAATGATGGCAAACAAATCAAGCATAACAACCATCCTCACATCTCTCACTCAGTGCGTAAAGCATACGATGTCCACCACTGTCAATCACTAGACTCATCGAAGTAGTGACGGAGTTCGACTTGTACAACTACTGCTACTACCAAGCTTACCACATGGAGTCATGACCAAATCTTTACAAATGACCCCACTTCGTTGGTCTATAGCCCCTTTAGTCGTACCTAGGCCACTTGGGCCCTGAATCCGTTCACGTACTCCCTACACATAGTGATTCAAAGCTACAGACATTGACAACCCCTTTGCACACGTCCCGCAGGAAAGCCCAATCATGAAGCTCACTCATTGGTTCCCAACTGGATCCTGAGTCAAAGCTCCTCACTTGGACTTCCTTTGCATCTCGGGTTCTGGCCATCGCCTTCTTCGCCGGACTGGTCCTCATTTCTTCACTTTACTTTACTTCAGGTCGTGGTCATCAGCTCCTCGGTTCGGATCGGAATACTCCTCCCTAAGCAATCGGATCGGATCGGTTCAACCTTCCTCTCTGCTTCGGGTCAGGTCGGGTCGGGGTGATCTTCCTCCAGCGGTTCGGATCGAAGTCCACACCTCCTGGCTTCATGGAAAACTCCTCTGGTTCGGTCCTTCTCCCCAAGCAATCGGGTCGGGTCTCTCAAGCTTCTCTATCGGGTCGGCTCAGAATTCTAGCTCCATAGCACCAGGTCGGTTCGGTTCGGATATGCTCCTTCCGTTCAGCTCGTGAGGCTACATGACTCCATAACATCGATTCATGGGGAGGTCTCCTGGTCGGTTCGGTTCGGATATGCTCCTTCCTCCGATCCGGTCCGGATCGGCCAGATTCCTGCAATTCATCCCAGAGACTGTTTACGCCATTCGACGGCGTTTTCGACCAATCTAACACTTCTAGACAATCACGAATCATGTCATACAGTCATTGCAACATGTAACATTAACCACAAGCATCAAAACAATAACTATAGCATGTAAAATGGATCAAACGTATCCAAAATCCCATATTTCCCTTAAGCATGTTTAAGCAAAACTAATCATAGGGTTAACAAAACTTAACCAAATCAAACCAAATTTCTACCAGAGGCATAAAATATTATTTTCAAATTTATAGATATTTTTCCAGAATTTATGTGACGGCCCGCCCCGCACCAGCCGGTATTTCATCCGAAAGTGCGCTGTACACATGCCCGACTAGCACAGAACGGTCGTCAGAAGAAAGGAAAGAAGAGAATTAACTAACGAGGAACCTGTAGAATGTCTCACAGCGCATGGGATAAAATATAATAATAATAACATACTTGACATAAAACAGGTGAGGCAGTGCATAAGCTGATAACTAAAATCAACATCAACATCAGAGCAGTGGAAATCCAAATACAGCTTATTACAACTTTCCAAATTTTCTGTCTCAAAACAAAAGAAGGCTAAAGTAGAAGATGCACCACCAATGCCCAAGCAGTGATCTTCAACAACACAGGGAGAATACTATATATATATATTACTTGGAAGCCTCCTGCTCGTCTCCGGATCATCTACCCGTGCATCACCAGCTAACCTGTCTCTAGTCTGCTCGTGTGAGCACCCAGAGTAATAAGAGGACACATAAAACTCTGGGTCAGACATAAAGCCTGGTATGAGCGATAAGCATCTAAACAGAACAATAACAGGTATACTAAACCATACCTGAACCTGGACCTGCAACCAATGAGTTAGTACCACATACCGTACAATACTCTAAGGTGCCATAATAAATAGTGTAAATAATACGGGGGTGGGGTGTGCATGTCATAATGATAGCAAACAAATCATCCACAACAACCATCCTCACATCTCTCACTCAGTGCGTAAAGCATACGATGGCCACCACTGTCAATCACTAGACCCATCAAAGTAGTGACGGAGTTCAACTTGTACAACTACTGCTACTACCAAGCTTACCACATGGAGTCATGACCAAATCTTTACAAATGACCCCACTTCATTGGCTTATAGCCCTTTAGTCGTACCTAGGCCATTTCAGCCCTGAGTCCGTTCACATACTCCCCATAAATAGTGATCCAAAGTCATAAACATCGACTGCCCCTTGGTACACGTCCCGCAGCAAAGCCCAATCATGAAGCGAACTCATCGGTTCCCAACTGGATCCTGAGCTCTAACTTCCCATATTGGAATATCTTTGCATCTCGGGTTATTGGTCAATACTGGGTCGGGTCGGGTTCTCCTTCTAACCATCGGTTCGGGTCGGGTCCTCCACTTCTGGTCGGGTCGTAGTCTTCTCCTGTAGCGGTTCGGTTCGGGTCCACAGCGTCGCATCAGTTCGGGTCGGGTATTCCACCTCGGGTCAGGTCGGGTATCCTCCTCCGGGTCGGGTCGGGTTGATATCTTCCCTCCAGTTCATGTTCCTTCTTCGATCAGCTCGCTCGCTCTCCATTTACTCCGATCCGATCCTCCTTCTCTAGCCGATCCGATCCTACTCCTTTAGCCGATCCGATCCCTTCGCCTTACTCCAGTCCTAGCTTTTCATCCTTAAGCCGATCCGATCCGAGCCCTTCATCTTTAAGTTAGTCCGATCCCCAGCTTAACCAACACGGCCTTCCTTTTTGCCTAGCCTCATTTGTGCTAGATTCCAGTTCGGGTCGGGTTTCTCGCCCAGGTCTCCTATCCGATCCGAGCCCATATCCGATCCGATCCGAAACCCTGCACAACTTTCTGCAACTTTTTCCAGCAACTTGTTTACGCCATTCGACGACGTTTTCGACAAATCTAACTATACTAATCAATCACAAATCATGTCAAACAGTCACAGCAACCTAGAAAACTAACCACAAACACCAAAACAACGAATTTACATGTCAAGATGGATCAAATATACCCAAAATCCCATTTTTCCCTTAAGCATGATTAAATAAAACTAATCGTAGAGTTAATAAAACTTAACCAAATCGAACCAAATTTCTAACAGAGGCATAAAATATTATTTGAGAATTTCTAAACATTTTTCCAGAATTTATTAGTGTATAAATTCGCTAATCTTCACTAATCACCCTTAATTAACTGTAATTAGTGTCAAAACGATGCTATCACTCACCTTTGCCACAAAATAAAACACCAAATCTGAAATACTCTCTGTTTGGGTCGAATTCCTATGTATAGCAGCAGCTCCAACCTTGCTCTGTTGCTATTTGGCCTTGTTTTGATGTAGTTTAGGCTTAATCTTCACTAAAAATGTGTTTTGGAGTGGTTTTAGAGGTTGGTAGCCATTACTAAGGTCTCAAGAAGGTTTGTGGCGGCTCAAAACTGAAATGAAAGTGATTTCCTAACCCTAATCAGCCCTCCTATGCCTCTAAACCCGAAATTCCCCTCTGGGCCTAGCTGCTAATCACCCGGTTAAGCCCAATTAAGCTATTTTTCACCATCTGAAACTTGTTTCAGCTATATCTCCCAAACGGTGAGTCCGTTTGGCTAATGTGACCACTCTACGGAATTGTAAACCATCATCCGGAGCCAATGGAAGTGGTTTCAGGTCAAAATTCCTTTTCAGTCAAAAGTTATGGCCAAAACAGTACCAACTAGGGGTAAAATGGTCATTTAAAAATCGGGAAAAATCATGAACATGGGAAATGACCCCAATAGTCGTCTCCCAAAGTTACATGACCATACGACTTCATATGTGAAAGAAATAAATATTCTACGATCCTATGATGCGTAGAATACGGGTCGTTACACTCTCCCCCCCTTAAGAATTTTCGTCCCCGAAATTCCTTAACCCAAAACATACAAAGGATCCCGCATGCCTAACAGCCACATACAACAATCAAACATGCAAAACAAGCAAACAAGCCTATCCTAGCATGCGGAAACTAAATCGAAGTCAAAATCTTACCAGGCAAAGAGTTCTGGATATGTCTTCCTAATGTTCTCCTCTGTCTCCCAAGTGCAATCATTCTCGTCCTCGCCCCACTGAACCTTGACTAGCTTCACCGCCTTCCTTCGAAGTTGCTTCATGTCGTGCTCGACAATACGGACCGGCTTGCGGTTCCCAACCGCCTCGGGTTCTACTTCGAAGTCCTCTAACTGATCAGGTGAAATAGTCATATCTGGGTCGTGAACGAACTTCCTTAGTTGGGAAACATGAAACACATTGTGAACTCCCGCCATTTTCTCTGGTAAACCAACTCTATATGCCAAATTCCCGACTAGTTCAAGAACAGGGAATGGGCCAACAAATCTTGGTGACAACTTGCCTCTCCTGCCAAATCGTATTACGCTCTTCAACGGAGAAATCTTGACAAACACCAAGTCACCAACGGAGAATTTTAGGTCTCTTCTCCTCTTATCAGCATAACTCTTCTGCCTATCTTGGGCAGCCTTCATTCGTTGTTGAATGATCTTGATCTTATCTGAAGTTTCCCTCACCACATCTGGTCCAAGCATAAACTTCTCGCCAGTCTCTATCCAACATGATGGTGAGTTGCACGGTCTTCCGTACAAAGCTTCATATGGAGCCATACCGATACTGGATTGGTAGCTATTATTATATGCAAACTCTACTAGATGCAAATGGTCATCCCATGATCCACCAAAATCCAATATACATGGTCTCAAGAGATCTTCCAAAATACGGTTCACCCTCTCCGTCTGACCGTCGGTCTGAGGATGATATGCGGTACTGAGATGTAATTCTGACCCTAGAGCCTCTTGTAAGCTCTTCCAAAACCCACTAGTGAACAACGGGTCTCGGTCACTCACAATGCTTTTAGGTACTCCATGAAATCTCACTACCCACTTCATATACAATTCTACTAACTTAGCTGCCATTCTGGTCGATTTGACTGGTATGAATCTTGCACTCTTAGTTAATGGATCCACGATTACCCAAATGCTATCATATCCCGATCTAGTCTTTGGTAAACCATCGATGAAATCCATCGAGACTTGCTCCCATTTCCATTCGGGAATTTCTAAGGGCTGTAACAACCCACTAGGCTTCTTTTGCTCGAGTTTAACTAGCTGGCAATTCATGCATTTGGATATAAATCTCCCAATGTCTCTTTTCATCCCTTCACAGTAGTAGGTCTTCTTCATATCTCGATACATCTTATTACCACTGGGGTGTATAGTCAGTTTTGAGTGATGACACTCTCTAAGCACTTCATCTCTCAATCCATTGACATTGGGTACAACAAGCTTTCCATTTTTTCTAAGCCATCCATCTCGATCAAGCCCATACTTGTTCATCTCCTCATCGATACCCATCTCTAACTTGGAGATGATTTCCAATAGGTTAGGATCGTCCCTCTGACTAGAGCCGATCCGCTCAATCAAAGTGGGTCTGATCGTCAAACTTGCTAACATTTCTGGATCCAATTCGCACTTTGGTCTGAAATCAAACCCCGCGATATACTCTAGTTGCTTCCATTCTAAAAACATAGCCCCTAAACTGGCATGTCTTCTACTCAATGCATCAGCCACCGCATTGCCCTTTCCCGATGTATATGCGATGTCAAAATCATAGGAAGCCAAGAATTCTAACCATCTTTGTTGCCGGAGATTTAGATCCTTCTGGGAGAAGAGATACTTCAACGACTTATGATCTGTAAACATCTCAAATCTTTCTCCCAAGAGATAATGTCTCCACATCTTTAACGCGAACACGATCGCTGCCAATTCCAAATCATGGGTAGGGTATCTTTTCTCGTGCGGTTTCAATTGCCGACTTGCATAAGCTACAACCCTACCGCCTTGCATCAATACAGCACCCAGTCCGGTACCACAGGCATTCGTGTATACCGTCATCTCTTCATTCCCCTTAGGAATGACTAACACTGGTGCGCATGTCAACTTGTCCTTTAGACTCTTGAATGCATTCTCGCACCTTTCATCCCAGACAAAAGCTTGATTCTTCTTGGTCAACTGGGTCAATGGTGCTGCTATCTTGGAGAAACCTTGGATAAACTTACGATAATATCCAGCTAACCCCAAGAAACTTCTTACATCTGTTACATTCTTGGGCGTAGGCCAATCCTGCACCGTAGCCACCTTCGCCGGGTCCACGACAATACCATTCTCTGAAACAACATGGCCCAAGAACCTCACCTCCCTCTTCCAGAAGTGACACTTAGAAAACTTTGCTTTCAATTGGTGTTTTCTCAACACCTCCATCACTATTCTTAAATGTTCCTTGTGTTCTTCCTCTGTCCTCGAATAGACCAAAATATCATCAACGAACACAAGAACAAACTTATTCAACTGATCTCTGAATACCCTATTCATAAGATCCACAGAATATGCTGGGGCATTGGTCAGCCCGAATGGCATGACCAACCACTCATAAAATCCAGACGGCGTTCGGAATGCCATTTTAGCTATACTCTCAGCTTCCACTCTAAGCTGATGAAAACCTGTTGCGAGATCCAACTGAGAAAATACTCTCGCGCCACTCAACTGATCGAACAAATCATCTATCCGCGGTAGAGGATACTTATTCTTCCTCGTTACTTTATTCAACTCGCGGTAGTCTACACACAAACGAAGGGAACCATCCGCCTTGGTAGCAAACACAACTGGTGCTCCCCATTCAGAACCACTCCTTCTGATAAATCCCTTCTTCAAAAGATCGCTGACTTGCACCTCGAGCTCTCGCTGCTCCCTTGGTGCCATACGACGAAGTGGCATCACTATAGGTCTGGCATCTTTTACCAAATCAATACGGAACTCAATCTCTCGGTGTGGTGGAAGTCCGGTCACTTCTTCGAAAACATCCGGATACTGGCCAACCACGGGCAAACCTGACAACTCACTATGCGGAATGTCGAGGGAGTTTAGAAAACTAGCCAATACCCCCATACTGGGTAGACCACCAAACACTATCCTCCATCCATCATCCGCTCTAGCTGTCACCAACAAGCCCTCACAGTCTACCACCACCCCGTATCTTTGGAGCCAATCTACTTTCAAAATAATGCCAAACCCAGTAAAGCCCCAAATAAAGCAATCACAAACAAACATGCATCCATGACTCGATAAGACCACATTACGACAAATCATGCTAAGGCTGGTTGAACCACCAATCGGGTTCGTCACTACTAAAGGTCTATCGACGATCTCGGGCTCCAATCCCAACCTATCTACCAGGTCACTAGATATGAAAGAAATGGAAGCTCCGGTATCAAACAAAACTCTAACAGGAACATCATAAACAGAAAGCATACCTTTAATGACGACATTCTTTCCCTTCTCCGCCGCAGTTGGGGCATTCGACGAAGAAGGAATAGCATTAAGGGCGTAGGCTTTCACCATTTTCTTTTCTTTAGGGGGTTGTAGACACTTGTCCTTGTGATGTCCCATTTGGCCACAATTGAAGCACTTCCTGTCTGCTGGCTTGGCCCAACAATTACTAGCATAATGGCCCTTCTTACCACAGCTGAAGCACTCCACATCTTGCTTATTCTTTTTCTTCTGGCCATCCTTAGTCTGATTCTGCTTTCTCTTATTCTGGGAACCACCCCTGCCTCCACCACTTGCTTGTGGTTTTGGCTCTTCTGCAGATGCAACCTCAGTTTTCAGCTTAGGGTAGAGACTTTCTGATCTCAATGCTTTCCCAACAATCGATTCAAACGTCTCATCGATGTGGTTAATAAGCCTTTCCCCCAAGTACTGATCCAAACCAGTTATGAATATCTCATTCTTCCTCTCGGCAGTATCAATAAGGGATGACCCATATTTCGACGAAGTATCGAATTCAGCAATATACTCCGAGACAGCTCTGCCATTCTGCTTGAGCTCCAAGAATTTCTTAAACAGCACTGACTTCTGAGCAGCTGGAATGAACTTCTCGCTAAAGCGAGCCTTAAACTGCTCCCAAGTAATCTGATCTTCGGGAGTAGCTGCCTTTATAGCATTCCACCAATTCATTGCCCGCCCTTGCAGCTGACGGGATGCTAGCTTTCTCTTCATCGCATCCTCGATACCCAAATCCTCGAAGATACGTTCGCAACTATCCAACCAATCCTGAACATCCATAGCCGACTCCGTTCCGTGGAACGGCTTCCCACCAAGGCTAGTATAATCCTTATTCAGCTTGGCGAAGTCGACTCTCGGCGCCTGCACTATTGGACCACCACCATTTCCACCATTGGGAGCTGCCCTCTGTGCATCTCTAAGCATCTCTCTCATGAGGACAGTAAACATCGTCCTCATGTCAGCAGCATTCCCATTATTGGCTCCCCTACCAGCACCTCTAGTATATCGACTCATCGTCAATCTGAAAAAGGAAACGATTAACGACCCCATAGTGGTGCTAGTGCAACACGACTTCATTCTTATATTACTAATAGTATATATATATATATATAGCTTTTAAAAACCAAAGTAATCACAAATACGCTCTCTCGTATACGTATATTATTTCTCCCTGATAACTTACCTAGGTTAACTAGGCAACCTAGAGCTCTAATACCAAGTGTGACGGCCCGCCCCGCACCAGCCGACATTTCCTCCGAAAGTGCGCTGTACACATGCCCGACTAGCACATAACGGTCGTCAGAAGAAAGGAAAGAAGAGAATTAACTAACGAGGAACCTGTAGAATGTCTCGCAGCGCATGGGATAAAATATAATAATAATAACATACTTGACATAAAATAGGTGAGGCAGTGCATAAGCTGATAACTAAAATCAACATCAACATCAGAGCAGCGGAAATCCAAATACAGCTTATTACAACTTTCCAAATTTTCTGTCTCAAAACAAAAGAAGGCTAAAGTAGAAGATGCACCACCAATGCCCAAGCAGTGATCTTCAACAACACAGGGAGAATACTATATATATTACTTGGAAGCCTCCTGCTCGTCTCCGGATCATCTACCCGTGCATCACCAGCTAACCTGTCTCTAGTCTGCTCGTGTGAGCACCCAGAGTAATAAGAGGAGACATAAAACTCTGGGTCAGACATAAAGCCTGGTATGAGCGATAAGCATTTAAACAGAACTATAACAGGTATACTAAACCATACCTGAACCTGGACCTGCAACCAAAGAGTTAGTACCACATACCGTACAATACTCTAAGGTGCCATAATAAATAGTGTAAATAATACGGGGGTGGGGTGTGCATGTCATAATGATAGCAAACAAATCATCCATAACAACCATCCTCACATCTCTCACTCAGTGCGTAAAGCATACGATGTCCACCACTGTCAATCACTAGACCCATCGAAGTAGTGACACAGTTCAACTTGTACAACTACTGCTACTACCAAGCTTACCACATGGAGTCATGACCAAATCTTTACAAATGACCCCACTTCATTGGCTTATAGCCCTTTAGTCGTACCTAGGCCATTTCAGCCCTGTGTCCGTTCACATACTCACCATACATAGTGATCCAAAGTCATAAACATCGACTGCCCCTTGGCACACGTCCCGCAGCAAAGCCCAATCATGAAGCGAACTCATCGGTTCCCAACTGGATCCTGAGCTCTAACTTCCCATATTGGACTACCTTTGCATCTCGGGTTATTGGTCAATACTGGGTCGGGTCGGGTTCTCCTTCTAACCATCGGTTCGGGTCGGGTCCTCCACTTCTGGTCGGGTCGTAGTCTTCTCCTGTAGCGGTTCGGTTCGGGTCCACAGCGTCGCATCGGTTCGGGTCGGGTATTCCACCTCGGGTCAGGTCGGGTCGGGTTGATATCTTCCCTCCAGTTCATGTTCCTTTTTCGATCAGCTCCCTCGCTCTCCATTTACTCCGATCCGATCCTCCTTCTCTAGCCGATCCGATCCTACTCCTTCAGCCGATCCGATCCCTTCGCCTTACTCCAGTCCTAGCTTTTCATCCTTAAGCCGATCCGATCCGAGCCCTTCATCTTTAAGTTAGTCCGATCCCCAGCTTAACCAACATGGACTTCCTTTTTGCCTAGCCTCGTTTGTGCTAGATTCCAGTTCGGGTCAGGTTTCTCGCCCAGGTCTCCTATCCGATCCGAGCCCATATCCGATCTGATCCGAAACCCTGCACAACTTTCTGCAACTTTTTCCAGCAACTTGTTTACGCCATTCGACGACGTTTTCGACAAATCTAACTATACTAGTCAATCAAAAATCATGTCAAACAGTCACAGCAACCTAGAAAACTAACCGCAAACACCAAAACAACGAATTTACATGTCAAGATGGATCAAATATACCCAAAATCCCTTTTTCCCCTTAAGCATGATTAAATAAAACTAATCGTAGAGTTAATAAAACTTAACCAAATCGAACCAAATTTCTAACAGAGGCATAAAATATTATTTGAGAATTTCTAAACATTTTTTCAGAATTTATTAGTGTATAAATTCGCTAATCTTCACTAATCACCCTTAATTAACTGTAATTAGTGTCAAAACGATGCTATCACTCACCTTTGCCACAAAATAAAACACCAAATCTGAAATACTCTCTGTTTGGGTCGAATTCCTATGTATAGCAGCAGCTCCAACCTTGCTCTGTTGCTATTTGGCCTTGTTTTGATGTAGTTTAGGCTTAATCTTCACTAAAAATGTGTTTTGGAGTGGTTTTAGAGGATGGAAGCCATTACTAAGGTCTCAAGAAGGTTTGTGGTGGCTCAAAACTGAAATGAAAGTGATTTCCTAACCCTAATCAGCCCTCCTATGCCTCTAAACCCGAAATTCCCCTCTGGGCCTAGCCGCTAATCACCCGGTTAAGCCCAATTAAGCTGTTTTTCACCATCTGAAACTTGTTTCAGCCATATCTCCCAAACGGTGAGTCCGTTTGGCTAATGTGACCACTACCATCATCCGGAGCCAATGGAAGTGGTTTCAGGTCAAAATTCCTTTCCAGTCAAAAGTTATGGCCAAAACAGTACCAACTAGGGGTAAAATGGTCATTTAAAAATGGGAAAAATCATGAATATGAGAAATGACCCCAATAGTCGTCTCCCAAAGTTACATGACCATACGACTTCATATGTGAAAGAAATAAATATTCTACGATGCGTAGAATACGGGTCGTTACAATTTATTAGTGTATAAATTCGCTAATCTTCACTAATTACCCTTAATTAACCGTGATTAGTGCAAAACTATGCAAATCACTCACCTTGGCCACGAATAAAATTCTCAGAACTGAAACCTCGCTGATTTGGGTGAATACTGATGTCTAACAGCAGCTCTAACTTTGCTTTCGTGTTTTCTCTCTTTAATTTGATGTAGATTAAGCCAAAACTTGATTAGAAAGTGATTTGGGGATGTTTCTAGATGTTAGCGGCCATTGTTAGAGTTCAAGAATGAAAGTGGCGGTTGGAAAATGAGGATAAGATCGTTCTCTAACTGATTTCAGCCTCCTCATAACCCTAATCCCGAAATCCCCCATTGGGCCTAGCTGTTAATCACCCGGTTAAGCCCAATTAAGCTGTCTTTCACTATCTGAAACTTGTTTCAGCCATATCTCCCAAACGGTGAGTCCGTTTGGCTAATGTAACCACTCTACGGAATCGTAAACCATCATCCGGAGCCAATGAAAGTAGTTTCAGGTCAAAATTCCTTTTCAGTCAAAAGTTATGGCCAAAACAGTACCAACTAGGGGTAAAATGGTCATTTAAAAATCGGGAAAAATCATGAACATGGGAAATGACCCCAATAATCGTCTCCTAAAGTTACATGACCATACGACTTCGTATGTGAGAGAAATAAATATTCTACGATCCTATGATGCGTAGAATGCGGGTCGTTACAAACTATTTCTTTGGAAACGGTTCGAAACAGTCTTTTGAATGAGGAGCTAAGGTGAAAAGGGTCAGAGTTGAAATCGGTTCAAACTGAGGTGATGGTAGTAAGGGACTCGGGGAAAGATACAAGAAGGAAGAAAAAAGGTGCTAATGATAAAGGTGCTATCATTTGTCATTATTATGGTAAGAAAGTCCACAAACACAATGATTGTTATTCATATATACGAGATATGAAGAAGAAGAAGATGCAAGGTGATAATAATAGTGATTTGGCACAAGCAGGTTTTGTTGAAGGTACCGAAAGCGATTCTTCAGGTGATGTCCAATTTAGTGTTGTGGAGCCTTAGAAAATGAATTCAGGAACCAATTTTCACATATGTCGAGATGTGAAAAGTTTTTCTTCTTATAAGAAGAGTGTTGACATGATAAAGACGACCAGTGGAGTAGAGCTACAAATTTGTGGAATTAGATCTGTTAGGTTTTGGATGCATGATGGAGTGGTGAGAGAACTGGATGGCGTGAGGCACATACCCACTTGTTCGCATAACCTCATATCTCTCGGTCAGTTAGATCGCCGCGGTTGCACTTATGAGATTCAAGGTAGAGTTTTGAGAGTGAAGAAGGGCGGTCGTGTGATGATGCGAGGAGTTTTGCCGGAGCGAAACCTATATAGTTTGGTCGGTTCAGTGGTCAATAGTGGACGGTGGGTGACGGTTGAAGAACGCAGTCCACAACAAGGTGGAGAGGTTAATATGGTCACCGCTGATGGTCCTAAGGTGGAGGATCATGATATTGACAAGGGTCTTGATGTTAATGATGCTCGAGGGATCCCGCAGATGAAGAGATCGTGTCAAACGGAAGACGGATGTCGAGTTGTGAAATCCACAAAGACGAGATGGAGGTCTTTGTGGTATTACAAACGCTTTTGAAGATCGTTGTTGGCGTGGTGCATGGATGAAAGCGGTGCATCATTAATGGGCGATGGTGTAGGTTTGTAATGATATTAATTGAGAAATGAAGGTTGAAAGTGAGAGCTAAGATGGCTGGTTTTGAGGAGATGTTGTGATTTGGTATCAAGGTGGAGTGTTGAAATTTGTGATACGCAAATCACAACTTTGGGCAACAAATGATACTACATATTTTGTGGAGAGATTTTTTGTTAGATTTTATGGAGAGATTTGTCGCTAGATTTTATGGAGAGATATTGGTTGCTATATTTGTAGGATAATTAAGGCATGGAGAGATTTGTTGCTAGATTTTATGGAGAGATATTGGTTGCTATATTTGTGGGAAAATTAAGTCAAGGATTATTTTGTGCTTATTCGAATAAATTTATGACATATATGAAGATAATTTGGATGCCAAATTTACTTGGGTATAAAGTAATTCACTCTATAAAAAGCCTAGCTAACATCTTCATTAGTTGTGGAAAAATTTGCCATTATTCTTCATTGTCTTTCTCCTCAAATTTTCAGCCATTAGATATTCTCTACATATTTCTTAATAAGGTTATTTGTTCAAGTTGTAATTGTTTGTAACGATAGTTGAGATCGATTATAAACAATTTTTATTGGTGAATCAATAAAGAGGGTGGTTGGGTGGAATATCGTGTGCTCATATTTCCGATATTTTTGTGGTATTTTTTTTCCAATCAATTCATCTTCAAGTGATTGGGCGATAAAGATCCTATTTTTCTTGGTGGTTTGTCAAACTTCCGCTGCACACAAAACTCCAACAGTTTGGCATTAGAGCAATTTTTGCATAACAGCCTCTATTTTGATCTTATGTTACTAATTGAATCCTCGCTTACTGTACTATTTTTTTTTGTTCCCAGTTCGATTTGGCTAAATCTTTTGGTGTTAAATTATATACCAGGAGACAACTTTTTAATAAGCTTACGCAATATAACAACAATCAGTGCTCTACTGTACATATAATATAATAAATTGTACAAAACATTGTTCATCTTACACATGTAACTCCATATTTTTCTGTAAAGGCCATCTCAGCCATCTCAAAATTCAAACCAGCGTCTTGCTGGTTCACTACGGTCTTACATGAAACTAGGTACTTTCTTGATATGCCACCTACATTTGCTATAATTAACTCGGAAATACTTTCTTAGTTGTGGCACTTGCTGCTCCTACCAAAAAAAAAGTTTTATCTTTCCTTCCTACTTGTACAGTTAATGCCCCGCTATCACCCTGCCATATCATCGCTATATCGTGTAGCGAATTTCTACTGCTACGCAATTTCCAAAGGGCATTGTTATTGACACTCCATATATTATTAAGGGGAGTCAAATTTTAAAAATACTCCAATTATAAAAATAATTTTAAGGGGGGGTCACGTATTTACGTTCCCTTTTTACCCTTTTAATAACATATGGTAATAACATCAATTACCATCCCAAATCCCAATCAATTTCAAATACAAAAAAACAAATTCCTAAATTATTTAAAAACAAAAAACTGATTGTTTGAAAAGAAATAATTATGTGAATGAAGAACGTGATACCGTATTAAATAATAATTGTTCGATATATGTAAATCGATTTCCTATGAATGATATATTTTCATTTGATCTGTTGCATATTGACAAACGAGATTATTGATAATTTGGTATAAAAATCTGATGCAACTCGACTAATATAACATATAATTTTTGTGATTAACAACTAGAAAAAAGATTATTGAAAAGAAGGCTAATTTGGTAAAATAAACTTTATTTGTTAAGGGGGTGCTCTCTGCATTGGTACTCCCCTTAACAAATTTTGTTTAAAAAAATTGAACCCCTTAACAATATTTGGAGTGTCAATAACAATGCCCTTCCCAAATAAAATACTGTATTCTGACATTCCTGATATATCCCATTATTTCGGCTATATTCCGCTATATCTTCTATAAAAGAAATGTATTTAAAAAACGACATTTATACATTATAAATTTAATTTTTTAATATAATTTTTAACATATATTTTTCAAAATATAAAATACTATTATATTCTATTAAATTTAATCAAGCTAAATAAAAGTTTACATTTGTTTATATATATTAACTTATGCTTTTATTTAAAATTGAGAATGTACTAATTATAATTAAGTTGATTATTAATTTTCCATTTATTTATCACTTACATATTTGTAAAACCATTAAATACGAGTTTTATATACTATTTTAGGCTCATCCGCTATATCCTTCTATTTCCTCGTTTTATCCCCGCTACATCTTTTTACACCTCCACCGCATTGGATCCGCTGAGCACTTTAACTGCACAACTTCCCATACATGCCATACCAATACGTATCATCTAGGGGGTCAAAAAAGTGAACTTGTTAGTCATTTTCCCAATTTATGTTCTTGAGTTGACAAACTTCCCACTAGTTGTATCCAATTAACGAGTTGTCCCAATATAGCTTATATTCATTATCCATGCATGTAGAAATATCTTAAAAGTTCCATGTCATATTTCTTGAATGTAATTATGCTTAGATATTGCAACGGGTCATCATCCATGCCGCAATTTTGGCTTATATTCGGTAACTTTTTATTGGTCCATAGCATGTCCTTTTGACTTACAATGGTCACAAATCTCTCAATCTTCTGTTTTTTGAAATCCTTTTTCTGAAAAGACTATTAAAATTGTGTGTAACATTTGAATTCTAAGAATATAAAACACTCATCTCAGTATGAACAGAGACATTAAGAACATTTTGTCTTTCAATTTGTTGAAGAAGATGATATGCTCTATTCATAGTAGGCAATGGATCCATACTAAGAAGATTGATCTTAGCTTGATCATATGCTGAGTTTAGTCCAAAAATAAACTGAATCAATTTTCTCAACTATTTTGCTTTAAAAAAATTCTTAAGTAAGCCACAATTATGTTTAGTAATTGATCCACAAATACAATCAGGATAAGGCTCAATTATTTGCTATTTATCCCAAATTTGCTTCGAGTTACAATAGTAAACAACAATACTGTTATCATTTTGCTTAAAAGACATCAAATCCTTATGAATCTCATAAATTTGCGAAGAATTTGAATGACCAGGGGGTTGTGAATTAGGGGTTTAAGTGCAAAAGGTGGAAATCAGGGGGTTGTGAATGGATGGGACTAGGGGGACATAGATAATGGGGATAGAATAATTGGTGTGATCTATAATATACATAAACAAATAAAATGACAAATCAAAGAAATACACGTAGCAAGAAATACAGCTGTAAACATCTGTACAAAATACACTACATCAATCATTAACCGATCCATATATCCGCGTGAATTCTTCTATACCCGTTTTATGTGTGCTCCGTGCCCCCAGCCAATCACAGCCCCCTGATTTCTGCCTTTTACAATTAAATCTCTCAATTGCCCGTGGACTTAAATGCAAAAAAACGGAAATAGGAAGATTTGATTAGTGGGCACACGCGGAGATAGGGGTGTTGGGCACAGAAGAATTGGCCTCCCATGTATCGGCGACACTGAAACCAGGTTCCGACAAAAGCATGTAATTGACATCCATATCGTCTTCTGAAGGAGAAAATTTTACTAAACCATCGCATGAGTTTTCTGAGTTAACTGAATTTGAAGAAACTAAATCCTTCTTTAGTTTATCATCTCTAGTTTTCTACTATGGTTGCAACTATTTTCAGCAAAATGAATTGTTGCAAGTTGTTGCATTGAACATGATTCTTCATCCATCTCTTTGTGCTTGCTGATCGAATAGCAATGTTGGGAGTAATCAGGCTCTTCCACAGGATCTGAACTTCAACCCTGGTTCCATGAGGAGCTTTTCAGTAATAAGATTTAAGCCCTTAAAGCATGGTAGGCTATTGATATCTTCCTTGATAACAAATATATGTCTTTTATTTCTTTCATCTTCAGTAATGGCCATAAAACTTTCTTGCATTTGCCTTATCATGTCGTCTATACTACACTCATCTTCATAGAGCATTTTGATTCCAATCCTCAACTCAACTATATGATCATATAATTCCTTTGGTCTTGACATACCATTTACCTTTCAATGGACCATATTTTCCAACTTCTTTTCAATTAATCCAACTCTCTCGAGGACATTTGTTATATCATATATTCGCCTCTTTTGAACATCCAAAATCTCTGCTGCTCTATTCAAATCAAGTGTTCCATCCTCATGTCACTGAAGTAAATTAAGTTTTTTTTGTCAACAAGCTCAAAGAACTTCATAACTGCATTTGTTTTACTTAAATCACTATTATCATCTTTTTTTCAAATAAATAATAATGAGCATAAGTGTATATGAGTTAACAACTTTTAGATTCCATATATATACTTCTTGTTGGAGAAAATCATACACATTCAAACGTGAAATACTAGACCTTTAAGCAACATGTTCTTAAGCATTTTTATAACGAATATGGAAAGCTAGTTTTGAACCAACAATACTATTTAACAAAACCGAATAAGAAGGGGATTGATGGATTTTTGGTTGAACCAAATAATGACATTGGTGTTTCTTCCAATGATGTTGTTTGCTCCATCAAAGTTAATTTAGAAGATGTTGATGCTTTGATTGATATAAATGGGACACACATTGTGATTTATTGAGCCGGCGATACCTAACTGCTAGAATATGTGAAGCACTGTATTTGGTTTGTGTTGACTTCAATTAATTTGACAAGTAGAATTATGTGTTTTTTGCAGTAAGATAAATAAGGTCTTCTGTAGTAATGCTAGAACGATCAACAAATAAGGCAAGAGAAGCAAAATTGTGCTATATATTAAATTTTTCATCATCCACCGCAGGTTTTGGCCAAAATATTTTAGATGTAATTAAATTATCTATGGTTATTTATGTGTTTTGGTTTAGGCTATCTTTGTTTGCATGCCATATTTGTTTGGCTTGTCTTTATTTATATATTGGCATAGTTTTTTTTTGTTTCCTTTTTTCTATATTTCCTCTAGTTGACTGATGTAGTGATTTTAAGTATACATACTAGTATATACTTAAAATTTTGGTAAAAAAAAAGGCATAGGAATGCATAGATCATGCATTTAAGTAAAAATAAAGGTGCAATTTTGACATTTTTAAGTTTCAGCTGAAGCTTTAACATCCGATAATATAGGAATGCATAAATCATGATGCATCAAGTTTTTTTTTCCTTTTGTCTTTGGTTGATGCATCTTTTGTACTTATACATACTACTAGTATATAGTGACTAATGTATGTTTGTGCTTCTTCTTGACAGTATTGTATGAAGCTTTTGAGGTTGATACATGACGTCGCACTCTTCTTCAAATTGGTCATGAAATTATTTTGTATGTATCATTTTGGTTTTCTATAGTAATATGTATTGTTAGTTTTTATCACAAATATTTATGTTTAATTCTTCATGTATGTAATATTATGTATGTGTGTGTGTATATAGTGATTTGGCTTATGATTGCATTTATGTACTTACGTTAATGCGATAAATGTATTTTTTTGAATTGTTATAGTATATTAGTAGAATTGAAAATTGTGAATGTTATGACAGCCAGAAGGTGCAAAAGAATTTATTTATAACATTCTAGCTATGTGTGAAAATAGAAATTGTTACAGCTTTGTTACACTATAGCATTATGCTAGTGCTATACAAAATATTTTGCAAGGAGTAAACAGTTTTTATAGCAACAAAATGATGCTACAATAAATAGTAATGAACTTTCTATAGCGTTTTAATTAATGTGTCATAAAAGCTTGATGTGATGATTCCATAACATGCTTAGGTGCGGTAATAATATGGCATGTCAACATGTTATACAATAAAATGACGTCATAAAAAGTCCTATAGCATGTTTCAAAACGCTATAGAAAAGCAGTTGCACCAATATAGCCTGTTTAAGATGGCCCAAAAAGTACATTTTTCATTGCACGTATGACACACGATAGTATCTATCAGACTTTTTACAACATGTTGATCTATGACGTTTATAGAATCACTACATAAAGTTTTTATAGCGGTTTTTAAACACTATAAAAAGGCATGTTTGTTGTAGTGTATTGGGGACTTAGGGAGCTTCGATTTAGAGTCCACGGTGCCCTGTGCCATCACAAAAATCGTGGAAAAAGGAATCAAAAGACTCCACTACAAATTTATTCGACTAGTCCGAGTTCAATGAGGAGATAACCTATGGAAAGCACCTGGGAAACTAAGGAGAAGATTAGGCAAACTCATCTGTGGCTTTTTTTCGAGTAATTATTTCCTCTCAAACTTTCGTTTATGGTTGCATTGTGGTTTCTAGATTGGATGGTAGGAAATGGTTGCAACATAAATGCACCTTGCACACATATAGAATAATATGCATATTAAGGTGTTTTGTATATATATAGAATCATTCACTACACGTACACGCTAGGACTAAGCTCATTTTAGCAAATCTGCAGTTCATAATCACGATGAGTTATGGATGCTTATAAAATAAAATGGGTCTGCAACATGGTTGTTTAGAGCGAGTTGTGTTCTTCGCCCCTTCAAAAGATTTCGAGACGAAATCTCTTAAGGAGGGAGAATGTAACACCCCGTAAAATAAACCTAAAATAGACATAAGATAATTTAATTTAAAATAAATAATAATAATCAATAATAAGTTAATGAACCGAAAAGGGAATTTTTGATAATTGGGAATTGGGCCATGAAAGTATTTCTATTGCATTCGTGGCAAGATTATGATCTATTTTCATATTTTATTTACATAAAACGGAGTCCGTATGTAAAAGATACTAATAAAGCAACTTATGCGTAAATATTACCATATAAGTTTGAAATTAAAATAGATTATATGAAAACTTGGAATATATTTAATTATATATCGGAATGAAAAGAATATTGCTAGTGAATTTGAAATTGTGTGTAAATATATACAAAGGGGACAAAGATAATCAACATAAGGAAGTAAATCAAAGCAACTAATTAAGAAATGAATAAAAAGCAGCATTACAGTATGATTGAATCCTCTCATCCGACCCAAGAAGGGGGGTCGATCTCCCTCCTACGAAGGTGGTAGACCGCCCTCCTGGATATAGGGGTGGTGGGTGTGTTTTGTTAGGGAGATTTATAGAAATTGCATCAGTTAGACTGTCCTGATTTAATCTAAATAATCCAACATTTTGTACACACACTTGCAACTATAAAAAGAGCTCACTACACTAGCCACACTCAAACCCTGTTCCCATTCTTCTCTCCGCCTTCATACTGCCCTTCTACCATTGCCAATTCCAGAGAAAGGTTAGGATCTCTTCTACTTTTTAACCTTTATTCTACCTTCCTTAATCTAAATTTTCTGTAGATGTAGGATTCTAAGATTTTGTTTATATATATATATATATATATATATATATATATATATCAGGAATTATTATTTTTATGTATATATATACATTATAGAAGTATTGGAGCACGATTTCGTAGGTTGAATCCAGATTCAATTCTACAGCAAATTCTATTGTTTTCTATCTTAAATCAATGTGAGTGTAAATCCTTTAAATTTTCTATTTACTATGATTTGATAGCATAAATTTTGATTATTGTGCATAGGAAGATTTGGATTTATACGAAAAGAAAATAATAGCAAATCCCCTAAATCTTCCATTATTTATGTTTGTACGTTAAAATGGTCAATCAATTGTAGTTGGGTTTGGATTATTAATGTAATGGAGGAATGGACATTTGGGTGTTTGTTCGCAAACAGTATTTCTATCGAATTAGAAAACCGTCGCAAAGTGTAACACACCGCAAACGCACGACGTACACTTGTAGTATGTTAGCGAGTACGAGTCAATCCACGGGGAAAGAAGTAATTTTAGATATATTCAATCAAATTAAACCAAATTCGAGTGATGTTAACTACAATTACAACTAAACTATGATAGATAAAAACTATGATATTAAATTACAACTTAGGTATAAATTCACTTTCTAGATCACATGAATCAACATAAAATGAACCCATGATCTCTCTTTTTTGGTCATTTTTGAATTTAGCTGATATGATTATTATAAGTACAACTTATTTATGCTATTAATTAGCACAAAATAAACTATCTAACTATAACATACCTATTAAATCACCTTACTATTTGTAATGAAAAATGACAACAAGATGAAAGTGAAATATACTTTAAGCATGGCCTATGAACTATTAATTAGAACTATAGACCATTAAATTTTTATTTCAACCTCCACTTAATCACTATCATCATATGTAGATGAAGATGTAATTAGTGAACACATGACTAAGAATAGCCTATTTGGTTTCAACAATTTAGGCTATCAAATTCAATATTGAACACATAAAACCAATAACATCAACATGACATGAAGCACAAAAAGAGAGCATGAATAAACAAATTATACTGCATTTACATAATCAAGAGAGCTTCATTATCTCGAAGTAGAAAGGGATTAGCCTCTAATATATGTAATCACGACAACAAAAGTGATTGCAACATAAACATAAACAAAACAAAGAGAGAACTAATTAACAAAAACAAAATAAAACTAAACTACTTGCATAAAATTAAACTACACTAATACATAAAGTAAATAACAATAATTAGAAAAACAAGAAATTAAATTACATTAAAATAAAAATTACATAAGAGGGAAATGGCTAAGTAGCCATGGAAATAAAAGAGAACTTTTGATTTTGATCCTACAAAATAACTAACTAAAATAGAGGATATTTACATTAACATAAAGGGGGTATTTATACATGTTCAAAACCCTAAAACCCTAATCACTTTTGTTGGGAACTACCAAAAATATTCATTCATGAAGATTCCATTTGTCTTTAGCTACTAATGGTTCATTAAAATTGTATGAAGCCTTTTTTGTCTCTACTTGATAATATATTAGCCTCTAATTTTCCATTAAAGAAAGAGTGATAATGGGTAGGGTCCTCCACTAAGTTGTACGTAAATTAATTCCATCTCCGTTCCTTTGTACCTACTTTGTGCATGCATATCTCCATGTAAATTTCATGTCTATACTTCATTTGTTTGCTCCTAAATTCCTACAAGACACATGAAAATAAACAAGTAAATTTTATCAAAATAAAATACATGCACAAATGATCGTTTTTACCCCAATATGAAGAGTAGTGCATGATAATTTGAGAATTTAGGTTTTTGGTTAAAACATATAAAACCAATATGTTATTTATTTAATTAAAACAAGAACAAATGTGTGAATATAAATGTGCATATTTACGTGCACATCAAATATCCACACACTTATCTTTTTATTCGTCCTTGAATAAAGTAAAAAAACTAAGACAAATCCCTTTTCGTAGGGAGCACGATTGCATTGAGCGTATGCAACAAGAAGTTAAACCTCTGGTGTCCCCAGTAGGACGAATGTTATCTCATGAGGGTTTTCAGCGGTAACTACCCAAAAAATCTGAATGGTAAATGCAAAAAATATTTACTAAATGCAAGATTCTAAAATATTTACAAGATGAATGCAAATTTTTTAAGGAATATTTACAAATGAGTAATTTACTTTTAAATTTGAAACGAATGAGTTAACACAAATTTGGTTCATCACTATGAAATTTAAGTCCGTTACTAATCAAAACTTCAAAAAAAAGTCAGGTTATCGTTTCAAATGCCTCCAGCTTGGCCAGTTGTTTGGTAGAAACATAGTGCAAATATGAAACAAATTCTATAATCAATATCAACAATCGTAAAATGGCATCTTTATTTCCTTTTGGTTAACAAGTTATGTCAAATAAGTGAAGATAGTGCTTGGATTTCAAATGCTTACTCTCTCTTTATTTTGAAAAATATTTACATTATTATTATCTACAAACACCTGACTGAAAATACCAAGTTATACCACCCCTACACTGCATTAGACTTACGTGAGGGTTGGGACAGAGCTTGACGGATTGTACAAACCGACGCTGACTTTGTCAACAACATGTCGGTAATCCTTAGGTGTCCAACTCCTAAATGAGACCAAGATATACCACCAATGCAATCCATTACGGCTTACGTGAAAGTTGAGACAGAGCTTGGTGGGTTTGCACACCAACGCTATATTTACAAGAAATGTTGGATACCCTTGGATTATTACATATATACATATACATATATATATATATATTTCTTCTTTTTTTCTCTCTTTTTTAAGGGAGAGAGTTAAACGAGAATAGCTTAGCATAACTTCACTTACAAGATCTAAAATGTTATCGCAAGTAGTCAAAATCAACCATTCTATTAATCGGATAACAATTCAGAAAAAATTTCATACTCATCACCTACGATTCTCCTTATATACCAGTTACACTAAATTTGCTCATAATTAAAACTTTCCTTTCGTTATTCGTTAAGAGAAGTTATTTCCAAACATTAATTGTATGACCAGAAACGTATATTTACTTCATTATGCCCATTTAAAAGTAAATTATTATTATTTTTTTAAATTTTTTTTGAATGAAAAAAAAGAAAAGAAAAATGTATGCAAAACCAAAATAAATATGAAACTCCCCCCATAGTTGATTACGACTGTATCCCCACAGGCAACCCAAGTGGAAGGAGAAAAGAAAAGAAAATTTTGAAAATATGTCCTATATTTAAGAGAAAAGAAAAAATATTTACAGTTTGTCAGAAAATATATTAACAAGAAGTAAATGAAACGGTCTTTTAAAAACCAGTTCATTTGTCTCTTCAAGTATGAGAAACACAGTTTAAGCTTGAAAAACCAAATCGTAAAAGAATTCGAAGTGAACATTTGTTTGGAAAAAAAAATGTCGTTTTATTAAATATCGAATGAGTTGGTTTGTTTTTGGGGTAGATTGAATAAATTGTTGAAATTCATGTTTAAATTCACCAATTTGAATTTCAAATTTATCATTGAAAATTTGTTCGAAAATATTGATCTCAAAATCCAAATGGTGATTCAAAAATACACTTTCACACTTCAACTCATCTTCAAAAGTTCCAAAAAAATTGTATTCATCAAATTTGTCTTCCTTTGAATTATTCACAACTTCATTGCATAAATCATTTTCAAATTCTAAAGTTGTGGATTGAAATTCATTATTTTCTGAAAAAGGAAGTTCGAATTTTAAATTTTGTTCCACCCTCTCAAAAGAATTGGAATCCAACTCAATTACCGTATTGTTAACAACTTCATTAAGATTGTCGTTTTCCATTTTGAAAGTTATTATTTCAAAATCATCGATTGTGGTAAAAGGTGGATTAATGTTCGAATCGTCACACGTTTGGATTTGATTTTGTTTCTCATGAAAATTCAAGTATGTTACATACAACAAATCGGTGTTGTCATCTTCGTTCATTTGCTCAAAAAAATCAAATTTATAATTATTTACATGAGAATTTTCAATTTGAAATTTTTGAGAACAAAACTTTTCAGCATCACAATTGAAATTATTCCCACTGCCAAAATCATTTAAAAAGTTATTCACAATTCCATTTTGAATTTGAAATTCATTTTGGAGTTCGAAATTGAATTGAAAAAGGGTTATAATCAAAATCATTTGAATTTGAATTTTGATTATTTTGAAAACTTTGACTTGAATTGTTGCACATTAATGAATTATAGCATTCATTTAATATTTGACTTGATTCAAGTAAAGATTGAAGACTTGTTTCAAGACTTGAGGGTTGATCATCATTACGAAAATTTTGTGGTGTAAAATAAGGATTATTTTGAAAATTTTGAAAAGAATTGTTGCACATTAATGAATTATAGCATTCATTTGTTTTTTGAAGTTGTTGTGTGCTTATTTCAAGTATTTTAATTAAAGATTCAATATTTGAGGGTTGATTGTCATTTTGAAAATTTTGTGCTGCAAAATCCGAATTATTTTGAAAATATTGAAAAATTGATGGTGCAAAATCTATATTGTTTGTACAATAGTTGTTATTAAAATATCCATATGAATTTGGTGTAAAATTATATGGTTTATATTGGTTTTCACAACTATCATCATATTCCGACGAGCAAGGAAATTGTGAAATTTTCAAGAAAATTGTATTTTGATTTATTTTTTTAAAAAAAAAAGAGAAAAGGAAATAAATATTCAAAAAAAATATTTTTGGATTTTTAAATTTTTTTAAGAGAAAAGGAAATAAATATTTACAAAAGAAAATTGTTGCTTTTTTATTAATTTTTGAATGGTTTTTTTAACAAAATGGAAACAGAATATTTACAAATGATTTTTTTAGATTTTCATTTTTTTGTATTTTTTTTATATATGCACGAACCTAATGCAACTATATGAATGCAAATTACTTATTTGCAAATTTTCTAAAATTATATAATGACGGTTAGATTAATTTCAACAAAAGATTTCTCAACCGAAGGTTTAAGTACCTTTAGAAGAACAACTGCTATAATATTTACGAATCATCGTAATATTTATAAATGATTACTATCCTGCCGTAGTCTAAACACTGAGAAAAAATTCGTTAGAAATAAATCAATTTGCCAAAAATATAACGATGTCCTAAAAAATGAAAATAAAATAAGATGAATGAAAAATAGAAATTAAACATGAATTAAGGATGCAACTATGAATGAATTATTATTTTGTTTTTGGATTTTTAAATGCAAAAGCAAGCAAAGAATAACGCGATTGAAATAAAGCGGTTAAAACATGATACATGAGCATGCAGAATTTATTAGCAATTTTTTATTTAAGCGATTTTCTTTAGCAAGCAAACGAAGTAGAGCGAAGTGCAATCCATATCAAGTAATTTCTTGTTTTATCTGCTTTGTCTACCTGAAAAAGAAAGACAATATATAAACAAATGAAAGAAAAGATTTTTTTAAAAGAGAAAATCATAATGAAGCTAAAAATAAAATCAGTGAAAAATATGACAATCAAAATAAAAACAGAAGGCAAATGAATTGATTTTTTAACTAAAAATAAAAACTAAACAAAGTACTCAAAGCAAAAGAAAACAAATAAAACATGACTAAACACGAACAATGTCACACCCGACTAGGCTCTAGCCACTTATAGCCCACATAAACCCTAGCTTAATATTACTCCGACTATCCAATCTCTCACACAAAAAACAAAACGACCTTTTCAATTCCCTTCCCCCCCCAAACCCAAAAAATATATATTAGAAAACCAAACCACACAACTTCTCAGTTAACCTTCTAAAACCAAAATCGTTCGGCAAACAAAACGAGATGGTTGCAATGAATATGGTTTCAGGGCACTCATGAATTTGGTTGTTTGCGTGATGGTGGATGTAGGGTATGCTATCGTGGTGATTTGCTTGTAGGTTTTGAAAGGTGATGCGATTTTGGTTTTGGTTTGTGGAGTTGATGTTGGGTATCGGCTTGGTTGTGAAATATGTTTGTATGCAAGTTGGTATTTGTTTGAAGTGTGGACCGATTTGGTGGATGAAGATGGAAAAATGGAGTTTACGTGTGGATTGACATTGGAAGAGGAACGTTCGGTTATGGATTTCGAATTGGTGTGATAGCGGGGGACTTGCGGTAATGAAAATTGGGGTTTGTGGTGTTGTATTCTATGGTTGTGGTGTGGCTCTGGTCTGTAGGTTGTTGGGGAAGTGGTGAATTGTGTTTGCTAGACGTGTACTGTACCAGTTTGTGAAGTGGCAAAGTTGAAGAGGATTTTGATGTTCTAAGCAGTTTTTGCTTAATGGATATCTAACAGAGAAGATTGTCAATGTGTAAGAAGGGGTGGATGGTAGGAGACTGGTTGTCGAAGATAGTTTGTATGAATGTTGCTGCTGATGTCGGCACAGCCTGGTTGTCGGTTTGAATGAGTGAGGTTGTATGGAAAGTTTGGATGATGTGTGTAGTATGGTGTTGGGAGGCTGAGGTTGGTTTGTGGATCTGAACGAATAGATTTGGGTAGTTGATGTTGAGGGGGAGGATGAAAGTGAATGTGAATGGAGGAATTTTGGTGGTGGAAGGGAACTGCAGAATGAACTGGTAGGTGTAAGGGAAGCCAGTATGGAGAGTGAGGTTGGCCAGAAGTTTGAATAGAAACATATTGTGAAGTATTTGCTTGAATAAATCAAAATGTAATTATGAATTATTTTTTTCTAGTGCAAATGACAAATGTAACCAGATTGTGCAAATGGAAGTTTTTACAATACAAATTGAAATGTGAATTCAAAGAAGAAGCTAAAAGCTTGCAAACTTAGACAGAATAGTGAAGATGGGCACAAAATTGACGTGTGTAGATAAAAATCCAATTAGAAACAGAAAGAAATATAATAACAAAACAGTTTTAACAAGGAAAAAGAAATTTGAACATGGACAGACAGACAAAAGCCAAATGAGCAGATATGCACAATGCAATATATATATATATTGGAAATGTGTTTAAATTTTATTACTAAGCATTACAGCCCAAAAGAGAAACAAAGGCCCAAAGCCTTGTTACAACAACTGAACGGGTTAGAGTTCACTAACCGACATACTCTAACTTTTCTATGAACAGTTCGAGAATAATAAACATAAAGTAACATAAAGTTCATAAATCTCAGATCTATTTCACCGAAACCCTCGTCTAACTCTGTGATGACACCAAACTTCCGTGGACCGAAAGTAAGGATAATCATTTTGGAATACAACATATTTACAACATAAACAGATCTCAGATAATCATCATAACACATAAACCATTGCAGCGGGAATAAATGTCATCAGCATCATAATATCCAATACATCAGAGTACGCAGTACAGGATACAATTTAGCCAAATAAATAGTCTCAACAAAAAGAGAAATAAGTTTTCAAATGGAAAGAAACAATCTCAAACTCCATCACATACATCAAAGCTGAAAAAAGTAAAATGCCTCAAAGCAGAAGTAAAACTAGAGAAAAGGTCTTCTTCTTCTTCCGTCCAAGCAAGCTCCAAACAGAATGTATCACCTGAACCTGTCAATTGGTTGCCCGTGTGGAAAGAGGGCACCCGAGTTTGCAAAAGTGAAACAAACTACGAGTTAGTCATGGGACTGGTGTGAGAATTCTTAACTAAATTATCAAACTATATGGCAAATCTCAGGACCACGCCGCTAATGCGGAACGGGATTATTCCATTGGATTGCCTGTGCATAATTTTATAAAGTTTGTATAAAACAGCGAAATGACTTTTGAAAAATGAAATCATCATAAGACTCAAGTCCTATCACATAATGCAACGCACACAGGAGGATAGAGTTTTCCCTTATGATGATCAAACATGCTTAATACGTGAAAAGTAATATTTTAATATTATTATTAGTGTCTAAGAAGTATTAAAATACTTCAATATAAATATATCAATCCTAGACGGCATAGTACCCCATCCTACTATGTCGCTGTATATAAGTTTACAATCAAAACCGATATGTTGTCGTATTGGGAATTGGTTTTCTGTCATGAAATTGAGGCTAGGGATCGTCCTCTTCCGATACGAGACACTCTAGCAAATGCCTCAGGATCACACCTATGGGCAACCCTTGGAACGGTAGGGCCGGTCCCCACCTAACGGTAGTGGGTTGGCAATTCCTGAACATACGTTTCCCGGCCCCTTTGGACCTATAATATGACCACTTCCGGTCTATAAAAAACGAGGTACCTCAATCCATAATCCACATAGTAAAATGTTGGGCCGTGTTAAAGCCCAGACACCACTTCTAGCTAGAAAGAAACGTATGCCCTCCCTACGGTCCATATCCCGTTTTTGACTCATACAGTGACGATCCCAAAATCCGTGTGACGGTATTAAGGATAATCATTGGAATATAACACATCAATCAGCATAGTAGAATACAGATAATACCAAAACAATAAATAGAATAATTTTACATAGATATGACAGCGGAATCATACTATGTAACAACATCGGAATAGCACAACGTAGGATATAACTTAGTAAATAAAAGGGGAATGATCAGTCACCATCGCCATAGGCGGAAGATATACATACAGTGAGACATAATAAGGGAAGCAGTCTACATCGCCGGAGGCGGTACATATACATATGATAATAAGTACTGGAAGTAAAACAGTCTGCATCGCCATAGGCGGAATCATAATACATATACAATAATGGCGGAAAATGTCAAAGTCATCTCGGTGAAGTCAGCCTCGCCATGAGCCAAAAGTGCACTCCATACTACAGTGCTGAGCCAAAACAACCTGTCATCTGTGAACTAGGCTGCCCGTGTGAAAATAAGGGCACCCGCGTTTGCAAAGTGAAACAAACAACGAGTCAGTCATGGGGACTGGTATGAGAAATCTACTTAACTGGTTAAACAACAGTAATAAGCAAATCATAGACCACGCCACTTTCGCGGAACGGGTTTACTCCAGTGATTGCTGGTCCATTTAAAACAAAGTAAATTCTTTAAAACAACGCAATACTTTTAAAAAGAATGTAGCCATTATAAGACTCAAGTCCCATCATACAATGCAACGCAAGCCGGAGGATAGAGTTTTACCTTATAATGGCCAAGTATGCTTAATACGTGTAAAGTAAAATCATTTGATATTATTACTAGTGCATATATGTTTCAAAAACGAATAGCATCATAAATATCAATCATAGACGACATGAGCGTCCCATGCCACTATGTCGCCATACATAAGTTACAATCGAATCCGTTATCTCGTATTGGAAATTGGATTTCCGTCATGAGTTGAGGCAAGGGGCAAGCTCCTCTCCGCTTCGAGACACTCTAGCAAATGCCTCAGGACTACACACTCTGGGTAACCCTTGGATCGGCTGGGCTGGTCCTCTCTTACGTTTGAGGATTGGCAATTCCTAAACACACGTTTCCTGGTCCTTACAGACCTAAAATCGAGGCGCCTCGCATTCCAAAAACCACAAAGGTGAAAAGTAGATATAAATGTCAGGGCTGGTAGGTCAATGACACCACCATAGCTAGAAAGAAACGTCGTGCTCTCCCAGCGGTCCGTATCCCGTTTTTAACTCATACCGAGGTGTGGGGCTCGCGAATCCACGCTATACACAAAGCCAGGCCACATAGGCTGTGCTTTGATCATCGAACACAAGACTTTGCTTTGCAATAGAAGCCTTGGTCACTGCATCTTGGCATGCCACATAGGCAATCCACTCCATACGACTTATTTCTATCGATATATAACCTCTGAGCTCATACGTCTCAGAGAAGGGCGTTAAGCAAAAGAATAAATTATCCGCCGCCAAACAGATATATATTTAACAGAGATCAATCAGTATAGAACAAAATCCAATGTCAGACACACAGTCAATTTACAAGTCCGTTCTGGGTCTGAACGAAACCGGAGGCACCAAATTCCTCGTATATCCGTACAATCAACACATACGTTCAGACGGCTACTACTTCCGTTCCTTCATGGTAGCTACTCCAATCAGGAACCTCAGCAGCGCCCATCCAACCGATACGAAGATCGTCGGTCTTGAATCGTCTTTGTATTTTCACCTTCGAATCGTTCGATCAATTATTTGAAATGAGGGTTAGCTCGGCCTTTTCAAATAATTCACGTATAATTAGAATTCAAATCAATTCTTTCCATGGTTATATTATTCGACATTCATGTTTCAGTTCTTTAGTATAATTTTCATGTCAAACACATACAACCATCAAATATCAAGAAGATCAAGCCAAATTGGTTTATTTCCAATCTATGTTGCTTATAATATTTTATAACAATTTTTCGCCATTTTTATTTATTTAAAAATGGCCATATTTAATTAAACGACGTTTCAGGTCGTGCCGTGGCACTGGCGCTGTTTTTCCCCTAATTTGTTTTACACATATCGGAAAATCTAACCGTTGGATTTCTACAAAGTCTAAGTCCCTGGGAAGATATTCCCAAAGCAAACCCAACGGTTCCAGTTTCGTGAAAAACCGACGGTCGGATCTTCCACACTAGTCGTTTGAAGTTACGGTTTCAAAATTCGAACTGCAGCGTCGTTATTCGATTTAATTTAATTATATTTATATTTATATATAAATATAAACGATTCTGGCGTTGTTTTTCTTCAGATTTGAATTAAACATTCCAGACAATCCAACCGTTGGATTTTTACAAAGTTGGTGCCGTTGGAAAGATATTTCCAAGGCGAACCCAGCGATTGCGGTTTCGGGAAAATCCGATGGTCGGATCTCTCGTACTAATCGATTCAAATTACGATTTCAAAACACGAACTGCACGGCTTCGATTCCTTTCAATTCTATTTATATATATAAATATAGTTCATTCTTTAATTTCAACATCGTTTTCACTTCAAATATTTCACTAACGCCTTTATATTTCGAAAAATTTCGCCATAACCTCCTTTGTACGGGAAGGGGTTTGGAAATTTATTGGGCCGTGTTAGGTACCCAATAAATCCTATAAAGCATCCAAATATTTATAGTGATATATTCTGGTGTTTTCAGGGGAGCGTGTATAGATAATAACTCCAGAGAATAAATTCTCGTCACCCTGTCAAGCCTGAGTGAGCGTGTATTTTTAATTACTCCAGAGGATAAATCCTCGTCACCTCGTCCTGTATGGGAATAAATAGTCCATGTGGCGTATCTAATGACTAGAGAGATGTGATTATTGTCAACTCCAGACCCGTGTGGGGTTTTTATTAATCTGGCAATTTATCGTTATATTTTATATAGTCCATATCATTCATCGGTTCAACCTGTAATATATAATCATCGCCATACAAGCCTCTCGCTCGTTTGGTAAATCTTCAACCTCGTCACACAAGCTCCAAATGCTTATGTGGAATATGATGAAGTATGCCTATCGTCAAGGAGTATGCCATGTAGTGTAGTTCAAAATTAATTGTTACTATCCTATGGCGATGTTTATTATTTCACACAGAATAACCCGCACTCCGCATCCAATGGCATTCACAGGAGTTGATATAAAAATAAAATTGCGCAGCCAACTCATCAAGGGTTACCTATTTGTCGGGCACGCAAATAATTTCTTTACTCTACAGCTAATCCATTTTCCCTGTTCGACACATGTATATATATGCAGAACAAAGCTAATAATAATATTTCTAGCAAACTAATATTTATTTCAACACGTGTATTTTTATCAAAGCGTATACATGATAAAAGTAATAATTTTATCATCAAAAATATTTATTCAACACGTGAATGTTTTTAACACTTCATATTCACAATAAAAATGTAATTTTTATTGTCTATTCAATTTATTTTAAAATACGAATAACATTCAACACATGAATTTTCAATTCAATGAATGAATTTCAATTCAACACGTGAATGTTCTCTATAGTTTGTATATATAAAAATGTGATTTTTATCGTTAAATCTATTTATTTAAAATTCGAATAACATTCAACACAAGAATTTCGATTCAACGAATGAATTTCAATTAAACACATGAATATTCTCTATAGTTTGTATATATATATAAATGTGATTTTTATCGTTAAATCTATTTATTTAAAATTTGAATAACATTCAACACATGAATTTTGATTCCAGGAATGAATTCCAATTCAGCACATGAATATTCTCTATGGTTTGTATATATATATGTTAGCCTACTTTGTGAACTAGGCAACACAAAGTCAAGAAACCAACCGTTGAAGAGTATTTCAAGTTATGCGACTCCGGTTCGGATCGGAAGGAAACACCACAATTCAGATTGATAGCAGCGTATCGGTTCGGATCGGGTAAAATTCTCTGTTCGGATCGGATATCTCTTACTGGATAAATTGGCAAAGCATACCTGATCGGATCGGAAGGCCAATGAATCTCAGGTGGATCGGAAAGCCATCTGCTTGCCACGACTTCGGAGCGGAGCGGGGTATGATTAGAGAAGAAGGGATGTCCAAGCTACTCCAGTTCGGATCGGGTATTCCGATCCGAGCCCCCAATCTACACGTTTCCGACCCGCACCCTTGATCCAGGAAAATCTCCTATAAAGTCGCCTGGAGAACCGGACCGGATATGACTAATTCCTACCTCTAACGTCCATCTCATGGATGCGTTGTCCGCCTGATAGCCCATCCGAACCCGAAGAGAGTGCGATGGATGACACGTGTTCCGACCCGGATTGAATCTCAGGCAAATTCACACCTATAAATACCCCATCTAGAGACAAAGAGAAGGATCTTTTTTTTTTCAGCACTTTTGAGAATCCAAGTACCCCCATCCTCCGAGTTCCTTTACTCCCGGAAAATCCAAACCATCTTTCATTTCTTGTTTTAATCATTTGAGTGAACAAAAGTGAGCTGTGAGCGAATCTTACATTGCATTTGTAACTGAATTACTGAATATAGTGAAAACTAAGTGGACGTAGGCATTTCTTCGCCGAACCACTATAAATCCTGTGTGTTCTTTTTTATTTCTGTTTTATTTTACCTTGTTTCTAATCAATTTGGGTGTTAGAACCACATTTGGGTCTAACATTTTGGTGCTTTCACTGAGAATCCTCATCTAAATCCTTTATTTTCCGGGATCTCTTTCTACTTTTTGGACCGTTGTGTTCAAAGAAGTGAATCCTTAAGTTTCTCCGCTTTCTTGCATTCGTTGAAGTAATTGTTGAAGACTCATGGCCAAAGGAAAAGGCAAAGAAGTTCAGTCTGTTCAAGGAAATGGAGCTGGCGAAGATCAGCAACATGCTGTTGTAACAAGGTCTCGGGGGCAGAGTTCAGCAGCAGGGAGAATCAATGCAGGAAATCCGAACCGAAGGGAAGGGGAGAGCTCCGATCCGATCCGGGTAGGGGATTCCGAAGCGGTGCACTCCCCCAGTCTGAATCGACCCGACTTGCTCGCTGCACACCGATCCGACCAGGCACCCCAGCTCCGATCCGACCCGATGCTTGGTGAAGCTGGAACATCTACTCGAGTCCCCGCGAATGCTCCAATTCCAGCTGCCAGGGTTGGAGACCAGGTCAATCCATCTGCTCCCATCACTCAAGGAGATTTCTCGCGCTTGCTTGATATGCTTGAGAGCACGAGGGAAGCTATGAGAGTTCATGAGCGCACTAATCTCATGATGCAGGAAAATATAAGGCTCATGAGTCGGGAGATCAATGAGCTCCGCCGGCAGAGAACTCCATCACCGGTTCGTCACACCCCTGTAGATCAATCTTCATCTTCCGAGGAAGAGAGGCCCCGTGAGCGAAGGCCACTCGAACGACCTCAGAACGTGGAGCAGCTAACGTTTGGATCTTTGGGATCTCGCGAGGATATCGCACGAGCATTAGGGAACGATAGCCCTACTCGAGGGCAAAGAATCCAATCCCCTCTTCCCGAGATCGACCGGGAACACAGGGAAAGGAATCGAGTAGAGGCAGCTCGAAGAAGAAGGGCATCTCCAGAGCAAGAGCCCCGAAGGAACTCGGACACTAGGGCCAGGGAACCTGAGCAGCCCCTAACTAGTGCTGATGTACAGGCAATGGTTCGCCGAATTATGTCCGAGAGCCGGAATTATTCAAATGAAGACTATGGCATCGAGCGAAGCCATACTCCGTTCACTGACGATATCCTAGACTTCCAGTTTCCCCGACGCTTTAACTTGCCACAGATGGACAAGTATAACGGAAGGACTGATCCGGGACAGCATTTGATGCGGTATTCGTGGCTTATGAACGCCGCTGCTGCCCCTGATGAAGTAAAGTGCAAAGCATTCCCAATCTACCTGGAAGATGTGGCATTGTTCTGGTTTACCCGGCTTCCTCCTCGTTCGATTTCTAATTACAAAGAACTAAGTGAGCGTTTCATGAACCAGTTTCGACTACATGCCCGCAAGTCCAAGAGTGTTATTGAATTGTCGAGGATCAAACAGGCACCAGGAGAGTCTTTAAGGGCATATTTAGATCGTTTTAACCAAGCTGTAACTGAGGTCAGTGACCCTCATGAGCCCACTATTCTGATGGCATTGAAGGAAGGAGTCGATCCTGAATCTGAGTTTGGAGACTACCTTTCTGGGAAGACACCCCCCACAAGGGCGATATTCTACGAAAAAGCCGATATTTATCTAAGACGAGAGGAGGCCCGGGCAAACCGAAAAAGAAAGTCTGAGACAGCTTCAAAGGAGAATGTGCAGAGTAATATTGCCGTGAAGCAGTCTGGGGAAAGTTCTGGCAAGGTTGAAGTAAATGTAGGAAATAAGGGTGGAAACAGCAATACTGGAAATGGGGGAAAGAACAACAACCGTAATTCGAACGGTAGCAGGAGAAACAGGAATAGGGGAAGCGACCCTAACAAAAGGCCCCGATTCCAGAATTATGAGGACTATACACCATTGAATGACACCCTAGAAAATATTTACCTGGATACGTACAATGTGTTGCAGTACAAAAGACCGCCACCTCGTGATTCGACCGAGAAAGAAATGGCGACAGGGAAATTTTGCTTGTTTCACGGAACACATGGACACTCGACCAATGAGTGTCGGCATTTGAGGGATGTAATTGAAAAGTTGCTGCGTGAAGGAAAGTTGGATGAGTACAAGGTTGCCCCGAGGGACAGGGGGCAAGGAGAGCAGGCTCCAAAACAGATCCTACCTGCTCCTAAGCCTACCGCGCAGCAGAAAGGTAAAGGGATTGTCATCAACTCTATAGTAGGCGGACCTCACCCGGCAATCCGAAGTTTTAGGTCAATGGACCAGTATGTGAATGCTGCCAAGCATCTGGATGTGAATGAAGGTGACGATTTGGAAGATGTCGCCCCTATAAAACAACAAAAAACCATGTTCGATGACGTGGTATTTCGCAGCCGAGACAACACGGGGATACAATCTCCCACCAATGATCCGTTGGTTATTACTACCACCATTGGGCCGGCCTTGGTCCATAAGGTATTAGTAGACAACGGAAGTTCCGTTAATATTTTGTTCAAGAAGTCGTTTGATCAGATGAAGCTCGAGCCCGAAGATCTGAAATCTTGTGAAGGATGGATTAGAGGTTTCAACGGAGCGACGACGTCTCCCATGGGATATATAGAGTTGCCTGTAACCCTAGGGCAAGGAGAACGTAGAAGAGTGCGAATGCTTCAGTTCGTAGTATTGGACATAGATTCGCCATATAACGCATTTTTAGGGAGACCTGCCCTCGCTGAATTCAGAGTTTGTATCGCCCCTTGGTGCTTGTTACTGAAGTTCCCAACTGAAGCTGGAACTGGAGTAATAAGAGGGGATCAGGTCTCTGGACGGGCCTGCTATGTGGCCGAACTAAAGATGTTAATGAAAGGAGTTAATGCTGAGTGTAAGAATGCCTCATCTCCCTCACAGGGGGACTCGGCATAGCAATTAGAGAGGTTGAACCCAAGGGAGTTGCCCAAAGGAACGCCTGAAGACCTGGATCCTAGAAAAGACGAGGAACCAGAGACTAGGAATGCAACTCCTAATGAAACGACAGTGGAAATTCCTGTTGATAAAGCTGATCCGACGAAAGTTTTGAAGATCGGTTCCCAATTGGATCCACGCCGTGCTAAAGAACTGACGGACTTCTTGAAGGCAAACTTAGATGTGTTCGCCTGGACCCATGCTGACATGTGTGGGATATCACCTTCCATTATCAGTCACAAATTGAATGTAAATCTGAAGCATCCGCCTGTGAAGCAAAAGAGACGTACGCTGGGCCCAGAGAGGTCGGCTGCCCTCAAAGAGGAAGTAGAGAAATTGAAGCAAAATGGATTTATTCGAGATTCGACTTATCCCGACTGGATATCGAATCCTGTCTTGGTAAAGAAGCCAAACGGAAAGTGGCGAACTTGTATTGACTTTTCAGATTTAAATAAGGCTTGCCCAAAGGATAGTTTCCCACTTCCCAGGATTGACCAGCTTGTAGATTCGACAGCAGGTCATGAACTTCTCTCTTTCATGGATGCATACTCTGGATACAATCAAATTCCTATGCATGTGCCAGACCAAGAGCATACAAGTTTCATTACGAATTTGGGATTATATTGTTATGTTGTAATGCCGTTCGGATTAAAAAACGCTGGAGCTACTTATCAGCGGTTGGTAAATAGGATGTTTTATGATCAAATAGGAAAAACTATGGAAGTTTATGTGGACGATATGCTTGTTAAATCAAAGCAGTCTCCCAATCATACGCAAGACTTAGCGGAAATGTTTGGTATCTTGCGAAAATACCGTATGAAACTGAATCCTTTAAAATGTTCATTTGGAGTGGCGTCGGGAAAGTTCCTTGGCTTCATTGTGAGTTCCCGAGGAATTGAGATCAACCCTAGCCAGATAGCGGCGATTAGAAATATCAGAGAACCAAGGAGAATTAAAGACGTCCAAAGTCTGGCAGGGAAGGTAGCGGCGCTGAGTAGATTCATCTCCAAAGCCACCGATAAATGTGTTCCATTTTTTGATTTGATAAAACGGGGAAAGAAGAACTTCCAGTGGACTCCTGATTGTGTCGAAGCTTTCCAAAATCTGTTAGAGCTGTTAGAAAAACCGCCAATCTTATCGAAGCCCGTAGATCACGAAGAACTATTTGTTTATCTAGCAGTCTCGGCTCACGCTGTCAGCACAGCCCTGGTTCGAGAGGAAGACAAAGTGCAAAGGCCGGTATACTATGTGAGTAAGAAATTAGCAGCGGCAGAGCGCAACTACCCAAAGATCGAGAAGCTCGCTTACAGCCTCCTGATTGCATCCCGAAAACTTCGTCACTACTTCCAAGCCCATCCAATAACCATATACACCGATCAGCCGTTAAGACAGGTGTTGCAGAGACCCGAAGTGTCGGGAAGGTTGATTAAATGGAACATAGAACTAAGCCAGTTTGATTTGAATTTTCAACCACGAAAGTCAATCAGGGGGCAAGCTCTAGCAGACTTTATTGCGGAGTTCACCATTCCAGAGGAAGAAATAATCAATGACCAAGTGGTCAAATCTGAGGATAAGCTAGAGGTGAATCCGTGGAGACTATATACGGATGGAGCTAAAAATGACCGAAGATCCGGAGCTGGAATTGTCTTAGTCACTCCGGAGGGACGGTCGTTATATTACGCCCTACGGTTAGAATTTTCGGCAACTAACAACGACTCTGAGTATGAAGCCCTGATTGCCGGGCTGAAACTCGCTAAAGACCTCGGAGTAAAAGTGATGGACATATTTTGTGACTCTAAGATTGTTGTTTGTCAAGTGCGAGAGGAGTTCGCGGCTCGAGGACCTCGACTTATCGCCTACCTCAAGAAAGTGAAAGAGCTATTGAATAGCTTAGATCGGTACAGCATAACACATATTCCCAGAATTGAAAACCAGAAAGCGGATAGACTGGCAAAGCTGGCTAGTTCTGACAATCCAGAAGGGGCTGAGGTAACTCCAATTGAAACATTGGAATCGCCAAGCTTTGAGTCAATGGAAATTGAATTCGTTCTTGAAGCGGAACCAGAGAAGGAGTCATGGATGACTCCAATCAAGAGTTTTCTTAAGAATGGGACACTCCCATCGAAGAAAAGTGAGAAAAGAGCTGTAGTCCGCAAAGCTGCCAGATATGTTATGCAAGACGATACTCTCTATAGACAAGGATTTTCTATGCCCCTGTTACGATGTATCGCACACGATGACATCAAGCGTGTACTGAGAGAAGTGCACGAAGGTGAGTGTGGAGATCATACAGGAGGTCAAACTTTAGCAAAGAAAATATTGCGGTACGGATATTTCTGGCCTACGATCAACAAGGATGCAGCTGATTATTCACGACGCTGCGATAAGTGCCAGAGGTTCGCCAAAATTCCCAGGGCACCGTCAACCCAGCTTAAATCGATGGTGAGTCCTTGGCCATTTGCCACATGGGGAATCGATATCATTGGAGTTTTGCCAATTGCCAAAGGAGGGGCTAAGTATGCCATAGTAGCTGTAGATTATTTCACGAAATGGGTGGAAGCTGAGCACCTAACCAAGATCACAGCAAGAAAAGTGATAAGTTTTGTGGTCAGAAATATTATATGCCGGTTCGGGATCCCAAGAACGATTATAACTGACAACGGAACCCAGTTTGACAGCTCTGAGTTCAGAAATTTTTGCCAGAAATATAAGATAGACAAGCGATATACTGCAGTCGCCTATCCACAATCGAATGGGCAAGTAGAAGCGGTAAACAAAGTTATAAAATCCATCCTCAAGAAACGGTTGGAGCGTGCAAAGGCAAAATGGGTTGATGAATTGCCCCTAGCTTTGTGGGCATATCGAACAACGTTTAAAACGGCTACCGGTCATACCCCTTTCTCTCTCTCCTTTGGTTCAGAAGCAGTAATTCCAGTTGAACTGGAAGTTCCTTCCCACAGGGTTACGTATTATGACCCGATGACGAATCGGGCACTTCTACTTGAGTCTCTTGATGAGGTCGAAGAGAAAAGGGACGAAGCAGATTTGCGTGCAGCAAGACATCGGCGTCAGATGGCACGCTATTATGACAAAAAAGTTCGCCTCAGAACTTTTGAACCAGGGGATTTGGTGCTAAAGAGAGTTTTTCCATCTCTTCCTCACCTCGGCCCAAAATGGGAAGGACCCTTTGTCATCCAACGGAAACTTGATAAAGGAACATTCAAGTTAACGACCGTAGATGGCGAAGAAGTCCCTCGAGCATGGAATGCCCAACACTTAATGCGATATTTGGATTAGAAATGCTATACTTTTTGCTGTTTTTCTTGTAAACTCTGTAATAAGGCATGACTTGCCTTTGGAAAATGTGGCAATATGAATAAAGGACTATAAAGTGGATGTAGGCTATAACTTAGCTGAACCACTATAAAAATATTGTGTGTTATTTACTTTTATGCATTTACATTCGTTAGTTGTCCTGTTGTGATTATAAAATACAGGATAACTTAGAGCCTAAAAAGGTTGAAACAGTTTGGGCATAAAAAGAAGCACAATGATTATTTGTGCAATAAGACATAAAAGAATGAGAAAACGACATTCTTAACTCTAACTCTCCAGAGAAAGAGAGAGAGTATAAAAGCGTCTCAGACTGAGCGCTGAAAAAGAAATTCTGTTCTGAACTCTAACTCTCCAGAGAAAGAGAGAGAGTATAAAAGCGTCTCCGAATGAGCGCTGAGAAAGAGGTTCAACTCCGAACTCTAACTTTCCAGAGAGAAAGAGAGTATAAAGGCGTCTCCGACCGGGCGCCGAGAAAGAAATCTTTTCCCGTTGAACGACCGGGGAGTAAACAAATAACTGAACTCGAACTCTAACTCTCAAGAAAATGAGAAAGAGTATAAAAGAAATGCCAGGAAAAACAACAGATGTTGATGACACAGGAAATGCTATCCCGTTAGAGAATCGGGAGCGTTCAGATTGCATGGTCGAGCATAGAAAAACCTATGGAGACTGACTGGGGACACAAATATATATACATATCTCCCCTCTCCACAACTTTGTTTCATAACTATAGATATGCATTTTTACATAAGTGCGGAACTGCTAACAAATAAACATTGCAAAAAGTGAATTATTTTTATTTACAAATGAATGAATTTGTACAGGGAAATAACTGAAAAAGAAAGTGCGGAAGCTGCTGGTGTAGCGGCACTTATTGGTTTATAAAGATGCTAAAAAGATACAGGGGAACCCACTATTTGGGTTTGGGATGAGCCTTCGATTTTTTGGCAGCTTTTTCCGCATCTTTTACTTCCTTCTCGGCTTCAGTCAAGATTCGTTTTGTTTTCTTTTTCCCAGAAGATGCGGTACTGGAGCCAGTAGACTTCTTCCCGGAGGGCGGGATACTGGAATCAAGAGAAGATTTTTTAGCAAGTTCTTCAGTGATAGATCTAGTTGAGAGCTTAACAACTAACCTTGAACCTGCATCCACAACTGCGAGGGGCTTGAGAACCTCAGGATCTAATTCTTCAGCCTTTAATTGCAAACGCTTGTCTTGATCAGCCTTCATGGCCGCCAAGGTAACGTCGTCAGCACTTTTTGAATCCCCGGTTATTGTAACCTCCGGTTCCTCATCGTGCCCCTCGTCTCCTCCATCGTCTTTTAAAGCTGCAATCATTTCTTCATCATGGGGAGTAGTGACCTTAATTGGCTCACTTCTTTCCCCCAGGTCTGTGGAAGCAGCCTTGTCTTCCCCTTCTTTGACTCTATCAGCGGGTTGTGTCCCAGCGGAAGCTCCTTGAGCTACATCTGTCTTCGTGGATGATTCAACGCCTACAAAATGAGAAACATTGGTTATCAACTCAGGAGAGAGCAAAGGATTTCTCATCGAACGTTCGGTTATGTAGCCAAAGGTAGTAGCAGCCTTGACAAATTGAGGAGAAAAGATAGGGATACCTTCTGAAGACTTTTCAGCGGGGGTAACTACTACCTCTGGAGTTATTTCAGGAATAGGAGATAGCAAAGTGGCTCGGGAAATTCCCGGGTTTTCGGGATCATACCCCTCTACTTCGGGAGTTACAGGAGCAGAAGAAGAGGAACCAGCTTCAGGGACGGTTTTCTGTTTAGACTTCCGCCTCTCTTCTTCCATGGCCTCGGCAATTAGACGGCGCCCTTCAGCTAGGCGCTCCGGTTCGTCGTCTCTCAAATATTTCTCCATCAGCTTATCTTCATCGAGGGAATCGACCTTGAGTTCTTCCTTTTCCCACTCGACAATTTGATTCCAGACCTGAACTAGAGTGGACGGATAGTCTTCAATCCAGGAAATGTTTCGACGACGAATAATGTGCGCGAAGAACTCAATCATTAGCTCGCCGAAACCCTGAATTTCAGCCTCCGCATCAGATAATTGCTTGCGGGTTTCCTCCGCAGATTTAATAGCGCATTCTACATTGCCCTCGGCTAAAGCAGCCCTGTTTTCTGCCTCCAGCAACTTCGAAGCCAAATCAGCATTCTTCTTTTCTAACTCAGCGCTCCTTTTCGCTAACTCGGCATTTTTCTGCTCAAGCTCAGCATAAGCAAGGCGTGTCTTAGCAGCCTCTGATTTGGCCTCGTCAGCTTGTTTCTTCAACTCAGAACGCTCCTGAGTGTGGGATTCAAGCAAATCATGATAGCGCTTTTGCATGTCCTCAAACTGTTGTTTGAAGTTAGAAGCGTTCTTCTGAGCGATAGCTAGTTGGGCTTGAGTATCTTCTAAATCTTTTCCTAAGGTTTTTAGGGCCTTAGCATCCTCCTCTGCAGTCTTTTGCATCGAGTCGGCATTTGTCATTAGTGTGCGGATGATCCTAGAAAGATTGCGGGAGTACTTGAACATCTCGGAATATTGTTTCTCCACCAAATCAATCTTTGCTTTGGCCTCCTCTGCCCAATTAGACGAAATAGGTTCTAGGGCAGGTAAAAAAGTTAGAGTCTAGAAGTAGTGTTCAGGAAACTGCTCTTCCAAATAAGCCCGTTTTACTGCAGTTGTTGCATTTGATGGAGGAGGAGCGACGATCGTCAATTCAGCGTCCCTTCCTGAAGAAGATTCTGTAGAACCCTTGTCCGTCCGAGGTCGCTTAGTAGCAGGGACTTTTTGCTTACTTTTAGACCCAGTTTCCTTTGGAGGAGTTTTTTCTCTACTCCGCTTTTCATGAGAGGAAGTGGAATCCCTAGATTGTGGTCTATCCTCCTCCCTACGACCTTGATAGCTTTTGTATTTTTCTTGTTCCGGTCGAACTGGTGAGCGGGAGCGTGAGGATCGAGATCGATAAGGATCATAGGGTCTTCTTTCCTCCCTACCGCGGTCATCCCGGCGGTTATACTCGGCGTCCTGAGGAGGATTGGACATGCTGCGGCGAAGCTTTCTTATGTCATAAGAGGATCGAGACATTGTACCTGCATATAAAATAAACGAAGTTTAGAATCAATGGATTCATGGAGAAAAGAAGTGCAGTGAATGCTAATGCTGTGGTGTAAAGTGCATCCTAAGCGGTGCATGTCCCCCCAACCAACCCGAGTCTGAAGCGAGACTGGTGCGGGCAGGCTCTTTGGCCTTAGCGGGAGTAGTTTCTTCGGAAGAAGTAAAGACTAAAGGATCCTTCCTGAAATCCTCTGAAGTATAGATAGTTTCAGGTAAAGGGAGATCCCCCAAACCCTGAAATATGTGTTCGTCAGTGCCAGGGGCATCCCCTTCGGAAGCATGAAGTGGCGACTCTGCTGAGGATTTTGACTTGTCTAAAGAAGTAGTTTCCTCAGGGGCAATATACCCTTCACGATGCTTTTTGGCCAGATTAGCCAGTTCATCATCTTGTGTGGAAGAGGGAGAAGGTGAAGCGTGAAGAGAAGCTGTAGGGATTCCTGAACCTTCTCCTAGTTCTGGGACCACCTCCACTGGAGGAATGTACGCGTATGGAACCGTCCCATGTCCAATGCTACGAAAGACAGATAGCAGCCCATGAAAGTGAAGGTACTCATCTTTAAGGACCTCGTCAATAGTCAGGAATTTTTGGTCGCCATTGAGAAGACGGTGCATCCGATCAAAGAACGCTTGGTCCGATATCTGTTTGGGATTGTCGACTGCAAACAAAAAAGGAAAACAGGTCAGAGCGATGATTCAAGTGTATAGAGTCCAGGGTCAGAAAATCAGTGCTTTACTTGATTTGGTCCATCTCCTGGCGCATCCAGACTGTTGCTTTATGTAAAACCATTCTAATCTGGAGTCTCCGGCTTTGCTGCTAAATGGTACGGAAATTATCTTTCTCTTCGGGACTGATTCGAAATAACAGAAAGAAGGGGTTTCTCTAGTCCGATGTTTGAAATTATAGAAGAAATGAACATCGTCGAACGTGAGCTCCACACCTAGAATTTCACGATATGCTATGAATAAGGTATGCAGATAGGCATATGAATTGGGATGCAGCTGCATGGGGGCAATCCGCATTTGTCTTAAGAAGTCGACAATGAAAGGCGAGAATGGGGGAATAGCGCCAACCATGCACATCAGTCGAGTAACCGCCATATATCCTTCTGGAGGGTTGTGGGGACGATCAGAGCGTGAGGGCACTAGAGTGTCCCTTTTCATTATTCCATACTTCAAGCAAATTCTAATGAGCCGGTCATTGTCAATTGTTGATTCTACAGAATCTGGAGGTGATTCCAATATAATGGCTGAATCAAATTCATCGGGTGCTCGATTGTCACCAATCCCCCCTTCCTCCTCAAAGCCTAGGGAAACTTCATTTTCTGAAGATATTTCATCGCTTTCCCGATGACCAACTCCGTAATCCGGACCCTCGCTGTCCCATTCTGGGTCAGATGAAGAAGATATATCCTCGAGAGTGGTTTTGTTGGAAGTTTCTGGAGCTTCTTTCCTCTCAGCCAAGCGAGAAGAGCGTCTGAGCCTCATTGTCATGGAACTATTGAAGAAGCAATAGCACGGATTAGAGTGAATTATCCCGTGTCCCCCTTTTTTTGTGTATGTGTGTGAACTAAAGTGTGTGCAACAATTGTGGGAAATACAAAATGGAAATACAGCAATGTAAGACGAAGCTTTAAAGAGAAAGTAGCGGCCAGAATTGTTCTTAATTCTCGTTTGCGTTCACAAGGCACTATCCTAACTGTCCGTGAGGCATATTCGTCTAGAATAAGTGTTAGTTGAAGTAGTTGGGTGGTCTTTATGTGTCAAGTCCAATATGTTCGGGTTGGTTCGGATATGCATATGATGACTAGCTCGACACAAGCACAGATAACAGTCGGTTCGGGTGCCTCACTAAAGCATGGTCAGTTCAAGACAAGGGAAGCAACGGGTTCGGAAGCAGGACTGTTCTGATCGGATCGGGTAGCTCGATCCGAACCAAACCAGCCCCTCCTAACCGGTCCATTTACTTCATCCTATTATCCCATTCACTTTTCCGACCCGAGCCGACTTTTTTCTTTCCCTTCCATCTTTCCAAAGAACGAAACCCGAGCCGATTCCCTTTCCCTCCTTTTCCTTTTTGCTCCTTCGTCTTCTACCCGAACCGACTCCAGCTTGTCATCCCACTCTTCATCTCTTTCCTCTTTTCCCATCTACTCACAGACGAGTTCGCTCTATCACCAAAGCCACCGTTAAGAGCAAATATTCGCCCTCTCCAGCCTCGCAACGCCTCGAAGCATTGGCGCATCCACCAGCAGCGGCGGAGGGTTCGAGTGATGCTTATGGCCAAATCATCCTAACCCGACACTAATTGAAATCGAGAACGGTTACAACAAAATTATTTGAGATTAGAAAAGCTACCTATACGTTTGATTCGGGAAATCTAAAGGAAATAGTTTTAGAATTTTCGAGTTTCTGACGTTTTCAATGCTTAGGTCCGAGCGGCAATAGAAATGAAGAAGGAAGAAATGAAGACGGTGATGGGTTTATATAAAGAATGGAGTTGACTCCTCGTCTCCCTATTTTGTCTCGCCCGATCGGACCGGAGTGGAAGCCCAGTAGCACAACTCTCTCTGGAGGCCCAATGTTTAAATCGAAGAATACGCTTCGGATCGGAATCCGAACCGAGTGGAAACTTCACACATTGATTTAGCATCCGACTCGAATTGAAGAGGAGGAGAGTAAAGGAGGAGCATACCTGCAAGAAGCATTACATGGCGAGATAAGTTTCCAAATCTGCTCAGAAATGAAGAAAATGTGATCGGGTCGAACGCCAAACCGAGCAGAAATCCGTGCATTACTCTTGACAATTCTGGTTAAACGACATCAAAGCACGCTTTGTACAACGAAAGCGTCCTTTGAGGGGGCAAAATGTTAGCCTACTTTGTGAACTAGGCAACACAAAGTCAAGAAACCAACCGTTGAAGAGTATTTCAAGTTATGCGACTCCGGTTCGGATCGGAAGGAAACACCACAATTCAGATTGATAGCAGCGTATCGGTTCGGATCGGGTAAAATTCTCTGTTCGGATCGGATATCTCTTACTGGATAAATTGGCAAAGCATACCTGATCGGATCGGAAGGCCAATGAATCTCAGGTGGATCGGAAAGCCATCTGCTTGCCACGACTTCGGAGCGGAGCGGGGTATGATTAGAGAAGAAGGGATGTCCAAGCTACTCCAGTTCGGATCGGGTATTCCGATCCGAGCCCCCAATCTACACGTTTCCGACCCGCACCCTTGATCCAGGAAAATCTCCTATAAAGTCGCCTGGAGAACCGGACCGGATATGACTAATTCCTACCTCTAACGTCCATCTCATGGATGCGTTGTCCGCCTGATAGCCCATCCGAACCCGAAGAGAGTGCGATGGATGACACGTGTTCCGACCCGGATTGAATCTCAGGCAAATTCACACCTATAAATACCCCATCTAGAGACAAAGAGAAGGATCTTTTTTTTTTCAGCACTTTTGAGAATCCAAGTACCCCCATCCTCCGAGTTCCTTTACTCCCGGAAAATCCAAACCATCTTTCATTTCTTGTTTTAATCATTTGAGTGAACAAAAGTGAGCTGTGAGCGAATCTTACATTGCATTTGTAACTGAATTACTGAATATAGTGAAAACTAAGTGGACGTAGGCATTTCTTCGCCGAACCACTATAAATCCTGTGTGTTCTTTTTTATTTCTGTTTTATTTTACCTTGTTTCTAATCAATTTGGGTGTTAGAACCACATTTGGGTCTAACAATATATATATAAAAATGTGATTTTTATCGTTAAATCTATTTATTTAAAATTCGAATAACATTCAACACATGAATTTCGATTCAACGAATGAATTTCAATTCAACACATGAATATTCTCTATAGTTTGTATATATATATATATATAAATGTGATTTTTATCGTTAAATCTATTTATTTAAAATTCAAATAGCATTCAACACATGAATTTCGATTCAAAGAATGAATTTCAATTCAACACATGAATATTGGTTTCAACATATGTAATTAATTTCAACAAATGAAAATTATTCTAACACATGAATATTTCAGAAAATTTCGGCAGCATAACGGCAGGGTAGTTAAAACCGGGACCGTCCCTAGTACGGCTCCTCGCTCTACCTTAAAACCTCGTGGTTTTTGACAATAGGGAATCATGCATCTAGTTCGCACGCAGGCGGCATGTTTTATTTTCATTTCCACAATCCTATTCTAATTTGTTTCAACCACAAGAGGGTATTTTTCAACCACAAAGGTATTTTTCAACCACAATTTCAACCACAAACAATTATTTCCAACCATTCGTCATAATATATATTTTCACGCCAACCACAAGCAATAAATATCGTCCATGGTCTGTGGACGAGGGGAGTATGTATATATATATATATATATTATCTCTATAATTCACTTGCATTTCATCACAATTCAAAGCATATATGTTTCATACAACGCTTGTATAATTTATACATCGCTAATATAACTTATACAACACATGTACATGAGGTATACAATGCGTATATAATTTACACTTCACTTATATAATTTATACAACACGATTCCATTCACACAATTTAATTTAGATTCCTCACATTGGTTTTTGAAGTGCTAAAAATCGTATGTAGATCAGAAAAATCCGCGGCTTCTGCTAGATGGTAGAGAGCCTCCCTGCGGTCCAGATGTTTCCTGTTTTATCGAATTTCGTTAAAACACTAAAAAGATATGATTTTTCAAAGTTTTGCAACACTTAAAAGTGTTATTTCCATTTCAGAAATTTCAAAGCCGATACCTTTTCTGAACCTTCAAAACTAGGTTTAAATTTTACGATCGATCCGTGCAGTATCGTCACGATCAGATGCTACAACGTCGAAGAGCTTCGAACAGGCTCTCCAGCGCCTGTGGTGGCACTCAGCTCGGTGGTCCCTAATAGGCGCGGCGGCGCTCCAAAGATGCCGACTTCCTCGAGGTAGAACGACGCAAATACCAAATGATTTCAGTCGAGGGTTGGATGGATTTAAAGAGGAGGGGAAGACGAACGGAAAAATCAACTGGGGGTGGTGGCGAAAACGCCAGTGGCGGCAGCGATCTGGCCTGGAAGTTTTGAGGGGGTTTCCGTCGTTCGTTCGATAGGGGTTTGACCGATTTCAGATGTGAGAGAAAATAGGGGATATTTCCTATTATATTTAAATTTTAAATTCCTAAAATATCCTTTTTAACCAACGTACACCAATTTCAACCCAACGACTGTTGCCCCTAGCTAAATATCCCCATTGCGAACACAATGGGATATGTTTCGTTGGCCAATTCGGCTGTTACAATCAGTTATTTTTCAAATTAAAGTATAAAACATTTAATATTCAATTTGAACGTACATTTCAATTTGCCAGGGCCACAAACTGAATCGAAAAATCCCAGAAAAATAAATCTAGCTATGTCTTGACGATACGGTCCCAACAAAACTAGTTTCGTCCAATTCTGAGATCGTATGCAAAATGTCTATTTTCAGGTCGACCCATTTTAACAGAAATTGACCAATCACATTTTCTTTTGCCCCGCTCACATACTAGCTTCAAAAATTATGAAATTTGAAACCTAGCAATAGTTTGACATCCCGGATCCAACAAAAGTGGTTTCGTCGAATTCTGAGGTCATATGCAAAATATCTATTTTCAAGGGCTATATATTCTATATAGCGACCTTTCTGAAAATTCATTCGGCCATAACTTTTGATTCCTGTTATGAAACTTCAATTTTTCATATTCGTTAGAAAGGTATTCATAAACAGATTTAAATATTTTTGGTTTCACTAAAATCTGTTATATTTTCCACCCGGTACAGTCAGATAAAGTTTGTATTCAAATTTTCAAACTGTCTCACTATTCCCAATTCATTATTTTATTGAAATATGCTATTTCAATTGTTTAAATTCTTTGACAATAACCAATTATAAAAAATTTAAATTGGTTCACATTTTCCGGGTTATTACAATCTCCCCCACTTAAAACTTTTCGTCCTTGACAAGGAAACAACAGCAAAGTAGGAAACAAAATGTAAATGCAAAGTATTGTAAAGGTACCTTGCACCGGAGTTAGTTAGAGATGTTTACTCTGCATTTGGGGTAGGCTTGATTAATGCTTTCCTTAGTCTCCCAAGTACAGTCTCTAGGATCACTACTCCACTGCACTTTAACTAAATGAATCTTTTTGCTCCTTAGCTCCCTAGTTTCTTTGCCAACGATCTTCAATGGCTCTCTTCTGACTGCTAATTCTGGAGTAATTTCCAAGTCCTGTTGTGTTGTTTCTTCCACAACAAGATCCGGATCATGCACATGTTTTCTGAGTTGAGACACGTGGAACACATCAAGCACTCCAGCAAACCAATCTGGTAATGAAATCCTATATGCAAGAGTTCCAATCCGTTCAAGTATAGGAAAGGGACCAATGAATCTCGGTGCCAACTTCCTAGTTTTGCCAAATCTGATTACTCCCCTCATTGGAGAAACTCTTAAATAAACATAATCGCCAATGACAAATGATAAATCTCTTCTTCTCGCATCAGCATAACTTTTCTGTCGGCTTTGTGCGGTTATCAATCGCTTCTTGATGAAATCGACTTTATCAGATGCTTCTCGAATCATATCGGGCCCCAACACAAGTCTATTGCCAGGTTCTACCCAACATGCGGGAGATCTGCACGGTCTACCGTATAATGCTTCAAATGGCGACATTCCCAAACTTGTTTGATAGCTATTGTTATAAGAGAATTCTGCCAAATGCAAGTGATCTTCCCATGACCCGCCAAAATCAATAATGCAACCCCGCAGTAAATCTTCTAGAATTCTATTCACCCGGTCAGTTTGGTCGTCTGTCTTCGTGAAGCGATCTACGATCACCCATATACTGTCGTTTCCTTTCTTAGTTCGAGGCAAACCATCAATGAAGTCCATCGAAATTTGCTCCCACTTCCATCCTGGAATTTCTAATGGTTGTAATAATCCAGCTAATTTCTGCTGATCGCTCTTAACTTGTTGACAGGTGGGGCACCGGCTAACATATATTGAGATGTCCCTTTTTAATGACTTCCACCAGAACGTACGCTTAATATCATTGTACATTTTGCTAACTCCCGGATGGATACTCAGTTTAGACTTGTGACATTCATCAAGTACTTCCCTTCTGAGCTCAGAAATTTCTGGTACACAAATTCGCCCTCGTAATCTTAGGACCCCATGGCTATCTAGGCTAAAATCTGAAGTTTTTCCTTCTCGGATCCACTGACTAATCCTTTTAATAAATTCATCGTCTTTCTGGAGAACAGTAATCTTATCTTCTACGGAAGAAGTAATGATAAAACTGGCGATGATTTCATTCTTTCTGCTCAGCGCATCTGCTACAACATTGGCTTTCCCTGGAGTGTATAGAATCTCAAAATCGTATGCTGCAAGGAATTCTAACCAACGCTGTTGTCTCAAGTTTAGATCTTTCTGAGTGAATAGATATTTTAATGATTGATGATCGGTAAATAGTTCGAAATTCTCGCCCAATAAATAATGCCTCCAGATTCTCAAAGCAAACACGATAGCTAACAACTCAAGATCATGAGTTGTATAGTTCCTTTCATGCGGCTTCAGCTGACGGCTGGCATAAGTGACAACTTGGCCCTTTTGCATTAATACTGCGCCAAGCCCTCTAATAGAAGCGTCTGTCCATACAGTCAAGTCTTGGTTGCCTTCTATAATTGTCAATACTGGAGCAGTTGTCAATTTCAGTTTCAGCTCCTGGAAAGCTTCTTCACATTCGGGAGTCCATTTGAATTTCTCATGCTTCTTTGTAAGCTTTGTTAATACACCAGATATCTTTGAAAAATCCTGAACGAATTTCCTGTTAGAGTTTATGCCCTAGAGGCAATCCATTTGATGAGATTGATAACAATGTTGTTGTTATTATTTTATTTGGAATAAAATAATATTCTATTATATTATATTTACTGTGTAATATAATTTTTAATATAATAGAAGTCCTTAGAATAATAATACGGAATTATATAGTTCGAGTAAGACTGAACTTGAGATTGTATAATGTGATAAGTATTATAATTCTTAAAAGTCCCTAGTCGAGTTTTATTGTTTTACAGGACAACAATAAAGCGTTGAGACTAGTATATTGATTGACTGATGATCACATCTCATTGATCATTAATATAGGTGATATTTAAAGTCAAGATATAAATACGTATTAGAGAATAGTGTATTGGACTGACCCATCGTGAGATAACTACATGGAATATAATTAACAGTAGCATAAGTTATTCTCATAATGACAGTGATGTAATGGTCCTCAGACCTGAAATCATTATAATTTTATTCGAGGATATTTGTGTTTTGATATCATCTAAAGTTATTTCGTAACAGAGTAATGATAACGGTGATTATTGGATATATCTGGAATCGAATATAAATTATGAATGATCTAGATGGAATTTAACCCTACGATATATTCATAGTGATATCCATGGGCCTCTTGATTGAGTGAGACTGTGAAATGCATGGTCGTGCTCAAATATTGATTTGTTTTAAACAGTCTACTCATCGATCAAGAAATACGGATTAAATCATAACGAGGATGATTCGATCCATGCCTCTAATTTAATCTTGGATATATCGGTTAAAAGGATTATATTATATTGATACACTGGTCACAGAAAGGTTGTATCGAATCGTTGATCTTATTATAACTTGGGTAGCAGCGATGTATTGGTAGATGCCACTCACTGTTTATGATTTTAAATACGATTTAAAATCGTTGCCAACGTTGTAATAACCTATAGGGTCACACACTTAGAGCGTTGTAGAGATGAAATCATTTTGGATAAATAAAACGTCAATATGTTGATATTTTATTAAGCATTGAAAAGGTAAAAGGGTGGTTCCATATTTGATGGCATACTTTGTTTTTATAAGGGGGCTACACTTTCTTTTAAGAGTGTGCGCCTAACCCTTTTATAGAAAAGGGACGGATCAGACAAAGAAATAATACATAACCCTAATTCATTTTCAATGAAAATCAAAAGAATGGCGGCGGCTAGCACCGCTTCATCTCAACTACTCTCCGATTCGATCGAAGAGGCAAACGTTCGTGTGGATTCCTCTAGAGGCTCAGCGCTATGTTGAGCTCCTCAATTCGATGCATCAGTCGTCTTCTTGTTTTCAGATTTGCTTGGAGAATCATGGATTCGCAATAAACAGGTATAAACCCTAATTCATTTTGTTTTAATGTACTATTTTGCAATCGATCTTTGTTTTAAGCTGTTAAAACATTAATCTTGGATGTCGATTCGATCGTTTTTATCCTTCATTTCCGATAGTAACTAGCCAATCCAAGGAAACTTCGAACTTCCGTGGGGGTAGTAGGCTGTTTTCAGTCCTGAATCGCTGTAATTTTGCTTGGATCTACAACAATCCCTTCCTTCGATACGACATGGCCAAGGAACTTAACTTCATCCTGCTAGAAGATACACTTAGAAAATTTAGCTTTCAAGACATTTCTCCTCAGAATTATCAACACTTGTTCTAAATGCTTTGCATGCTCGCCTTCTGACTTGGAATAGATCAAAATATCATCAATGAAGACCAGAACAAACTTATTCAAAACACCACGGAACACTCTGTTCATAAGATCGACGAAGTATGCTGGAGCGTTACACAGGCCGAACGACATTACTAACCATTCGTAGAATAAATCGGGACCCCTGAAGGCTGTCAAAGGAACACAGTCTTCGGCTATACGTAATTGGTGGAAACCTGTAGCTAGGTCCATCCTGTAGAATACTGTCGCCCCATTTAATTGATCCAACAGATCATCTATACGTGGCAAGGGATATTTGTTCTTCATTGTCTGCTTATTGAGATCTCGGTAATCAACACAAAGTCTTAGAGTACCGTCTGATTTCGGGAAAAATACTACTGCTGCTCCCCAACCTGAAAAGCTTGGTCTGATCAGACCTTTCCAAAGCAATTCTCGAGTTTGGCTACCTAACTCTTCTTTTTCTTTCGGGGCCATTCTTCTAATTGGATGTACTACTGGTCAGGCGTTAGGAATTAGATCTATTCTAAATTCAATTTCTCTTTGTGGAGGTAAGTTTTCGACTTCTTCAAACACATCCGCATAGTTTTTAACGACCGGTATCTTTTCTAATGAAGTGGGAGTAACTTCTAAAGCAGACCAGAATTCTTTTCTATCGGTTTCTGAACCGAGACATGGTATAGTGATATGCCCAAATTTTGTTTTAACTTTCAGGATTCTTTCGGCACATCTAACTTCGGCCTTATATTTGGTCAACCAATCAAGTCCCAAAATAATATCGAACTCACGTAAATCCATGACAATCGAATCAAAAGGAAATCGGTATCGAGAAAAGGAAATAGGTACTCTACAACATGAACTGAGAATGATAGAGCCTCCTATCGGGTTTTGAACTTTAATTGGTTCCTTTAGACTTCTTACTTTTAACTTTAACTTACTAACAGTGTTACTAGAAATGAAGCTACGTGATGCACCAGTATCAAAAAGTACAGAAACAGGAATATTTTTAATGGTAAGGGTACCTCCTAAGACGTCGGGTTTACCTGATCCATCGGTGATAGCTGGCAGGGTCTCCCCGTCATAAACATGAGCCACTTGTGCATTCTTCTTTAAAGGACAATTCCTGCTATAGTGCCCTTTCTTATGGCAGTTGTAGCATTCGGCTGAGCTGCGGTCTGGATTTGCCTTTAGTTTCTTTGGGGCTTTGCACACATTCGAAAAATGTCCTGTCTTTTCGCAGTTGTAGCAGCTTCCTTTGGGTATCTTTCCAGATTTCTGAGTAGCGGCTGCTGCAATGCTGGACTCTGGCTGATCTCCTGAAGCTTTGTGCTTGTTTCCAGCTTGGCTTTTGGCGCGGTCTAGGTTGGAGTGCCTTTCATCCAGATCTTCGTAATTGCAGGCCATTTCTACCAATTCTGAGAATGAGAGTTTGATGTTGCTCATGGCCCTGTCATGGTACTTGCGCCGTAGCCCAAATATAAACCTCTTGTTCTTAGCTTTGGTTGTCATAATAAGCTCTGGAGCATAGCGCGATAGCTGAGTGAATTTGTTGAGGTAGTCTTGGATAGAGAGATCTCCCTGCTGGAGATTAGCAAACTGATCATGCATCCGCTCTAAGGCCTGCTCAGGTACGAACTTCTCCTTGAACATGGTCTTGAATTGCTCCCAGGTCCTAACAGTACCCTCCTCATCTTCGGAGGTGATGGCATCCCACCACAACTCGGCCTCTTCCTGTAAGAGCCAAATGCCTAGACGTGCCTTGTTGTGGGTCCCCAATTCCATGCCCTCAAAAATCTTTTCACAAGTCTTCAACCAAGCAATAGCCTCTGTCACTGTACCAAGGCCAGAAAAGGGTTTTCCTCCAAGGTTCATGTATCTCTTTGCTACTCTGTCAAGCTCAAAGTCCTGGGGTGCTGGTGGTTGTATAATAGGACCCTCCTCAGCTACGGGGATATTCCCCCGTCCTCCTGCTCTATATGCTCGGCCTCCTCAGCCACCTCTGGCTGCTGCTGCTCGTGTAGCCATCAGATAAAGTACTGTATAAGAAAGAAAAGAGTCAAGCTCATAGAAATGATAACTTTCATATATGATAAAGCAGGAGAACATAAGGAAAGGTAATGATGTAAATGATGTACTGATCAAATTGTTTTGCTAATCCGCTTAGCTCATTCTAGGACATCACTAATCCTATCTCTAATGAGCCACTCGCCTTAGAACACTACTGATTCTATTCTGACGAGGTGTTTAATGTGTTAGATTCTGGAACTAAGGTTAACCAAAGCTCTGATACCAACTTTGACGATCCCAAAATCCGTGTGACGGTATTAAGGATAATCATTGGAATATAACACATCAATCAGCATAGCAGAGTACAGATAATAGCAAAACAATAAATAGAAATGTTGTTACATAGTATGATTCCGCTGTCATATCTATGTAAAATTATTCTATTTATTGTTTTGCTATTATCTGTACTCTGATATGCTGATTGATGTGTTATATTCCAATGATTATCCTTAATACTGTCACACGGATTTTGGGATCGTCACACATACTGGGGTGTAAGGCTCGCGAAGTCACGTTATACACAAAGCTTTGCCTAAACAGACTGTGCTTTGATCATCAGCCACAAGGCCTGCTTTTCAACAAAGCCTTGATCATTGCATCTTGGCGTGCCACGTTGACAATTCACGCCATGCGATCGATAACTATTACTACATATTCGGGTGTTAAGCAGAGAATAGATTCTCCACCACCAAACAGACATATATTAATACAAATAGATTTAATTACACAGGATGAACTCCAACATCAGACACGCATCCATTTACAAGTCCGTTCTGGGTCTGAACGAAACCGGAGACACCAAAGAGGTTCTCGCTTATCCGCACGACCAACACACACGTCCGGACAATTACTGCTTCAACCCTGTCCTGGGAGAAAATTAGTCTAAGGAACCAGAAGTCATCGTCATTTCAATGTGAAGATCGCCGGTCTTCAACCATCGCCTTCTTACATCTTTGATTTAATCGCCGTTCAATTATTTGAAATGAGTTAAACTCGGCCTTTTCAAATAATTGTCGCATAATTATAATTTAAAACATTTCATATATATTTATAACTATTTATCGCTATTTTTATTTATTAAAAAATAGCTCGAAATAAATAAACGACGTTTCGGGTCAATGGGCGACCCTGGCGCTGCTTTTACCAAAATTTGATTTACACATATCTTAAAATCTAACCGTCGGATTATGATGAAATTTATATCGTTGGAAAGCTCTACCCAAAGCGGTTCTAACGGTTCCAGTTTTGGAAAAATCCAACGGTCGGATCTTTCTATATAATCGTTTGAAGTTACGATTGTCGATATGCGAACTGCCGCGCTCGTTTCGTTTAATTTTATATTTTATATTAATATAAAATATATAACTCATTGGGCGATTCCCTTTATTAAAATTCATTCCTTTTACTCTATGAAAATAACGTTTTTGTCAGCCAATTCTAATGCGACAAAAATGATGTTTTCAACATCGTATATTTTTATATTCAATAAAAATGACATTTTTGTTCGCCAATTCTAATGCGATAAAAATGATGTTTTCAACATCGTATATTTTTATATTCAATAAAAATGACATTTTTGTTCGTCAATTCTAATGCGACAAAAATGATGTTTTCAACGATGTATATTTTTATATTCAATAAAAATGACATTTTTGTTCGCCAATTCTAATGCGACAAAAATGATGTTTTCAACATCGTATAATTTTATATTCAATAAATATGATATTTTTGTTCGCCAATTGTAATGTGACAAAAATGATGTTTAGAATGTACTCTTTATTTAATTATATAAAAATGTTCTTTTATCATATTTGTTCTAAAGACATAAAAATGAACTTTTTATTCTATTTGTTATAAAGACATAAAAATGAGCTTTTTATCCTATTTCACTTTTATAACATAAAAATGAACTTTTTATCCTATTTCATTTTTATAACATAAAAATGAACTTTTTATCCTATTTCACTTTTATAACATAAAAATGAACTTTTTATCCTATTTCATTTTTATAACATAAAAATGAACTTTTTAAGTTTTTTATAAAATGTATATATTTTATCTCCTTTTCTTTTACAATGAAAAATGTAAATTCTTTTATCTTTACATTGGAAAATGTAAACCTTTCATTGTTACAAAGAAAAATAGTAAATCTTTCATCTTCACCTAGAAAGAGGTAAATCTTATATTTTACATAGAAAAAATGTAAATTTTCTATCTTTACATAGAAAAAGGTAAACCTTATATTTTACATAGAAAAAAAAATGTAAATTTTCTATCTCTCTACATTACAATAGAAAGATGTAAATTTCCTATTACTCTTTATTATAATAGAAAAATGTGAATTTCCTATTACTCTTTATTATAATAGAAAAATGTAAATTTCCTATTACTCTTTATTATAATAGAAAAGTTTAAATTTCCTATTACTCTTTATTATAATAGAAAAATGTAAATTTTCTCTAATCGGCTTCTTAATGCACATTTTTCTTATAGGGACTCAACTCAATTTGGTGTCAAAATATGATAACAAAAAATAATGGTTTTTGTCTAACCATTTCTATTTACCCAACATCGTCATTTCAATGTCTACACATACAACACAATATATGATTTGGTGTATAAATTCGATGAATCACTATAAAAGGTCTCATCTTTGTTTTATTTGTAAATCAAATAAAACATCTAATCTTTATTTTATATTGTAAATCAAAATAAAATATCTAATCTTTATTTATCCTTTAATTAAAATTTAAAAGATTTAAACTTTCTTTATTTTATAAATCATAAACAAAATAAAGATTCAATCTTTGTTCATTTTATGCAAATCAAAATAAAGATTCCACCTTTGTTATTATTTTGCAAATCAAAAATAAAGATTAAATTTTTTGTTTTATTTTGCAAATAAAAAAAATAGAAATTTTCCTTATGCTATTATTCTACAAATCAAAATAAAATTTACCTTTCATTCCTTTTGTTAATCAAAACAAAAACTCAACTTTTCATTTTATGTGTTGAACCAAAAATAAAGATTTAACTTTCCATGTTTGTTGTAAAACAAACAAAGATTCAATTTTTCATTTTACTTTGTAAAAACAAAAATAAAGATTCAAAATTTCATCTTTGTTTGTAAAGCAACAAAGATTCAATTTTTCATTTTACTTTGTAAAAACAAAATAAAGATTCAAAATTTCATCTTTGTTTGTAAGGCAACAAAGATTCAATTTTTCATTTTACTTTGTAAAAACAAAATAAAGATTCAAAATTTCATCTTTGTTTGTAAAGCAACAAAGATTCAATTTTTAATTTCTATAAAGGAATAAAAATAAAAATAAAAATAGAATAAAAATAAAAACAATAAAGATGAGAACTTTATTGAGATTACATCAGAATTTCACAGATCTAAACTGACATGCTATATCATGATATCACATCGAATATTAACAACCATACAACTATCACCAATCACAGATCAGAAATAATATACAATGATTCAACTGATCGAATATAAATAAATTATTTATTTATTCAAATTCATAAATCTAACTGTCATTGAATATTTTGGCTAAAATTCAAACTGTTCAGAATCAGCTCCAGTCAGTTTAGACGCGTAGATCTCAGTCACACGATCACACAGCTTCTGAAATTATTCAATTTCATGTTCGTATGGGTTTGTAAAGGTCAAAATAAGATTAGAAACAATTTTAATTAATTAAATAAAAAAGTTAATTAAGAAATTACCCTTCTTCTCTTTGAACAGAACAAGGCCGTGTTCTTTCAGTTTCTGCTCAAAACTTTAGTTCGATTTTTCACCAAATCGGTTGTAGGGTTCGTCGATCAGAAGGGGGGACGTTGGAGCGGGTCGGACGGCGCACCCACGGCCAGTTCGCTGGGGAACTCGGCGGCCTGTAGAGGGCAGGGCGGCGGTCGCCAGGCGGCACCTTTGGCGGTTCGTGCTCGGTCAACGGTCGACGAGAAGGGTGATGGCTGGCACGGACGGAATGAGGGGAGGAAGGACTTCATAGTGGCGTGGAGTTTGGGGTCTGAAAGTTAGTGATGGAGGAGAATTTTGAGGAGGAAGAATCGAACAAAATAAAGGGTGGCGGCGGCTTGTTCTAACGATGAACAGTAGAATGAATTAGGGTTTTAAAATCCAACATTTATAATATTATTTAATGAATTTTTACAATTAAATCCATATCTTTCAAACCGGTTCAATTTCAGTCCAGCAGAAAGTGACCCTAGCCAATAGCCCATATTTCGGATCCAATGGGACAGGTCCAGTCAGCCCAAACGGCTGTCTGTGGCCTGTATTATTTAATTTAATATTTAATTCTTTTATTAATTTAACTCGTCTGCATAAATAAATTCACTGAGGCCACAAACGTACTCAGAAAAATCCAGAAAAAAATATATTTGTCTATGTTATGACGATACGGTCCTAACAAAACTAATTTCGTCGAATTCTGAGACTGTTTGAAAAATGGCTATTTTTCAGTCGATTAAATTTGACTGTAATCGACCAAACACATTTTCCTTCGCCACGCTCACATATTAATTCGAAAAATTCTAAAAATTGAAACCTAGCAATAATTCAACATTCCGATTCCAACAAAAGTGGTTTCGTCGAAAACAGAGATCGTTTGAAAATTGACTATTTTCACTGGCTTTAATATTATTTAAAAATGAAATTTTTTAATTTATGTCCCATTTTTCAACCAAATTATTTAAAATAAAAATTTTAAATTGGCTCGGATTTTCCGGGTCATTACATTCTCCCCCACTTAAAAGCTTTTCGTCCCGAAAAGGAAACAAAGTAAAGTAGGAAACAAAACGAAAAATGTAAATTGTGGTAAGCGTACCTCAATACAAGAGTTACTCGTAGATATCCACTCTGCACTTGGGGTAAGCCTTTTTGATGCTATCCTATGTCTCCCAAGTACAGTCTCTAGGATACCCACTCCATTGAACCTTGACTAGGTTGATCCTCTTGTTCCTCAAAATTTTGGTTTCTTTGCCAATGATCTTAATCGGGTCCTTCCTCACTGTCAGATTTGGAGCAATATCTAGGACCTGTTGATTTAATTCATCCTCTATCAGATCTGGATCATGAACATGCTTGCGGAGTTGAGACACATGAAATACATCATGCACCCCTGGCAACCAGTCAGGTAGCTGCACTCTATAAGCGAGAGTACCAATCCTTTCGAGAATAGGGAATGGACCAATGAATCTCGGTGCCAACTTTCCCGTCTTCCCAAAACGAATCACGCCTCTCAAAGGAGAAACCTTCAAGTATACTCGATCACCTACAGAGAATTCTAGATTTTTTCTTCGCTAGTCTGCATAGCTCTTTTGTCGTCTCTGAGCAGTCAGCAAGCGCTTCTTAATCAAGTCAACCTTATCCGATGCTTCACGAACCATGTCGGGGCCCAAGAATAGTCGATTGCCTGACTCCACCCAACATGCCGGAGATCTGCACGGCCTGCCATAAAGTAATTCAAACGGTGACATCCCCAAGCTTGCTTGGTAGCTATTATTATATGAGAATTCCACCAAGTGCAAGTGGTCCTCCCATGAACCGCCATAATCAAGGATGCAAGCACGCAATAAGTCTTCCAAAACACGATTCACCCTCTCAGTCTGGCCATCTGTCTGAGGGTGATAGGCAGAGCTCAGATTTAACTTGGTCCCAAGCTCTTCTTGAAAAGCTTCCCAGAATTTACTGGTAAATAATGGATCCCGATCACTGACAATGCTTTTGGGAACCCCATGCAGTCTGATTATCTCTTTGAGATAAAGCTGTGCCAAACTACGAGCTGTTCTATTGGACCGAACAGGGATGAAATGGGCAGATTTTGTTAAGAGGTCGACAATCACCCATATACTATCATTGCCTTTCCGGCTTCGGGGAAAGCCATCTATAAAGTCCATAGAAATTTCCTCCCACTTCCAACCTGGAACTCCCAGTGGTTGCAACAAACCTGCCAGTTTCTGTTGATCACTTTTAACTTGCTGACAAGTGGGACATCTAGCAACATAAATAGAAATTTCTCTCTTCATCGATTTCCACCAAAAGGTGCGCTTGAGATCATGGTACATTTTGTTTACACCTGGATGGACGCTGATTTTAGATTTGTGGCACTCATCCATCACTTCTCTTTTTAGCTCAGCAATGTCAAGCACACAAATTTGCCCTTGCAATCTAAGGGTCCCATTATCGTCAATCTGGAAACTTGAGGTCTCGCCTTTACGAACTCGCTCACAAAGCTTCTGAATAAATTTATCATTCTTCTGAAGAGCAGAAACTTTATCAATCAGAGTAGGAGTGATAATGAGATTGGCGATAATGATATTATTGCATTCTGCATTCTTTCTACTGAGTGCATCAGCTACAACGTTGGACTTTCCCGGAGTATATAGGATATACAGGTCATATGATGCAAGAAATTCAACCCAGCATTGCTGCCTCATATTCAAATCTTTTTGGATAAAAAGGTGTTTCAAGGATTTGTGATCCGTGTAAATTTCAAACTTCTCACCCAAAAGATAATGCCTCCATATATTAAGAGCAAACATAATGGCCATTAGTTCAAGGTCATGCGTGACATAATTCTTCTCATGCGGTTTCAGCTGACGGCTAGCGTATGCGACTACTCTGCCTCTTTGCATCAGCACCGCACCAATACCTTAAATAAATAAGGGATAACATGTTAAAATGAGATTTGTCATTAAAGGAAAAATGTTATCTCTAACATGTTAATCTATAAAATAAACGACCTTGCTTAGAAGTGTCGGTCCAGACCTTTAAATCCTGATTGCCATCTATGATGGTCAACACAGGAGCATTGGTCAACCTCTTCTTTAGCTCTTGGAAAGTTGTCTCGCATTCCGGTGTCCACTTGAATTTTGTATGTTTCTTGGTCAGGTTTGTCAATGGACAAGCTACCTTCGAGAAATCTTTGACAAATTTCCGATAATAGCCAGCCAGTCCCAAGAAACTTCTGACCTCTGTGGGAGTTCTAGGCTTCTTCCATTCTTGGATAGCAGAGATCTTTCCTGGATCTACTAAGATGCCTTCCTTTGATACAACATGGCCGAGGAATTTCACCTCTTCTTGCCAGAATATGCATTTAAAAATTTTTGCTTTCAGCACATTTCTTCGCAAAATCTCTAAGACTTCTCTCAGATGTTGTTCGTGCTCAGCAGTGGATTTAGAAAAGATGAGGATGTCATCGATGAACACGAGCACAAATTTATTTAAAAATTCTCTGAACACTCTATTCAACAGATCAACAAAATATGCTGGAGCATTACATAGACCGAAAGGCATTACTAGCCATTCATAAAAGATGTTCGGGCCTCTGAAAGCAGTTAAAGGCACACACTCCTCTGCAATGCGAAGTTGATGGAAGCCTATAGCTAGGTCCATCCTAGAGAACACTCATGCCCCATGCAAGCGGTCGAGCAAGTTATCAATACGAGGCAGTGGGTATTTTTTCTTCAGAGTTTGTTTGTTGAGATCACGGTAGTCTAAACCTAGCCTGAGAGTACCGTCTGATTTTGGGACGAACACCACTGTTGTGCCCCATTCTGAGAAGTTGGGCCTGATCAGACCCTTCCACAAAAGCTGCTTGGTTTGATTTTTCAGCTCCTCTCTTTCTTTTGGCGACATTCTCCAAATGGGATGTACAACAGGACTTGCATTCGGAGCTAAATCAATTCGGAAGCTGGTTTCTCTATGCGGAGGTAGGCCTTCAACTTCTTTGAATACATCAGCGTAATCTTTGACGACAGGGATATCCTCAATAGGGGTAACTTCTAGAGAAGACCAGAATGTTTTCCTGTCGGTGGCTGAGCCATGGCAGGGGATACATACATTGCCGAGATTAGTTTTAACTTTGACAATTCTTTCGGCACATTTGACTTCGACCTCGTATTTTGTCAGCCAATCTATCCCAAGAATGACATCATAGCCAGAGAAACTCATAAAGATCAAGTCAAAGGGAAATTTGCAGCGAGAATAAGAAACAGGTACTCTACAATACTGATCAAGAATAAGAGAACCTCCTATCGGGCTATTAGCTCTAATCAAATTTTTGAGTTTCCTTGGTTTCAGTTTCAACTTTTTAATCGCATCATTAGAAATAAAGCTTCGTGTAGCACCAGTATCAAATAAGACAGTAATAGGGATGTTCTTAATATTAAGCGTACCTCCTAAGACATCGGGTTTATCAGGCCCCTCAGTCGAAGCTGGTGCAACTGCTCCCTCATAAACATGTGTCACTTCGGTTTTCTTCAACAGGGGACAGTTTCTGGCAAAGTGCCCTGGCTTATGGCAGTTATAGCAATCCTGGGTGTTCCTGGGGTTCTGACCACGATTCTGAGAATTCTGACCACGGTTCTGGGGATTCTGACCATGGTTCTGACTAGGGCCTGAATCATTTCTCTTGACCTTTTTAGGTACTCTACACTCATAATCAAAATGCCCAATCTTACCGCAGTTATAGCATGTCACCTTGCTCCTATCCCTCTTCTTCCCTTGGGGTTTAGCTATAGAAGAATTGCTTGCCTCCTGTTTCTTGTTAGCCTGTTCCTTCTGGTTGTTGCTTTGACTTTTCCCTCTGTCCTGCGGTCCAGACTCGTCATTTTCCTCGTAGCGGCACGCCATCTCTACTACTTCATTGAAAGGAAGCTTGATATGGGCAGTGACTCAGTTCAAATATTTCTTGGACAGCCCCTTGATAAATTTCTTATTCTTCTCTACCGGATCTTGAATCAAATTAGGAGCATATCGTGAAAGCTCATCAAACTTCCTCACATACTCAGAAACGGTCATATTCCCTTGCTGTAGGTTAACGAACTACGCGCGCAGGCGCTCTCTAGCTTGTGGGGGTATATACTTCTCATTGAAAAGTTCCTTAAATCTAGCCCAAGACATATTGGCCACGTCATTGTAGATTTTGACCATATCCCACCAATGCCCTACTTCCTCTTTTAGTTGCCAAACTGCCAGGTAACGCTTTCGATGATCTTCCAGTTCCAATCCTTTTAGGATCTTTTCACAATCTTTAAGCCATGCTTCTGCCTGAATCGCAGACTCTTACCCCGTAAAAGGTACACCTCCAAGTTTTTTGAATTTCTTTGACATTCTCTCCAAATCGAAAGGCAGTGGAGGTGGAGGTGGTTCGGCTACGACCTCTGAATTATGTTGTTCCTGAGTGATGGGTGTCTCGTCTCTGGCTTGCTCTCCAGCTCCTACTCGGGCTCCTCCTCTAGGCCCGCCTCGAGCTCCACCTCGGGCTCCGCCTCGGGCTGTTCTTGCTCTGGTATCCATTTAAATCAGTCTGTACCATCAAGGAAAGAGTCAGACCAACAAAATGAGAATTTTCAAGAAAAGATAAGATAAGGACAAGATGAAAAGGTGATGATGTAATGACTGGTAAATATGTGCTATTCTGCTGTGCTCACTCTAGGACATTACTAGTCCTATCTCTAATGAGCTACACGTCTTAGAATTATGTGGATTCTATCTAGACGAATTGTTCTAAATATGTTATATTCCGAAGCTAAGGTTAACCTTAGGCTCTGATACCAACTGTGATGACCCCAAACTTCCGTGGACCGAAAGTAAGGATAATCATTTTGGAATACAACATATTTACAACAAAAACAGATCTCAGATAATCATCATAACACATAAACCATTGCAGCGGAAATAAATGTCATCAGCATCATAATATCCAATACATTAGAGTACGCAGTACAAGATACAATTTAGCCAAATAAAGAGTCTCAACAAAAAGATAAATAAGTTTTCAAATGGAAAGAAACAATCTCAAACTCCGTCACATACATCAAAGCTAAAAAAAGTCAAATGTCTCAAAGCAGAAGTAAAACTAGAGAAAAGGTCTTCTTCTTCTTCCGTCCAAGCAAGCTCCAAACAGAATGTATCACCTGAACCTGTCAATTGGCTGCCCGTGTGGAAAGAGGGCACCCGAGTTTGCAAAAGTGAAACAAACTACGAGTCAGTCATGGGACTGGTGTGAGAATTCTTAACTAAATTATCTAACTACGTGGCAAATCTCAGGACCACACCGCTAATGCGGAACGTGTTTATTCCATTGGATTGCCAGTGCATAATTTTATAAAGTTTGTATGAAACAGCGAAATGACTTTTGAAAAATAAAATCATCATAAGACTCAAGTCCTATCACACAATGCAACGCACACAGGAGGATAGAGTTTTCCCTTATGATGATAAAACATGCTTAATACGTGAAAAGTAATATTTTAATATTATTATTAGTGTCTAAGCAGTATTAAAATACTTCAATATAAATATATCAATCCTAGACGGCATAGTACCCCATCCTACTATGTCGCCGAATATAAGTTTACAATCAAAACCGATATGTTGTCGTATTGGGAATTGGTTTTCTATCATGAAATCGAGGCTAGGGATCATCCTCTTTCGATTCGAGACACTCTAGCAAATGCCTCAGGATCACACCTATGGGCAACCCTTGGAACGGTAGGGCCGGTCCCCACCTAACGGTAGCGGATTGGCAATTCCTGAACAAACGTTTCCCGGCCCCTTTGGACCTATAATATGACCTCTTCCGGCCTATAAAAAACGAGGTACCTCAATCCATAATCCACATAGTAAAATGTCGGGCCGTGTTAAAGCCCAAACACCACTTCTAGCTAGAAAGAAACGTATGCCCTCCCAACGGTCCATATCCCGTTTTTGACTCATACCGGGGTGTGAGGCTCGCGAAGTCACGTTATACACAAAGCTATGCATAAACAGGCTGTGCTTTGATCATCAGCCACAAGGCCTGCTTTTCAACAAAGCCTTGATCATTGCATCTTGGCGTGCTACATTGACAATTCACGCCATGCGATCTATAACTATTACTACATATCCGGGTGTTAAGCAAAGAATAGATTCTTCACCACCAAACAGACATATATTAATACAAATCGATTTAATTACATGGGATGAACTCCAACTTCAGACACGCATCCATTTACAAGTCCGTTCTGGGTCTGAACGAAACCAGAGACACCAAAGAGGTTCTCGTTTATCCGCACGACCAACACACACGTCCGGACAATTACTGCTTCAACCCTGTCCTGGGAGCAAATCAGTCTAAGGTATCAGAAGTCATCGTCTATTCGATGTGAAGATCGTCGGTCTTCAACCATCGTCTTCTTACATCTTTGATTTAATCGTCGTGCAATTATTTGAAATGAGTTAAACTCGGCCTTTTCAAATAATTGTCACATAATTATAATTTAAAACATTTCATATATATTTATAACTATTTATCGCTATTTTTATTTATTAAAAAATAGATTGAAATAAATAAACAACGTTTCGGGTCAATGGGCGACCCTGGCGCTGATTTTACCAAAATTTGATTTACACATATCTTAAAATCTAACCCTCGGATTATGATGAAATTTATATCATTGGAAAGCTCTACCCAAAGCGGTTCTAACGGTTCCAGTTTTGGGAAAATCCAACGGTCGGATCTTTCTATATAATCGTTTGAAGTTACGATTGTCGATACGCGAACTGCCGCGCTCGTTTCGTTAAATTTTATATTTTATATTAATATAAAATATATAACCCATTGGGCGATTCCCTTTATTAAAATTCATTCCTTTTACTCTATGAAAATAACATTTTTGTCCGTCAATTCTAATGCGACAAAAATGATGTTTTCAACATCGTATATTTTTATATTCAATAAAAATGACATTTTTGTTCGCCAATTCTAATGCGACAAAAATGATGTTTTCAACGATGTATATTTTTATATTCAATAAAAATGACATTTTTGTTCGCCAATTCTAATGCGACAAAAATGATGTTTTCAACATCGTATATTTTTAAATTCAATAAATATGATATTTTTGTTCGCCAATTCTAATGCGACAAAAATGATGTTTAGAATGTACTCTTTATTTAATTATATAAAAATGTTCTTTTATCATATTTGTTCTAAAGACATAAAAATGAACTTTTTATTCTATTTGTTATAAAGACATAAAAATGAGCTTTTTATCCTATTTCACTTTTATAACATAAAAATGAACTTTTTATCCTATTTCATTTTCATAACATAAAAATGAACTTTTTATCCTATTTCATTTTTATAACATAAAAATGAACTTTTTAAGTTTTTTATAAAATGTATATATTTTATCTCCTTTTCTTTTACAATGAAAAATGTTAATTCTTTTATCTTTACATTGGAAAATGTAAACCTTTCATTGTTACAAAGAAAAATAGTAAATCTTTCATCTTCACCTAGAAAAAGGTAAATCTTATATTTTACATAGAAAAAATGTAAATTTTCTATCTTTACATAGAAAAAGGTAAACCTTATATTTTACATAGAAAAAAATGTAAATTTTCTATCTCTCTACAATACAATAGAAAGATGTAAATTTCCTATTACTCTTTATTATAATAGAAAATTGTGAATTTCCTATTACTCTTTATTATAATAGAAAAATGTAAATTTCCTATTACTCTTTATTATAATAGAAAAATGTAAATTTCCTATTACTCTTTATTATAATAGAAAAATGTAAATTTTCTCTAATCGGCTTCTTAATGCACATTTTTCTTATAGGGACTCAACTCAATTTGGTGTCAAAATATGATAACCAAAAATAATGGTTTTTGTCTAACCATTTCTATTTACCCAACATCGTCATTTCAATGTCTACACATACAACACAATATATGATTTAGTGTATAAATTCGATGAATCATAATAAAAGGTCTCATCTTTGTTTTATTTTTAAATCAAATAAAACATCTAATCTTTATTTTATATTGTAAATCAAAATAAAATATCTAATCTTTATTTATCCTTTAATTAAAATTTAAAAGATTTATACTTTCTTTATTTTATAAATCATAAACAAAATAAAGATTCAATCTTTGTTCATTTTATGCAAATCAAAATAAAGATTCCACCTTTGTTATTATTTTGCAAATCAAAAATAAAGATTAAATTTTTTGTTTTGTTTTGCAAATCAAAAAAATAGAAATTTTCCTTATGCTATTATTCTACAAATAAAAATAAAATTTACCTTTCATTCCTTTGTTAATCAAAACAAAAACTCAACTTTTCATTTTATGTGTTGAACCAAAAATAAAGATATAACTTTCCATGTTTGTTGTAAAACAAACAAAGATTCAATTTTTCATTTTACTTTGTAAAAACAAAAATAAAGATTCAAAATTTCATCTTTGTTTGTAAAGCAACAAGGATTCAATTTTTCATTTTACTTTGTAAAAACAAAATAAAGATTCAAAATTTCATTGTTTGTAAAGCAACAAAGATTCAATTTTTCATTTTACTTTGTAAAAACAAAATAAAGATTCAAAATTTCATCTTTGTTTGTAAAGCAACAAAGATTCAATTTTTCATTTCTATAAAGGAATAAAAATAAAAATAAAATAAAAACAATAAAGATGAGAACTTTATTGAGATTACATCAGAATTTCACAGATCTAAACTGACATGCTATATCATGATATCACATCGTATTAACAACCATACAACAATCACCAATCACAGATCAGAAATAATATACAATGATTCAACTGATCGAATATAATTAAATTATTTATTTATTCAAATTCAGAAATCTCACTGTCGTTGAAGATTTTAGCCAAAATTCAAACTGTTCAGAATCAGCTCCAGTCAGTTTAGACGCGTATATCTCAGTCACACGATCACACAGCTTCTGAAATTATTCAATTTCATGTTCGTATGGGTTTGTTAAGGTCAAAATAAGATTAGAAACAATTTTAATTAAATAAATAAATAATTTAATTAAGAAATTATCCTTCTTCTCTTTGAATAGAACAAGGCTGTGTTCTTTCAGTTTCTGCTCAAAACTTTAGTTCGATTTTTCACCAAATCGGTTGTAGGGTTCGTCGATCAGAAGGGGGGACGTCGGAGCGGGTCAGACGGCGCACCCACGGCCAGTTCGCTGGCGAACTCGGTGGCCTGTAGAGGGCAGGGCGGCGGTCGCCAGGCGGCGCCTTTGGCGGGTTCGTGCTCGGTCTACGGTCGACGAGAAGGGTGATGGCTGGCACGGATGGAAAGAGGGGAGGAATGACTTCGTAGTGGCGTGGAGTTTGGGGTCTGAAAGTTAGCGATGGAGGAGAATTTTGAGGAGGAAGAATCGAACAAAATAAAGGGTGGCGGCGGCTTGTTCTAACGATGAACAGTAGAATGAATTAGGGTTTTAAAATCCAACATTTATAATATTATTTAATGAATTTTTACAATTAAATCCATATCTTTCAAACCGGTTCAATTTCAGTCCAGCAGAAAGTGACCCTAGCCAATAGCCCATATTCCGGATCCAATGGGACAGGTCCTGTCAGCCCAAACGGCTGTCTGTGGCCTGTATTATTTAATTTAATATTTAATTCTTTTATTAATTTAATTCGTCTGCATAAATAAATTCACCGAGGCCACAAACGGACTCAAAAAAATCCAGAAAAAAAATATATTTGTCTATGTTATGACGATACGGTCCTAACAAAACTAATTTCATCGAATTTTGAGACTGTTTGAAAAATGGCTATTTTTCAGTCGATTAAATTTGACTATAATCGACCAAACACATTTTCCTTTGCCACGCTCACATATTAATTCGAAAAATTCTAAAAATTGAAACCTAGCAATAATTCAACATTCCGGTTCCAACAAAAGTGGTTTCGTCGAAAACAGAGATCGTTTGAAAATTGACTATTTTCACTGGCTTTAATATTATTTAAAAATGAAATTTTTTAATTTCTGTCCCATTTTTTAACCAAATTATTTAAAATAATTTTTTTAAATTAGCTCGGATTTTCCGGGTCGTTACAAACTCGTGCTTGTATTTCGGAGAAGATCCAGTGGCGGCATCTGATCCACGTCTGCCATTCTGTTTGCTACAGGTCCCCTTTGTGTGGTATGTACTCCTCTCTTCCTTCGTAACTCCAGATTTAGGTCTTTGCGTGGTATCTACTAACTTCTCTTTGTTCTGGTGTATACGGTTGTTCCTCTCCTACCAAGCACTCCATATAGCAACTGTAAGAGCGACACTCTCCACTTCGGTTATTTGACCTACACTCTGCCTGATCACTTCAAGGTTTGCAATGATTTCATGAAGTTTATTTTCTATTGTGGTGTACTTAACTGCTACACATCAGTTATTCCATAGCTTCTTTGTGAATTCGCACTCAAAAAATAAGTGGCTATGATTTTCTTCTGTAGATTCGCATAAAACACATGTAGATTCATTTATTATACCCCATTTGCGTAGTCTGTCGTTCGTTGGAAGTCAACCCAAAACTGCTTTGTAGGCACAACATGACATTTTGGGGACATTTCTCTTGCTCCATATAATTTTGTTCCAACTCTTGGTTGTCAATTTAGGTCTAATGTCATTCCATGTTTGTTGTACTTTAAAGCTATTTCCCATCCAGGTCCATATGTCATACTGTCTATCCATCTGTATCTCCTTGTTTTCAATCAACCTTCTTTGCTCAGAATTACAAGAAAAATTCACATTCCAGCGGTTGTGGTTGATAATAGTGCTAACTGGTTCATTTGGGCTTCCATAGGTTGAGAATGTGTCCCAGCCATGGGAGTCAATTAGTGATTTTCCATCATTCCAAGGGTCCATCCATAAATTTGTTTCATTTCCTTTTGCAATTTCTCTTCTGCTGTGCCTGGCTAGAGTATTTCTAGCTCTTAAAATAGCCTTCCAAGTAGAAGAAGCATTATTGTCCTCCTTCATGACCCAGAAATTCAGTCTGCGATATCTTTTGTTCATTCATCTAGCCCAAAGACCTGTGTTATTAATTATTTTCCATGCTTGTTTTAGTGTGAAGACCTCTCTCATAGTTTTTGTGTTTCTAAGTCCTACACCTCCTTCCTCCTTAGGCCTGCACAACTCCTCAAACTTGATCTTATGTAGTCCCCCTCTCCAATAAAGTTTGCGCACACCTTCTCTATTGATGCATCTGGAAGTTGGAAGGTTTGCAACCAGAAATTGACCTTTGCATGTACCACTGTATGCACCAGCTCTATTCTTCCAGCAAAAGACAGTAGCCTAGAACTCCAGCCATATAATTTTTCTCTGATGCTTGTGATAAGACTTGCGCACTTTCTGTCAGTATTTTTGTTTGAAGACAAAGGCACCCCAAGTATTTCACTGGGAGTTCCCCTTCTTGTACTTTCAGCACATCAAGCACTTGAGTTTTATTCCTGCATGATTTGTTAAAATAGCATTTAGTTTTAAACTCACTGACTTTCAAACCACAAAGTACCTCCAATTTGTCAAATGTATCTTTGATATGCCCGGCTGCACCACCATTTGCTTTAACACATATGAGTAGATCGCCTACATACAATAAATGAGAGATACTAGGTTGAATGCTGTGAATAGTCTACATCCATTTGTTGTGGCATGCCAGCTCCATTTGGAGTGTGAAGTACTCCATAGCCACTGCAAATAGGTAAGGTGACAGAGGATCAACTTGCCTGATACCCCTGTTACTACTTAAGAACCCTATAGGCACCTCATTAATTAGGATGGAGAAGGTGGGGGTTGATATGCACTCTTTAATCAACTCCACTCTTTTGACTGGGAATTCCATGCAATTAATCATATGGATAATAAAGTGTCTGCTGATTTTGTCATAAACTTTGTGTAAGTACACTTTTAGGCACATACGATCAGCTCTCTTCTTTTTAAAGTTTCTGATCAGTTCATGAGCTAATAGAGAGTTTTCTGATATGTTTCTACCTTTTATTAATGCACTTTGGCATTCTGCAATTAGATCTGGGAGAATCATCTGTAATCTATTGCATAGGACCTTGCTTATGATCTTGTATATTACATTACAACAAGCAATTGGCCTGTAATCTGCCACACTAGTAGGTTTATCACATTTTGGGATAAGGCAAATAAAAGTGTGATTGATTCTTTCAGAACTTTACCTGACTCAAATGTTTCTTGAATTGCTAAAGTTAGTTTTCCTTTCTGATTGTGCCAGTGGATCATAAAGAAGTTAGAGCCCAGCCCATCAGGTCCAGGAGAGGAGTCGATGTGAATCGATCTGATGGCATCCCACACCACACTCTCGGTGACTCTGGCCACCAGCAACCTTCTGCCACTCGAGTTCACCACTCTGCGAGTTGCAACATGTGGTAAGTGTTCTTCTGCTTGGCCATTGTACAGATCTTGAACGTAATGCAGAGCATCCTCTTCAAATTTGTTCATATCCATGCACATATTTCCATCCGGATCATACATTTGTAGATTATAATTGATATTCTTTCTGACTGCCATTTTAGTGTAAAAAATTTTGGTGCATTCATCTCCTTTCGTCAACCATTTTTCTTTGGCCTTTTGTTTCAATTCTATTGCTTTGATATGCAGATGATCTTTCAGTTTAGCCTGTGCATCATAATACTGGCTCCATATGTCATTTGAATTGTCTTCCCCATCAATTTTTCCCAGTAGTTCCTCATTAAGCTTCTCTAATTCAGACAACTTGTCCTTTTGTTTTGGCCTGATTTTATTCCACTGTTTAAGTCCTTCTTTTGCTTTCTTGAGGAATTTCACAAAATAATAAAGATGACTGTCTTCTGTGTGTGTGTGTGCCTCAAAATCAATTGTTGAGTGATACCCTTCTATTAAGTGCCATTCATTAGAGCATCTAAAAGGTTTGCCTTTCTCCCCTTTCTCCAGCATTACATGCAATGGGCAGTGGTCACTTGTTGAATTAGGCAAGATGTTTACCTTAATATCAGCAAATTTCCTCATGCACTGCATGTTAATTAGCACTCTATCTAATTTACATGCAATTTTCCTAACTTCTCCGCTTTTCCATGTGAATTTCAGCTCCCCATGGATTGGTTCTATCAGCCCAGCAGCAAGCAAACAATAATTGAATTTTGAGAGTTATGTTGCTCTGAGGGTAAGTCCACCTTGTTTTTCTTCAGCTCGCAACACAGCATTGAAGTCTCCCATAATTAACCAAGGTTCAGTAATTTGTTTTGATAATTATGTGATTTTACCCCCATAGTGAAACTCTCTGACTAGCTAAATTGCTAGCATACACTGTGGTGATGCATAATACCAGACCCCCGGTGTTTTTAGCCATCACAGTTACCTACTGATCATCTTTATCCTTAACAATGATCTCCCAAACAGTTTTTGACCATGCAAATATAATTCTGCCTTTAGCCCCTTCATCATTGTTATGTATGACTAGCCAATCTCTACCCAGTTGTTCTTCAAAGTAATTAACATTTGCATTATTCATTTTACTCTCAATTATACCCATAATAGAAGGATTAAGGCTCCTCCTAAGATTATAGAGGTCTAAAGAACAGGTATCATTATTCAGACCTCTTACGTTCCAGCTTATGATTGACATTTATTTTTGAGGGCATTTCTCCTCAAATTCTTAGGAGATATCACTTGTCCCACCAAGTTCTTTCTTTTATTTCCTTCATTCCAGAACCGCGCTTCATAATTGTCATTTGGTTTGGTGTACTTTCCATCAGTATTTGTGTTTGTGTTTTCCTCTTCCTCGTTTTCTATAAGATTGACTGCTAACTTTCTCAGGTTTGCTATTGTTTCAGGATCTGGGTCCTGTTGATTGGTCTGAGTGTCCTGGCTTTCTGCCTGAGCAATCAACTCTGGCTTCTGTTCCAACTGGGCCTGTGACGGTTTCTGCACCGTCTCCTGTTCGTCATTGATGCTGGTAGTTTGGTCTTCTGTACATAGTTGTGTATGCACAATGCAATATATATATATATATATATATATGTATATATATATATATATATTTAAATGAACTAGTCTTTAGAAATAGTATGAAGAAAGCACAAAACATAAAAAAAGTAACAAACACACAAATGCACAAGAACACAAATGTTTTTATTAATGAAAATAACAAAAACAAAAGATGCCTACTAGAACAAATGCAAGAACACACACATTGAAAAACACAAGGGCATACACATTTTTTTAATAAGAACAACAAACAAGAAAATTAATCCGAAGAATAAAATTAAACTCTTTCCCCAGCAACGGCACCAAAACTTGTTCGCAAACGATATTTCTATCGAATTAGAAAACCATTGCGAAGGGTAATAGACCACAAGCACACGACGTACACTTGTAGTACATTAGCGAGTACGAGTCAATCCACCGGTAAAGAAGTAATTTTAATTATATTCAATCAAATTAAACCAAATTCGAGTGATGTTAACTACAATTAAACTAAACTAAACTAACAAACTAACATAGATAAAAACCATTAGATTAAATTACAACTTAGGAATAAATCCACTCTCTAGATCATATGAATCAACATAAAATGAAACCAAGATCTCTTTTTTTTTGGTCATTTGTGAATTTAGTTGATATGATTATTATAAATATAACTTATTCATGCTATTAATTAGCACAAAAAACTATCAAACTTAATATACCCACTAAATAACCTTACTATTTCTAATGAAATATACTTTAAGCATGGCCTATGAACTATTAATTAGAACTATAGACCATCAAATTTTTATTTCAACCTCCACTTAATCACCATCATCATATGTAGATGAAGATGTAATTAGTGAACACATGATTAAGCATAGCCTATTTGGTATCAACAATATAGGCTATCAAATTGAATAATGAACACATAAAACCAATAACATCAACATAGCATGAAGCACAAAAAGAGAGCATGAATAAACAAATTATGTTGCATTTACATAATCAAGAGAGCTTCATTACCCCTAAGTTGAAAGGGATTAGCCTCTAATATATGTAATCACGAAAACAAAAGTGATTGCAACATAAACATAAACAAAAAAAAAGAGAACTAATTAACACAAACAAAATAAAACTAAACTACTTGAATAAAATTAAACTACACTAATGCATAAAGTAAATAAGAAGTAATTAAATTGCATTAAAATAAAAATTACATAAGAGAGAAATGGCTAACAGCCATGGAAATAAAAGAGAGCTTTGATTTCGATCCTACAAACTAACTAACTAAAAGAGAGGATATTTACATCAACAAAAAGGGGGTATTTATACATGTTCTAAACCCTAATCACTTTTGTTGGGGACTACCAAAAATACCCCTTTGTGAAGCTTCCATTCGTCTTTAGCTACTAATGGTTCATTAAAATAGTATGAAATTTTTTTCATCTCCACTTGATAAGCCTCTAATTTTCCATTAAAGAAAGAGTGATAATGGGCAGGGTCCTCCACTAAGTTGTACGTGAATTAATTAATTCCATCTCCATTCCTTTTTGTCTACTTTGTGCATGCATATCTCCATGTAAACTTCATGTGTATACTTCATTTTTTTGCTCCTAAATTCCTACAAGACACATGAAAATGAATAAGTAAATTTTATCAAAAATAAATACATGCGCAAATGATTGTTTTTCCCCACTTTGAAGATGAATGCACGATAATTTGAGAATTTTGGGTTTTTGGTTAAAACATATAAAAATAGTCCAATATGTTATTTAATTAAAACAAGAATAAGTGTATGAAAATAAATGTGCATATTTACGTGCACATCATTGTTGGTCTGATACTTGAATATAGTCTAATTCCCTTATTGGAAATCAGTAAATTTATATACATGCATATTTTGGTTGCAAAAGCTTAAGGACTTAAATATTGCAAATTGAATAGGTTTAAGCATCTATTTCTAAAATAGACCGTTTGACCGTATTGCTTGCAAATTATTAGAGTATCAAGATTTTGTATACAAAAATTACATAAAAAGTGCATTAGTACCAAAAAGAGGATTTTTCTTGTGTATTTAGAAATATTACACCTTGTCTCTATTCTGTTATTGAAATTATCATTTAAGCTTGTTTCCAAGTTGTATGTATATGATGTTATTTCCCTTTTCATTTAAAATATATGTTTATGCCATCGTTGAGGAATATAGGGAAATGGACTTATACACTTTTATTATGTTAGGATTGCCATATCAAACGAATAAGGTCGTTTCTCTATGAATGCCTAATTTATGTCTCGTTTATTGCTATTTATTAACAGCGTGATTAAACGTAATATAATGCATATTAGATTTTGTATTAAATACATTTAAATTGGGAAATAGAATTTGAATGTCCTCATAGGAATTTTTGTGCATGTGTGTGAGTTAGTGGTTTTAATTATAATTAATGATGTACAAACACGAGGTTAACCATTTCTTTTAGTAGACGCCTGCCCAGAACCAACCGACAAATCCAACATCAACAAATAAGGCCGGTTAATGTGAGAGGTATAAGTGTCATAAGCCATTATAATTTGTACGCTAAGGCATGAGCTTAATCCCAATTTGTAGTAGAAGCCTACCCAGAACCGTCCGACAAATCCAGCATCTACAAGTAGTTGGTTTAATGTGAGAGGTATAGTGTATGTATACATTTATGTGCAAAGTAGGCCTACCCTAAGAAGGTATTATGTGGCTGAGCTACCTTGTTTGGGTATTAAGTAGTTAGGACTAGGTCCATTCCTAAGGTTCAGTCCTTGGTTTAGGACCCAAGTCATAGGACTCGCCCTTACAAAGGTCCTAAGTGGTCATTGGGTTCATCTTTCTCTTAGTAGGTATTAAATGGTACTAACAGACGATAACATATGAGTAAGGTAGTTCTCCAAGTAATGTCCACTTCTTATGTAAGGGATTAGTAACGGCTGACCTAGGGATGGTTTACATTTATGGCTTAAAGGAACCACCGTCTAAAGGAAGTATTAAGTGACTAGGAGTTCACCTGTAGGGATAGCTAAATAGTAGCAAAATGGTCCGCTAGGAGGGTCTTAAATGAAGTTGTGTTCCTTCCTAAACCTGGTATTATGTGGTCATTACTATTTCTTAACCTACAAGGAGAGTATATATATATTTAATGATGTAGACGTTAGGAATGTCGCCTTAAGCGGCTAAGGGTCCGTCATAGGGTATTAAGTGATTGTAGGGATGTCCACCCTTAATAAATTAGGTAATAGCCTTAAGTGACTAGGCATTGCCCACCTCATAGGGTATTAAATTACTATAAGGATGTACACCTTTAGATTTACATATGGGTATTAAGTGATTGTAAGGATGTCTTCCCATAGATTAACATATAGGCCTTAAGTGACTGTAAGATGTCTGCCTCATATGTCTAGTTGTGTGTATTTATTTGCATTGGCATAACATGAAGAATTTACCCTGCCAAATATAGGAAATAGTCGTTCCTAAACTTATATGATTTTCATTCACTAGAACTTTATATTCTGATCTCCCTCCTCTTACAATAAACAGGTTAGTTGGTGAGGATGCATGGATCAGTGATTAATAGTGATGCCTTGATATGGAGCCCTACGATAAAGGCTTTAGTTATTTTATGGCAGTATTAGTATTATTATCGTGCTGTATTGGGACAGTTATTGATGTACCTTTATCTTTTGTTATTCAGTCTTGTTGTGTCTGATATTTATGACAATTTTATTTATGGTACGTCTATTTTGATATATTTTATTCCTTCCACTTTGTGAGATTTTGATTTTATTTATATTGCTCGATGATATTTGTTTTTAGTATTTCCTTATAGGAACCAATCATCCATTTAGATTGGTTCTAATTTTCGATGGGCCTTTTCTAGGTTGGGATTTAAGCCCATTTTGTGTGGGTTGTTACGTTAGTCTCTATGATGATATTCAGTTATACCTACAAGTGCTATGCATACTTTAGTGTCCCTATTTGGGGATACTAAGGGGGCGGGATCTTTCAACAATCGTTTCCCTTCTAGGGTATTAATTATGCTCGAATAGGAAGAAGATATCAATAGGATTCGTACTTAAGGTAATGATCTTATGCTGGAAATCCTTCATAATGTTTAAATTAGAAGTTTTCCCACATTAATTCAAAGTTGGTTTAGATCTACGTTTGGTGTCTTGATTGTCTCATTTTACTTATCTTGACTATACAGTTTATTACCTCGACTGTATCTTGATTATATTATTTTAGACATATGAATGATATAATTTTATTTAAAACCAATTTATTGTGTTATAACCATTTTGTTTTATTAAACAGAGGATGACCCATTTATTTAAGGAAATAGAGGATGACCCATTTATTTAAGGAAATAGAGGATGACCCATCACTGACTAGACACTGAAGCCAAGTGTCGCTTATAGCTCACTAACAATAGTTCTTATAAAGTTTCCTTATATCTTCCTAACGTTGAACATAAATTTCTAAACTAAAATCCCTACAATCACTTGGTCTTCTTCAGAGTTACTCATAGTCGTGAAAGCGTACATCGAATTGATCGCAGATACGAAAGTATGTTGCATACGGATGTGCTTGTAACCCATGAAATGTTTTAGACTATATTGAATGAAGCTTACAAAAATCATTCTGACTGTCCAATAAAGCGGTCTTACTTTGAAGTAAAAAATAATTATGGTATGTGTATGACTTCTTGTAATCGTTATCACGATATTAACAAGTATATTGAAGCAAAAGATATTTTCCAAGTGTTAACCCCGTTATGAAAACGCGGTTCAAAATCATAAAGTATGAACGAATAATGGCATGCAGCCCTAGTCAGTTCGCAGTTTCATTTAGCTCGCGACTCTATTTTAGATCGTTCGCCTTCAGTCAAAACCACCCAACAAGCTTTAGCTCGTAGGTCATTGGACCATCTAAGTCGCCAGGACCATGTTAGGTCGCGTGTATGACATGTTGTTGGACTGTATTTCAATTAACATACAAGGCACATGGACCATTCGTAATGTATATAGTTACGGCTCAACATAACTTGGAGGCGGTACAATAGGATGTAGAATGGATGATTGGCCTGCATGTGTCCATCCGTTGATGGGTCATAGGGCATATGTGGAAAATAAGGATACATGTTATATAACATGTGAGGGAATAAACAAATTATTGCTACGTGGACTGACATTGTACGGTGAGAACACGTTATAACCAGAAGAATGAATTATCCACATTAGCTATAAAGTGAAGGAGACAGACTATCCTCGCATGGCTGAGCTAAAGACCTTGTTAGCTCGTGATAAGCATAAACCCGCAAAGCTTAGAACGTGGTCCGTACTCTCATGTTGGATCATGAGCACCCTTAGGTCGCTGAGCATTTTCTTAGGTCCTTAGATTAAGTGGAGAAAGGTGAGTGCAAGCCTTAGACCGTTAAACACCAATGCCCTAAGTCGTAAAATTATTAGGACCGCAAAAGCAAAGTATGCTCCAGGACGTTGTCAGATTTAGGCTATGAATTTCATTGGGTCATGCTCCCTCTTAGGTCGTGAAGACCATGCTGATGTTGGATCGTCATTTGCTTAAGTCCCTGTCATGCTTTAGGCCGCTGCTGCTGTGTCAATGCTATTGTTTCAAAGGATCTATTAAAAATGATAAACGGAAAACATATTGGAGTCTACATGTCTTTACTGTGGCATTTATGGGCTGTTGTCTTGTAAACCGACACTACTTGGGTTGCATACATTCGGAAAGACATTGTTTGCAGAAGAACCCCGATCTTTAATATCAAAGCGAACTAGGTCGTTGCAAGCTTTAGTCCGCAAGCTTTTTAGAACGCAATAGCTCTTAAACTATGAAGGAGGTTTGGAACATGAGCAAGCTGTAGAGCGCCAACCTGGTGCCATCCATACATACTTATTTACAAGTCTACCACTCCCCCTTAGCTCCAACTATAAATATCTCTCATAATCCACATTAAGGGGGGTGACCGAAAATTCATTCCTACAAGGAGGTGTTGCCAAATTCAAAGCTGACCTACAACTTCTCTAGTGGCTTATATGGATTCAACAACTCTTCTCCAACTTCATATAGATCACATCCATGGCAATGATCATTAAAGCTCTCTCCGATTAAATCTAAGCACCTTCAATCTCATTCAAGCTACAAGGAAAATCACTCCAACATCATTAAAGCAATTTCATATCTTCTCCAATCCACTCTAAATCCGAATCTAACGCAAAACTCTTATCAAATCATGGAAAAGGATCAAAGCATTTGAGTGATTGAAGATTTATACTTCTACCACCACAAAGCTAAAGATCCTATCAATTCCTTGCCAAATTCAAGAGAAGTTAGATCATAAAGAGAGTTAAAAGAGAGAAATGAATGTAATGAGGGAAAATCCATGTTTTTGTAAGCTCAAATATCATAATGAGAATAGATTAGAAGTGGATGTAGATTCATATTGAATCGAACCACTATAAAAAGCTTCTTGTCTTCATTTTTATACTTTTATTTTGCGATTGTGGCCTCATATTCTAATTCTAACCATAATTGGTGAAGTGCACATTTGCATCCTTGGTGCTGATTCCGTTTTTCAGCATAAACATTTGGCGCCCACCGTGGGGCCGTGTTTGCATCTCCTTCCTTCACATTGAAGTTCCAAGCCTACGTCTACCATAGATTCTGTAAATCTAAGATCTGGGTCAATCGACAAATTTTCATCAAAATTTAAGACCTTGTCCGAGATCATGGCCAAATCAAAGAAGACCACTAGCAATGTCGTTGAAGAAAACGACAATGTTGCTAATCACGAAAGTACTCCACTCACCAGCCGATTTGAAGGTGGAGAAAATTCAATATCCGGAGCAGGAGTGACTAAAGCCGAAGTAGACGTCGTCATCTCTAACTTGAGTCAACGCATGGAAGCCTCCAACAAAACTTTAATCGATGCTAATAAAACTCTCGTGGATGCTAATCAAGCTTTGATGGATAAAGTGAGCGCTCTCTTAAACGCTCAAGCAAATCCCACACCTCCTCCGAAAATCCATGTCAATCTTGAAGAGAATGTAAATTCATCAGCCTCCGATCCTCATAATGACAACTTGGAAGGATTTGTTGGTGAAGACGATGCCAATGTCGAAGACTCAAAATTGAATGCTAAAAACCACTCCGATCGAAATAACCGACGAGTTGCAAGTCCCGTTAAAGGGGCACTGGTGGAAGTAAAAGATATAGATCATCTAAACGCGATCGCACGCCATGACAAGCATCCGGAAAAGAGATCGAAGTCCGCTCTCCGGAACAACACAACTCGAAGGAATATATCATGGATGTGATAAAGCAAATCATGAAAGACAACATGCCTCGCAAGGATAGTGAAAGAGAGTGGGACTTCTCTCTCAGCAAAAACCCATTCACAAAGAGAATCCACAAGGACGAATTCCCCAAAAAGTTCACTCATCCTACTTTGCCTCCGTATAACGGAAATTCTGATCCAAACCACTTCCTATACAAATACGAGTGGCACATGAATGCAACTAAGGCGACATATGAGATCAAATGCTTGTGCTTCCCTCTCTATCTAGAAAGTGTCGCATCATTATGGTTTACAAGGCTGCCGCATAAATCCGTCGACCGATTTGATGGTTTAACTCTGAAATTCAAAGATAAATTCAGATTACAAGCTACAAAAGCTAAGGACGTTATCTCTCTTACGTCCATGAAGCAAAATCCGAGAATCTGTCAAAGCTTTTCTCAAAAGGTTTAATGATGTTGTATCTGAAGCAGGCAACCCCGGACCTCACATGATTTTAATGTCTGTAATCGGTGCTATAGACCAGAAGAGTAAATTTGGTAAATGAATTAAAATGAAAGAGCCAAGCACACTCGAGAAATTCTATAAAAAGCAGAAGAGTACATGAGAGTGGAAATTGGTCAAGTACCTCTTCAGATTATTGATGCTGACCCGCTTCTCAGAGCTCCTAAAAATACTGCTACTCAATACAATCAGAAAAATACCGGAGGACAGAAAAGAGGAGGCGATAGAAAGGAAAATCGAGACGGCAAGAAGCCACGCTTTTCTAATATGTCAGAGCTAACACCTTTAAATGAAACTCCAGAAAACATTTTCGCTGAAACCAAAGACATTGAAGACTATCCAATTCATAAACCTTAGAAAATTAGCGACCATCAAGCAAATTCCGGAAGATTCTGCCGATTTCATAATCATCCAGGCCACAACACCAACGAGTGTAGGCATCTGAAGTCATTGATTGAAGAGATGATTAGGAAGAATCGTCTGCAATAATATGTGAAAAATCCACAATCCTAAACACTGCTTCAAATCCCCAGGGCCATGGGGAAACGGACAACGAAGCTTTTGTTCAGACCATGCTAAGGCTGATCATCAACTGATAACTGCTGATTGTGCTTCAATTTCAATGGCCTAGAATAAGCAATCAACATCGTCACTGCTTCACTTCATGCTCTATTTCCTACTTTAGTTCATGCTTTATTTCATGTTCTACTTTCTGTTATATTCGAAACTTCTAGTAAACAGTCTGTAATAACCTGCAAATGATGTGTTGAACTGTAGCTCTACTATTAAGAGCATATCTGTCTGAATTAATTTCTGGCTTGCAAACCTCATGATAAATCAAAACTTGATTAAAAATGATTCCATGATTGCAGGCTATCTGTCGAGCGCTTGTTCCCTCAGAATCGAATAAAGCATAGAGACCCCACCAACACTAACTCAAGTGCCAAATGCTATAAATATCAACATGTGCAAATGCAAGAATAGAAAAGCACCTCCTTGAGAAGCAAATGAGAAATGTCACAAAGATTCAAACAATGAACAAGCGCCACGATAAATAAACGAGAATATTGTAACTTCCATCGAAAGAGCATACCTCTAAGTGAAAGTTTCAAAGCTTCGATCCCCAATCCAAAATAACCTGCTAAGTCAAACGGCCAACAAGGGAATCGGAGCCAACCCAGAGCTGGAATAACCAGCACCAAGTCGGAAGGACCGACAAACCTGATGTTGGAAGTACCGGCATCAGGCCGGAAGGACCGGCAAATACGCTGGAAAGACAAGTACCAAGTCAGAAGAACCAACAAACCTGATGTTGGAAGTACCAACATTAGGCCAGAAGGACCGGCAAACACGCTTTAAGGACCAGCACTAAGTCAGAAGAACCGACAAACCTGATGCTGGAAGTACCAACATCAGGCCGAAAGGACCGGCAAACACGTTGGAAGGACCAGCACAAACCAAAGTTCTCTCTGGGGGCACCCAATTGATCATCAGAATTAGAAAGTACCTGATGCGATAACGACAAACATTGGGGTTTCAACCAAAGTCCTCTCCGGAGGCAACCAATTGATCGCCAGAATCAGGAAATACCTGATGCGATAACGACAAACATTGGGGTTTCAACCAAATTCCTCTGCGGGGGCACCCAATTGATCGTCATAATTAGGAAGTACCTGATGCGATAACGGCAAATATTGGGGTTTCAACCAAAGTCCTCTCCGGGGGCACCCAATTGATCATCAGAATAAGGAAGTACCTGATGCGATAACGACAAATATTTAGGTTTCAACTAAAGTCCTCTCCTGGGGCACCCAATTGATCATCAGAATCAGAAAGTAACCCGATGCGAGAACGACAAACATTGGGGTTAGAGTCAAAGTCCTTACTCGGGGCACTCCTTTTAAATCCGCCAACGCTTGGATTAATCAGTACAATTAACTGGCAAAAGCCTCCAATGGCAGAATTAAACAAGCTGGAGTGTAAACAGAGTTTGAACATTAACCATTTAACTTGTGTAGTGTTTGAAAATCTCAAACACGACAGGTTCTAAATTTTAACCCGAAACGGGGGCATGAATACTTAGAGCTTCTCAGAGAAGAAGTGGAAAATAAGACATAACTACGAATTTCATAAATATGAAGTATCGTGTAAGTCGGTTAGAATAACAGCACTTGAAATCCATAGCTGAATTATGTCAACTGGTTGATCTTAAGTGTTAGCACGAATCTAAGTTAAAATGTCGTGCATTTGTAGACAACATTCAACAGATTTTAAATCCTTGAATAAAATAAGTCTATGAAAGCACTTCATTTAATGAAAATTCATCGTATCTAAAGGTTTAAACTGACTGATCTGTTGTTGATTTGGGCGGTCAATAACAAAAGATTAGCCCAAAAATATGCGATGTTTTTGTTGTTGTAAGACAGGTTATAGCGGTGAAAATAGCCCAAGTAAAAACCGAGGCAGTCGAACCCTACCACAACATTGTAAAACAACAGATTCTGAAATTCAAAATTGAAGCATGTACAACATCAACAAATAATAGATGCAAGTTTCATATCAGATCAAGCAAGCCAAAAGGTGTCAGCAATAGCGTTTATTTTGAAGCTCGCACTTTCCGCAAGCAGAAAATACAAGCTTCGAGGGGAAAATGTTAACCCCGTTATGAAAACGCGGTTCAAAATCATAAATATGAACGAATGAGGGCATGCAGCCCCAGTCAGTTCATAGTTTCGTTTAGCTCGCGACTCTATTTTAGATTATTCGCCTTCAGTCAAACCGCCCAACAAGCTTCAGCTCGTAGGTCATTGGACCATCTAAGTTGCCAGGACCATGTTAGGTCGCGTGTATGACATGTTGTTGGACCGTTGTTCAATTAACATGCAAGGCACATGGACCATTCGTAATGTATATAGTTACGGCTCAACATAACTTGGAGGAGGTACAAAAGGATGTAGAATGGATGATTGGCCTGCATGTGTCCATCCGTTGATGGGCCATAGGGCATACGTGGATAATAAGGATACATGCTATATAACATGTGAGGGAATAAAAAAATTATTGCTATGTGGACTGGCATTGTATGGTGAGAACACATTATAATGGGAATAATGAATTATCCACATTAGCTGTAAAGCGAAGGAGACAGACTGTCCTCGCATGGCTGAGCTGGAGACCTTGTTAGCTCGTAATAAGCTTAAGCCCGCAAAGCTTAGAACATGGTCCAAACTCTCATGTTGGATCGTGAGCACCCTTAGGTCGCTCTGCATTTTCTTAGGTCCTTGGATTAAGTGGAGAAAGGTGAGCACAAGCCTTAGACTGTTAAACACTGATACCCTAAGTCGTAAAATGATTTGGACCACAAAAGCAAAGTAATTCTCCCGGACGTTGCCAGATTTAGGTTGTGAATTTCATTTGGTCATGCTCCCTCTTAGGTCGTGAAGACCATGTTGATGTTGGATCGTCATTTGTTGAGGTCCCTGTCATGCTTTAGGCTGGTGCTGCTGTGTCAATGCTATTATCTCAAAGGATCTATTAAAAATGATAAACGGCAAACATATGGGAGTCTACATGTCTTTACACGTGGCATTTATGGGCTGTTGTCTTGTAAAACCGACACTACTTGGGTCGCATGCATTCAGAAAGACATTGTTCGCAGAAGAATCCCGATCTTTAATATTAAAGCGAACTAGGTCGTTGCAAGCTTTAGTCCGCAAGCTCTTTAGCACGCAATAGCTCTTAGACCGTGAAGGAGGTTTTGGAACGTGAGCAAGCTGTAGAGCGCCAACCTAGCGCCATCTATACATACTTATTTACAATTCTACCACTCCCCCTTAGCTCCAACTATAAATACCCCTCATAATCCACATTGAGGGAGGGGACCGAAAATTCATTCCTACAAGGAGGTGCTGCCAAATTCAAAGCTCACCTACAACTTCTCTAATGGCTTCTATGCATTCAACAATTCTTCTCCAATGTCATGTAGATCAAATCCATGCCAATAATCATTAAAGCTCTCTCCGATTGAATCTAAGCACCTTCAATCTCATTCAAGCTACAAGGAAAATCACTCCAACATCATTGAAGCAATTTCATATCTTCTCCAGTCCACTCTAAATCTCGATCTAACGCAAAACTCTTGTCAAATCATGGAAAAGGATCAAAGCATTTAAGTGATTGAAGATTCATACTTCTACCACCACAAAGCTAGAGATCCCCTCAATTCCTTGCCAAATTCAAGAGAAGTTATATCATAAAGAGAGTTAAAAGAGAGAAATGAATGTAATAAGGGAAAATCCATGTTTTTGTAAGCTCAAATATCATAATGAGAATAGATTAGAAGTGGACATAGATTCATATTGAATCGAACCACTATAAAAAGCTTCTTGTCTTCATTTTATACTTTTATTTTACGATTGTGGCCTCATATTCTAATTCTAACCATAATCGGTGAAGTGCACATTTACATCCTTGGTGTTGATTCCATTTTTCAGCATCAACACCAAGAAATACGTTCTACTTTTAATTTGTAATACCTATCTCAATTCATAACCGAATTCATCGATTATGACATATATGAACTCCAATATAATTGGTTCATGCTTCTAGGCTTTAAATATGCATTAATAATTGTCACTTTGCTACCCTTTTATCCGCTTATTTTACATTGTTTGACTTTTGCGTCTATGCATTTTTTTAGGGCTTCAATATTGGACTATGGAATTACCAACCACTGAGTCACGGCATAAACTTGTATTATGTATTTTTGCAATTTCATATTTGGTAGTATTAGATATATTTGTTTACGAACTGCTGAATTGCAGTTCATTTTGATAGAATACAAAAAAATTAAGATGAAATCATGGTTTTTCACTTTCGTTTGGAACCCTTATTCAAATAGATATGGAAGATTATTGTTTCATAGAATTCTGACTTAAATTGTATCTTACATATTAATTTGAACTTCAAATCGAAAAATTATGAACTACCGCTGCATGACGGGCTCGATATAATTTAAGTAATTCATTAACTTAAAATCTACAAAATGAAATCATTTTTCACTTTCATTTGAAAACAACATTCATATAGATTTGAAAGATTATTATTTCATAGCATTCTAACTAAAACTAGGTCCTACATTTTAATTTGAACTTCAAATTGGAAAAACAAATTGCTGCTACGCAACGAGCTCGATTTAGTTTAATTAAATTTTTTAATTTCATGAATAGTGAGTTATCTCGCTATGGTATTCACATGCAAATTTACAAAACAAAGCATTACTAATCACTAACAGGTCATTATAGCCATGTGTCACTAACATGACAACTTCATATTTTTAGATATTTCATTTACTATATTATTTAGTTTTGTTTACGAACTATGAGTCACAACTTTTATGAAATTTTGATTTTGATAGAACAAAAAATTTACCAGGTGAAATCATGATTTTCACTTACATTTGAAACCCATACTCTAATAGGTGCGAAAGATTCTTGTTCCATGGAATTCTAAATTAAATTGGACTCTACATATTAATTTGAACTTCAAATTGGAAAATTACGGACTACCGTTGCGTGACAAGCTCGTTTTAATTTAATTTAACTATTTCATACAAACTTCATGAATAGCGACTTATCTCACCAGAGTATTAGCATAAAACTTTATAAAATAGAGGACAATCCATCACTAACAGGACTATATAGCCATGTGCCTAGTAGTATCATTCATTCCGAAGCTATAATGAGACATGTTTGAATACATACATGAATGCATACAAAAATAAATACATAAATACATGCACAAATACATACTCGTACTGTGAGAAACAATGCATGTACAAATGTACTAGCATAACATAGTACATGAAAACATACTCATATATGAAAATAAATGAATACAAAGTACAAATGTATCATATCATCATAACATGAACTGAATAAACTATATGAAACAAAATCACCAATGTGATGTGAACTGTTGTCACTATCTGAGGAGTCATTATTGTCATCTCCATAAGGCTTATGTACAGACTCGAGCTGCATCTGAGGCAGCTTAATACGAGTCTGTTACGCCTATATTTTCTCATTATACTGAGTTTGTTGCTACTGGTATGCAGTCTGATAAGTCTGTTGCATCGCCTGCATATACTAAAGTGTTATATGCTCAAATGAAGCAATCACCCATCTATCATAATCTATGCACTGGGAAAATTGATATGTACCTAAGAAAAATTACAAATTTATGGATAATAAAATATATAATAATTATGTGAAATTCAAAAGTCATACGGACCTAATGATGTTGATACCATCTAGCAAATGGTACACCTAATATATCATCATCTAAAGGATACTAAAGGGGATACTCTATAACTATCCCTCCAAATCATACATTCCTAATGAAGGTCGAAAAGGGTTGAACGCGGAGGCTATGCGTACTGATATGACATTTGTTTAAAGGCAACAGGCAATACTGACACTCTACTAGAAGAGAAACGCAAGCCAAAGTGATCGAAGTTCAAACCTGTATGTAATCAGGTAGCATTCAAGCACACAGGGCAAACCTAGCCTAATTTGAATCAAGATAGCCTTATATTGTAAAGGGCTCACCATCCACCCATTCTGCGACACTCTGTACGAAAAAATATAAGCTGGTCCAACCTTAATATTACTGTGCGTGTCGTCCCACGAAAACGGATCTAAGGGAATAGAAACTATACTATGAAAGTGTACCTTACAGTGCACCCTAAGGTACTATATAAATGGATATGTAGGAACCTATAAGCAAACCCTACGCCTCGATAAAGTGTAATACCCCATAAAATAGACATAAGGTAATTTAATAATAATAGTCAATAATAAATTAATGGGTTGGACTATTAGGAATTGGGCCATGAAAGTATTGCTATTGCATTCATGGCGAGATTATGATCGATTTTCATATTTTATTTACTGAAAGCAGAGTATGTATGTAAAAGATATTAATAAAGCAGGTTGTGCGTAAATATTAACGCACAAGGTTTGAAATTTAAATAGAATATATATATATATATATACACACACATCTAGAATATACTAGTTATGGATTAGCATGAAAAGAATATTCCAATTGAATTTGAAATTGTGTGTATATATTTATATACAATGAGGGACAAAGATAATCAAACAAAGGAAAGAAATCAATCAATTAAGTCAATGTTTGTTAAAATTGGAATAACGACTAGGGATTAAATTCCCTAGGCAAAATCGACCCAAGTGGTCGACCCATGCCCTTGAGCGGGGTTGACTTCCCTGGGTGAAGAATGGTGGAGAAGGCTTATTTTTTAGGGTTTATACATAAATTGCATACACGAACAGTCTAGATTTAATCTGATAGATCCTACGGTCTTTATTAACACTTGTAACTATATACCACCCTCCTAGCCTCTTCCTAACCCTATTCTTCATTTCATTCTTACACCTCCATTATATCCTTCTTCCATTTGCTAATTTCGTATTTAAGGTCAGATTTCTCTTCTAATTCTCTATCCTAAATTATATCCTCTCTATTCTAAGATTTATATAAGTTTGAGAATTCTGGAATTTAGTTTTTATATATATAAGATTGTGGTTCATTTGATTCTTATATATATATATGTACTAGTAGAAGAATTGGAGCTTGTTTGCGAAGGCTAGATCCAAATCCAATTCTACTCATACACTGTTTTTCTTCATTTCCAAAGCACTGTGAGTGGAAACCATCTAAGTTCTATTTCTTATAATTTTGTAGTTAGATATGGAATATTATGCCTATATAGGATATGGGCCAAATAATAATATAATGCCAAAACTTCCTAAATCAAATATTTTATTTGTTGTTGTTATGGTCAATCGAAAAGTATTGTATTTTTTGATTTTTGTTGTTTGGATAATGGATATTTAGGCTTGGAATATTGTGAAATCCTTAGTTTTTGTGTTCTGATTCACTTAGTTCTTATTCTATGTTCATATATATATTTGTGTGTCAAAAACATGAGATTTGTGTATTGCCAAATTTATGGGCACCTCATGGTCAATAAGAAAAAGTTCTTTTAGGTAACGAAACGAATGGATTCCAACAGGAGCTAGCATAGTCAGACAGCAAACTGCTTCTCATTGGTATGTTAAGCCTGGTGTCTATAACCTCTATACCCGGGCGATCTCAATGAGTACCCGGTGGTATGATAGGAATTATCCCCAATAGGTTTATGCATCTATTCTACATAGATTTGTTTGAACGTATTATTTGCAATATATTATCTAAAGTTTTTTACACAATATAAATATAAAAGTAAAACAGTGTCAAAAACTATGATTTTCAATATGTAATTGGATGTATTGCATCTTGCCTGTATTTCTCTTATTCAAACAACTATTCAAGCCAAGGTTGCAAGTTTATTCATATATATTGTTATTTCCCTTTTTGTCATAAATTGTGAATATACATGTTGAAATGTGTTAATTAGACAAATTGACTTGTACACCTTAACTGTGATTGATTGGATTCACATTTCAAATGAGGTTAGGATGTTAATTTCGTCCACATAATTCACGCCTATATTTTTATTAAGCATAATTAAACGTAATATTAATGCGTATTAAGTGTATGATAAATACTTTTAAACTAGGAATTTGAATTTGAATGTTTCGTAGGAATTTGTATATATGTGTGTGAGTTAATGGCCTTAAGTATAGTTTATGGCATATAGGAACTGTAACAACCCATGTTTTTATAACGTGTAATAACCATAAATCAAGGAAGAATTAATTTTTAAAATAAGAATCAAGGGAAACGGGTTACGCCATTGCGTTCGTCTCGAAATTCTGCTTGGAAATGAGTCCGAGTTTTCGAAAATCGGAGTCCGTATGACCAAGTTATGACCTTTCGAAGTTTTTAGAAGTTTTCAAGTTCAAAAACAGCTCAATTCGAATTCAAAATTCGAATTTCAAACCTCAGAATGGACTGGGCAGGAAATTTCCTTCCAGGACCAGGTCGACCGTAGTGTCGACCTGGGGGTCGACCTGGTGGCCGAGTCCACTTTTGAAGCTGGATTCACTCTGATGTATCTGGCCTCGTTTATGTCCACATTCGTTGACCTGGCCCTATAAATACAGCCACTAACACTAGTCTCATTACACAAAATTCTTTCTGACCTTATGCTGCTCTGATTCCGGTTGAAAAGTTTGAGAAGGGGACTATTTCTTCTACGTCGAAACTACGTTGCTGATTTGGGGATTTCTATTAGGACTTGACTAAGCATATCCAACATCGACTCTCTTTTTCTAATTCTCGAACCACGATCTGTAAGCCCCAGTTATTTTTAGATTTAAACTATAAATGTAATATGAATATGACGTAAATTGAAATTGGACCTATGTATGATGACTGTTTTACATTCATTCTTGTTCATCTTGGATCTTGACTCGTGGATATTACTATGACATTGATTTGGGGCCTATTCATGTTGTAAATCAAAAAGAGAAACCCCTCATATTATCATGTTGAATCTGCTATTAGTCACAAGTTTATGACTATCACCTTATGTCAATCGTTACCATGACTATACTATCACCTTATGTCAATCGTTACCATGACTATGCTATCACCTTATGACAACTGTTATCTTGACTAGTACCTTATTTTGCTAGAATTGGAATCTTTATGTTTGAGGCCAATATTCCATATGCCAGTAATGTTTTAATCTTTTATTTCAAGTCATACTATGCTATGCTAGTAATCACTTTTGCCACCTTATACCCGTTCCTTTTTTATGTTATTCCCTAATTAGATTTATTTGTATCGATTCGAGCTTACGTGCGATGGGAATACGATTTGGGTAGACTAGGTAAAACATGAATTAGCTTTAAACTTGAACATGAACGTTGTTATGACTTGAACCTGAATATGGACATGAACTTGACACGATTTGACATGAAACATGACCTAAAAACTGGACATGAACCTAGACATGAAAACTTGAACATGGGCATGACAATTAGATAAACTTGAAAATGGCGAACTCGAGGTTGGGTTGAGTTTGCAGTGTAAATCTGCCCGGAACCACCCGGCAAATCCAGTGGCTGCAATCAATAGGATCCAATGTGGGTAGTTGGTCATATCGCACGTAAAACCCGAGGTTAGACTATGTTGTGGTGTAAATCTGCCCGGAACCGCCCGGCAAATCCAGTAACCACAACAATTAGTCTAATGTGAGAGGTTGGCGTGCACTAATGAATTAATGCCACATGATAGGGTTAAGTCATTAACCACTTGAATATACTTAACCAACTTGACATGATTATTTGATAGGGTTAAGTCATGAACTGCTTGAACACACTTAACCAACTTGATACATGATTTGGATAGGGCTAAGTCACGAATTTGAATGACAACACTTAACCCATTAGAAACCCTAGTTAGGCGGTCCTTTTCAGCAGTAACCCACTTAGATGTATCACGATACCCTGGGACTAGGCAGGGTGGGGCACGATTACTGGGCTGATTGTAAGCGACCAGAACGACGGCTGAGTAGGTGCGCCATTGTAGGTTCAAGCGGGCTATGGTCGTGCACGTAGTCCGGAGTTGAAAAAGCAGGCATTGGGCACCCGTAGATTTACACTGTGCGTGCTTGATTCGTGTCGGTGGTTGGCACCATAGGACTTGATACACCCTATGGTGGACCTAGCACAGGTAACTACATTTCAGGATAGGGCCGTATGACACAGACACATGACGAGCTAGGACTTATAGGGAGCCAATCGATTAGTAGACCGTACCGTAGGACCCCGTAATGGGTTAATTCATGATACTGGGCCAAGGGATCATTTCATGGTTAATACTTGACATGGGTTAGAATACTAGTACAATTGGTGCCGCGAATCTTGAACATGCGATGCTAGTCTTGACTTATCTTGTTATCTTAATTATCCTACCAGTTTTGTTATCATCCTTATGTTTAATTCCAGTTTTCACATACCATGTTACCTTTACTAGTTTTCATACTGAAAGTCACTAGGGCTTACCAGTCTTTATGACTGACCCTTTTTCTTTCGCCTCTTTTTCTTTCGTCCCCCCCCCCCAGGTTCTCCGGGAGGAAACACTAGCTCTTAGCTTGGATTTAGCTTGCTTTCTGACAGCTCATGTACGGTTTGGTCTTGGGCTATGCTATGGCTGCTTCTGCTATTTATGGGGAGTAATTTACATTTTTTTTAAGTTTATGCTTCTTTATTTGGAACTTGTTGTGATGGAATAATTTGTATCTTGGATATATGAGCTTTTGACTCTTTTCTTGGAAATAATAAGAAGTTGGTTTTTAATTTCTACCGCTGCTTTATTTATGTTCTGCCTTGTGATACCTCTATGCATGTTTACCTAGATAACACTCCACCAAAACTAGTGCATTCCCTTTGAGAGTGACCCTAGCGGAGGTGGGGTGTTACATTTGGTATTAGAGCAGAAGGTTACCAGGCTGGGCAAAAAGTTTTTAAAAACCTTCTAAAACTATTTTCAAAACCATTTATAAAGAAGCATTTTTCAAGAAAAGTTTTAAGTTTAAAAAAAAGCTATTCCCCAAGAAGCCCTTAGCACTTTCCTTTGTTTCCTCGTTCGAATCTTTTCTTTCCATTTTTCAGCATGGCTGATCTTAACCTGCCCGAGGGAATACCCGTGCCTGGATGGTTCTGAAGGTACTTAAAAACCAGGGCCAACGACGCGGGCACGGCAGACATCCCTCCTCCTCCTCCTCCCCCAGTGACTGCGGTTCCTCCTCCTCCCGGTACTGCCTTTGCCAAAATATGCAAAGACTTTAAAGCAATGGGCGGCAAGAACTTCGTTGGAACTGAAACCTTTGTTGAGGCACGAAACTGGCTAAAGGAGACTGAAGAATTGTTCATTATCTTTGATATGGAGGACCATAGGAAAGTTCAGTTGGCAGCATGGTTGCTGAAAGAGGAAGCTTTATTTTGGTGGGAAGTCACCAATGCTACCAGGCCAGTTGAGACTTGGGCAGACTTTAGAGAGAGGTTTGGGCTTAAGTTCTTATCATCAGCAGAAGAGAACCTTCATATCGAGAGGTTACTAGCACTCAATCAAGGGGACATGTCTGTTAGGGAGTACGTGAATAAGTTTAATCAGCTTGCTCGGTTCGGTTTGGATTTGGTCAACACAGCCCAGAAGAAGGCTGTACGCTTTGCTCGAGGATTGAAAGAACCACTACACAGCTTGGCCCTAACTCATATACCCATGGGGGCGACCTTCGAAAGCTTGGTGTATATGGCTCTACTCCATGAGGAAGACAAGAATAGCAAGAAGGAGGTTAAGCCTAATGAAACTCAGAATAAGAAAGCTGACTTCAAGAAGGAAAACAACAAGAATAACAAGAGCAACAACAAATCACGTGAGACGAGGAAGCGCAACTTTTGTGGTATTACTGGACATCTAGCTAAAGACTGTAGAAAGAAGAAGAGGAAGTTGGGTGAATGCTTTCATTGTGGAGATACTGGACACATCAGCAAGGATTGCCCTAAGAAGCAAGGGCAGGGGCAAGGGCAGACCCAGCGAGCAGGACCTTCTGGAGGGCAGTTGCATGCTCTCAACACCACTCTAGCTCTTGACTGAGGTAGTAATATTTCCGTAGAAAGCCTTGTTTACATTTATGACTTTCCTGTTCGAACCTTATTTGACTCTGGCGCATCACATACTTTTATTTCTGCTGATATTGTTGAAAATCTGCACCTAAGTACTAGTCTGGTTGAGGATCCTGTTATAGTTTCAAATCCAATTGGGGGCTCCGCCCATTTATCTATGATGTGTATGGATTTGAGGATCTCTATCTTAAGCGTAGAATTCACGTGTAATGCTTATGTTCTCGGATTCATGAGATACGGTTTGATCCTAGGTATGGATTGGCTGTCCAATTATGGAGCCATTCTTGATTGTGAACGAAGGGTAGTGAGGCTCATGACTCGCCTTGGCAATACCCTTGAAATTTCTTGTAGCCCTATGGGTCCGGTCATGTTGTGTTATCTTGAATCCCTTGACTCGTCCGACGATAATTTGCAATCTGTAAAAGTGGTCCGAGAATATCCAGATGTCTTTGATGAAGTGAGGGGGTTACCTCCTAAACGCGAGATAGACTTCCGAATTTATCTTGTTGATAATGCCAAGCCAGTTTCATTGCTCATTAGGCACATGGTCCCACGAGAAAGAAGAGAGCTCAGTAAATAAGTTAATGAGTTGCTTGAGAAAAATTTCATAAGACGAAGCATTTCTGAATGGGGTGCTCCGGTGGTATTCGCTACTAAGGCGGATGGATCGCTTCGTCTATGCGTAGATTATCGTGAGTTAAACAAGCTGACAAAGAAGAACAGGCACCCACTACCAAGAATCGACGATTTGTTTGACCAGCTTGTGGGAGCATCTGTTTTCTCTCAACTCGATCTAGCCATAGGATTCCATCAGCTTAGAGTGGCTGAGGATAGCGTTGACAAAACTGCGTTTAGGACTCCAGATGGGTTCTTCGAATGGCTCGTCATGCCGTTTGGATTAAAAAATGCACCTGCATACTTTGTGGATTTGATGCATAGGGTGTTTCGGGAGTTCCTTAACTAGTTTGTGGTAGTTTTCGTGGATGATATTTTGATCTTCTCAAAAGATGAAGAAGAGCATGCCAGACATCTCAAGGAAGTCATGGAAATGCTTAGAGCACACCAGTTAAAGGCTAAGTTCTCCAAATGCCATTTTTGGAGGAAGGAAGTTCGGTTCCTTGGACATGTAGTTTCTAAGCAAGGCATAGCTGTGGACCCTGCAAAGGTAGTTGCGGTACAGGATTGGAAATGTCCTAAGAATGCAACGGAGGTGAGGAGCTTTCTCGGTTTGGCGGGCTACTACAGGAAGTTCATTAAGGACTTCGCTAAGATTTCAGCCTCTCTTACTAAGTTAACAAAGAAGAACCTAGCTTTTACATGGGACATAGAATGTGACGCTGTTGTTCAGAGACTCAAGAGAGCCCTCACCACAGCTCCAGTTTTGGCATTACCCAATGGAGGTAAGATGTTTACCATGTACACAGACGCGTGCGGCACGGGATTAGGCGCCGTCCTAATGCAAGAAGGAAGAGTAATATGATACGGGGGCAGACAACTTAAAGTTCATGAGAAAAACTATCCCACGCATGACTTGGAGTTGGCCGCGATTGTTTTTGCACTTAAAGCTTGGCGCCATTATCTTCTAGGGGAGAGGTTCGAGCTGTATACCGACCACAAATCGCTTAAGTACCTCTTCTCACAGGAAGACTTGAATCTGAGACAACAGCAGTGGATGGAATTCTTGGCATCATATGACTTCGATATAGCTTATACCCCTGGCAAGGGTAACGTGGTGGCGGACGCGCTAAGTAGAAAAAAGTTGACTTTGAGCCCCTTATTTGTTGAAAGGAAAAGCCTTGAGTTTATAGCAACCTTTGATTTTACACCTGCTGTTGAGTCATTGACTGCTACGTTTGCATCTCTTGAGTTAAGACCTACACTTCTAGATCAAGTAGGGACTTCACAAAAGGAAGACCCGCAGATAGTCGAAATCATGGACAAGCTGATTAGTGGTGAGACGTCAACTCACCTCAGTAGGTATACCATAGATGACAAGGGATGGCTAAGGCGCGATGGAAGGCTATGTGTCCCACAAGTGGGAGACCTAGTAAGGAAAGTTCTCAAAGAAGCGCACTACTCGAAGATGACTATACATCCCGGAGGGGATAAGATGTACAGGGATATGAAACGCATTTTCTTTTGGGCTGGAATGAAAAAGGACATGGCAGAGTTCGTCTCGAAGTGCATGGTGTGCCAACAAGTAAAGGCCGAGTCGAAGAAGCCTGGTGGGCTATTACATCCTTTGGAGGTTCCGCAATGGAAATGGGAGAGTATCTCGATGGATTTCGTGGATGGACTGCCTAGGTCTAGGAAGGGAAATACTAGCATATGGGTCATAGTTGATAGACTCACGAAAAGTGTTCACTTCATTCCGGTGAAGAGCAAGAGGACTGCATCAGAGCTAGCGTCTATTTACCTTCGAGAGATAGTATGGTTGCATGGAGTTCCTTCTAGTATAGTTAGTGATCGTGACCCGATTTTCACTAGCCAGTTTTGGAAAGTCTGCAAGAAGCAATGGGAACACGACTGAACTTGAGCACGGCCTATCACCCACAGACGGATGGACAAACCGAAAGGGTAAATAGGGTACTAGAAGATCTCCTAAGGCTATGCATTCTTGACTTTGGTGGCACTTGGGAAGACCATCTTCCTCTCGTGGAGTTTGCATATAACAATAGTTACCAAGCTAGCATCGGAATGGCACCGTTCGAAGCCCTGTATGGAAGACCGTGCAAATCGCCAACTTGTTGGTGGGAGACGACATACAGACTTATACTTGGACCCGGCATGATAAGGGACACTTTTGAGAAGATTGAGTTGATACGAAGACAGATGAAAACGGCCCAAGATAGACAGAAATCCTATGCGAACCAGAGAAGGACAGACCTAGAGTTCGAAGTCGGAGATATGGTCTTTATAAAAGTTTCTCCATTACGCAACGTAGTTCGTTTCGAGGCAGTTGGAAGGCTAGCACCAAGGTTCGTAGGACTGTTCCCTATCATTGAGAGGATTGGACGGATGGCCTATAAGGTAGACTTACCCGAGAAGTTATCTGGAGTACACAATGTCTTTCACGTCTTGCATCTCCGGAAGTGCTTGCATGAGTCAGCCGAAGTGGTTGAGCCAAGCATCATTGAAGACGTAGAAGTGGAAAAAGAAGCAACATTGAGGCGAGTTCCGATTCGTATCTTAGGAACGGATATTAAGAAGCTAAGGAATCGAGAAGTCAAGCTAGTTAAAGTGCAGTGGAGTGAAGCCCAAGAAGACGCAACTTGGGAAACCGAAGAGAAGATACGCGCGCTTTACCCATTTCTTTTTTAGGGTACATTCTCGATCTCTTTTTCCTTGAAAACCTTTTCGTATCATGCTTCTAATACCTATGTTTGTCTTGATCTTATCTTGAGAACCTTAGGTAAAACCATATGGATGTAAACATGTGATTGAAACATGTTATGGTTGATGTTTGCAAATGGTTGCAAGTGGTTGCTAGTGGATGCATGACACACATTAGGCACTAGATCGGCTCAGTCACATTTTCATGTTGCATATGCATGAGTGCTTATACTTGTACATGGATGGAACTTGTTATGCTACCACTTGGATGTTGCATATGGATGGATGTTTGTGCACTTATGTAGAGATTATGAACTATGCTAGGAATTTGCATACATGTTGGATTCATGACAATAACATATTTTGCATTAAGGAGGTTTACTGAATCAGTAACCGCCTGATCTTTTGCATTAGATAAGTACATATACACACACTTTCTGCATATGTTCATACAACACTAGAAATCTTTTAAGGACAATGGTTGCTTGTGGATGATGCTTTGAGTAGATGGATGATGGATGGTAGGACACATCCTCCCTAACTTAGAGATTTCGGGGACGAAATCCTTTAAGGGGGGAGAATGTAACAACCTGTGTTTTTATAACGTGTAATAACCATAAATCAAGGCAGAATTAATTTTTAAAATAATCAAGGGAAACGGGTTATGCCATTGCGTTCGTCTCGAAATTCTGCTTGGAAACGAGTCCGAGTTTTCGAAAATCGGAGTCCGTATGACCAAGTTATGACCTTTCGAAGTTTTCAGAAGTTTTCAAGTTCAAAAACAGCTCAATTCGAATTCAAAATTCGAATTTCAAACCTTAGAATGGAATGGGCGGGAAATTTCCCACCTAAGACCAGGTCGACCTGGGGGTTGACTATGTAGTCGACCTACCCAGGACCAGGTCGACCATAGTGTCGACCTGGGGGTCGACCTGGTGGCCGAGTCCACTTTTGAAGCTGGATTCACTCTGATGTAACTGGCCTCGTTTCTGTCCACATTCGTTGACCTGACCCTATAAATACAGCCCCTAACACTAGTCTCTCTACACAAAATTCTTTCTAACCTTGTGCTGCTCTGATTTTGGTTGAAAAGTTTGAGAAGGGGACTACTTCTTCTACGTCGAAACTACGTTGCTGATTTGGGGATTTCTATTAGGACTTGACTAAGCATATCCAACATCGACTCTCTTTTACTAATTCTCGAACCACGATATGCAAGCCCCAGTTATTTTTAGATTTAAACTGTAAATGTAATATGAATATGATGTAAATTGAAATTGGACCTATGTATGATGACTGTTTTACATTCATTCTTGTTCATCTTGGATCTTGATTCGTGGATATTACTATGACATTGATTTGGGGCCTATTCATGTTGTAAATCAAAAAGAGAAACCCCTCATATTATCATGTTGAATCTGCTATTAGTCACAAGTTTATGACTATCACCTTATGTCAATCGTTACCATGACTATACTATCACCTTATGTCAATCGTTACCATGACTATGCTATCACCTTATGACAACTGTTATCTTGACTAGTACCTTATTTTGCTAGAATTGGAATCTTTATGTTTGAGGCCAATATTCCATATGCCAGTAATTTTTTAATCTTTTATTTCAAGTCATATTATGCTATGCTATAATCACTTTTGCCACCTTATACCCGTTCCTTTTTTATGTTATTCCCTAATTAGATTTATTTGTATGGATTCGAGCTTAAGTGCGATGGGAATACGATTTGGGTAGACTAGGTAAAACATGAATTAGCTTTAAACTTGAACATGAACGTTGTTATGACTTGAACCTGAATATGGACATGAACTTGACACGATTTGACATGAAACGTGACTTGAAAACTGGACATGAACCTAGACATGAAAACTTGAACGTGGGCATGACAATTAGATAAACTTGAAAATGGCCAACTCGAGGTTGGGTTGAGTTTGCAGTGTAAATCTGCCCGGAACCACCTGGCAAATCCAGTGGCTGCAAACAATAGGATCCAATGTGGGTAGTTGGTCATATCGCACGTAAAACCCGAGGTTAGACTATGTTGTGGTGTAAATCTACCTGGAACCGCCCGGCAAATCCAGTAACCACAACAGTTAGTCTAATGTGAGAGGTTGGCATGCACTAATGAATTAATGCCACATGATAGGGTTAAGTCATGAACCACTTGAATATACTTAACCAACTTGACATGATTATTTGATAGGGTTAAGTCATGAACTGCTTGAACACACTTAACCAACTTGATACATGATTTGGATAGGGTTAAGTCACGAATTTGAATGACAACACTTAACCCATTAGAAACCCTAGTTGCGCGGTCCTTTTCAGCAGTAACCCACTTAGATGTATCACGATACCCTGGGACTAAGCAGGGTGGAGCACGATTACTGGGCTGATTGTAAGCGACCAGAACGACGGCTGAGTAGGTGCGCCATTGTAGGTTCAGGCGGGCTATGGTCGTGCACGTAGTCCGGAGTTGAAAAAGCAGGCATTGGGCACCCGTAGATTTACACTGTGCGTGCTTGATTCGTGTCGGTGGTTGGCACCATAGGACTTGATACACCTTATGGTGGACCTAGCACAGGTAACTACATTTCAGGATAGGGCCGTATGACATAGACACATGACGAGCTAGGACTTATAGGGAGCCGATCAATTAGTAGACCGTACCGTAGGACCCCGTAATGGGTCACTTCATGATACTGGGCCAAGGGATCATTTCATGGTTAATACTTGACATGGGTTAGAATACTAGTACAGTTGGTGCAGCAAATCTTGAACATGTGATGCTAGTCTTGACTTATCTTGTTATCTTAATTATCCTACCAGTTCTGTTATCATCCTTTTGTTTAATTCCAGTTTTCACATATCATGTTACCTTTACTAGTTTTCGTACTGAAAGTCACTAGGGCTTACCAGTCTTTATGACTAACCCTTTTTCTTTCGTTCCCCCCCTAAGGTTCTCAGGGAGGAAACACTAGCTCTTAGCTTGGATTTAGCTTGCTTTCTGACAGCTCATGTACGGTTTGGTCTTGGGCTATGCTATGGCTGCTTCTGCTATTTATGGGGAATAATTTACTTTTGTTTTAAGTTTATGCTTTTTTATTTGGAACTTGTTGTAATGGAATAATTTGTACCTTGGATATATGAGCTTTTGACTCTTTTCTTGGAAATAATAAGAATTTGGTTTTTAATTTCTACCTCTTCTTTATTTATGTTCTGCCTTGTGATATCTCTGTGCATGTTTACCTAGATAACACTCCACCAAAACTAGTGCATTCCCTTTGAGAGTGACCCTAGCGGAGGTGGGGTGTTACAAGAATAAGGTTAATTATTACTTGTAGTAGAAGCTTGCCATGTACCGATTGACATATCAAGCATTTGCAAGTAAGATAGGTTAATGTGAGAGGCCTAAGTGTCGTGGGCCATTATAAGTATTACACTATGATACGAGGTTAGGCCCAACTTGTAGTAGGAACCTACCCCAAACCGCCCGACAAATCCAACATCAACAAGTGGTCGGCTTAATGTGAGATGTCTAGTGCATATACATACATACATACATATATATATATATATATATATATGTGTGTGTGTGTGTATGAAGTAGGACTGCCTTGAGAAGTTATTAAGTGGTTGACCTAACTTGTTGGGTATTAAGTAGTTAGAACTAGGTCCATTCCTAAGGCCCACTCCTTAGTTTAGGACCCAAGTCATGGGACTCTCCCTATAAAGGTCTTAAATGGTGATTGGGTCCGCCTTTCTCTCATAGGGTATTTAAATGGTCCAAGTAAACGATAACATATGAGTAGGGTACGTAGTTTTCTATATAATGTTCATTTCTTATCTAGGGGCTTAGTAAGGGCTTACCTAGGGATGGTTTGTATAATTGGCATAAAGGAACCACCGTCTAAGGGGAGGACTAAATAACAAGGAGTTCACCCATAGGGACAGCTATATAGTAACAAGATAGTCCGCTAGGAGGTCTTAAATGAGAATTGTGTTCCTACCTAAACCTAGTATTAAGTGTTTGTTACTATTTCCCAACATACAAGGAATGTTTATGTATTTGACGATGGCATTAGAGACGAGGCCCTAAGCTGCTAAGGGTCCTCCATAGGTAATTAAATGGCTGTAGGGAGGTCTACCTTAATAATTTAGGAAATGGCCTTAAGTGACTAGGTATAGCCTGCCTTGTGGGTATTAAGTGAATGTAGGTACATTAGCCCTTAGATTACTTTGTAGGTATTAAGTGACCGTAAGTATGCCTGCCCTAAGATTTGCATATAGGAATTAAGTGACTGTTAGGATGTCTGCCTCATACGTTTAATTTTGCATGTTTTTTTTCATAGACATAACATGAAGAATTTACAGTATTAAATATAGGAAATAGTCATTCCTAAACTTATATGTTTTTCATTCGCCGGAACTTTATTTTCTGACCTCCCTCCTCTTAACACAAATAGGTTAGTAGGTGAGGACCTTGGATCAATGATGATTAGTGATCTCTTGGAGGTGGAGCTAATCGATGGAGAATTATATATTTGTGGTAGCAGTATTATTATCGTTGTTATTATCATTATGTACTTGGGTAATTATTGATGTAGTGTTATCTGTTGAGACTTATTATATTTAACATTATGGATTTATTTATAGTTCCTTTTTTATGATATTATATTTTATCCCTTCCACTATGTAAGGTTCTGATTTTCGTTTAAATTTATCTATGATATCTGTTTTAGTATTTCCTCATAGGATCCAATGAACCGTTTAGAATGGATTTAAATTATGTTAGGCCTGTTCTCAGTCAAAATTGAGGCCCATTCCGGACGGGTGGTTACATTAGATATCAGAGCATAAAGTGACCCGATTATAGGGAAATAAAAGTAAGTTGGACGTATTTGTTATTTGAAAAGGTTTTCAAAACTGTATATTTATATATGTGTGTATTATGCCCACACAAACATACATAATTATACTAGTCAACCTTATCTTTCTTCCTTTTTGGGCCTTGATACTATCTTAAGAAGTCCACTGAAGACATTTTAATTTTTCAGATAGTGGAAATGACCGATAACATACCCAAGCAAGGGAACTCTACTAGGCCTTGGTACTTGCCTGAATGGTTCTAACAATACCTCAGGACTGTGGAACAGGTCCCTACTGCCAATCCTGCCCCAGCGGAACCAGTAGCTCAGTCTACCGAAGTGGCCCTCAACCTCCTTCGTCTTTTTAATGATTTCGTGAGTTTAGGAGGAAAGCCAATTTTAGGAACTATGAGCTGCCTTAAAGCCAAAGCATGGATTACTGGGTGCAAAAGGATCTTTAAGGCTGCCATATGGGATGATCAAATAAGTATAGGGTAGCAGCTTGGCATTTGAAAGAAGAGGCCCTTGAATGGTGGAACATGATTTCACAAGAGAATGTGGGTAAAGTGTTTACTTAGGGAGAGTTTAGGACCCGCTATGAGAATAAGTTCTTACCTAATGTTGAGATCAGCCTACAATTAGAAAAGTTCATTCAGTTGAAGCAAGGGGAGTGAGATCTGAAAGAGTATGTGATGAAATTTACCTAATTATCCAAGTTTGGGAAAGGGTTGGTAGACACTTATAAATAAATCCCTTAGGTTTGTTAAAGGATTGAATTCCTCATTGAAGGAATTTTTTTTGCCCCAAGTGATGTTTGGAGCTACCTTTGAAGCACTTGTTGAGGCGACTATTATATATCCAGCTGAGGAGGTTAAGAAAGTTAAGACTGTTACGGGAGAAGGTACTTTTAATTTGAGAAGAACAAGAATAAAAAATTTTGGCTTAAGAAGAAAAAGGGAGGAAAATTCAAGAAGGAGGCCAAGACAGGGCATGAAGCCAAGGACTGCAGAGTGAACTTAGAAAATGTGAATTAAAAGGGAAATGTTTCAACTTTTAAGAGGATGGGCACTTAGCAAGGAACGACCCTAGTGATCAAGGACAACCTGTGTTGGAAGGTATAATTTCTATACTAGGAATTTCTTCGAGTACCCTATTTGATTTGGGAGCCACCAACTACTTTATTGCTAGGAAGATTGTTGAATCTTTGTAAATTGCCTTATCTTTTGCCAACCATCCGATAGAAGTGTCTAAACCCATTAGAGGGACTATGCTACTTTCGTTTGTGTGTAAAGACCAAGTATTAGACTTTAGTGATGTCGACTTCTTTTCTGATGCGTATGTACTTGAGTTCGAAGGGGTATGGTATCATTTTAGGAATGGACCGTCTAACATTTTTTGGAGCCATCTTTAACTGCAATAAGAGAATAGTTTCCTTGAGAAGCCATGGAGGCCGCAGCTCACATATTCCTTATAGGGCAGGGAATAGGGATTCATCCTTATTTTCCTTATCTTCTGATTTGGAAGGACCATCTTCGATGCCAGTTATTTGTGAGTTTCCTGATGTTTTTGACGAGGAGGTCGTAAGACTCCCATGCCACACAGAAATATCATTTAGGATAACCTCAAAAAGGATGCGAGGCCTATAGCATTGCCTTTAGGGAAAATGGCTCCTAAAGGAAAGGGGAGAGCTTGATAGATAAATATTGGAATTATTTCCGAAATGGTTTATTCATAGGGGTACATCTGAGTGGGGTGCACCAGTAGTGTATGCCGCAAAGTCTGATGGATTTTTGAGGTTATATATGGATCATAAGGAGCTTAACAAAATGACTAAGAAGAATAGATACCCCTTATCGAGGATTGATGATTTGTTTTTCAATTTGAAGGAGCTCAAATATTTTCTCAGTTAGATTTGGCCATCGGATTCCATTAGATGAGAGTAAGCCTAAGATGGCGTTTAGGATGCCAGATGGATTGTTTGAGTGGGAGGTTATGCTTTTTGGTTTGACTAATGCTCCCGCTTTCTTTGTAGACTTATGAGTAGGGTATTTAGGGGCATAAGATTACGGTAGTATTTGTGGATGTAATCCTTATATTTTCCAAGGACTTTAAGGAACACAAGGATCATTTGGGAAAGGTCACAGGAGTTCAAAGGGAGAGCTAACTTAAGGACAAATTCTCAAAATGTAATTTTTGGAAGAGAGAAGTCAAGTTTCTAGGACATATTGTTTCGAGGAAAGGTTTAGCGGTAGCTACGGTTAAGGTAGAAGCTATCTAAGAGTGGAGAATACCCCGTAATGTGATAAAGTTAGGAATTTTTCTTTGGTAAAAAGACTACTAATGCAAATTTATCAAGGACTTCGGAAGGATTGCGACCCCTCTAACCAAGTTGACAAAAAAGGAGCATAAGTTTACGTGGAGTGAGAAATGTGGAATTTCCTTTGAGAGATTAAAGGAATCTTTCACTCTAAGCAGTTAAAGCCCCGCAAAATCCCCGTTATAGCCCATAGCACTCTCTTGTCGCTACGCTATTTCAATTTAGCATTGATGAACAGTGGCTCCGCTTAAATCCCCACTATTTTCCGTTGCACCCGCTAAATCAACATTTACCACCCACTTTAGCAGTGTTAATATACAGAGGGTGATTTAACCAGTTCTCTTTTAAAATAAATCAAAATAGTTAATGTAAATAGCTAATTTTAAGCCATAAGTGCCTTATATAAGATTGAAATCTGCAATAATCCTCAAATCTAGTGTACATAACGATGATATTCTTGATTTTGTTATATAATATTAATTAATATTTGTTTCTTCTATAAAAATGATGCGAGAATCATAATTAATTAATATTAATTAAATAGTTTTACATCTAATTAACATTTTTGCAACTCTGCTATATCTCCGCTATTTTCCCACTTTACCTCACTACAACTTTTGAAGCCTTTACTGCTATAGAACCGCTAAGCGCTTTAACTGCACAGATTTCACTAGTACACCTACTTTAATTATCCCGAAAGGAATGAAGATGTTCACAGTTTTACGGATGCATGCAGAACCGTTTTAGGAGCGGAACCTATGTAGGAGGGAAGAGTAGTTGCCTACACAAATAGATAACTTAAGGATCACGAGAAAAGGTACCCCGTCCAGGACTCAATGTCGTAGCAGTAGTTTTCACCCTTAAGATGTGGAGACATTTTTTTCTGGGAGAAACATTTGAACTCTTCACTGATCACAAGTCTCTTAGATATTTGTTTTCTCGGCGAGTTCTAAAGCTTCGATAGCGAGATGGATGAAATACCTTGCATCTTTTAATTTCCCCATTATGTATACCTCTTGGTAGGGCAGCGTCGTGGACAACGCATTAAGTCGGAAGCATGCTACGCTTAGTACAATCAGCGAGTGGAGACAGTCTGGATTTCTTGAAGCTATGAAGGTTGGATAAGTTTTTATGGAAAGAATCTAGAGTAAGCAAGACCATGATGATGAGATGAGGGTGTTAAAGGAAAAGGTTTCTAGGTTAGAATCTTTCGCTCATTCCGGTAGATATTATGTGGATGGTAGTGGTAGTTTAAGTAGAGATAATCGACTTTGTTTCTCTAGGAGTGCGGACCTTATGAATGAGATTCTCGAGGAGTATCATAAATGTAGGATGACCATACACCTTGGAGGTGAAAAAATGTTTAGGGACATGAAGAGTAACTTTTATTGGGAAGGAATGAAAAGAGACATTGCAGAGTTTGTTTCTATATGCTTAACTTGTCAAATACTGAAGGCGGGGCAAGGGAAGCCAAGAGGGTTGTTGCCAACATTAGAGATTCCCACTTGGAAACAAGAACACATGTCTATGGATTTTATTGATGGGCTTCCAAGAAGTAAAAAGGGAAACGAAGCAATTTGGGTCATAGTGGATCGGTTAACAAAGAGCACCCATTTTATTCCAATCAAAGGGAGTTGGTCTGCTACTTTATCAACTCAGTTATATGTTAGAGAGATGTTAGATTCATGGGACTCCAACTAGCATAGTTAGTGACAGAGACACGTTGTTCACTTGTGAGTTTTCGAAGAGCCTTCAAGAAGGTTTGGGAACTACGATGGGTTTGAGTATAGAGTATCATCCGCAAATCGACGATTAGATCGTGAGAGTCTAAAGCGTTCTAGAGGATCTGCTTAGAGCTTGCATCGTCAACTTCGGAGGGGCATGGGAACAACACTTGCCTTTGGTAGAGTTTTACTATAACAATAGTTACCAAGCAACAATTGATATGGCCCCTTATGAAGCTTTCTATGGGTGGCGATGCAAATCGCCTACTTATTGGTGGTAAACTACTAACAAGGTTTTACTCATGCCGGACCTTGTCCGTGAGTCAACAGGAGATTATCACTTTGATTTGGTAGAGAATAAAGGATGCCCAAGACTGACAGAAGTCATTCGCAAAGAGGAGGAGGAAGGAACTAGAATCTGATGTTGAAGATTTGATATTCGTTAAAGTTTCCCTTCTCAAGAAGACGGTCCGGTTTGGGAAGTTGGCTCCCAGGTTTGTCGGGCCTTTTAGGATCATGGATAGAATTAGGAAAATGGCTTATCGTGTGAACTTCTCGAGCGTTTGTCGGGGGTCATGACATTTTCCATGTTTCTAATATTTGAAAATGCCCTCATAATTCAACCGACAGACACGAGCTTAGTGATATTGGGGACTTAGGGAGCTTTGAGTTGGAGTCTAGGGTACCTTGTGCCACCACAAAGATCGTGGAGTATAGAACCAAACAACTCGGCAACAAATCTATTCGCCTAGTCCTAGTTCAGTAGGGAGATAACCTTGTGCAGACCACCTGGGAAACTAACGAGAAGATTAGGCTAACTCATCCAGAACTTTTCTCGAGTAAATATTTCCTCAGAAATTTTTGTTTTTGATTGCATCGTCGTTGCTAGATTAGATGGTAGGAGATGGCTGCAACACAAATGCACTATGCATTCATACAAAATTATATACATATTATGATGTTTTGCATACATATTGCATCACTTATTACAAATACACGTTAGGACTGAGCTCATTATTAGACAGTCTGCAGTTCATAATCACTATGAGTTATGGATGCTTATAAAATAACATGGGTGTACAACATGGGATGAAAATGGAATTTTGGACTATTGGGAATTGGGCCACAAAAGTATTGCTATTGCGTTCATAGCGAGATTCTGGTCCGTTTTCTTCTTTTATTTGTTGAAAACAGAGTCTGTATTTAAAAGATATTAACAAAACAAGTTGTGCTTAATTATTATCGCACAAGGTTTGAAATTTAAATAGAATATATATTCATCAGGAATATATTAATTATGGATTAGCATGTAAAGTTTATTCCAATTGAAATTGAAATTATGTGTGTATATTTATATACAACGAGGGATAGAGATAATCAAACACAGGAAAGAAATCAATCAATTAAATCAACATTTAATAAAATTGGAATAACGGTCAGGGAATAAATTCCCTAGGAAAAATCTACCTAAGGGGTCGACCCTTACCTTTGAGTTGGGTCGACCCAGGGGTAGACCTCCCTTCAAGGGGGGAGATCGACAGCCCTGGATGAAGAATGGTGCAGGAGGCTTGTTTCTTTTAGGGTTTTATATAAATTGCATACACAGACTGCTTGGATCTAATCTAATAGATCCTACGGTATTTATTAACACTTGCAATTATATATACCACATCCTTGCCTCTTCCTGACCCTATTCTTCCTTTCATTCCCGCGCCTCCATTATATTCTTCTACCATTTGCTAATTCCATATCTAAGGTCAAATTTCTCTTCTAATTCTCTAACCTCGATAATATCCTCTCTATTCAAAGATTTATATAGGTTTGAGGATTCTAGAATTTAGTTTGTATATATAATATTCTGATTCATTTGATTCTTATATATATATAAGGATTGGAGTTCATTTGTGAAGGCTACATCCAATTCTAATTCTACTCATGCTATGTTGTTCTTTATTTCCAAAGCACTGTGAGTGGAAACCATCTAAGTTCTATTTCTTATAATTTTTTAGTTTAGATTTGGAATATTATTCCTATATGGGATATTGGTCAAACGATAATATAATGCTAAAACTCCCTGAATCCTGTATTTTATTTGTCATAGGACTGGCCAATCGAAATTATTGTATTTTTGGGTTTGTGTTGTTTGGATAATGGATATTTAGGCTTGGAATGTTGAGAAATCCATAGTTTATGGATTCTGATTCACTTATTTCTTATTGTGTGTTCTTATATGTTTGTGTGTCCTTATAAGTTTGTGTGTCAAAAACATAGGATTTGTATGTTGTAAAATTAATAGGTTTAAGCGTCTATCCTAAATAGATTCGTTTGAACATATTCTTTGCAATATATTATCTTAAGTTTTGTATACAATATAAATATAAAAGTGAAGTAGTGTCAAAAACTATGGTTTTCAATATGAAATTGGATGGGCTGCATCTTGCTTGTATTTCTCTTATTCAAATAACTATTAAAGCCTGGGTTGCAAGTTTATTCATATATATTGTTATTTCCCTTTTTGTCATAAACTGGGAATATACATGTTGGACCGTGCTGATTAGGGAAATTGATTTCTACACCTTAACTGTGATTGATAGGATTGACATTTCAATTGTGGTTAGGACGTTAATTTCATTTGCATAATTCATGCCTATATTTAGATATATTTATAGCGTGATTAAATAATATTAATGCGTATTAAGTGTGTGATAAATACTTTTAAACTGGGAATTTGAATTTGAAAGTCACATAGGAATTTGTATATATGTGTGTGAGTTAATGTCCTTAGGTATAGTTAATGACATATAGCCACGAGGTTAACCATTACTTGTTGTAGCAGCCTCCCAGGAATCGATCGACATATCAAGAATCCGCAAGTAAGACAAGTTAATATGATAGGTTTAGATGCCATGGTTCATTATAATTATTGCACTATGATACAAGGTTACGCCCAACTTGTAGTAGAAGCTTGACCAGAACTGCCCGGAATCGCCCAGCAGATCCAGCATCAACAAGTGGTTGGCTTAATGTGAGAAGTCTAGTGCATATATATATATATATATATATATATATATATTTGTCTGTGAAGTAGGCCTGCCTTGAAAAGGTATTAAGTGGCTGACTTATCTTGTTGGGTATTAAGTAGTTAGGACTAGGTCCATTACTAAGGCTCATTCCTTAGTTTAGGACGCAAGTTATGGGACTCGCTCTTATAAAGGTCTTAAATGATGATTGGGTATGCCTTTCTCTCATATGGCATTAAATGATCCTAGTAAACAATAACGTATGAGTAGGGTACGTAGTTCTCCAAGTAATGTTCACTTCTAATATAGTGGCTTAGAGAGGGATGACCTAGGGACGGTTTATATAAATGGCATAAAGGAACCACTATGTAAGGGAAGTATTAAATGACTAGTAGTTCACCTGTAGGGACAGCTCGATAGTAACAAGATAGTCCGCTAGGAGGTCTTAAATGAAAACTGTGCTCCTACCTAAACCTAGTACTAAGTGTTCGTTACTATTTCTCAACATACAAGAAAAGTTTATGTATATGACAACAGCGTTAGGGACGAGGTCTTAAGCAGCTAGGGATCCGCCATTGGTAATTAAATGACTGTAGGGATGTATACCCTTAATAAATTAGGAAATGGCCTCAATTGACTACGTATGACCTGCTTTGTGGGGGTATTAAGTGACTGTAGGGATGTCCACCCTTAGATTACTTTATAGGTATTAAGTGATCGTAAGTATGTCCTCCTTAGATTCGCATATAGGCATTATGTGACTGTTAGGATGTCCTCCTCATATGTTTAATTTTGCATGTTTGTTTTCATAGACATAACATAAATAATTCACAGTACCAAATGTAGGAAATAGTCATTCCTAAAATTATATGTTTTTCATTCACCAAAACTTTATGTTTTGACCTCCCTCCTCTTAAAATAAATAGGTTAGTTGGTGTGGACCTTGGATCAATGATGATTAGCGATCGCTTGGAAGTGGAGCAAATCGATGGAGATTTATATATTTATGGCAGTAGTATTATTATCGTTGTTATTATCATTATGTACTTAGTATAATTATTGATGTAGCTATTATCTGTTGAGACTTATTATATTTCACATTATGGCTTTATTTGTCATTTTTTTTATGATATTATATTTTATCCCTTCTGCTATGTGAGGTTTTGATTTACGTCTAGACTGCTTTATGATATCTGCTTTAGTATTTTGTTATAGGAACCAACGGTCCGTTTAGAATGACTTTAAGTTACGTTGGACCTTTTTAGGGTCGAAATTTAGGCCCATTCCAGATGGATGGTTACATTTGGCATCAGAGCATAGGTGACCCGATAATGGGGAAATAGAAGTAAGAGAGACGTATTTGTTATTTGAAAAGGTTTTCTAATGATTTGAAAAGCCAATCCTGCACCAGCGGAGCCAACAGTTCAGCCCACCGAAGGGACCTCAACTTCCCTCGTTTTTCAATGATTTGAAAAGCCATTTTTAGGAACTATGATATTCCTAGAAGCCAAAGCACGGATTACTGGGAGAGAAAGGATATTTAAGGCTACCAAATGGGATGATCATCTTAAGCCTAAGGTAACGGCTTGGCATTTGAAAGAAGATGTCCTTGAATGGTGGAACATGATTTCACAAGAGAATGTGGGTAGAGTGTTTACTTGGGGAGATTTTAGGACCTGCTTTGAGGATAATCTATTACCTAATGTTGAGATAAGCCTACAACTAGAAAAGTTAATTCTGTTGAAGCAAGGGGAGTTGGATCTGAAAGAGTATATGACGAAATTTACTGAATTATACAAGTTTGAGGGAGGGTTGGTAGACACCCCTATGAATAAAGCCCTTAGGTTTGTTAAAGAATTGAATTCCTCGTTAAAGGAAATGTTTTGGGCCTAAGGGACGTTTGGAGCTACCTTTCAAGCACTTGTTGATTCGACTACTCTATATCCACCTGAGGAGGTTAAGAACGTTAAGACTGATAAGGGAGAAGGTGCTTCTAATGTTGGGAAGAATAAGAAGAAAAGTTTTTGGATTAAGAAGAAAAAGGGAAGAAAAATCAAGAAGAAGGTTAAGATATGTTCAAGATTCCATAAGAAAGGGCATGAGGCTAAGGATTATAGAGTGAACTTAGCAAATTGTGAATTAAAAAGGAAATGTTTCAACTTTTAAGAAGATTGGCACGTAGCAGGGAACTACCCTAGAGATCAAGGACAACCTACGTTGGAAGGTATAATTTCTATCCTAGGAATATCTTTGAGTACCCTATTTGATTCGGAAGCCACCAACTGCTTTATTCCTAGGAAGATTGTTGATTCTTTGTAGCTTCCCAAATCCTTTGCTAGTTATACGATAGAGGTGTCTAACCATATTAGAGGGACTAGGCTACTTTCGTTTGTGTGTAAAAACCTAGAATTGGACTTCAATGACGTTGACTACTTTTCTGATGCATATGTACTTGAGTTCGAGGGGGTATGGTATCATTTTAGGAATGGACTGTCTATCATTTTATGGATCCATCCTTAACTGCGATAAGAGAATAGTTTCCTTGAGAAGCCATGGAGGTCGCAGTTTAGTGATTCCTTGTAGGCCAAGGAATAGGGATTCAGCCTTATTTTCCTTATCTTCTGATTTGGAAGAACCATCTTCGGTACTGGTTGTTTGTGAGTTTACTGATGTTTTTGAGGGGGTCATAGGACTCCCACCCACTGAGAAATATCATTTAGGATAGATCTCGAGAAGAATGCGAGGCTTGTAGCATTGGCTTCAAGGCACATAGCTCCTAAAGGAAAGAAGAGAGCTTGATAGATAAATATCGGAATTACTGCAGGAATGGTTTATTCGTAGGAGTACATCTGAGTGGGGTGCACCACTAGTGTTTGCCATAAAGTCTGATGGATCTTTGAGGCTATATGTGGATTATAAGGAACTTAATAAATTGACCAAGAAGAGTAGATACCCCTTATCGAGGATTGATGATTTTTTTTAATTTTGAGAGTAGCCCAAATATTTTCTTAGTTAGATTTAGCCATCGGATTCCATCAGATGAGAATTTCATATGAGAATAAGCCTAAGAGGGCGTTTAGGACGCTAGATGGATAGTTTGAGTGGGAGGTTTTGCCTTTTGGTTTGACTAATGCCAATGCTTTCTTTGTAGACTTATGAGCAGGGTATTTAGGGGAATACTTAACAAGATTATGGTAATATTTGTGGACGTAATCCTTATATTTTACAAGGACTTTAAGGAACACGAGATTCATTTGAGAAAGGTCCTAGGAATTCTGAGGTAGAACCAACTTAAGGCCAAATTCTCAAAATGCACTTTTGGAAGAGTGAAGTCAAGTTTTCAGGACATATTATTTCAAGGAAAGGTTTAGTAGTAGATCTCACGAAGGTAGAAGCTACCAGGAAGTGGAGGATACCCTGTGATATGACATAAGTTAGGAGTTTTTCTTGAGTTAGAAGGCTACTATCAGAAATTTATCAAGGACTTCGCAAGGATTGTGACCCTTCTAACCCAGTCGACGAAAATGGATCATAAGTTTGTGTGGAGTGAGAAATGTGGAAGTTCCTTTGAGAGATTGATGGAATCTTTCACTAGAATACCTATTCTAATTATCCCGTATGGAAAAAGATGTTCACAGTTTTTACAGATGCATGCGGGACTGGTTTAGGAGCGGTACTTTTGCAGGAGGGAAGGGTAGTTGCCTATGCAAGTAGACAACTTAAGAATCACGAGAAAAGGGACCCCGTCCATGACTCAAGTTAGCAGCAGTAGTTTTCGCCCTTAAGATGTGTAGACATTATCTTTTAAGAGAAAAGTTTTAATTGTTCACCGATCATAAGTCTCTTAAATATTTGTTTCTCAGTGAGATCTAAACCTTCGATAACAGAGATGGATGGAATACCCAACATCTTTTGCTTTTTCCATTAGGTATAACTATGGAAAGGGTGATGTCGCGGCCGACACATTGAGTTGGAAGCATGCTACCCTTAGTACATCACCGAATAGAGACAGTTAGATTTCCTCTCTAGTTTCAATCTATAAACGCCAATTGAGGAAGCTTAAGGATTTTTTGGAGAACTGGAGGTTAAACCAGTTTTGATGTAAAGAATCAAGAGTGAGTAAGATCATGATGATGAGATGAGGGTATTAAAGGAAAAGGTTTCTAGAAGAGAATCTTTCCCTCATTCTGGTCGATATTTTGTGGATGGTAGTGGTAGTTTGAGGAGAAGTAATCAACTTTGTGCCCCTAGGAGTGCGGACCTTAAGAAGGAGATTCTCGAGGAGTATCATAGGTCCTGGATGACCATACACCTCGAAGGTGACAAAATGTTTAGGGACATGAAGAGAAACTTTTATTGGGAAGGAATGGAAAGAGACGTTGGAGAGTTTGTTTCTGGATGCTTAACTTGTCAAAGAGTGAAGATGGGGCAAGGGAAGCCAAGAGGATTGTTGCTACCATTAGATATTCTCACTTGGAAATGGGAACACATTTCTATGGATTTTATTGATGGGCTTCCAAGGAGTAAAAAGGGAAACAAAGCAATTTGGGTCGTAGTGGATCGGTTAACAAAGAGCACCCATTTTACTCCAATTAAGGAGAGACGAACCACTACTTTATTAGCTCAGTTATATGTTAGAGAGATTGTTAGATTGCATGAGATTCCGACCACCATAGTCAGTGACAAAGACCCGTTATTCACTAGTGAGTTTTCGAAGAGCCTTCAAGAAGGTTTGAGAACTACGTTGAGTTTGAGTACAGAGTTTAATCTGTAAATTGACGGCTAGACCGAGAGAGTCAATAGAGTTCTAGAGGATCTCCTTAGAGCATGCATTATCACCTTCAGAAGGGCATGGGAGCAGCACTTGCCTTTGTTAGAGTTTTCATATAACAACAATTACCAAGCGACGATTGGTATGGCCCCTTACGAAGCTTTGTATGGACGACCATGCAAATCGCCTACTTGTTGGTGGTAAACTACCGACAAGGTTTTACTTGGGCTAGACCTTATTTGCGAGTCAATGGAGATTATCGCTTTGATTCGGCAGAGAATTAAAGCTGCCCAGGACTGACACAAGTCATTCGCGGATAAGAGGAGGAAGGAACTAGAATTTGATGTTGGAGATTTGTTTTTTTTAAGTTTCCCCTCTCAAGAAGACAGTCCAGTTTAGGAAGACTAGGAAGTTGGCTCCTAGGTTTATCGGGCCTTTTAGGATCGGGGATAGAATTGGGAAAATGGCTTATCGAGTAAATCTTCCCGAGCGTTTGTAGGGGGGTCCATAACATTTTCCATGTTTCTAGTAAAATGTCGAGGTTGAAAAAATCCCAAACTAATCCTCCTTTTTCTTCTAACTCATTGCTTTAACCCCGAAACTATCAACTGCGAACTTGTAAGGCTAGGTGAGATCTGGAGGTTGAGCAGAGATGATCGGCAATGGGCTTTGTAGTGGTCGTGGATGTACCATAAAGGCGAGGTGTTCGAATTTGGTTTAACGATAGAGGGGGGTACCGAGTTGAATGGAAATTCTGGTGAAAGTGTGGTGGAGCATGGCCATCGAGGTGGTGATCTTGGATGATGCTCCGGCATAGCGTGTCAGTAGTTATCTCGAACCCTAGAAGCTGTGAGTTGGTTCTTTTGCTAGTGCGAAAGTCTGGAGCTCTTTGAAGCAGTTACGTGAAGGAATGAAATGCCTGGGTTCAGGATTTAAACCAGCATGAAGGATCTGGAGCATTGAGAAGCATTAGTACAAATGTGAATGAGGAGAATGGGGAAGGAGGTCTGAGTGTGATGGGTACTTGACGGGAATGGAAGAACATAGCAGGAGAAGATGTTACATTGTTTTTCAAAGCTGTAAAATCATTGGATTAATCATGCAATTATTTTGAAAGGAGGCGTACTATTGGGAGCTACTCTTTAGCAAACAAGGGAAGAAATCATTGCGTTAAGAGAAACAGTAAAAGAGGTTTACATCAGCCTGATAAAAATGTGTATAATTATTTGAGTTAACTCATTGATTAAGGAATTCATTTATATTAAATAAAAATGTATAATTTAGTTAAATAAATCACCACTTATTTCCAGGTATTGAACGGATCAAGGTCAGCATCATATATTTGAAACCAAGGTAGATCACATGTGAAGGGGCAAAGGTGCAGTTCGAACAAAACACAACACAATGAAAATATTTTCAGTTGTAATAAAATGTAATTGGTTATATAATTAAGAATTGGTATTAATAATTTTATAGTTAAGATGTCAGCTTATTTGAATTATTAAGTATCGTTGGTAATGCAGATAGAAACAAGGGTGGTGGAGTATAAGTTGGAGAGAAAAAACAAGGCAGCAGAAGAGAAATGTTGCCCTCTTAAACTAGAAGTAAGGATACCTGGAATGGTGTTAAAACGAAGTACAGTGAATAAACAGAATGGGAGAAATTGGGTTGGCCGAAAGAAATTTGTTTAGCCAAATTTTTTAACCAAACGAATGTCAATGGAATCGTGATGAGGAATGCAACATTATGGAACTGTTTTAGACAGTACTGGACACGGCCGGAATTTACAGTTAAATTAAACAGTTGTTTAATTTAACTGTAACCGAACTGTTCCAACAAATCAAATCAAGGTAAGTTAAACTCATTCAGTTCTTCCCACTTATATTTTATATAAGTTGGGTTTTTATTTTGTGTGCTATGGTTGCTAATGATTGACTGTTTGTTAAATATATCTGCATATATTGATTGAACCCATGAAATTAAACATTGTTTAATTTCAGTGAAAAACTAAATCTTTATCTTAACGATTGGTCCCAATGAAGGTAACTTACCTTATTGGTCACGTTTATAAAATAAACGTGTTTGATTGTTTGAATTGTTTTGTTAATTAGGTGATGTTAAATAGTCATTATTTACTGTTATTGAAATTATCAGTTAAATTGAATTGAATAATATTATTGGAAATAATATATGTGAATGCAGGGAAGTACAGGTTGGAAGGATCCAATGGGATTCCTCAAATATATTTAATGATACTTATTTTCATATTATCATTATATGAACTGTTCTGATTGAATGATTGATTTGGCTGTCAACCGTTGAACTGAAATTCAACATTTGTTTTGTTTTAACCAATGGGTAATATTAGTTGAGTAATTGGCAGTATATGGCCTATAAATCAATCGTTTTCCAAATATTGATTTACCGTCTGGTTTATTGATAGAAGTGAGGATATAAAACTTATTATATAACTGAAGACGGATTTTTAAATCTGTATTTTGAATAAAAGTTTTTAAAAAAGAAATAAATATTTATTATTTATTAATTAAGTTTTCAGATAATTGTTAAATGATTTTATAAAACAAATTATGATATTAATCAGATTTATAAGCAGATAAGTAGGATTTAACCTAACGGTCAAGAATTGGGTAATTGTTTTATTAAGAAACAATTAAATGGAATTATTTAAATTACTTATGATATTAATAAATTTAAAAGAAGGACTAACTGAAATCGGTCAACGAGATAACCTTGTTTTGAGTAGACCAAACTAACTGTTTTAACTGGAATTAAATTATTAAATTATTTTATTGTCAATTAATTTAATAAAATAGCTAACGAATATTTGTTTTAGTGGTAACAAGATTTTGAAAAGAATTTACTATTTATTTTAGTTAATAAAGAAATTAACTACTGCTACTGTAGTTAATGACTGAAGTAAATTATTATTTTAATTAATAATAATTATGGAGATGACTTTTTAATTCATTTAAAAAATGATCAAAGGTGAAATGAAATTGAATTGAAATGTGAAAGGAGTTAATGGGTTTTATATTAAAACCGAGTTTTATAACGAAGTTATAAAAGGATTTTTAAGCGAATATGATAGCTTAAACCAAATATTTATTTAATATTTGAAATTAGGAAAAGAAAATTTAGAAGTGTGGAAATGGTTAAGTGAGGGTCATTCCGAGGTTCAAAATTTGATATTCCGAAGTTCAAAATTATTAACGAAATGAGATTTAATCAAAAGAAAAAGTATAAGCTAAGTAAAATGTTTTGGAAATTGCAACGAATATAGGTTATCGTAAATGATTTACGACGATTTTGTAAATTAAAGTTAGGAGTTTAGAAATGAAATCGAAACATTAGTTATTGATAATAAATTATAAATGGAATTTGTAAATAAGTAAGAGCTTTGAAAAATGCATGTGTAACAATTGTTACAAATTAATAAATTGAACTATTTGATCTATAACTGCAGATCCTTAAAAGGATTGCTATGGGATTTTCAACAACGCATAAGTTGTCGTAACGATTTGAAAGAGTATAAATAATGAAATAAAAAGTTTTGCAATGGGATCTGTAATGTTTCTCACAAGTGATAAGTTCAATTGTTTTAATATAAATAAATATAAGGATTCGTACCAGATGTCAAGTAGGAAAGATTTATAAAGATATTTATGTAAGTTTTAAAAAGATATTTATATTAGATTTGTTAATGACTGTTATATACGATTTAAAAACAATATAGTATCGTTGTTGCAAACAGGTCGAAGAATATTTTTAAAGAGATGTTGAGGAATTTTTTTAAAGGATTCTATTTATAATGGAATCCAAACTAGAGTATAATATTAGAGAGGATTATCAAAGATTAATAGAGAAGTAAAATAATAGTTTATTTAATAATTAATCAAATAAATGTTGTGGAGATTCAAATAAGGCTTTCAAAGGAAACACGTGGTTAATAAACTGCTATCTATTCTGAAGATATGAATGTTGATTGGTCAAGGTCTGAGAGGTAAATAAAATACCCCAACTTAAATGACTTCAGGATTATCCAAGAATGGTATTAGTTTATGAACGAGAGCAATTGAGGGAAACATAAGTTATGATTTCCGTAAACAATATTAAAAAGCGGTGTTCGAAAAGTTTACTAGTGAATGAAATGATTTAAAGAATATTCTTATTTATAATAAGAATTAAAAGATAAATTCCAAATATTGGAAGATTTTAATAATATAATAAACAGATGTTTAATTAAAGAGGCCAATTAATGTCGATTACTGAATCAGTTAACTCATTTCATTCTCATGATGATTTATTTGATAGTTAAATAACCGACTATCAAATTTGAAAAATACGATTGTTGGAATGGAAAGATCGGGATCAAATTATATTCGAAAACCATTCCGACTAGCAAATACGTGGAAGATGTTGATTGAATATGGAGCATTGAAGACCGTGGATCTGCATAAACGGAAGAACCACTGGTTGAATTTCTCTGGTTTAGCGGCCAGAGATATTTCGGCAGTGATTCTGTCGTGATTGGAATCTACGGATTCCAAGGACTACTCTACTGATCCTTAGGGTGGTACCTATATAGGATGTAGTAGGAGGATGCCTTTGGTTTTTCCTGTTTCTGGATGACTTGTATGGACGAATGTCTGACAGAATACTTCCTAAGAATCGCGTACATTAATTTTTACAAACGTACTTCTGTTGTGGAAAGCTAACACTCAGAGTATTTTTGTGGACATTAATTAGTGATTTGATGGATTTGACGATGTGACATTCAAAGTGAATGGAGATGTGCTGTTCTGAAGGATAAGCCAAAACTCTAGCCTCATCAATCGGGAAATGACATAAAATCGGGTAGGTCGTATGGCTATGTGGGTCGCACCCATAAAAAGGGTATATCATTACCTCATCTGGTGAAATCGAACGCCTTCGATTATCCCATTTAAATTTTTGTATGTATGCTATCGGTTCGGTTGGCTGGCCCCCAACCGTGGTGATGATATATTTGGTACTCTCAAGCGAAGTGAGGGGTTGGTCATGTTTAGCCTGGGTTGCAAGATGTTATTGTTGAACCCCAATGTATTCATTTCCAAAGGTACATTGTCGGAAAGGTGGTCCCATACCTTGCCAGGAAATCCAATCTCCAATAAGAGCCCGCGGTTTTGATTGTATACTATGTATGTATAGCATGGGATGCAAGCGTTCTGCTAGATCGATATTTATTTGTATTTAGACACTATTATAATATCAAAAAAGATATTGGTTTTTAAAATGTTTTGGGTTATCATAAGGTAAAAACCGTCTGTATTTATGTGTGGATTTGGTCTTACGATTACCCTTTTTCTTTCAAAAAGATTTCGACTTTAAAATCAAGTTGGATGTTGTTTTAGTCTTAGTGTGTTTTTGTCAGTCTGGTTCACCAGACTGACCCGGTATTTGTAATGCTCGGGTTAGACCGGGTTGTTCAGGTTCAGGCAATCGGATGCTGCGAAGTCTAGAGATGAGCTGAAGAAGTCCAGACGTATGATATCTAGTTGTTATTCCGCTATATTGTATATGAGGACAGAATATTATAACTGTATAGATATGTTAACGTACTCTGATGATTATACGTTTATTTAAAGCTCTCAGTAAAGATTTATTTCTATATTATATTTTGTTCCGCTGCGATATGAGACCCTGATTCTATGTTGGTTCTTCTTCTATTATAATATTTCTTTCTTTCTTTCTTATCTAACCCTCTAATTTCTTTCTAATAATTCTTGTGTTTTTGATGCTTGAATGTTCGACATGGTGTTTTTGTGTTGATTTTATGGGTCGAAAATCCTCGAGTCGTTACAGAAATCAAAGTCCGTATGTAAAAGATATTAATAAAACAAGTTGAGCGTATATATTATCGCACAAGGTTTGAAATTTAAATAGAATATATATATATATATATACACATCTAGAATATATTAATCATTGATTAGCGTAAAAGAATATTCCAACTGAAATTGAAATTTTGTGTATATATTTATATACAATGGGGGACAGAGATAATCAAACAAAGGAAAGAAATCAATCAATTAAATCAACATTTAACAAAATTGGAATAACGGTCAGGGAATCAATTCCCTAGGCAAAATCTACCTAAAGGGTCGACCCCAGCTCTTAAGGTGGGTCGACCTAGGGGTAGAGTGCACTTCAAAGAGGGAGGTCGACCCCCTGGGTGAAGATTGGTGGAGGAGGCAAGATCCTTTGATGGTTTTTATATACATTGCATACACAGACTGCCTGGATTTAATCTAATAGATCCTATGGTATTTATTAACACTTGCAATTATATATACCACCTTCCTAGCCTCTTCTTAACTCTATTCTTCATATCATTCTTACGCCTCCATTATATTCTTCTACCATTTGCTAATTCCAGATCTAAGGTTAGATTTCTCTTCTAATTCTCTAACCTCAATTATATTCTCTCTATTCCAAGATTTATATAGGTTTGAGAATTCTAGAATTTAGTTTGTATATATATAAGATTCTGATTCATTTGATATATATATATATGTATGTATGTATGTATATAAGGATTGGAGCTCACTTGTGAAGGCTACATCCAAATCAAATTCTACTCATGCCATGTTGTTCTTTATTTCCAAAGCACTGTGAGTGGAAACCATCTAAGTTCTATTTCTTATAATTTTGTAGTTTAGATTTGGAATATTATTCCTATATAGGATATTGGTCAAATGATAATATAATGCTAAAACTCCCTGAATCCTATATTTTATTTATCGTTGGAATAGTAATCAAAAGTATTGTATTTTTGGGTTTGTATTGTTTGGATAATGGAGATTTAGGCTTGGAATGTTGAGAAGTCCTTAGTTTTTGGATTCCGAATCATTTAATTCTTATTTTGTGTTCATATATGTTTATGTGTCAAAAACATGAGATTTGTATTTTGTAAAATTAATAGGTTTAAGCGTCTATTCTAAATATATTCGTTTGAATGTATTATTTGCAATATATTTTCTTAAGTTTTGTACACAATATAATATAAAAGTGAAGTAGTGGAAAAAAACAAAGGTTTTCAATATGATATTGGATGTATTGCATCTTTTCTACATTTCTATTATTCAAACAACTATTCGAGCCTATGTTGCAAGGTTATTCATATATATTGTTATTTCCCTTTTTGTCTTAAATTGTGAATATACATGTTGGACCGTGTTAATTAGGGAAATTGACTTGTACACCTTAATTGTGATTGATAGGATTGACATTTCAAACGTGGTTATGATATTAATTTCGTTCACACAATTTACGTTTATATATATTTATAGTGTAATTACACGTAATATTAATGTATATTAAGTGCGTGACAAATACATTTAAACTCGGAATTTGAATTTGAATGTCCCCATAATAATTTGTATACATATGCATGTGTATGAGTTAACGGCCTAAAGTATAATTAATGACACATAGACACGAGGTTAACCATTGCTTGTAGTAGAAGCCTTCCCGGAATCAATGGCTTATCGAGCATCTACAAGTAAGACTGGTTGATGTGAGGGGTCTAGGTGCCATGGGCCATTGTAATTATTATACTATAATACGAGGTTATGCCCAACTTGTAGTAGAAGCCTGCTCGGAACCGCCCGATAAATCCAACATCTATAAGTGGTTGGCTTAATGTGAAACGTCTAGTGTGTGTGTGTGTATATATATATATATATATCTGTGTGTGTGTGTAGGTGAAGTAGGACTGCCTTGAGAAGGTATTAAGTTGTTGACCTACCTTGTTAGGTATTAAGTAGTTACGATTGGGTCCATTCCTAAGATTCATCCCTTGGTTTAAGACTCAAGTCATGGGACTCACCCTTATAAAGGTCTTAAATGGTTATTGAGTCCGCCTTTATCTATAGGGTATTAAATGGTCCTAGTAGATGATAACGTATGAATGAGGTAGTTCTCCAAGTAATGTCCGCTTCTTACCTAGGGGCTTAGTGAGGGCTGACCTCGGGACGGTTTATAAAAATGACTTAAAGGTACCACGGTCTAAGGGAAGTATTAAGTGACTAGGAGTTCACCCATTGGGACAGCTAGATTGTAACAAGATAGTCCGCTAAGAGGGTCTTAAATGAAAACTGTGTTCCTACCTAAACCTGGTACTAAGTGACTGTTACTATTTCTCAGCCTATAAGGAAAAATTATATATATGACGATGGCATTAGGGACGAGGTATTAATCGGCTACGGGTCTGCCATAGGGTCTTGAGTGACTATAGCTATGTCCACCCTTAATAAATTAAGAAATGGCCTTAAGTGAGTAGGTATAGCCCACCTCGTGGGGTATTAAATGACTGTTGGGATTCCCATCCTTAGATTAGTTTGTGGGTATTAAGTGAACACAAGTATGTCCGCCCTTAGATTCATATATAGGCCTTATAGGACTGTTGGGATGTCTGCCTCATATGTTTAATTGTGCATATTTGTTTACTTACACATAACATGAAGAATTTACATTGCCAAAATATAGGAAATAGTCATTACTAAACTTATATGTTTTTCATTCACCAGAACTTTATGATCTGACCTCCCTCCTCTTAAAATAAATAGGTTAGTTGGTGTGGACCTTGGATCAATGGTGATTATCGATCACTTGTAGGTGGAGAAAATCGATGGAGATTTAGTTATTTTTGGTAGCAATATTATTATCTTTATTATTATCATTATGTACTTGGGATAATTATTGATGTACCTATTATCCATTGAGACTTATTGTATTTGACGTTATGGCTTATTTTATGTACATCTGTTTTTACGACATTATATTTTGTCTCTTCCGCTATGTGAGGTTTTGATTTTTGTTTAGACTGCTATGTGATATCTGTTTTAGTATTCCTTATGGGAACCAACGGTCCATTTAGGATGGCTTTATGTTCCAATGGGCCTTTTCTGGGTTGGAATTTAGGCCCATTTGGAGCGAGTAATTACACAAAGCATACTGAAAAGTGAGTGGATAATCACCACCAAGATCAAGAAAATGAATATACTGCTCTAAGGGATGTCAAATAATATTACTGCATTGCTTCAAATCCATCTGCTGCTTACTCTCCATTAGCTCATTATGCATCCCTTGTGCAACACGATGCAAATGAATATCAGGACCCTGACTAGGTAATCGAGTGAACTAAATACATGGTATAACATGTGCCTCAGTAATAAGTCGATGGTGCATATAGGTTGTATACTCGTAGTACCAAAATAATAAAATTTACTAGAATCCATACATCTATCGAGACCCCTGTAGCGCATATGCATCCAATGCTATATACAAATAACCAAGAAAAGTTGTGCCACAGTCATATATATGCAGTCCACCCACATCTACTAAGCCAACCAAGTAACCAAGTTGAATAGTACCTTCATTGTTAGCAAAAACGGTAGACCCAAAAAGATATAATAGGAAGGCATGAATAACTAGAGCGTGCATGTCCTCAGCAACCCTATAATCTGTAATATATCACTGAAGACAAGGAAGAATAACAACACCTCCTTGGCCTCTTCAAGTGCCAAAGCCACTAAATAAATAAAATGCGACTCAAACTCCATAAATGAAGTATCATTGTAGCATCCAGAGGAGTATGTGCTAATCCGATATCTACATCTGTCGCACAATGAACCGTTCGTCCACCAATTTTTTCTAATCCGGACAACATTTTGATGTAAACGTAAATACAAAAAATTAAAACTTTGTAAATTGTTTATAAACTAATGGGATAATAAAGTAATTCATGGATTCTATTTTAGTTATTCTAAAATCATTTAGTAACCAAAACAAAACTTAAGAGGATGTAGTAGGACAAAAGACAGAAAAAATAGTGTCTAGTACTCAAATACACAAAGAAAAAGAAAATGTCTCTCATGTTTATTCAGACTCTTCTCTTGATTAGATTCGCCGCCCTTCCCCACTGTCTTCAGCCTCCTCTCTCAACCCCTTTCAACCGCTATTCAAAGACCCCCCCCCCCCCCCCCCCCCCCCGGGGATGTTGAAGATGGTTTCAGCGTGTGAAATCCACAAAGATTGCATCACTTAAGATTGTTAAAGGAATAACAATTCGGAATGAGAAAATTTTCTTCAAAAAAGTAGTACTGAATAACTTTTTAGAACATCTTAAAAAGAATGTAAGCAATAAAGTACCTTTTTTAGAATTTCAAGAATCGGCAACTCAACAACAATGAATTCACTAATCAAAAACAAAACGGCAATTGAAATTTTTTTGATCAAAGACCCAGCATCAACAAAAATTCGGATAAGCACCCACTTGTGGTAATTTCCAACATCAAACAAATGCATCAAATATCAAGAATGCATCATCGTGGCCTGATATGGTCAGAAAAAGGGCATCCTAAGATTTTGATCTGAATTATGTGACACCTCTTGCCTTAAATGGGAACAAACTGATAGTGGTGAAAGAGGCAGTAAAGAAAACAACTGAAAATAAATGGAGTCAGGTTTTATTTGCATGTTTTTGGAAATAGGCTGACATATTATCATATCAAGCCGTATATTGTCAAAGCATGGAACCCAACAGAAGCTAAACATTTTCGCATGAGCAAACGGTTTCTTCATTATAACATTTGCATAAATGGAAATCTAGTAGTTCTGAAAAAATGGAACAATAAGCTAAAAATGGACAAAGAAGTATTGATGACAATGCCAATTTAGATTAAAATTCCTAGAATAAACCTTTCAGTATGGGACAATGAGGCATTTAGTGCTGTAGCAAGTTTAATTGGAATTCCTTTAAAATTAGATGAGCGCACTGATAAGGAAACAAGGCTTAATTTTGCTAGAGTCTTAGCGGAAATTAACACTGAAACAAAATTTCCTGTAGAAGCAGAGATAAAAATGTATGACGGGGAAACAATTTTCCAAAAAAATGAGTATGAATAGGTGCCACCAACGTGTAAAGAATGCAAGTGTTTTGGATATAATCAAGAAAATAGTATTAGCAAGAAAGTATGGACAGAAAGCAAAACCAAATATCAAAAACCGATGCAAACCAGCCTAAAGAAAATATGGAGTTAAAGATTCAAGAAGAAATGCAGCAAGAAAAACCAAGAACAAAAGAAAAGGAAATTTTGGAAGTAAATATGCATGAAAAAGTAAAAAAAAAAAAAAAACACATTTGCAGAGCTAGAATTTCAAATTCAGCTGGATGAAAAAACTTAAACAAGCAATTGAGGAGCCCATTTCTTTGAGGAAAATAAGACCAAATCTTTTAAAGACAACATGGATTAGAAAACAATTCAGAATGTAAAGCAACATCTTCTCAAGTTATTACAAAATAATAAGCTTTAAAACAAACTGTGGAATAGATTCTGAATGAAGTTGCTAAAAAGTTTTCCAATACCTCCTTTATGTCCAAATCAGGGAGAAAAGAAAAAAGAACAGAACAAAAGCTTTGAAAGAAATTAATAATAATCCTCTAGAAGGAAATTTAAATACTAATGCATTCTAAAAAAACACAGAGGATGCAGAAGAAACCTCATTCATATAAAAGTATATATTAGTAGAAAATCAAAATGGGATGACCAGCTTAAATCTAATAATAACATAGCATGCAAAAAAAAAAAAAAAAAAAAGCTGGTGGGAAGATATACTATAGTGAAGCACAGTACTTCACTCTAGATGTGTATCCTTTGTTTTTTTTAAATCTTATTTTATAATGATGATTATTGCCTGAAATGTTAGGGGTTCAAATTCCCCTGAAAGAAAACTGGATTTTGCTAATTTTCTAACTACAGAAAAATGAAGTATTATTGGCATACTTGAACATAAGCCGGATGATATTAAGACAAATGATTATCATACTAGGCAGCTTTATAGTTGGAAAATCTTGAACAATAATGCATTAAGTGGTAATGGAAGAATTACGATTCTTTGTGATGAGAACATTTGGCATTTAAAATCTCAAGTATTAAATTTCAAATTTATGCACTGTATATGCAATAATAAAGATGGTATAATCTTAGCTATCACTTTTATATATGCCTCAAAATAGATTTTTTCTATGGAATGAATGTTAAAAGTATTCAAACTCTCACATGTGAAAAATAAGCTTGGTAGGTGAGTAAACAAAAGTTGGCTGCACATGTGAAAAGAAGAAGAACAAATAAAAGATTATGTAAGGCATGACATGTATGCACATTTTGAAGCCTATATATATGAAGCTTCATGTATGCTAAAGATACACCAAAGTGAAAACAAAGCAACAAGAGAGAAAAAGAAAAGAGCTGAAGCTCTAGAGTGATAAAGAGAAGTTTGTCTCTTATTTGTGAGAAAAGAAAGTAGTATTTTTTGTATTTGTATGAAATAAAAGAGAGTTTGTGTGTTTGATTCATATAAAACATTAGTGTTTGTTACACGGCTCATACACGTTTCCAACAATGAATAGGAGTCTCTAAATAAAAATTAATACTCACCCATGGATAATTATGGGTTATTTTAATACTATAATTCATGCTTTTGAAAAAAAATAGAATATTCCTATAACCTTTAAAAAATTGTAATTTATGAACAATTTTTTAATTAAGAATAGGAATAATGGACACTATTCTCATTGGTAATAAATTCATTTGGAAATAAGGTGAATTCAGAAATACACACTGAAAATTGGACTGAATTCTTGTTAATCAAAAACTGATTAATATGTTTCCTGACTACAAAAGTTCTACTCTTGCCAAACTACCAGTGACCATACTTCTATTCAAATTTGTTCGAATTATAGATTGATGATCCATAAAAAATATAGTTTTAGATATATTAATAGCTGATTTATATGGATATTGTTAAATATATTCTCAAAATTAGAACTGTTGGGTCTGCTCAGTTCAGGTTTTTCAAAACTTTACAAAATACTAAGAATAACTTGAAAAAATGGAACCAAAGTAGAAGCAAGAATGATATAAAATAAATCAGAGAGGTATGTGAGAGACTACAAAATGTCATTGATAATGATTGCTTAGACAGTAATATTGTCAGCAATTTTTACATTATTCGAAACAGTCTTACTAATGCTCCCATGTTCAATCTGTGAACTTCAGGAAAAAAAATCAAAGGTTGATTGGCTGACTAATAGGGATGAAGCTCGTAAATTCTTTTATGCAGGAATGTCCAATAGCAAAAGTAGAAATGATATTAACAAGCTTATAGGTTCCAATGGCTACACATTAAACTATATTTCAAAGATAGAAAGAGAAGCCTTAAATTATTTTATAGATTTATGCAATACTTCTACAAATAATCTAAGATTCCCCAATATTCAGTTGAAACACATATTGAATGTTAACAGCTAGGAAATTCTTCTTGCCCCAGTTAGAATTGAAGATATCAAAAACATTATTTTTAAGTGAATATTAGGCTCGGGTCCTTAAAACCAAAGTTAATGCACAAAACTTCTTCTAAAAAAAGATTCTAAATTAGGTCCCTAAAATGTGGTTACTGAAAATTGCATAAGATAATGCATTATTCAGTGAATAACTGCAGATATTTATGCAATTATATCAACAAATTGCATAATTTTTTGCATTTTTTTTAATGAGTAATTATGGGAATTTCCGCAAATTTTTGTTGAATAGTTGCGAAAATTCCACAATATTTTGATATATTACGTAAATGTCTGCAACTATTTACTGAATAATTACATAAATTTATATAATTATTGGTTAACTAATTCTAGGGATCTAATTTACATATCTTTTTTTGGTAAGGATGTTTGGCTATTTTGAAACTTGATAGATACTTTAGTCAAATTGTCCCTATTTTTAATATTGATAAAAGCTCATGTCATGATTGTTTTGGTGTTATATTCTATAAAACCCGATGGAATGACATTAAAAATGATACTTTTAATGTCATCGTTGAATTTTTTTTAGTTACGGTAAACTGCTTAGAAAACTAAACCGCATTTTGTTACCTTGGTTCCAAAAGCTAAGATTCCAAACAGTTTGAATAACTGTAGGTCAATCTCTTGTTGTAATTTTATTTACAAAGTTACCTCTAGTATTCTTTGTAATAGGCTAAAAATCTTTCTAAAAATTATAATTGCTGAAAAACAAAGTGCTTTTATTCCTGGTAGATTTATTGCTGAGGATACACTTCTTGCTCATGTGTTAATTAGAAACTTCAATGTTAATAATAAAAACATCATGTGCATGAACGTGGATCTGCATAAGTCTTTTGACAAAACTAATAGGAACATCATTATTCATATGATGCAGCAAATGAGGTTTGATAGTAAATATTGTACACTTATTAAAGAGTGTAAGAAATGTTAACTACTCTATTATGATCAATGGCTCTCCTAGGTGCACATTAAAAGTAACAGAGGAATTAGGCGGGGGACTCTATATCCCCTTACCTCTTCACTATAGTCATGAAATACTTTTCTAAACTTGTGGAAATGGAATTTATTCAGGGTAACATCAAGCCAATAAACAATGCCAAAACTTATATTTTTTTTCTCATCTATTATATGCTGATGATATGCTTTTATTTTTAAAAGCTAATATCAAAAGTACTTACATTATTGCTAATATTTTTGGAAATTTGAAGAACTTTATAGGGATGGATGCTAATTTTGAGAAAAGCAAAATTTATTTTAGCAAAAATTGCTCTAATAAAGAGGTTATTCTGAATATTCTTAAGTGCAAAGAAGGTAGATTGCCAATCAAATGTTTGTGTTTGCCTCTTAGTTCTAATTAAATTAAAGATAGAGGTTGCACTAGAACTTATGACACTATAAATAAAAAACTTGAACGGTGGTCAAGTAAAATTCTCTCATTACGTGGAAGAACTAAACTAACCCACATTTTCATCATATCTATTATAGTGTATTGGATACATTCTCACAACATTCTAGAAAATGCAATCCAAAAAATTGATGAAATGTGTGCTAGCTTCATATGGAAAGGTAAACAACACAAAATAGCTTGAAATAAAGTTTGCATCACAAAGAAAATTGGAGGATTAGGGCTTAGAAATATAAAGGATTTAAAATTGGCTTCCAGCATTAAATTATTTTGGAAATTCTTAGAAGGGAAACCTCTATGGTCTAAATGGATAAAAGCCAAATGCCTCAAAAACAAAAACTTCTTGACCAAAAGAATTGAAAACCATCATTCTTATACTTGGAAAAAAAAATCGATTGTAGAGAAACTGGTTCAAAACAGACTGAAAGAAAAATTAAAGATGGTATAAACACCAGCCTATGGTTTGACCCTAGATCTTTGGAAAATCAATGATTACTCTACTAGATTAGAATAATATGTAATTTTTAGGTGGTGCTAATGACAAAGTGGACAACATTTTACACAATCAAGTATGGATCCCCGACTACCCCAAGGGCGGGGATTGGTTGAACCCTAACAGATTGGGCTATTTCCAGTAGTCTTCCTCTACTTCGCCTACCCAACACTCCCCTTCCCCTTTTTTATTTGATGATGTTTGCTAGTACTGCAAGGTCTAGATTTACAGGTTTTTTGGAGAACGAGTATTCTTGGATCTATTTGTTGCTGGCAGTGCTGCATTGGAGCTGGAGTTTTGAAGCTTTTGGTTGGAGGTACCACTAACGTGTAAATGTGCCTTTCCGTTGTACTGGCTCTTCGTTTTTTGGGAGCGGTGTTCGCTTTGGCATCGTCCTTGATTTTGGTGTCTGGCTTGTGAGGAGTCGTTTATCTAAACGTTTTTCTTGTTTTTTCTGGTCGTCTATTGTATATGGTTTTTTTGTATATATTGTTTGCAGTAGTAGTCTGTTGACACCACTTTTAGTTGGTGTCAACGTGACATTATGTCATTATTGATGGAAATAAGGGGACCTTATATGGGACCTTCTGAATATCACCAATACAAGCCGGCTCTTTTTTATCAGAACATATTGTCTATTTACAATGCATCATGCGCGACCGGAAGTCCATAATTCATAATAGATACACTTATTTTTATAACTGCCTTACCAGATATTCTCATTTGTATAAATTAACACTGACTTCTCCATGCTTTACAGCTATGAGTTTAAGGGATGATTTTTTATGCACAGTAACTCCTGGAGACTCACCCATATCAATATCTTCTACCGACATTCCATCAGGCAACTTCCAGTCAAAACGATAAAGAAGATTAGCCAAAGCAAGCTCTACCACATTGATTCCCATATGCCTTCCTGGACAAATTCTTCTTCCAGCACCAAATGGTATGAGCTCAAACTCTTGTCCCCCTAAGTTTATATTTGTAGAACAATCCATAAACCTCTCCGGGCAGAAGTCGTTCGGATTCTCCCAAACGTTCGGATCCCTTCCTATTGCCCATACATTAATCAACAGTCTCGTTCTCGGAAGTATGTCGTATCCATCAACCCTAAAATGTTGCATTGTTTCTCTTTGTACTAGCAGTGGCACTGGAGGGTGCAGTCTCATTGTTTCCTTCACTACGCATTTCATGTATGCTAGTTTATCCATGTCACTTTCTTCTATTATCTCTTTATCTTCAGTAAACTTTCTTCTTACTTCGTCTTGTGCCTTCTTCATTGCTTCTGGATTTCTCATTAGTTCTGTCATTGCCCATTCTACTGCTGCCGCTGATGTGTCTGATCCCCCTACAAATATATTCTACAAACACACAAAGGATATCAGTTTATGTCATATAGCATATAATGCTTAGTTTGTGGAAACAACAAAAGGATTCAAGTCAAACTTATAACCATAAGAATTCCCTTTATCTGCTCGTTTGTTAACTCCTTTGTCATCCTCTGGATTTGTAACAAAGAATCAACAAAATCTTCACTTTTAAGGCTGTCTTCTTTGCTCGTATGTGCATCAATGACTTGTTGGTAAAATTTGTCAAGTTCAAGAAAGTTCTTCTCTAATCGAGCATGCATCCCATTGATGACGTCGAGCCACCCAAGCATGGGTATGTGATCAGCATAGAAGAAAGCCATGAACAAAGCTTGTGTCTCCTTAAGAATTTCTTGTACCTTAGCCCCACCACCTTCATTCACATAGAGTTTTCCTAATGCACTCCTACATGTTATATTATACGCAAGCAGCACAAGCTCCTCGTGGAGGTTTACTTCTTTGATTTGTGGGAGTGTTATTCTTTTAATCATCTTCTTCACCTCTTCTTCCCGGATTGATCGGAAAGATGCTACCTTTTTCGCATTTAACAAATGAAGAATACAAATTTTACGAAGCACCCGCCATTCGTGGCTGTATGGTGTGAACACAACATCTCGGAAGCCATAAGTTAATTTTCTCAAAGGCATGAGAAGCGGTCTGCTACAGCACTTGAGATCGTTTGTATTCAAGAATTCTTTTGCAGTGTCAACGGAAGAAGCAACGACAGTGTGGATGCTGCCCAGTTTGAAGTAAACAAGAGGTCCATATTTAAGAGATAATTTGTGAAATGATTGGTGAGGGAGCTCTCCAAGATTAAGAAGGCTACCGATTATTGGCAGATTAATCGGCCCTGGAGGGAGATTATTGTTTGTGTGATTTTTGTTTCTTTTTCTTTGTAGCAATGCAAGTGAAAGAAAAAAGGAAACAAAGAAGAACAAATTTGCTAGAACTTTATGAGAATTCATGTCCAGTAATATGTTTGAAAACTTCAAATCTTGTGTTATCTTATACTGGGATGATTGCGTGTTTCTTCCATTTTATGTACAGTGAAGGTTCATCGATGACCTTATCACCAATGGCTTTTAGCTTATATTATTGTTAGAACAAGAAAGTTGTCTATGCTTATATTATTGTTAGAACAAGAAGGTGTCTATGCTTGTATTATTGTTATCACCAATGATTTTTAGCCGTCCAATGATTAAGAAAGTTGTCTATGCTTATATCATTGTTAGAACAAGAAGGTGTGAAGATTATGTAAGCCTACTATTTGAATATATAAAATAAAACACAAAACGAAGATACAAAGGATCTCGATTAGATTTGGCTGCTTTTATATATTATCACCTATAGTATTGTATCATTTAACAATATCTTAAATAAATTTTCTCTTTTCAGTCGATCTAGTTTGATATTCATCTTTTCAATAGATCTAGTCCTTGATATTCAATGCTTTGAATATTAAGGACTGAATGGTCTGTGAAAGTGAAACCCTAGTGATCAGGATTCAGAAGTCTATTTTATGGGCGTGGGACATCAGAAGTCCATAAAATAAGCGTTTGACCACATAAGCCCATTGTATGGATGTTTGACAATTTTTTTTTTAATACATAACTATGTGACCATAAATGGGTCATACTGCTCCAATTCTCGATTCTGAATTTCACACTGAAAATTCAGTCGTAACCCAACGATTGGATAGAGAAAAACCTGCATATGCGCTTAGATTATTGATATTATTATCATTACTAACAAAGAGATTATTTTGAACTCAATATTCAAACTGAATCCTCTTCATCAGAGATGCCCTTTGATTATTGTTATTATTATTAACAAGAATATTATTGTGAACTCAATATTCAAACTGAATTCACTCCACTAGACCTGCTAATATTCTAATTTAGCTGCTGACATAACACAACACTTCATTTAAATATACCATCTACAAATGGAAAGAAACCTTTAAAGTTGGAGTTATCAAACACCCATTAATGGATGCATGTCTTTAATGTGGTCACCTCAATAAGTCACCCTTGCTCGATTCTCATTTCTTGCATGTCTCCAATTAAAGCTGTCAACGGATACTTTACAACATGAATAATGTCAAAGCTGAATATGCATTTGAAACCACTTTTGTGTACAGGATATCCACATCAGCGGATACGGATAAGTATCAAATGATAATCCTATCCGCAAACGGTTGATGAGCCTTGAAGCGTAAACTAAAATTTTGCATTTATGATAATTTTTCTTTAATTCTATGTATCATAAAGGCATATAAAATCAACATGCATAGTGGAAATATGTAGTTTTCAGTAGTTAATATGCATTAAATGCACAAAATATAAACCATTAACTTAACAAAATAATAAATTAACATCATTTAATGTGCTATAATACATATGAAATAATCTATAATTTACGAAAAAACATAAATTCCTTTATCTTTTTAAGTCATGCAAGAAAATGATAATTTTTTTTACCATTATTTCTGTATAACTGTAAATTGGTAGACTCGTTTATCATTTTCTTTGTAAATTGTTCTTAAAAATAATTTTTCAGAAGTGTTGTACGTAAAGCTTATTACTCTCAACAAATAAGCCTTTGAGAAAATCCCCTTAACAAACATTTAATCTTGATATCGCAAGCAACTTTATCTATTATTAGATTTTGACATTTGTAACTTCACATAATTCTCAATTTTGCGGCAGATCTGAAAATAATTGCATGCTTTGAAATTTAAATCTTCAGTAATTCTTTTCCTCCTAATAGACCCAACTACACATAGTAATATATAGTCTTGGGAAATCTCGAATCCTATTTTGAATTGAATTTTTTTTTTTTTTATAGCTCAGTATTATCAATAATAATGTTTTTTGGTTGTTGCATCATAATGTTTAATCTAGTTTTCTCAACACCCATTATGAAACGGGTGTAATAACTAGGGATGGCAATGGGGCGGGTCTATGGTCCAAATCCGCTTGACCCGCCCCTGTTTTGACCCATTTAGACCCGCCCCATAAGGTCTTTAGAGCGTGTAGACATGCGACCCACTTTTGGAGGTCCTGGTCTATGGTCGGGTCTTGGGAACGACTACCCGCTCCAACCCGACCCGCATGATTGAAACTTCATTAAAAAAACTTTATAAGTATAATGATTACTTGTTAATCTTCTTAGGTATACATGGTTATAACTTGAATATTATATTCTTTCAATCAACAAACTATAAATTTTTCATAGTATTAAGTTGCAACAATGATAATAATACAATTACGAATGCATATATTTTGAACTATTATCTTTCAACTCATTTCATTATATTCTCTTATCACTGTGAACGCATTATGATATGTATATAATTTACCATTTAGTGATAAAAAAATATAAGTATATAAATTTGTGTACATTAGAACACAATATCACGGGTCGTGGGGGCGGGTCGGGTCTACCCTAACCCATACGGGTTTCGGGAATGGGGAGAAATTTCAGACCCACACCGGGCTACGGGGAGGTCTGAGGCGAGATTTAAAAAGTCTGGGTCGAATCTGGGGCACGAGAAACTCACTCCATTGTCATTCCTAGTAAGTACATTGAATATATATATATATATATGTATATGTATATGTATATGTATATATGTGTGTGTGTGTGTGTGTATATTGGATCAAGAGCTCTTCAAATAGTGCAGCACCCAACTGCCCCCAATACCCACCACATATTCTTTTTTCTTTCTAATAACCCTCTCTCCCTTCACTGACTTGTTTAATTGTAATTGAGTGGCTATTATTAGGTGCAAAAGGGATGCCTCGAAAGATGGGCGTTATATAACCCCCTCTCTTTATATATTGTATCCTTTCTTTAGTTTCTTTCGCTCTACAGTTATTGTTCACGTTTTAAAGTTGTTTTTCCACCTTATTCGACACATTTTGCTAAATTAATGAGGCATGACTTTTCTCATGCTATGTTTTTAGATTATTGATTAGCATTTATCTTACTTTAACAAATTCTCATTAACAAGAAAAATACCAACTCTGAAAGTTAGGCGTGTTCATATTATGTTGAACATGATTTTGATTTCGCGTTTTGTTAACTTAGAAATCTCCAAACAGAAAGTAATGAGAATATATGTTTAGATATTTATATTTAAGAGATATATATAATAAATGTTAGGATATATTCACAGAGAGTATATTTTTGATAATGTAGAAAGAATATATTTGAAGAAGTAGTTTTAAACCAAAAAATCAAGTGAATCTCCACCATCTTGTGATATGTAAATTAATATAAATAAAGGTGGATTCACACATTTTTCAAGTTAGAAAAACGTGAAAAGTTGTAATTAAGGATGGTAATAATGTTTTATTTCATCATTATACAACCTTTCATCTGTCTTCTCCTGAAATTAAATTATTTTATACCAAAAAACATATATATGGTGTCAAAGTCAAGTTGATATCAAGGAAGAAATGAAAAATAGATTTAGTTAGTAAAAGTTCACGTACTCAAGACAGGCGGTAGAGTTAAAAATATGGCCTATAGGCAACCTTGTTGTAACAGCCCGCATTTTACATATAAGAAGATCGTAAAATATTTTTATTTTATTCTCTAAGGGTTGGATCATTCTCATCTTTTAATATGCTGCTTATAGGGATGTGAGATATGTCCATAATTTTTACTGATTTTGTTTGTGACCATTTTGTCCCTATCAGACTTGTACAGGTCATAACTTTTGACTCAGGTCGAATCAGAGGGTGAGACATGTGTCATTGGAAAAAAATTGATGATTGTGTTTCCGTAGGGTGGTTACATTAAAGATTTGGTTCAGCGGTTTGGGAGAAATCGCTGTTTTAAGGTTTTTCAGTTGGCTGTCCAAGTTTGGTAAGTCATAATGGGCTGAATTGGAGAGGCCCATTAGTGGGCTGATAGGAGGGTATAAATAGGGGTTGAGGGATATGGGAAATAGTTTAGTTTTTCATTTCCTCATTTGGTGGTCTTGTGCTCCTTCTTCCTCTAACACATTTCCACCATTAAAAATCCAAATCTAAGGAGAGAAATCATAGATCTACACCATTGGAGGCTAGATCTACATCATTTGAAGGGTGAATTCATCGGATCGAGGAGTTTGGTTCGAATTTCTCACTGTCGGGATTCATAACTCTATCATTTTAGCTTGTATTGGAGAATCGGTGAGTGGATCACATCTCTCACATGGATTCAATAAAGTGTATGAGTATTAGATCATGTTTTTCATCAAATTCAAGTGTTTTTCCTTAGATCTATGCATTGGTAAGTTCATTTTCATATAGAACACCCTAGGATCTGATTTAGCAAGTTTAGATAGGTAATTTCTATTATATTTCATACGAATGTGCAAGTTAGGTCCATGGTTTTTGTTCATATGCATATTTGTGGTGATTTTGGTGAATTTGACATTATCCTTGATAGAATTGTCATATTGATGATATTGTTGATTTCGTAACATGCTTGTAATCCTTTTTGATGAATTGGATGAGTTAGTTTCGTCGGATTTTTCGCTTGGCGAAGTTTTGGTCCAAATCGGAGTTGAATTGCAATATGTAGGTTTTGGATCGGCCATAAGTTGGATCGGCCATAGGTTGGATTGGCCATAAGTTGGGTCGGCCTAGTCAGAAGAAGTGGGTCGGCCTAGTCAGAAAAAGCGGGTCGGCCTAGTCATTCAGAGATAGGTCGGCCTAGTCATTAAGAGGTGGGTTGGCCTAGTCAGAAGAAGTTGGGTCGGCCATAGGTTGGGTCAGACTAATGTTGGGTCGGACAAAATTGGGTCGGCATATTCCGGTCGGCCATTTTTTCCATTTCTGGTCGGGCATTTCCGGTGATGATGTAACTTAAAACTGAATTCTTTGGGAAGTTTGGAAGTGTTGAAAAGTGTTTGTTGTTCGTTGTATGTAACAAATGGGGAGACAACTCAAGGATGTATTGAGTTCGTGTGAAGTGACAGCTCTAAGGTGTTCTGAGCTAATTAATAGTTGTAATTGATAATGACTAGAGAGACGAAGGCAGAGAAATTATTGTTGTCGTAGGTTCTAGCGGACTCAAAGCAGAGGTACAATTGAAGACCAATTGTAGGTCGAGTGCCTTGGGCATCGTGTATGGCCTAGACACGTGTTGAGTATAACGTGTAGCACGTGTTGAGTATAGCGTGTGGTGTTTTGCTAGAACCGGGGCATCGTGTGTGGTCCTTGACAATTGACGGCAAATTGTTAGCCAGTCATACGATAACGAGGGTTCCAAAGCAAGGTTGGCGGTGATAGCCAGAGTCAGTCATGGACGTTTGAATGCATGTTGTGATCATGATTGAGTTGCTTTTCCATATAGGATGCTTTAATTGTCGTGACTGAATTGTTATTCCTTTGGGTGTATGGATTGTAGAGGCTATCACTATCATGTAATGGGGAAGGAAATTAAGAGTTCTTCTCTGGAGCTGGGTAGATTAGTTGATTAATTACCCATTCTCGTATTCTTTATTGATGAAGTTTATTAGTTGTTTTATCGCTCACTAAGACTGTTGTCTGACTCAAGGTTTTATGTTTCCTCTTATTACCTTGGGTTGTTCATCCGGTTGTGGATGGGCAGACTAAGTAACAGGTGGCAGATATTGCTTTAGTGAGGACGACGATGCTGACCGATGGCGAGCAGGAGGCTCATGTACCAGTTTTATTACTATCTAGTATTTGTTTCCGCTGTTTTCTATTTCTCTGAGTGTTGTAGTGAGGCAAATTGTACAAACATTATTGTTGTTATCCCGTGTATGGGAAATACTTTCTAGTTGTCATGAAAGTTTAGTGTTTTCTTCTTCACTATCACTACTTGTTGTATATGTTCTATTATATTTTATCCTTGCGCTATGACTTTACGACAGGTTCCTCTTGTGTTACCTACTATGATGATCGTCCATAGCTGTCGTGCACACCTTTCAGCGCATAATTCCTCTTGTTTAGTGCAGGGGTTGTAGGCGGTCATCACATTTGGTATCAGAGCTCTGGTCAACGATTATGGCCAAAGTTCTAAGTCATAATTACATATGAGAGTTGTACTTGTAGATTTCAATTGGATGCTAACTATATATAGCATATATAGTAGTAGCGGTTGTTTTCCTTTAGCAGTTTATCATGTAAGTGGACTAATCATTCTGTTTTAGATTTAGAATGAGTCGTCAAACCTCTAGGAGTGAGCCTGAGACTGTATTAGTAGGAGATGGAAGAAGCCGATTGGAAGCTCTAGTTGTTGCACCAGAATATCTAGTTATGTTTGTGGCGGCCATGATGGCAGTAGCCATGTTAAGGATGCCCATTCCAAAAGCGTCAGTAGAGCATGATGTTCCTGTGCAAGTACCCAGAAGGGATTCCGCTAAGCGATAGAGGGAAAATTCTCCTACGGATGAAGAAACCTTTATTGGCCCCAGTGTTAATAATAAGAAAAGCAAGAAGAAGAAATTTAAGAAGAATGTCACTTGCTTTAATTGTCAATTGGAGGGTCATTATGCTAAGGATTGTAAGAAGCTGAAAACCAAATGAAAGTGCTTTGAATGTGGCAAGCCTGGACATAAGAAGAAAGAATGTCCGGAACTTCCAAAGAATAAGCAATCGGTAGAAGCATGCATTGTGGAAGCTATTCCAATTTCCTATTGTATTCCTAATGAAAACTAGGAGAAGTTGTTGTCTGGATATGCTTCCAGCCAGTGAAGTTGTTTGAGTTCTATTTGGTACTAGAGAGTCGTCTTCTTTTACCTATAATAGGATTGTATGTTGAATGGGTTCGGAACTTGAAATTGTAATAGACCTTTAGTTGTAACTAATCTAGTATGGGTTCATCTGTTCTTTGCATACTTTGTTGATCTAGTATCGTGTGATCAAGGATGCTTGTTTATGAGTGGTTGCTTAGTTGTAACTTCGTTGGGTTTGGGATCATCTGGGGCATGGATTGGCTCAAGAGGTATGCGGAAAGGGTGAATTGCGAGAAACTAGAGATGAGAGTCAAGGATGTGGAAGGGAGAAAGGTGTTGATAAAGTATAAGCACGAAAAGGTGTCTTCGTCAGCTATCTATATTCGCTTGGGATTCCACAAGAAGACTTGTCATATGTGTTGATCGCTAATGAGTATGAGGATGTCTTTGACGAGGTCAAAGGGTTGCCGCCGCATCGAGAGATCGAGTTTAGGATCGATTTGGTCGAGGGTGTTAGACAAATCGTTATACCTCTTAGGCGGATGGCGCCTAAGGAACAGCGAGAATTGGAGGTGCAAGTTCGAGACCTTCTAAGAAAGGGGTTCATTTGGAGAAGTGTTTCCGAATGGGGTGCACCAATCATTTTTGCAACCAAGGCAGATGGCTCGTTGAGATTGTGTGCAGACTACCGTGAGCTGAACAAGGTGACTAAAAAGAACAAGTATATGTTTCCAAGGGATTGATGACTTGTTCGATCAGCTTCACGGAGCCAGAGTGTTTTCTCAGATGGATCTGGCAACGGGATTCTACTAGTTGAGAGTGGTGAAGGATAAGGTTGTGGACTACGCGAGTCGACAGCTAAAGCCGCATGAGAAAAACTATCCAACTCATGACTTGGAGTTGGCGTCAATTTTGTTTGCTCTGAAGATGTGGAGACATTACCTATTGGAAGTTCGATTCGAGTTGGTGACAGATCACAAGTCGTTGAAGTATCTTTTCTCCCAAAAGGATTTGAATCTTTGGCAGCAACGATGGTTAGAGTTTCTGGCATGTATGATTTTGATATAGCCTATACTCCTGGTAAAGGAAACGCAGTTGCATATGCATTAAGTCGGAGACATGCAAGTTTAGGAGTGATGTTTTCGGAATGGAAGAGCCTTGAGTATTTGGCAAGGTTTGATTTCAGGCCAAGATGTGAGTTGGAACCTGAAATGTTGGCAAGCTTATCGATAAGACCTACTCTCATCGAAAGGATTGGAGAGAGCCAAAAGCGAGATGCAAAGCTTGTCGAGTTTATCCAAAATACAACACCAGAAAAGGCTTTTTATAACAGTTATTGCTGTTACGAATTACCTTTGTAACATTAATAACCATTACTACAGCATACGTGACAAACCGTTGTCACAAATATTGTTACGATTAAAACCGTTATAAAGTGTTCATATTGTAATGGATATTACCATTATAACGTATGTGCTTTGTAACACTTATAACCGTTAGTACTGAAAATTTTATAATGGTTATAAATGTTATAAAATTATTTTTATAACAGTAATAATTGTTACAAATATGAAATATGTAACAGTTATTACTGTTACTATATAAAGCTGACTATTTCATACGATAATTTAGTAACAGTTATAACTGTTATAAACGTGAATATTATACCAGGACTGTAATAGGTAATTTTGTAAAGCATACAACAATAAGAACATGCAACATATAATTTAACAATATCTCAAAGCAAATACAACATATCATAATTTACATCCTAAAGCAAATTCCTTTTTGACCAAAATGACAATTTAACATACAATCATAACACCATTCATCATCCATAACAAATAACATCTAAGTATCATAATTTAACATACAACCATTACACAAAACGCAAACGATTAATAGACCAAGTTACAAATCCACCATCGACAAGATCAGATAGTGTATATATACCATTTTGGGGTGCGTCAAAAATTGACGCATCCGTATCTAGAACTTCCACCACCCAGATGGCTTTCTCTCCTTCTAGCACAGTTCTATGATGACAAACTTTTTGCACTCCTACATATCCCTTCGCTACCTCCTTTAATGCTGACGACAATAACACAACACTACCGACTGTTTATCTCTCGTGGATGATCCAATGGCATCATTAGAAGAAGTATGTAGATTATTATTACCTCCATTGGAAGCAACTTCTTCTCGTGGTGGCGTATTGCCTTCTTGTTGATTGATAAGAAGCTTCATAGATTGTTGCAAGTACGCTAATGCCGAGTTCATTGATTTGATGTCTTCATGCATTTGATTTTGGTTGTTCTCCAATTTAACTAACTGTTGTTTAGTCACAATCTCTTTCGCTGCGGTAATTGCTTTTGAAGCTTGTGCTATTTTTACTTGTTTTACATTGCATGTAGAGCTGATAGCATGACAATATCTTCTTCTTTTATCATCTCCAAAAACTTCAGCAATTGGATCTTTCTCAAAATTATCTAGACTTAGAGCATCATCGCCACCTTCTAATCTTTGTTTTTCTTCCACTGCTTCAACCAAAGCCTACAACCTCCAACAAATATAATGATATGAGTCTATGCCTGATTAAAAAACAAAGAAAGTTCAACTGAAGATGTCCGATTAAAAAACAAACAAAGAATGTTGGTTGCTTTGAACCCTGTCATGATATGTAAGCTCAATATGAAAATCAAAATCAATAGCATTTCAGTTTTAAATTTATAAGTCAAAGCATGATATATTTCAGTTACAAGCTATTTGAAGCAATAATTTGTATGTACTTACTTGGCTCGGGTTTACCGAGCCTGTGGCTCAGCAAACCTGAGCCACTCGGCTCAGATTGAACCTGAGCCACAGGCTCAGTAAATCTGATCCGAGTGGCTCGGTTTACTGAGCCTCGTAGGCTCAGTGTAACCGAGCCATTGCAAAGATCCAGCATAGCATTAGTCCTATGAATCAGCAAAAATAGCATACCCAAAACAGTATGGTATCATGGTTAATGCAGGTTCATTTTTCATGGACAAAGGGTGAAACAGAGTGTGTGCAACAGGCAGAACCCTAATGTGCTAGTGAGTATACTACAAATTTTAACTCAGCATAGTGTACTTGCTCAGGTAAATGTAGTGAATATAGGTAGTGCACAATTGAGATAAATTAGCAATGAAATATGGTCATGAAGTAAGAATTTAGCAACCCACTATTTCAGAGTGTAAGTGCGACAATTCAGGTTAGGTTGTACAAGGACCAAAGCAATCACTTAATATTTAAGGGAAATACTGTGTGTTTACAAAAGTGCAAGTTCATCTTTACTGAACTAAATAAACACCCTGAAACTAATGCATTTTCACCAAAACTGGGTAAACACATATATTTATACATCAGTATGATCACTTCTTGTTATCGCCTTATATCAACAGTACATACCCTACTTTTAAAATAAAGATCTTCTGCTTCATATTTATGCAAAGCCAAAATGTGCACGCACTCTAGGAAATGACAACATCTATATATATCCCAAATAAACTATACGTACATACGTATATTCCAAAAAAATACATATAATGGGAAACTCAAAACAGAGATGTCCAGCTGCTATGGTTAACCTATTTTATGAATTAGGGTATATCTATATATGTTGATATGTATGAACAACATGTATTAATTATTCCCAAAAACTATCCATCACGCATTCGACTTATAGTATGGTGGTGAAATGAATAACATGTGCTCGGTAGCCAGGTTTAAAGTATAAGGAGTATTTTTTCATGGGTATAACAGTTTCTTACTGGCATGGCAGTGTAAAATATTCTGGGCCATCAAGTAATGAAAATCTATGTATATTAATACATGCAACACACAAAATAAACTATATGAAGATCCATTCTCCATTTAAGAATACTCCAAATGCCAAAATGAAGAACAATTAATTGAGGGACTACTTGCATGATTTTTAAAGCCAGTTTATCAAAAATGGTGAATGATAATCTTTCATAATAATGTGTATGCTTCGCCTTAGTAAAACCTTTATGCAACACCCAAATTACTCCATGATTTATGTTATGATAGCTGAATCCCCTATATCCGTAAATTTTCTGGACTCTTATGAACTTGGGTTTATTTTCATCTTTTATCTAATATAAATTCATTTTCATTTCACATTAAATTCACATCCATCTAAATTATTTATTGTGTCCAACACAAAAGAACCAATTTTATTTTGAGATTTTAATTTTCACTTTTACATGCATGTGCTAATTTACTGGTGTATATAACTATTGAAGATGCTATAATAGGGGCTAATTTTGCTTACCAAATCTTCAAAAACAACATACATTTCTATTTATGTGATGATAATGTATAATTGACTGTAGTCTATTAATTTTAAATACACATGCATGCATTATCCATTGTCCAGCTTAAGATCTATATAGTTTTAACATTTAATAAAATTGCGAAATTGTAACAGTTAAACTGAGTCTATGGCTCGATGTAAACTGAGCCTGTGGCTCAGTAAATCTGAGCCGAGCGGCTTTGTTTACTGAGCCTCATAGGCTCAGTGTAAATGAGCCACTCGACTCAAGTTTACTGAGCCTGGCTCAGTGTAAACTGAGCCTATGGCTTAGTAAACCTAAGCCGAGCGGCTTAATTTAATGAGCCTATGGCTCAAATACACTGAGCCTACGAGGCTCAGTAAACCGAGCCACTCGGCTCAGGTTTACTGAGCCTCGTAGCCTCAGTGTAACTGAGCCACTCGGCTCACATTTACTAAACATATATTTTGTTGAATATGAAGATCCATTCCCATTTAAGAATACTCCAAATGCCAAAATGAAGAACAAATAATTGAGGGACTACTTGCATGATTTTTAAAACCAGTTTATCAAAAATGGTGAATGATGATCTTTCATAATAATGCGTATGCTTCGCCGTGGTATTCATGTTTGTTATATTGTAAATTGTGAAAAGGAGAAAAACTAACAAACAATGAAAAATTGTTGAGTTACTTGATTAAAATATAGTAAAACAGCACAATTTATTCAATTAAATAAGACTGAATTGCAATCAAACTAGAGCTTGATAAAAAAAGGTTCGGATTACTTACATATTTTTCAGCGGCACATGGAAGTACTTCCCAGATTTTTTTTGCTCGTATGTGCTATTTTCCAAACAATAGCTCGCATAGCCTTACTTTTCGGATTTTCCCTTTTCTAATGAAATATACAAATAAATACATATACTATAATTTATCATAAAGTTTTCTTAAGAAATATGAACTACATACCACTTCATCATAGAGTCTACTGTACGATTCTTCCCAATGTATGATTTCTAGTAACCTTTGCTTTGTTTTCAGTATTCTGCATGCATTGTTTTCTCTTCCTATCACCATATTCCATTTCAACAAAACTCTCCCATTAAACTTTATCAATATAATCAGGACGATTTTCGATTGCAATACGTCTAAGTATAAGCTCATCATCCTTCTTAAGGTATTTGTTACGCAGTTTCGATTTCACACTTCTGAATTTTTGTGAGAACCCTTTTTCTATTATAGGTCTTGCTTTATTGGGATTTATATCCATATCAAACTCTTTCTGTAGAATCAAAAGAAAAAACAACCAATGTCTAATTAGAACAAACAAGAAAATTAGGAAAAATCATGTGTGAATAATCACAGAAAGCTTACATTGCCAAAGTAAATCGGTGCTGCATATAACATGTATTTAAGAGCAATGTCAATAGAAGTCACAATATATGGCAAAGTGAAAAATGTTTGTGAAGAATATTATATCATAGCTATCAATGCCAACTAGTCTATCGAAAACAAGCAGCACTGTTTTAAAATAACTGATAAGTTTGCAAAGAATTGAATATCATAGCAAAATGTTACTTAAATAATAATACCTTTTGATGAACTTGTCTTTTATTTTCAAATATTTTCAAGACTATTTTTCACAATAAACAGAAAATATACAAAATAAAAATAAGGAGTGTCAATAACAATAAATTATACAAAGCAAAACAAAGAGCATCGATGATAACAACTGCTTCTAGATCGATTTGTTGCTAGAGATCTTGAATTCGATCACCTAAGCATAAAGTAGAGAAAGATATTCGAAATAAAGTAAAATATAATAAAGAGTTTTGCTCAATGTAAAAATGGAACAATGCAATCAAGATTCAAACCTGCAAGCTCATGTGTACATATTTGGAAATTTGTGAATGGTTGAAAAAATTCAGACCTACTCCAACTATTAATAAAGTTTATCAACTACTAATAAAGATTAAAAAATTCCAATAGTTTGCATATAATAAGCACCTCAACAATTTAGTAAAAAAAAGTAACATAGAATTGGATCCACTTAATTGATGCATATAATATGCTAGTCATACAAAGATATTTTTTATTTATTAAATTTAAATGAGAAGTAAGATACCAGTATTGCTTTCCATAAAGCGTCTTTATAAAATACATCTACATTCCTCCAATCATCATAACTGATTGGAATGTATGCACGAACCAAAACACCACATTGGGAACTCCACTTATGTTCATCTTTCCCTCTAGTACCATCCATTTCAACATTTATAAAGTACTTTTTATTTGGAGGAGGCGGAGGGACTTCTTCTGTGTTTTCTTTTTGTCTCGATGAACTACCTGACATTCTGTTAATTTTATTGCATTAACACGATTACAACTTTTTGACTTGCAAATAAAAGGAAGAAATGCAAAAAGACGGTGTAGCTTACATTTCTGAAAGATAACAATTAGAAATGGTGGATGCCCCTTCAAACAAAAATAAAAATAGAAACGCATAAAAAAACTCAGCATATTCGTTTTGCAGCCCAAAATAAAAATAGAAAATCATGCTCCAAAAAAATAATTAAAAAAAAGTAGAGGCAAAACACAAAAACACTCTAACAAGCATACCCCGATAACATAAAAAATTAAACTGAAGATACTTACATAAGATGATACATCCACAACCAATTAATTGATTGATAACATTTACGAATGTTCAAAACAAGAAAAGGTAGAAAAATGAATACAGCAACGTCAGCTACTTCAACCAATTTGTCTATTTTGATTCAATATAATTTAACAATGTTGTTAAGTTGGGTTGCTCTTCTAAAACGGATTGAAATTTCGTCGGCATCTCATAATCATCCACATTATTCATCATGCGTTTAGGAGAGGGTCATACAACGGACCAATCAGAATTCTTCTGTGTGTTCTTTATGTAGAAAACTTGGCTAGCTTCTGATGCAAGAATGACAGGCTTATCATACTCTCCATCATTGCTTTTGAGCCTTTTCAAATTCACCATTAGTAATTTGGAGTCAGGATAAACCTTACAACTATGTGTTTTATCAGCAATATTGACCCACTTGCAATAGAACACAACATGTTGAAATTCGTAATAATCAACTTCAATGATCTCCTGGATAATACCATACCAAGTAGTGTCATCATCCGTAGGAGTTAAATTGTAATAACCCGGAAAATCTGGGCCAGTTTAAAATTTTTATTTTGGCAATTACCGCGAATTTTCTATATTTAAAATGAATTATTTTAAGTAAAATCGACGTAAAATTTATTTTGAATGGAATTCGAACGTATATATTATACGCGTCGTCGTTAGAATATAAATAATTATATATAATTATAAATAGAATTAAAAATGGCGCGGTAGTTCGATAATTCGATTTCAAACTTCAATTGAATGTACCGGGTGCAAAACAATCCGGATTTTTGTGAAACCAAAAACATTAGGATCTAATTGATGATATCTTTCCAACGAAGTTGAGAAGCTGAGATTTCACTTTTTCAATGATGAGATATGTCCAGTTGAAAATTCTGAATAGTCGCTATGGAATTCAGGCCCTTAAAAATGGACATTTTGCAAACGACCTCGGATTTCGACGAAACCAGTTTTGTTGGGTCCGGGATGTCAAGTTATTGATAGATTTCAAATTTCATAATTTTTCGAATCAAAATGTGAGCGTGGCAAAGGAAAACGCGTTTGACCAGTTTCCGTTGATTTTAATCGACTGGAAATTGGCCATTTTTCATACGGTCTCAGAATTCGACGAAACTAGTTTTGTTAGGACCGTATCGTCAATACGAAGCTAGAAAATATTTTTCTGGAATTTTTAAAGTTAGTATGTGACCCCGGTAATTTGAAATGTACGTTTAAAATTCAATATAGTGATTTAAATGTAAATTTAACGAAAACTGATTGTAACAGCCGAATCAGCTTACGATACATATCACATTGTGTTCGAAATGGGGGTAATTAGCTAGAGACGACGGTCGTTGGGTCTCGTTTCGAGTCCGGGAGAAAAGTCAACTCTTATAGGAAAATAAATAATATTAAATTATTAATATATATAATTATATAACACCTCAGCCCCTTTTCTTATTTCCTAACCTAAATTAAAATTTCAAAACCCGCTCAGCCTCTCGATTGCGCCGCCACCGCTCACCACATCCTCCGCCGGCGCCAGACCTCGCCACCCCCTCTCCTCCGCCCCTCCGTTCTTCTCTCTCTCCTCCTTCAAGAACAGAAGCCGCCGCTCCAGTCGAAAAGGGAACCCCCCGCCTCACTGAAAATTGCGCCACCGTCGGAGCTTCGAGCTCGACCTCGAGCCTAGCGCCGGAAAGCCCCTGCCTGAAGACCTCGACCACCGTGAGCCGCGACCACCTGAACGAAGCGAAGCCCCCTCGACAAAGCCGACAGCGCCCCCCCTGGTAGTTTTTTTATTTTTTTTTATTTTTTTTTATTTATTTTTACTTTTATGTTGATTTTTAAAACTGATTTGAAATTGAAGTTTGAAAACTGATTTCTATATAAGTTGAAAACTGATTTCTAAAAAAGTTAAAAACTGGATTTTTAAGAATTTTAAAACTGAATTTTATTTGCTTTTAAAACTGTTTTTATTTTTAAAATTTAAAACTGTTTTTATTTTTGAGTAATTTAAAACTGATTTTGTTTTATATTTACAGTTAGAAAACTGTTTTTATTTTAGTTAGAAAACTGATTTTATTTTTGTTTAAGAAAACTGTTTTTATTTTTGTTTTAGGAATTTTAAAACTGTTTTGTTTTTTTTTAAAGAGTTCTAAAAACAGAATTTTTAAAAGGGTTTTAAAAACAGAATTTTTAAAAGGATTATAAAAACTGTTTTAAAAGAAAATAAAAACTGATTTTTCAAAAGGATTAAAACTGATTAGAAAAAAAAGATTTGATTTTTAGTTAAAGAAAAATATGATTTTTATATTTTTAAAGTATTAAAAATGTGATTTTTATATTTTCAAAGTATTAAAAATATAGTCCTTACTATATAGATGATGTCAAAATATGATTTTTGGTTAGTTAAAGTATTAAAAATATAGTCTTTACTATATAGAAATATTAAAAATATGATTTTTATATTTTTAAAGTATTAAAATATAATCTTTATGGGATAGAGAATATAAAAATATCATCTTTGTATATGTAGCGAAATAAAAATCTGATTTTTATTACGTTGAGATAAAGTGGTAATTTTTGAAAAGGCGAAAACTTTATTTTTATAAAGGCGAAAACTTTATTTTTGAAAAGGCGAAAACTTTATTTTAGAAAAGGCGAAATCTTTATGTGGAAAATAGTGTGATAAAAATATAATTTTTATCTATTTGACGTAGAGGTAAAAATTCGATTTTTATATATTGAACTTTGAACTAAAAATTCGATTTTTATATATTGAACTTTGAAGTAAAAATTCGATTTTTATATATTGAACTTTGAAATAAAAATTCGATTTTTATATATTGAACTTTGAAGTAAAAATTCGATTTTTGTATATATAGTGACTACGGGCAACGAAGATGACGAAGAGGCGATAACGAGGAAGACTTCTGAAAATGAAGAGCCGTGGAGCTTGGATAGCTATAAGTGAGAACTCCTCACCTTTCAATTTCTTTTCTAGTTATATTTATATATATATATACTAGGATGCAGACGGTGCTTAGTAGCACCCGACACAATCGTCCACAGACCATGGACTTGTTTGTTTGACTGTTTGGTGATTGATTGCGATATTGGTTTGAATGTGGTTTGTGGTGTGAAAAATCGAATCGATAAATTGATTAGGATTAGACGTGCGCCGTTATAAGGCGAAGGAGTAAGACTAGGTTAGACTCTTACTCCAAATTTTGTGGTTTGCATAACGAAAGTGAATTTGATTGATGTGTGAATGGCGTGGGCCTTCACTAGACCGGGGATAAGGCTAGGCCTCGTCCCGTTTCTAGTATCGTGCCGTTATGCCGCCGAAATTTTCTAAAATATGTTAGAAAAATAAAAATATCATTTTATTTAAAGAATAAACTGAATAGATATTCATATGTTAAAATAAAATGTTTTATCGTTAAAAATATAATTTTTAACGTGAAGTGAATAAAATAAAATATTCATTTACAAACCGGACGGTTTGTTTATGCACACTGATTTGACTGACATGGATTGGGTCGATAAATTTTACACATCGCCCAACTGCACGAATAAAATCTGTGTTTGATTGTTTGAAACCCTACACGGGTGTTGGGATGAAATATGAAGTTCACTCATCCTGATTGATTAAATATGTCGATCGATTGATTGACAAGCTGTTATAAGCGTTAGATATCTTTATTTGATGCTTATACAGTGTAGTGCACTTTGGTTGATGGTTGATTATTTTTCAATGCTATTATATACATGTGTTGTATGAAAATCCATATAGTTAACTTTATATGGTGATTGATTGGGCCTCATTCCAATTTGAAAAATAAAGAATATAAAATAAAGGTTCATGTGTTGACTATACTCATCCGTTGGGATTAGTCATGTGTTGAACGAATTATTTTTATAATAAAATTTACATCTTTATCAATATAAAATAAAGGTTCATGTGTTGACGGTACTCATTCGTTGAGATTAGTCATGTGTTGAACGAAATAATTTAACCAAAAATAGTCACACATGGACGGTACTCATTCGTTGAGATTAGTCGTGCGTTGACAAAAAGAAATATTTGAAATAGAATATATAAAGCCGTGTTGAATAGTGATGCGCCATTTTGACGCGAACGATATATATAACGATTTCGAAATGGATTGAATATATAACGATTTCGAAATGGATTGAATATATAACGATTTCGAAATGGATTGAATATATAACGATTTCGAAATGAATTGAATATATAACGATTTCGAAATGAATTGAATATATAACGATTTCGAAATGAATTGAATATATAACGATTTCGAAATGAATTGAATATATAACGATTTCGAAATGGATTGAATATATAACGATTTCGAAATGGATTGAATATATAACGATTTCGAAATGAATTGAATATATAACGATTTCGAAATGAATTGAATATATAACGATTTCGAAATGAATTGAATATATAACGATTTCGATTTGAGTTGAATATAAAACGATTTCGAATTGAATGAAATAGAAAACCAATTTGATCTCAAATTGAATATATAATGAACTTGATTCAAATAGAAAACGAAACGAATTTAATTTGAATAGGAAATGAATTTGAATCGAATAGAAAACCAATTGGGATTGAATTGAATTGAATTGAAAAACGAATTCGAATTGAATTTAAAATAAAGTGAAATGAATTCAAATTGAATTGAAATTTGAATTGAATAGAGATGAATTTTAAAACGAATTTATAAAAGAAAATTCAATTTTGATTTGAATCGAAATGGAAGTTGAAATGATTTTTGAGACGAATTCAAAACTATTTATAAAATTCGTTTTAAATAGAAATCGACGAAATATATATTATATATATTATATATATAATATAATGGCCTGAATAGAACGCGCCGCGCCGCGGCAGTTCGTGAATTTAGACCATTTATTTCAAACGGACATTACGGGAGATCCGACCGTCGGATTCTCCTAAAACCGGAACCGTTGGGTTCGTATCGAAAAGAGCTTTCTAACGAATATTAGAAATCCAAAATCTAACGGTTGGATTTGGAGATACGTCCAAATCAAATTCGAAAAAGGTCGCTGTAAGTGCAGTTCGATGGCCATTGTTGGAAATCGACTGTACGGGCCTTAATAAAATTATTAAAAATAGTAATAATTAGTGTAAAATCATATGAAATGATTTGGGAAAATTTGGGATGAAAAACTCCATATTTGAAAAGATAAAAATGGGTTTTTATCGAGATGAACTAGTTTTGAACTAAATTTAAAACCCAATTGTTTTTAAATAAATGAATTAGATTTAAAAAGGGGTTTTAAATAATCGGGATTTCTAATATATTTAATTGGATTTGAAATGGGTTTGTCGTGAACTGTGTTTTAAATAACACCTAGTTCTTTAACCCAGTAAAAGGAGTTTTAACGAATCTGCAATTAGATTGAAATGTGAATTTGTAATCTAAATTACCAAATTTAGAAAATGAGCGAGAATGGAGTATCACCAGTTTTGCTCCAAAGCGATAGTTAAATCTTTAATTAGATTTGAACGTGAAATGGTAATTAATTTTACCGATAACACCACGGTGTTAGATATGGAGTATTACCAGTTTTGCTTCATGGGATGAATAGGTTGGGATTGGGAAACAAAATAAATAATTACTTCGTTACGGTTCGCTAATCTCGACTAGTTGGAAAAACCATAATTTGGTTTTAAATAACATCCAAAGGAAGATTACAGGATAAATTTTAAAGAATTTATCTTGGATAAAATTAATGGGAACCTTCCCTAAGAATGTGGAATTTAGAAACTAGCTGTAGGTTGGCTAAGAAGAATGGTTTCCTGGGTATTGATCTGATGTTGGTTTCGGCCTTCGGGGTTAATGTTTGGGAAATTGTTCTCTTGCTAATTTGCGGTTAGTGACTAATGAATTGGAATGAGGCGTATGTTGTGTTTGTGTAACATTTATTTTAATATACGCGGGTTGTTCGGAAAGTCCGGGTTTATACCCATTCTGAATAATCGATTCGACGATATGTCGAAGATGAAGATGGTGGTCAAAGACCGGAAGTCTTCACATCATTTGGGTAATTACTGACGATCCTGATTGGGCTGTACACCCAAGAGGATGGAAATAGTTGGTGGTCGTCCAGACGTACTTGGAGATGGATGGATATGCGAGGAAAGTGCCTCCGGTTTCGTTCAGACCCAGAACGGACTTGTAAATTGATTGTGTGTCTGACATTGGATTTTATTCTGTGTTGATTGATTTCTGTTAAATATATATCTGCTTGGCGGCGGAGAATTTATTCTCTTGCTTAACGCCCTTCTCTGAGACGTACGAGCTTAGAGGTTATATATCGATAGATATCAATCGCATGGCATGAATTGCCTGTGTGGCATGCTGAGTTGCATAGATCAAGGCTTCTGTTGAAAAGCAAAGTCTTGTGGTTGATGATCAAAGCACGCCTACGTGGCAGCTTTGTGTATAGCGTGAATTCGCGAGCCTCACACCTCGGTATGAGTTAAAAACGGGATACGGGCCGTTGGGAGAGCACGACGTTTCTTTCTAGCTTTGGTGGTGTCAGTGACTTACCAGCCCTGACATTTATATACTTTTCACCTTTGTGGTTGTTGGAATGAGGCGCCTCGATATAGGTCTGTAAGGACCGGGAAACGCGTGTTCAGGAATTGCCAATCCTCTAACGTAAGTGAGGACCGGCCCAACCGATCCAAGGGTTACCCAGTGTGCGTAGTCCTGAGCATTTGCTAGAGTGTCTCGAATGCGGAGAGGAGCTTGCCCCTTGCCTCGACTCATGACGGAAATCCAATTTCCAATACGTGTATTGCGGTTTTAATTGTAGAACTAGTATGGCGACATGATATATGGTACCCATGCCGTCTATGATTTATATTTATGATTGAAATTGTTTTGACACTATACACTTATTATAGTATCAAATGATTTGTTTTACACGTACCAAGCATGTTTGGCTATTATAAGGGAAAACCCTATCCCCCGGCTTGCGTTGCATTGTATGATAGGACCTGGGTCTTATAATAGCTTCATTTTTCGAAAAAGCATTGCGTTGTTTATTCTATGCACTGGTATTCTTGGGAGGAAACCCGTTCCGTGTTATACGGCGTGGTCCCTTGAATTACTCTCTTTTAAAGTAAAGCTTTAAATAACTATTTTAGTTCTCACACCAGTCACATGACTGACCTGGAGTTTATTGTTTTAACCTAAACTCTGGGTGCCCCTATTTTCCGCACGGGCAGCTAGTAGTTTTGGTTTTGCAGATTTATATTCACAGGGTCCTGGTTTACAGCTGGAATGATATCCGGAAAGCTCTGTATCCGTATATCACCTTCAGTTGTGCTTTGTATTATTTTCCGCTGCTATGTAATTTATGTAATCTCTGATATTTATCGAATGTAATTTATTCATTTATACTCTGTATATTCTTGTATCTGATGGAATTGTTGTAATAGCAATGAAATGTTCTTCTGTTTGTGTTCTGATTTGTCCTGTTCTCAACAGTCAGGGGTTTCGAACGGTCTAGATCGGTTTAACGACTGATTCGGATCGAGCGAAATTCCAGGCCGTCACATTTGGTATCAGAGCTTTGGTTTACAGAGCTCGAGAACAAGACACATTAGAACCATACGAAAGAATTCATCGGATATTGGATTAGTAATATCCAATTAGAATGACTCGTTAGAGATAGGATCAGTAGTATCCTAGAACGAGTGTGAAGAGTATTTTTCAAAGGAAAACAATTTTGTTTTGAAATTTAAACCATTTTAAACGTATTTGATTATTTATTTATTTCGAATATGGACAGTCCAATATATAAGGTTTTGCATATACGCGTCATGAACGTATATTCGAAGTTTTAATATATTGGATAGATATAGAATCATACTCTAGTGGCCCGAAGATGATTCTGATGATTGACTAGTCGTCATTAGTATTCATGTTCGAGTAACGAAGGTATGATATCTATATATTTCCATTAGACTGGTGTGAGAACCAAAACTTATATAGTTAGAACACATTGTTGTGAATTGGCACCAAAAACAAGATTTTCTGTATATATAGTAAATTTATGAATTTGAAACGTTAATCCACTAATTGATTGATGTTTGCGTTGTTTGTTTAATTGTTTGCTAATTTTTAACCATTTATGCCTAATTAAATCAAATATTGAACTATATTGAAAATTGGTCGCATTTGCTTGCATATACATATGCTTATATTGAACAGGTCATAGCAAGGAGGCTAGAGCCAGAGAATAAAATTTGTTTGCCCGACAAATAGGTACATGTTTACTACATAATTTCCTGTTTTGTTTGGGTGATGATGATTTTGTGAGCCTATTGGCTAGCCGCTTGGCTTTTTCTTTTTCTTTTTGAGATCTGAAGGACCGGGGAAGCTATTTGAAATTCCCCGATGCTCCCATTGCAGGGGAGGTTATGGCGAAATTTTTCGAAAATTTAGGGTGTTAGCCAAATTTTTGAAATTTTGAAAATTCTCAGAAACTAAAGAGTTAGAGAATGGAAGCCAGATCGAACATAGTGTTGAATAATCAAACCACTTTCGACTTTGTTCCTTTTCGGGGACGAAAAGTTTTAAGTGGGGGAGATTGTAATAACCCGGAAAATCTGGGCCAGTTTAAAATTTTTATTTTGGCAATTACCGCGAATTTTCTATATTTAAAATGAATTATTTTAAGTAAAATCGACGTAAAATTTATTTTGAATGGAATTCGAACGTATATATTATACGCGTCGTCGTTAGAATATAAATAATTATATATAATTATAAATAGAATTAAAAATGGCGCGGTAGTTCGATAATTCGATTTCAAACTTCAATTGAATGTACCGGGTGCAAAACAATCCGGATTTTTGTGAAACCAAAAACATTAGGATCTAATTGATGATATCTTTCCAACGAAGTTGAGAAGCTGAGATTTCACTTTTTCAATGATGAGATATGTCCAGTTGAAAATTCTGAATAGTCGCTATGGAATTCAGGCCCTTAAAAATGGACATTTTGCAAACGACCTCGGATTTCGACGAAACCAGTTTTGTTGGGTCCGGGATGTCAAGTTATTGATAGATTTCAAATTTCATAATTTTTCGAATCAAAATGTGAGCGTGGCAAAGGAAAACGCGTTTGACCAGTTTCCGTTGATTTTAATCGACTGGAAATTGGCCATTTTTCATACGGTCTCAGAATTCGACGAAACTAGTTTTGTTAGGACCGTATCGTCAATACGAAGCTAGAAAATATTTTTCTGGAATTTTTAAAGTTAGTATGTGACCCCGGTAATTTGAAATGTACGTTTAAAATTCAATATAGTGATTTAAATGTAAATTTAACGAAAACTGATTGTAACAGCCGAATCAGCTTACGATACATATCACATTGTGTTCGAAATGGGGGTAATTAGCTAGAGACGACGGTCGTTGGGTCTCGTTTCGAGTCCGGGAGAAAAGTCAACTCTTATAGGAAAATAAATAATATTAAATTATTAATATATATAATTATATAACACCTCAGCCCCTTTTCTTATTTCCTAACCTGAATTAAAATTTCAAAACCCGCTCAGCCTCTCGATTGCGCCGCCACCGCTCACCACATCCTCCGCCGGCGCCAGACCTCGCCACCCCCTCTCCTCCGCCCCTCCGTTCTTCTCTCTCTCCTCCTTCAAGAACAGAAGCCGCCGCTCCAGTCGAAAAGGGAACCCCCCGCCTCACTGAAAATTGCGCCACCGTCGGAGCTTCGAGCTCGACCTCGAGCCTAGCGCCGGAAAGCCCCTGCCTGAAGACCTCGACCACCGTGAGCCGCGACCACCTGAACGAAGCGAAGCCCCCTCGACAAAGCCGACAGCGCCCCCCCTGGTAGTTTTTTTATTTTTTTTTATTTTTTTTTATTTATTTTTACTTTTATGTTGATTTTTAAAACTGATTTGAAATTGAAGTTTGAAAACTGATTTCTATATAAGTTGAAAACTGATTTCTAAAAAAGTTAAAAACTGGATTTTTAAGAATTTTAAAACTGAATTTTATTTGCTTTTAAAACTGTTTTTATTTTTAAAATTTAAAACTGTTTTTATTTTTGAGTAATTTAAAACTGATTTTGTTTTATATTTACAGTTAGAAAACTGTTTTTATTTTAGTTAGAAAACTGATTTTATTTTTGTTTAAGAAAACTGTTTTTATTTTTGTTTTAGGAATTTTAAAACTGTTTTTTTTTTTTTTTAAAGAGTTCTAAAAACAGAATTTTTAAAAGGGTTTTAAAAACAGAATTTTTAAAAGGATTATAAAAACTGTTTTAAAAGAAAATAAAAACTGATTTTTCAAAAGGATTAAAACTGATTAGAAAAAAAAGATTTGATTTTTAGTTAAAGAAAAATATGATTTTTATATTTTTAAAGTATTAAAAATGTGATTTTTATATTTTCAAAGTATTAAAAATATAGTCCTTACTATATAGATGATGTCAAAATATGATTTTTGGTTAGTTAAAGTATTAAAAATATAGTCTTTACTATATAGAAATATTAAAAATATGATTTTTATATTTTTAAAGTATTAAAATATAATCTTTATGGGATAGAGAATATAAAAATATCATCTTTGTATATGTAGCGAAATAAAAATCTGATTTTTATTACGTTGAGATAAAGTGGTAATTTTTGAAAAGGCGAAAACTTTATTTTTATAAAGGCGAAAACTTTATTTTTGAAAAGGCGAAAACTTTATTTTAGAAAAGGCGAAATCTTTATGTGGAAAATAGTGTGATAAAAATATAATTTTTATCTATTTGACGTAGAGGTAAAAATTCGATTTTTATATATTGAACTTTGAACTAAAAATTCGATTTTTATATATTGAACTTTGAAGTAAAAATTCGATTTTTATATATTGAACTTTGAAATAAAAATTCGATTTTTATATATTGAACTTTGAAGTAAAAATTCGATTTTTGTATATATAGTGACTACGGGCAACGAAGATGACGAAGAGGCGATAACGAGGAAGACTTCTGAAAATGAAGAGCCGTGGAGCTTGGATAGCTATAAGTGAGAACTCCTCACCTTTCAATTTCTTTTCTAGTTATATTTATATATATATATACTAGGATGCAGACGGTGCTTAGTAGCACCCGACACAATCGTCCACAGACCATGGACTTGTTTGTTTGACTGTTTGGTGATTGATTGCGATATTGGTTTGAATGTGGTTTGTGGTGTGAAAAATCGAATCGATAAATTGATTAGGATTAGACGTGCGCCGTTATAAGGCGAAGGAGTAAGACTAGGTTAGACTCTTACTCCAAATTTTGTGGTTTGCATAACGAAAGTGAATTTGATTGATGTGTGAATGGCGTGGGCCTTCACTAGACCGGGGATAAGGCTAGGCCTCGTCCCGTTTCTAGTATCGTGCCGTTATGCCGCCGAAATTTTCTAAAATATGTTAGAAAAATAAAAATATCATTTTATTTAAAGAATAAACTGAATAGATATTCATATGTTAAAATAAAATGTTTTATCGTTAAAAATATAATTTTTAACGTGAAGTGAATAAAATAAAATATTCATTTACAAACCGGACGGTTTGTTTATGCACACTGATTTGACTGACATGGATTGGGTCGATAAATTTTACACATCGCCCAACTGCACGAATAAAATCTGTGTTTGATTGTTTGAAACCCTACACGGGTGTTGGGATGAAATATGAAGTTCACTCATCCTGATTGATTAAATATGTCGATCGATTGATTGACAAGCTGTTATAAGCGTTAGATATCTTTATTTGATGCTTATACAGTGTAGTGCACTTTGGTTGATGGTTGATTATTTTTCAATGCTATTATATACATGTGTTGTATGAAAATCCATATAGTTAACTTTATATGGTGATTGATTGGGCCTCATTCCAATTTGAAAAATAAAGAATATAAAATAAAGGTTCATGTGTTGACTATACTCATCCGTTGGGATTAGTCATGTGTTGAACGAATTATTTTTATAATAAAATTTACATCTTTATCAATATAAAATAAAGGTTCATGTGTTGACGGTACTCATTCGTTGAGATTAGTCATGTGTTGAACGAAATAATTTAACCAAAAATAGTCACACATGGACGGTACTCATTCGTTGAGATTAGTCGTGCGTTGACAAAAAGAAATATTTGAAATAGAATATATAAAGCCGTGTTGAATAGTGATGCGCCATTTTGACGCGAACGATATATATAACGATTTCGAAATGGATTGAATATATAACGATTTCGAAATGGATTGAATATATAACGATTTCGAAATGGATTGAATATATAACGATTTCGAAATGAATTGAATATATAACGATTTCGAAATGAATTGAATATATAACGATTTCGAAATGAATTGAATATATAACGATTTCGAAATGAATTGAATATATAACGATTTCGAAATGGATTGAATATATAACGATTTCGAAATGGATTGAATATATAACGATTTCGAAATGAATTGAATATATAACGATTTCGAAATGAATTGAATATATAACGATTTCGAAATGAATTGAATATATAACGATTTCGATTTGAGTTGAATATAAAACGATTTCGAATTGAATGAAATAGAAAACCAATTTGATCTCAAATTGAATATATAATGAACTTGATTCAAATAGAAAACGAAACGAATTTAATTTGAATAGGAAATGAATTTGAATCGAATAGAAAACCAATTGGGATTGAATTGAATTGAATTGAAAAACGAATTCGAATTGAATTTAAAATAAAGTGAAATGAATTCAAATTGAATTGAAATTTGAATTGAATAGAGATGAATTTTAAAACGAATTTATAAAAGAAAATTCAATTTTGATTTGAATCGAAATGGAAGTTGAAATGATTTTTGAGACGAATTCAAAACTATTTATAAAATTCGTTTTAAATAGAAATCGACGAAATATATATTATATATATTATATATATAATATAATGGCCTGAATAGAACGCGCCGCGCCGCGGCAGTTCGTGAATTTAGACCATTTATTTCAAACGGACATTACGGGAGATCCGACCGTCGGATTCTCCTAAAACCGGAACCGTTGGGTTCGTATCGAAAAGAGCTTTCTAACGAATATTAGAAATCCAAAATCTAACGGTTGGATTTGGAGATACGTCCAAATCAAATTCGAAAAAGGTCGCTGTAAGTGCAGTTCGATGGCCATTGTTGGAAATCGACTGTACGGGCCTTAATAAAATTATTAAAAATAGTAATAATTAGTGTAAAATCATATGAAATGATTTGGGAAAATTTGGGATGAAAAACTCCATATTTGAAAAGATAAAAATGGGTTTTTATCGAGATGAACTAGTTTTGAACTAAATTTAAAACCCAATTGTTTTTAAATAAATGAATTAGATTTAAAAAGGGGTTTTAAATAATCGGGATTTCTAATATATTTAATTGGATTTGAAATGGGTTTGTCGTGAACTGTGTTTTAAATAACACCTAGTTCTTTAACCCAGTAAAAGGAGTTTTAACGAATCTGCAATTAGATTGAAATGTGAATTTGTAATCTAAATTACCAAATTTAGAAAATGAGCGAGAATGGAGTATCACCAGTTTTGCTCCAAAGCGATAGTTAAATCTTTAATTAGATTTGAACGTGAAATGGTAATTAATTTTACCGATAACACCACGGTGTTAGATATGGAGTATTACCAGTTTTGCTTCATGGGATGAATAGGTTGGGATTGGGAAACAAAATAAATAATTACTTCGTTACGGTTCGCTAATCTCGACTAGTTGGAAAAACCATAATTTGGTTTTAAATAACATCCAAAGGAAGATTACAGGATAAATTTTAAAGAATTTATCTTGGATAAAATTAATGGGAACCTTCCCTAAGAATGTGGAATTTAGAAACTAGCTGTAGGTTGGCTAAGAAGAATGGTTTCCTGGGTATTGATCTGATGTTGGTTTCGGCCTTCGGGGTTAATGTTTGGGAAATTGTTCTCTTGCTAATTTGCGGTTAGTGACTAATGAATTGGAATGAGGCGTATGTTGTGTTTGTGTAACATTTATTTTAATATACGCGGGTTGTTCGGAAAGTCCGGGTTTATACCCATTCTGAATAATCGATTCGACGATATGTCGAAGATGAAGATGGTGGTCAAAGACCGGAAGTCTTCACATCATTTGGGTAATTACTGACGATCCTGATTGGGCTGTACACCCAAGAGGATGGAAATAGTTGGTGGTCGTCCAGACGTACTTGGAGATGGATGGATATGCGAGGAAAGTGCCTCCGGTTTCGTTCAGACCCAGAACGGACTTGTAAATTGATTGTGTGTCTGACATTGGATTTTATTCTGTGTTGATTGATTTCTGTTAAATATATATCTGCTTGGCGGCGGAGAATTTATTCTCTTGCTTAACGCCCTTCTCTGAGACGTACGAGCTTAGAGGTTATATATCGATAGATATCAATCGCATGGCATGAATTGCCTGTGTGGCATGCTGAGTTGCATAGATCAAGGCTTCTGTTGAAAAGCAAAGTCTTGTGGTTGATGATCAAAGCACGCCTACGTGGCAGCTTTGTGTATAGCGTGAATTCGCGAGCCTCACACCTCGGTATGAGTTAAAAACGGGATACGGGCCGTTGGGAGAGCACGACGTTTCTTTCTAGCTTTGGTGGTGTCAGTGACTTACCAGCCCTGACATTTATATACTTTTCACCTTTGTGGTTGTTGGAATGAGGCGCCTCGATATAGGTCTGTAAGGACCGGGAAACGCGTGTTCAGGAATTGCCAATCCTCTAACGTAAGTGAGGACCGGCCCAACCGATCCAAGGGTTACCCAGTGTGCGTAGTCCTGAGCATTTGCTAGAGTGTCTCGAATGCGGAGAGGAGCTTGCCCCTTGCCTCGACTCATGACGGAAATCCAATTTCCAATACGTGTATTGCGGTTTTAATTGTAGAACTAGTATGGCGACATGATATATGGTACCCATGCCGTCTATGATTTATATTTATGATTGAAATTGTTTTGACACTATACACTTATTATAGTATCAAATGATTTGTTTTACACGTACCAAGCATGTTTGGCTATTATAAGGGAAAACCCTATCCCCCGGCTTGCGTTGCATTGTATGATAGGACCTGGGTCTTATAATAGCTTCATTTTTCGAAAAAGCATTGCGTTGTTTATTCTATGCACTGGTATTCTTGGGAGGAAACCCGTTCCGTGTTATACGGCGTGGTCCCTTGAATTACTCTCTTTTAAAGTAAAGCTTTAAATAACTATTTTAGTTCTCACACCAGTCACATGACTGACCTGGAGTTTATTGTTTTAACCTAAACTCTGGGTGCCCCTATTTTCCGCACGGGCAGCTAGTAGTTTTGGTTTTGCAGATTTATATTCACAGGGTCCTGGTTTACAGCTGGAATGATATCCGGAAAGCTCTGTATCCGTATATCACCTTCAGTTGTGCTTTGTATTATTTTCCGCTGCTATGTAATTTATGTAATCTCTGATATTTATCGAATGTAATTTATTCATTTATACTCTGTATATTCTTGTATCTGATGGAATTGTTGTAATAGCAATGAAATGTTCTTCTGTTTGTGTTCTGATTTGTCCTGTTCTCAACAGTCAGGGGTTTCGAACGGTCTAGATCGGTTTAACGACTGATTCGGATCGAGCGAAATTCCAGGCCGTCACATAAATCTTTTGCACTTGCAACAAATTTTGTAATTGCATTCATACAAACGCCACTATCTTGTGTTGAAAGAGTGTCGTCGTAATTGCATCCATACAAACGCCACTACTTCTGCCTTTGATTGGAGCCGCTTTTTACCACGTTGATTCTCTTTTAATGATAATCGATATTCGCTACAAACCAAAAAAAATTAAAGTAAATATTGGACTTGTATTTATAAATTTTTAATGTGTAAAAAAGACAAACCTATAATAATCATCTCGATCTGGAATGTCTATTCTGAAAAGTATCCATCTTCGAATTTGTACACGTTGTACGCCGGATAATTTTATAGTTTTACCCTCAATAATGGAACGCTCATAAGTATCGCCATAGTTCTCATCTAAAAACGGTGCTTATTTAGAGCTATGATTACCACCATGCGGATTTGGCATATATTCCATTGCATATCTAACAGATTCTGAAACAAAATACGCTTCAGAAGTCGATCCCTCGATAAATCTTTTATTGCTTGATATGTTCTTACACTCCTTCATAGCTCTAGAATACAACATTTAGTGTCACTAATTAAGAGAGAACTATAAAGATATATTATCATATATAGGGGCTAAACATATATGGTACTATATATATACACACACACATATGGAATTATATAACAATCATGTAAATAAAATGCCTACCTTTCAAATCGATACATCCATGCATAACTAACTGGTCCACATAATAGTGCTTGATCAGCTAAATGCACCTTGAGATGTATGTTGATGTCAAAAAAATAAGGAGGGAAATAATGAGCCAGCACACTTAATGCCTCGGCAATCATATCTTTGGAAGCTTGGACATGCTCTCGATTTAAAACCTTCGAACAAATAATATTGAAGTACAAGCAAACTTGTAATATTGCACGTCTAAAAGCATGGTTCTTTGGATATGCATATTGAACCATCACAAGTAGAAAATATTGAATTATAGCATGGTAGTCATATGACTTTCTAATATTCAAACTAGGTGGTTGGGTATTTACCAAGTTGCTAAATTTAGTCCGGAAGCATGATGGAAGTTTTGCATCCTCGAGAACTTGACAGCACTGCATCTTGTGATTTTTGTCGAATGCAAATTTAGAAGATTGTTTGTACTTATCAAACAGTTTGTTAATAAAATGCTCTGCTACATTCTTTTCAGTGTGCATCACATCAATTGTATGTCGCAGCTTATGACCACTCCAATACTCTAAGGAAAAAAGAATAGACTTCTTGTACCATGCTGGTATTTCACTGTCTTCATTCTCATTTTCAAAATATTCATCATCACGATCAATATCATTTAACATGCATTTTTGGTTTTTCGTTACTTTACCTGGTACATATCTTATATGAGCAAGCTTTTGCAACAGTGTCGATCTTATCAATCGTGTTGGAGGTTCCTTATCTTCTGTATCTTTATACCATCCATGTTTGAGTGCTCTATATGGAATATCACTCTTCAAAAATCTTCTATACTTAATGTAAACAATATTATAGTCGATGTGTTCTGTAACGTCCCGTATTTTTATGCACTACAACAAAACAGTCCTTTTACAATGGACAAACACCATTGTAATATGCATTTCACAACGGGCGTATGCCCGTCTTAATATGCGTTGTCGTAATAGCTCCTAACTATTTAACAACGGGCAATGATTGTTGTAAATGACCGTTGTAATAACTTGCTATGTCACGTGCAATGACTCTATGACAATGGTTATAAACCCGTTGTAATAGCTAATAAATTACAAGCGGCTTTTGCCCGTTGTAATATAGTATATTACAACGGTCGTTCGACCGTTGTAATATAGTATATTACAACGGGCGTTGACTGTTGTAATATACTACTGTACTACTTGGTAAACCTATTTTACAACAGGCCATCGACCATACACAATAACTATTCAAAGCAAATAAATATTTTATTATACTTTTGAGTAATACAAAGTTCTATTTATCTTTGTTACACAATAACTATACAAATGAATAACTATACAAATGAATTGCTAAGCCTATGAAGTTCTGTTTATCTTTGTTACACTCACTCTCACTCTCAATGTCTTCATCTTCAGTGATTGACCCAAAACCAATTGCTAAGCCTATGAAGCTCTTCAAATTTGTACTCAAACCAAAAAACAAGTAGCTAGAAATGAATGTAGTGCATAGTTAATGTAAGCATAATCAATATAAACATTTTGATGCATGCCGAGTTGGCGGTTTTATAAAAGAAACACTGTTCTAAGGCTATATGTTTTATTTTCCTCATGAGTGAGCAAAAATTCAGTCAGGTGGGTTACCTTAGTGAGCCACTATCAACAAAAATACAATGAAGTTGTCCTCCAATTGCCTTGTGAACAAGCGTAGCTGCAACAGTAGAATCTACTCCTGGTAGTGCACAAATGATGTGTTCATCAAGCCCCACCAACTTGTCGATGGCCTTAGTCTCTTCATCAAGAACATCATGCATTTTCACATCAGCATACTGCACACACATCAACCAAAAAGATGTCACTCAAATACTCCAATCCTCCAATTGAATGTGTCGCCTAAAGTAATATATGTACAAAAGATTGATTCATGATCGTATTAAAAAGAAAATGCAAGACCAATTAATTTCAACACCTGAGTACATATAAGCATGGAAGTATTAAAAAAAGCACATTAAGAGAAAAATGCAAGGCCAATTATTTTCAACAGCTAAACAAACATTAAAGAAAAAATTCATATAATTATAATCATTCCAACTCAAGAAGAAATGCACATACAAAGAACAAGGTCAAGGATTCGGCGTTTCAACCACGTCAACCACAAAACAAGTACAAGACAGTAGCAAAGAAAACAAAAGCAGTAATAACAAAGAAGAAGTTGAAGATGCCATAACGGAAATGGTGTTTAATACATTCGTAGCCATTTCGAGCATGTCTGAACTCCAATGCTAATTCGCTAACAACTGAAAATAAAGATAAATAAACATGACTAAATTTATTTACATTCGTAGCCATAATTAAAATACAAGAATTGAACCCAGAAGTAGGCTGATAACAAAGTAGGCTCAATGGCTGATAACAAAGCATTCCTTGCCTTAGAGGACAGATAACAATATTCTTATTTACATTCTTAGCCATGTACTTTCATAAAAAGATTCCAAAACACAATGTTGCCTCATCAACCCTATCATAGCATATTAGCATCTAAACATACAGCATAATGTTCAAGTTTGACAGGAAAATATAAAGGACTTTATACTGTAAAACTTAATCTTTTTTAAACTTATATATGAACTAGTTTTTCTATAATTTCTAGTAGATCACAATCATTTTCTGTTATGATTAAACATAGATTGAATATACACAGCACAACACAATAATTTATAATTCCAGCACTGTTGAACTTCTATCATTTTTTTATTTTTTTTAGATCAAAATGGTGGCTAACTGTTCTCATAGTTTTAGTACATAATAGGCTACTGTGAATCGTGATGAATAATGATTGAAAGGGGAATCACCATGCATATTATCCAATATCCATCATACTGTAACATAAAAAAGACTCCAATTCTTTCAATGCGAACCAGTTTTCTTTATGTTGCTACAATTCAATGAGAACCAGTTGTTCCAGTCAGCCTAGTTTCTACTTTCTATATTACTTTGCATCTTCGTTTTGTTGTAGATATGACTATTTCTTAGAAACATCAAACACTCAAGTGAGGTAAACATCAGTAAATCGTTTGGACTATGTAAATTGTAATCGCAAATCACTAATATGAATTATGAAGTTCATACAAACCATTCTCGCAAGTTTTCTCTTCCTCGCCGCTCTTGTAGCCGAAGCCATGTAATTCTATTATCTGCACCCCTCTCGAACTAAAATAGACTGCACGAACAATCTTTGACGGCAAGATAGGTATTGAAGAGTGGCAGCGGCAGTCCTTCAACGCAACAGTACCACGAAGTTCACGAAAGAGCGAATTCAAATCGAACAGTAAAACAACACTTGTTAATTGTTCTTTAGCAATTTCCAAACTATTTGAACCTGCATATCCAAAAAAACCAACACTTGTTCTTTAGCAGTTTACTCAGTTTCCTCTTCAAAACAACACCTAACCGGTAGATGCAAGTCTAGAATTGTAACACAAACTAACATATGATAAGTATACTTTGCATCGATAATTAAACAGGAATAAAACTTCACCGGTCACTTGCCTCCCAGAAAGAACTGCCAGCACTATAAACAAATTCTCAGGATCTTATGGTTGAAATCAAATACTACGGCCTGAAATATAAAACATAATTGAAGTTAACTGAAAAAATAATAATACTATAATATTATTCAATTAGTAATAATAATAACATATATGAGCTATAAATAATGATGTTGTATGAGTACAAGAACAAGAATCTGAATAGAACATGATCCATTTTTCTAGCCTAGACTAAAACCCTCAACTACCATCTATGTTAATTGTTATCGACCATCTACTTGGATCTTATAACTAGGAAAATTGAATAAAATGATGAAAATAAGATGTACGTTAATAGAAATAGCTAATAGGCAGTTACTAACCAGGTAAGCGGCAAGAACTCAGATAATTTATAACAGACAGCAAATAACTATTTAAAAACACAAAACCAAAGACTAAAATATTATTTAATATAGACCATGAATATTTACTAAAAAATATAAAACCAAATACCAACATATTCTGTTAAAATAGATTTTCATTGGAAACGATAAGCCAGTAACCATACATGTGCACAATGAGCAGAAAAGAATTGAATTTTCAGATAATGTTAACGTAAAAAAAAAAAGGTTAACCAACTATTTTCAAATAAGGCAAATTTACCTCATGGAATCCGCAAGAAATAAATGCTACAGACAACTAACAGTAAGATTGACACAAAAATTAATTTATAAGCAGCTTATCAGTGGGTATAATGTATAACCAATATTATGCATACGGTTGACTTGCATTACAAACAATGACATCAACCGTAAGCAACAGAGCCAAAATTTCTGAATTGAATCAATAGCATATTGGTCCGGTTTTATTTCCATGAGTTCATAATGTATTCATTTTGGGATGAGTCACAAGTAGGCAGTAGCTTGGTTATGGTGAGAATGTGTACCAGTAGATTATTAAGGAAGGAAACACATGCAACCATAACACAATCAAACAACGTCCCTTATATACACAACACGTCGGCTATACAAAGTGTATCATATTTGTTGCATTTGTTAAGAATAGGATGGTGGCGGCAAAGGATGTGGTATCAACATCCAAATGTAGCATAACACAAATATGTAAACTCAACAGGTCAGTAACCTTAAATGGCTAAAACAATGCCTCATGCAAAATTGGTGAGAGCTTCTGTGTACCCAAAGGTGTGTATCAAAATGGCAAACTATGGTAAAACTTGAGACAGATGGGTACAGGCAAGACATGGCAACGGCGGAATCGGGTAAGGTATGGTACCGGCAAGAATAAAATGCAAGCATCACCAAGCTTAAGCAATAATCAAAACAAATAATTATCCCAACATGCATTCAGATTTACACTACGGGCCTGAACAATGAGAACCGCAACAGGCGAATTCTAAGCAGCTTAAATTCCAAAACAACCATATTTAATTCAGGTCAGGTTTATCACATGAACCAGGTCAAGAGATATGTGTGTATGTGTGTGTGTGTATTTAATTGCAACCGAATTAAATCAAGGCAACTAATGCAAATAGAACAACGAACCACAATGAACCATACCCAGTGAAAAGTCGAAGTAAACTACTTGCAATAGGTTTAATCGTAAGGGTACTTACTTTTAATCGCGGCGTAAAGAAGAGGTGTCGGTTGCTAGTGGCCTGACTAACGGAGGTACGATGAGTCGGGTTCGACTGGAAGTGGCAGTGGGCTTCGGTATTGCAGAAAAGGGTCATCGGTCAGTGGCCGTGCACGGCTACAGGGAATTGCTGCTGCTAATTTCAGAGAGAAGAGGGGTTTCAGTTGGGTCTACTTCGGGTTTAATGGCGTCAGCATACGACGGAGCTGGAGCGAATTCAGGGTTAAACGAAGAGGAGCGATGCGATAGAGAGTCATTGTTCTTCGATGGTGACGCGGTGAACCAATGGAGGTAGCGGTGGAAACAGTCGGCAAGATTGAAGGAGGAGACGACGATGTTAACCGATTTTGGTGGCCATGAATCGATTTGGGAGAAAAAGAATTTAATTTGGGGAAAATTGGTTTGTTTCGGCTGCTAAGGAAATGAGAGATGGACGGGGAAAAATGGATTTGGAGAAGAGGAATTTTTGCTGAGTGAGCGCAAGGAGGGACCGGAAAAAAAGGGCACGGTGATTAAAACAGAGACGCGTGGTGTATTTCAGACCCAAAGGGACACGTATCGAAAACCTGTATTGAAAGCCTATGTTTTAATAAGGATACACAAAATGTTTTTTTTTTCAAAATAAATAAAGTGGCTTAGTGGCAAACTTATAAACAATTCATTTACAAAAGTATACTATGTATTAAAATCTCAAGAGTATACGATTCCCTATATTCCTAAGTATACAAACCAATAATGGTATCTCTAATCTTTACAATTACGCATCTAAATTAATTCCATAAAAACCAAATTTGAATCCAACAAAATTATTTAAATTTAAATACCCAAGTAAAAATTGAAATTCAAAATTTATAATATCTCAAACAACATATTTCAATTTGATATAAAATATTAATATTGTTTAATTTAACAAAACTAATTGGCTTCAAATATTAAAATTTAAATTCACACTTATAAACATTAATTCAAAACCAAGTTTTAAATTTAAATTAAATAGATTATATTCTAAGTTCTCAAGTTTAAATCAAATTTTAAATTCTCTACCATATATCAATAAATTTTACAATTACAGTGAACGTTTAATTTAATAAAGCTATTCAAAAGCAAATAAAATTTTAAATTATACAAAATTATTCAAATAAATTTTCAACCAATATGGAAAAAAAATTATTCTTCACAACAATATATTTGAATTAGTTTGAAATATTAACATTGTTTAAATCCAAAGATCAATATTTTTTTTAAACACAATACCTAAACAAATCTAATCAAACAAATTTATTCAATTATAATCTTAAGCAAATTTTAAAACAAAAATTCAAAATTAAACAAAATAAAATAAATACTCAAGTCAAATTGAAAATCAAATTTATCATTTCTCTAATGATATATTTCAATTAATTTAAAATATAGCTAATGCTAAAATTAAATAGAGCTATTCAAATCAAATAAAATTTTAAAATATGCAAATTGATTTAAATAATTTCTCAAACACTATATATACCGATTAGTTTAAAATATCACTAATGTTTAATTTAACAAAATATTAAATTGAAAGAAAATTTTAATTTATACATACATAATTTATTTGAACCAAAATGAAATAGACTAAATTTCAAAATTGTAAACAAATATCAAATTCTTAATTACTAAATTCAAATACATTTCATATTTTTAACGTTAAAAATCTTGGTTCGTTACAAGTAACATACTATTTTAGTTAATAGCTAGTAATAATATTACAATTGACATATATTACAACCGGCCCGGAATGACCGTTGTAATAGCACTCTATTACTACGTGCAGTTTTTACTTGTTGTAAAAAGAGGGTTGTAAATAATATCTATTACAACTGTCCACAAACGACCGTTGTAATAGTGTTCTATTACAACGGGCAGCCTGTGCCCGTTGTAAAAGAGTGTTGTACATGCATTTATTACAACGGTTCAGGAGGTGACCGTTGTAAGAGTGTTCTATTACAACGGGCAGCCAGCGCCCGTTGTAAAATGGACGTTGTAATAGGGTATTTTTGTTGTAGTGATGGTATAATAATTAATTTATTTAATTATATAAATAGTTATTTAGCGATTTAAATGGTTGTTTAGTTAAATAATATTGAATATTTAATTAATATAAATAATATAATAATATATTTAATTCCGAAATAATCAAAATTAAGTTGAATTCACAATACTGTGTGAATTGGATTGTTTATAAGATATAATTCAGTTTAAAATTGAATTTTATTAACGAATTTATTTTTAAATGTCATTTGAATGTATAAATTATATTATAATCGAGCTCGAAATGGCGTGGTAGTTCATAATTTGGCGATTTGAAATTTAAACGAATGTACAGAATCCGTTTTAAGCTAGATTTCTGTGAAACAAGAAACGTTCGGAGCTGGTGAAGTATATTTTTCTAATGGAAGAAAAAATCGAGATTTCGTCGTGTAGATTGTGAGTTGTGTCCAAATCAAATTTTTGAAAAGTTGCTATGGAATTTCTTTATAATTTATAACGATTTATTTATATTATAAATGGATTTTCAATATAAATTGAATACTGATTTAATCTGGATTTGAAATGTCGAGTTACAAATTCAGATAGGAATATTTTGAGATGTATTATATTCTATGTGAATATGTACGATAATATTAATTTATTAATATTTAATTTAATTATTTTTAAATATATAAATATTTTAGTTGGTTTATTTAGAGCTTTAAAAATATCCATTTTTACAAACGACCATCGTTTTCGATGAAACTAATTTTGTTGGATCCGGAATATTAAATTATTGTTATATTCCAATTTTCGTGATTTTTGGAGCTAGTATGTGGCCGTACAGGATTTTAATGTGAAAATACTCAATATTTGAGTTTAAAAATACACGGTGTGAGCAAACGGATTCGGAATTTGACGAAACAAGTTTCTTTGGGTCCGTTATGTCAATATATAGGTGTGTGTCCATTTTGGTCGAACTGGATATCGTATGTCATAATATGAATTTTAGTTAACAAATATAAACAACATTAGAATAAAAATACATATAATAATATAGGAAGCTTATCTTGAAAGCTAACCTACCCTATATATATACCCCTTAACATTTCCAAACCCTAAGCTAATTCATTTCACAGTCAACCATTTTTCCGCCGTCGGTTTTTCTTACTCCAAACGTGAAATCCCGTCTTTAAAAATTTCAAGAAATCAAAATAAAAATATATAAATTACAAGATATATATTTATAGATTCAACAACTAAAGGGCTTCATTTCTATATGAGATTCAGTACGCTCGACATAAATTTTTTCCATGGACATGGTGAAAGCGTTCAGCTAGGGTTCCAACGTGTTGCTTGTGTGGTGATTTATTTGGAAAATGGAGTTTACATTTGGTTTGAGGCGGAAAATTGGCACTAGTGTGCAAATATTGGTGAAGATGCGTGCCTCATAATGTCGTGCGATGTTTGGGATTTGTGAGGTTACCTGCTGCGTCGCGATGAGGAAGGGACAGTCGAGCTTTGTACGATTAGGATGAGGAGAACGAGATTTTGAAGAGGAGATTAGTAGTGTTGGTGGATTGGGCTTTCATGGATGGTAGTGAGGAGGAATGATGGCCGAAGTTTTTGAAATGGCTATGGAAATGTGTTCCTGAAGTCGCGATAATCAAATTGGGAAAGGAGCTTTTGGCGGATCGGGTTCCAGTGGGTTCTGGGCCAAGGAATAAGGGGTGAGGCTCACTTACTAAATATAAGATTAATTTTAAATTTAATAAGTGTACAAACTTGTAATCATTATAACTTGAGCATACGTTATCGGAATTTAGCAAAACAAGATCTGTTGGGATCGTATGGACGAGCGCTACACAATGGAACTGATTCGGAGTGAATTGGAGCTCGTTACAATTTATAGCGAAATAAATTGCCTGTTTGAATCAACCGACAGTTATCGTTATTTAACAATGATCGTCCAATGTGAGTAAAACTCACTAACTCTGCACAGTTATATTTTTATAACATATTTTTGGAACCGATAAATGATGGTTGAATGTTGTGTGTTGTTTTTGGATGAACTGCTCACTGATTGGTTGAAATTATAGATAACGAGATATATATATATATATATATATATCATTAATCAAATATTGATTCTGTTTATCAGAATATTTCATATTGAAATGAAGTTGATGTTAATTATATTGTTTAACATCTGTGGATGAAGGGAAACAGGTTGGAGGGATCCAACTAGATTCCTCAATATTTACAATACTGCTTGTTTTCATATATTATGATATATGATGTGATATAAAACCTGTGATTGATTATGATGACACTGGTCTGTTTAATTAGTATTTTAAATACCATAAGAAATACTGGAATGTATAAAGAGAATTTTCAAAGTGTATTTTGAAAATGAAATATTTATAGGAAACAAATATGATATTATAAATAAAATATTTATAGGAAATAAATAAGATATTACACATGGAATATTTATTTGGAAAATAAATCTAATTATAAAAGGAATATTTATTTGAAAATAAATATAATTATAAAAGGAATATTTATTTGGAATATGAATATAATTATAAAAGGAATATTTATTTGGAAATTAAATAGAATTATAAAAGGAAATATTTGGAAAACGAATAGAATTTTATAAAAAGAGAATTTTACATTAGGAAGGTTTAGACCCGTGCTTCGCACACGGGTGTAACATGATATTGATTTAAAGTAAATATTTAATAGAAATCTGTTTTAACAGATAAACCGAGGAGGATAATTTATAAACGGTGTTTATAAATTAATGAAATATTTATCATTTGGTAAATTGAATATATAAATTTGAATTTATTTAGAGAAGTAAAATTGGTTTTAACACCGATAATTGAAATGGAATGTCAACGTAGTAGTTATAAAGGAAATTTGCAATGAGATTATAAATGTTGGAAATGAAATAAGATTTGTATGAATAATTCTGCAAAAAAATATAAATAGAATTTGGGCTTGAGATATTGTTTTTAAACACGAAATCAAACAATTTTGATTATATAAAGAAATATTATTCACATTCTATGTGAAAAATTAGAGTAAAGTAAATATTTTGCAAATAAAATATTATAAAGGAATTTAGTGTCTGAATTAGGAATTTAAATGGAATTATTGAAATTAGAAACTGACTGGAAATTAGTTGAGTTGAATAACTTTCTGGGTATCGATCTGATGTTGGTTTCAGCCTTTAGGGTTTATACTTGGGAAGTTGTTCTCTTACTAGTTTATAGTTAGAGACTGATAGAGGTGGGAAGATATTGATGCAAGAATCAGGAATGGAAATGTTTTCCAAAGTTAATAACATATATTTTCTCATTTTAGAAAATAAGTAATTTATGAATATATGGAAACGATAATTGGAAAATTGGGAAATGAAATGATGATTGATCGGTAAGACTTCCATTTGGAAATACGACCGTTATTTGTACACATGTTTTCCTTTGATAGTTAAATCACCGACTATCAAATATTTTGACCGTTTCTGTTGTCAATACGGAAAGATCAAGATCGGATTTATTATCTGAAAACCACTCCATATGGCATTAGCGTTGCAAATCAAATATAATGAAAATAATTGAAGATGGAGTTATGCAAGGGCTGTTCCGTAAATCCTAGGTAGAAATTTCCTAAGATGGATTAACAGAATAGTGCCTTCAGGTTGTCCAGTCCCAGGACAACTTGAATGGACGAACGTCTGACAGAGTATATCTGGTAGATCGCATAAGTTGATCATTTCAAATGTACTTATGCTGGTGGTGGAGGAATTCGTTTATCTTAGCCTATACCCGTGGTATTTTTGGGGAAATCAATTTGTGATTTGATGGGTATGACGATGTGGCATTCAAAGTAAATAAAGGGGTGATTTGTTAAAAGATACGTTATGACCTCAAACCTCATCAACTAGGAAATGATAGAAATCGGGCAGGCAACATGGCTAAGTGGGTCGCACCCAAGTAGGGTATATTGTCACCATCTAGAGAATATTCATATTTGTTACTTCTTTCAATTCTGTATCTCCCGGGAATGGTTATGTTGGTATACCAACCATAAGGCGACAATATATTCGGAACATTCAAGCGAAATGAATGGTCGGTCATGTGTGGCCGAGTTACAAGATGTTCTTGTTGAACTCCAGTGTATCGCTTCTAGAGTACACTAATCAGAAGGTGGTTCCATACCTTGTCATAGTTGGAAATCCATTACCCAATAAGAGTCTGCAGTTTTTTATTTATATTATATATATGGAGCGTGAGATGAAAGCGTTCTGCTAGATTGATATTTACTTATATTAGACATTATTATAATATCAGAAGACTATTGATTTTAAAAGAATAATTTGGATTATCGTAAGGTAAAAACCATCTGTGTTTATGCGTGGATCGGTCTTATGATTTTCCTTTCTTTTAAAAAGGATTTTAAAAGTTAAACAAATGGTTGGAGTTCACCTACACCAGTCACATGACTAACCGTTTCTCCTAACTATTGGGTGCCCAATTTTGTACGGGCAGTCAAGTAGTCGGGATTTACAGATACTTGAGAGCTAGAGCAGAAGGCTTCAGGATTATATAGCTATTGTTTAATTCCGCTGTGATATTATGTGTTATACTCTGAAATGGTATGTATATAGAGTTATAAGTTTTTTATTTCAAATATTATGTTATATAATATATTTTTATTCCTTCCGTTGTGAGATTCGTGTTACTCTGATTCTATTGTTATGTTCTTCTTATTCTTTTATTCTAATTTTCTATCTTATCTATTCTCACCCACTAATTTCTTTGTATGAAATATCCGGTATTTCCGATGCTTGGATAGTCGACATTGAGTTCATGTCGATTACCGAGGTCGCAAATTTCCCGGATCGTTACAGTGGTATCAGAGCTGAAGGTTAAGTAATTACCTTGGCTCTGTGGCGTGACTCAGTAGAGATGGGATTAGAAATACCCTAGATTGAGTTTGAGTGTATATATACGAGCGAACGTACTTGTAGATTTTATAAAAATTGTTTTATATTGTGGAGATTTATTGGTTGAGTTGTTTATGAGTTCTGGTTGATCAGTTTGATCCATTGTATCGGTAGGGGTTTTTAAACACTTGAATACGATGAACCGACACAGTATGTTTTGAAAAAGGGTAAATGAAATAATTTTAACCAAATTATATTTTGATATAAAAGAATGATTGATATATAGGAAATATTATAATATATAGGATGTGTTGGTTATTATTATAATCAAATGAGATTATAAAAGTAAAATGGTTGTGTAAATAGCCAATTAGGATTCATATAAGTGTAGTATATGGAATCAGATGAATTAAATATGAATTTAAATCAGAATTGAAATTACAACTCTGGAAAGTTGGAAAAGTATTTATAAATGGACTTGTATTAAATATATGAGAATTTTAAAATCTTGGGAGATTTTAAATTGTTTTACGAACATTGTGAAGGGCATTTTGAAATAGATTTAAAAATGGAAGTATTTAAATATGGATTTTGAAAGTGATATAGTATTGAACTCACTTCAGTAGCTGGGAAATAATTCCGATGATGATCCGGACATCATCGGTGTTCATTTTTGAGTTCTAAATAACGAATTACTACCAAAGGTTTTGTTTTGAATTGTTTTAAGAAAAAACAAGTTGTGTGAATTTTGAAAAGGATTTGTTGATTTTAGAAAAATTCAAACTGTTTAAAAACTCCAAGGAAAGGATTGTTAGAAATTAAAATAGATTAAATAGAAATTTGTGAAAAACAAATTGAAATTGAGTTAAAGTCTGTTAAATGGAAATTGAATTGTATTAGAATGATATCGAGAAACATTGGATTTATGATGTAGGAATTTGAAATGTTATTGGATGGATGAGTTAAGAATTTGGAATCGAGGATGGAACTTGAGTTGGATTGGAATTTGTTTTGGGTATAAAACCAATAACTGTGGTAAGGGTAATTTGATCGGAGTTTGATTGGAATGATATTGGTATATGCTGAATTGGTAGCCGATGGAAAGGATATAATGATGTGCCCGACAAAAAGGTACAAGTTTAGTTTTATATGAGTTTGGTGATTTATGAGCCTGTTTGGCAAGCCGCTTGGCTGTTTGATTTTATTTTGGGTTGGAGAAGGCCTAGAGAGGAGAGTTGTACTTATACCGATTGACCCGTACAAAGGAGACGCTGGCGAAATTTTTTGAAAATTTTCAAGTGTTAGAAATTTTTCAGAATTTTTGAAATTTTTGTAAATAGGAATGAATTAATATTAAATTGAACTTAACTGGTATAGTGAAACTGAAATTTAAGAAGTAAACAAATAATTTTTAACCCAGTTAATAGGGTTTGTCTTTTATCTTAGCAATTTCGAGGACGGAATTATTTTAAGGGGGGAAGAATGTAACGTCTTGTGACGGCCCGCCCCGCACCGGCCGACATTTCCTCCGTAAGTGCGCTGCACACATGCCCAGCTAGTACGGAACGGTCGTCAGAAGAAAAGAAAGAAGAGAATGAACTAATCAAGAACCTGTAGAATGTCTCACAGCGCATGGGATAAAAAATAATAACAATATACTTGACATAAAACAGGCAAGACAGTGCATAAGCTGAAAACTAAAACTACACATCACAACAGCGAAAATCCAAATACAGCTTATGTTTCACATCACCATTATTACAACTTTTCAGACTGTCTCTAAATCTAAGCAAAGGAAAAGGTACACTACTAATGCCCAAAGTAGTGACCCACAACGACATAGGGAGAATATATATATATATATATGTATATATATAAATATATATATATGTATATATATAAATATATATATATATATATGTCATATGTGGAAGCCACCTGCTCGTCTCCGGTATAGCTATTCGTGCATCACCAGCTAACCTGTCTCTAGTCTGCTCGTGAGAGCACCCAGAGTAATAAGAAGAGACATAAAACTCTAGGTCAGACAAAAGTTTGGTATGAGCGATAAGCAGCAAAACAGAACAATAACAGGTATACTAGACCATACCTGAACCTGGACCTGCAACCAAAGAGTTAGCACTACATACCGTATGATACTCTAAGGTGCCGTTAACAAATGGTGTAAAGAATACGGGGGTTGGGGTGTGCATGTCATAATGATGGAAAACAAATCAACCATAGCAACCATCCTCACATCTCACACTCAGTGCGTAAAGCATACAATATTTACCGCTTCGATCACTAGACCCATCGAAGTAGTGACGGAGTTCAACTTGTACAACTACTGCTACTACCAAGCTTACCACATGGAGTCATGACCAAACCTTTACAAATGACCCCACTTCATTTGTCTATAGCTCTTTAGTCATACATATGCCACTGTGGCCCTGAATCCGTTCACGTACCCCCTACACATAGTGATCCAAAGTTATAGACATCGACAACTCCTTAGCACACGTCCCGCAACAAAGCCCAACTCATGAAGTTAACTCTTTGGTTCCCCACTAGATCCTAAGTACAACTTCCCATTTGGACTACCTTTGCATCTCGGGTTTTGGTCTCCTCCTTCTTCCCCGGATCTGTCTTCTTCTCTTTCACTTCACTTCAAGTCGTAGTCGTCAGCCCCTTGGTACAGATCGTGCTTCACCCTCCATTGGGTCAGGTCGCACCATTCTGGTTCGGGTCGGTCGCGAGTCCCACTCCAGGTCCTGATAACGCTCCATCTCCAGATCGTGATCCTCCATTTGGCTCGTGACACCTCGTCCAGATCGTGGCCCTGCTTCAGATCATGGTGTCTGCATCCAGGTCTGGCTCGTGGCACCTCGAAGTCCTCTGGTTCGTGATGGGTGGGGCGTGGCGGATCGTGAAGGAGTCTCGCGATCGGGTCGGAGAAGGTGAGGCGGATCGGGGTACATGTGGTGATCCGATCTGGTTCTGTGCAGTTTTCTGCACTTTGTCCAGCGAGCTGTTTTACGCCATACGACGGCGTTTTTGACCAATCTAACTATTCTAAACAATCACAATTCATACCAAACAGTCATAGGAACATATAACATCAACCACAAACATCAAAACAATAACTTGATAGGTTAAAATAGATCAAACATAGCCAAAACCCCATATTTTCCCTTAAGCGTGCTTAAACAAAACTAATGATAGAATTAACAAAACTTAACCAAATTAGCCAAATTTTCTAACAGAGGTCTAAAACAATATTTCGAAATTTATCAATATTTTTCCAGATTTTTATCATGTTTAATTTCGTTAATCTTCACTAATTACCCTTAATCAACCGTAATTAGTGCAAAACTATGCAAATCACTCACCTTGGCCACAAAAAAATACCAAATCTGAAATGAATCTCTGTTTGGCGCTGTTCCCAATGCAACACAGCAGCTCTAACCTTGCTTTGGTGCTAATCCCCTTTGATTTGATGTAGCTAATCCTAATCCTTGGTTAGAAAGTGATTTGGGGATGTTTTAGAGGTTGGAAGCCATTGTTAGGTTGAAGAGAGGGTTTGTGGCGGCTGAAAACTGAAATGAAATGAAAACCTAACTCATTTCAGCCTCCCCATAACCCTAATCCCGAAATGGGTTATGGGCCCATTTACTAATCACCTCATTTGGCCCGGTTAAGCAGTTTTTCACCTTCTGAAACTTGTTTCAGCCATATCTCCCAAACGGTGAGTTCATTTGGCTAATGTGACCACTCTACGGAAAGGCAAACCATCATCCAGAGCCAATGGAAGTGGTTTCAGGTCAAAACTGCTTTCCAATCAAAAGTTATGGCCAAAACAAGATCAGCTAGGGGCAAAACGGTCATTTAAAAATCGACAAAAATCATGAACATGGGAAATGACCCCAATAGTCGTCTCCCAAAGTTACATGACCATACGACTTCGTATGTGAAAGAAATAAATATTCTACGATCCTGCGATGCTTTAATGCGGGTCGTTACACTCTCCCCCCCTTAAGAAATTTCATCCCCGAAATTCCTTAACCCAAAACATACGAAGGATCCCGCATGCCTACCAATCATATACAACAACCAAACATGCAAAACAAACAAAAAGCTATCCTAGCATGCGGAAAGACTAAATCGAAGTTAAAGTCTTTCCAGGCGAAGAGTTCTGGATGCGTCTTCCTAATGTTCTCCTCTGTCTCCCAAGTACAGCCATTCTCATCCTCGCCCCACTGAACTTTAACTAGATTCACCGCTTTCCTTCGAAGTTGCTTCGTATCGTTCCCAACAATACGCATAGGCTTGCGGTTCCCAACCTCCTCGGGTTCAACTTCGATATCATCCAACTGATCAGGTGAAATAGTCACATCTGGGTCGTGCACGAACTTCCTTAACTGGGAAACATGAAATACGCTGTGAACTCCTGCCATCTTCTCTGGTAATCCAACTTTATATGCCAAATTCCTAATTTGCTCAAGAACTGGGAATGGACCAACAAATCTGGTGTTAATTTACCTCTCTTGCCAAATCGTATCACGCTCTTCAACGGAGAAATCTTGACAAACACCAAGTCGCCAATGGAAAACTTTAATTCTCTTCTCCTCTTATCAGCATAACTCTTCTGCCTATCTTGGGCAGCCTTCATTCGCTATTGGATAATCTTAATCTTAGCTGAAGTTTCTCTTATCACATCGGGTCCAAGTACAAACTTCTCACCAGTTTCTACCCAACATGATGTTGAGTTGCACGATCTTCCGTACAAAGCTTCAAATGGAGCCATACCGATACTAGATTGATAGCTATTATTATATGCAAACTCTACTAGATGTAAATGGTCATCCCATGATCCACCAAAATCCAATACACAAGCTCTCAAGAGGTCTCCTAACACTCGATTCACCATCTCTGTTTGTCCGTCAGTTTGAGGATGATACGCGGTACTGAGATGTAATTCTGATCCTAACGCCTCTTGTAAGCTCTTCCAAAATCCACTAGTGAACAACGGATCTCAGTCACTCACAATGCCTTTGGGTATTCCATGAAATCTCACTACCCACTTTATATACAGTTCCGCTAACTTAGCTGCCGTCCTGTTCGACTTGACGGGTATAAACCTCACACTCTTAGTCAATCGGTCCACAATTACCCAAATGCTATCATGGCCCGATCTAGTCCTTGGTAACCCATCAATAAAATCCATTGACACTTGTTCCCACTTCCATTCTGGAATTTTTAATGGTTGTAGCAAACCACTAGGCTTCTTTTGCTCAGCTTTAACTAGCTGGCAGTTCATGCATTTGGATATAAATTTCCCAACGTCTCTTTTCATCCCTTCCTAATAGTAGGTCCGCTTCATGTCTCGGTATATCTTGTTACCACCGGGGTGTATAGTCAGTTTTGAGTGATGACATTCTCTAAGCACTTCATCTCTCAATCCATTGACATTGGGTACAACTAGTCTTCCATTCTTCCTAAGCCAGCCATCTCGATTAAGCCCATACTTGTTCATCTCTCCGCCGATTCCCATCTCTAACTTTGAGATGATTTCCAATAGGTTAGGATCATTCCTCTGACTAGAACCAATCCGCTCAATCAAAGTGGGTCTGATCGTCAAACTTGCTAACATTTCTGGATCCAACTCGCACTTTGGTCTGAAATCATACCCAACGATGTACTCCAGTTGCTTCCATTCTAGAAACATAGCCCCTAAACTGGCATGTCTCCTACTCAATGCATCTGCTATCGCATTGCCCTTTCCTAGTGTGTATGCGATATCGAAATCATAGGAAGCTAAGAATTCTAACCACCTTTGTTGTCGGAGATTTAGATCCTTCTGAGAGAAGAGATACTTTAACGATTTATGATCGGTAAACAACTCGAATCTTTCCCCCAAGAGATAATGTCTCCACATCTTCAATGCGAACACGATCGCTGCCAGTTCCAAATCATGGGTAGGGTATCTTTTCTCATGCGGTTTCAGTTGCCGGCTTGCATAAGCTACAACCCTACCTCCTTGCATCAATATAGCACCTAGTCCGGTACCGCATGCATCCGTATATACTGTCATCTCTTCATTTCCCTTAGGAATGACTAACACTGGTGCACATGTCAACTTTTCCTTTAGGCTCTTGAATGCATTCCCGCACTTTTCGTCCGAGACGAAAGCTTGAATCTTCTTGGTCAACCGAGTCAACGGTGCTGCTATCTTGGAGAAGTCTTGGATAAAATTATGATAATATCCAGCTAATCCCAAGAAACTTCTTATGTCCGTTGCATTCATGGGCGTAGACCAAACTTGTACCGTAGCCGCCTTCGCATGGTCCACGGCAATACCATTTTCTGAGACAACATGGCCCAAGAACCTCACTTCCCTCCTCCAGAAGTGACACTTAGAAAACTTTTCTTTCAATTGGTGTTTTCTCAACTCCTCCATCACTATTCTCAAATGTTCCTTGTGTTCTTCCTCTGTCCTCGAGTAGACCAAAATATCATCCATGAACACAAGGACGAACTTATTCAACTGATCTCTGAATACCCTATTCATAAGATCCACAAAATATGCTGGGGCATTGGTCAGCCCGAATGGCATGACCAACCACTCATAAAATCCAGACGGCGTCCGAAATGCCGTTTTAGCTGTATTCTCAGCTTCCACTCTAAGCTGATGAAAACCTGTCGCGAGATCCAACTGAGAAAATACTCTCGCGCCACTCAACTGATCAAACAAATCATCTATCCGCGGTAGAGGGTACTTATTCTTCCTCGTTACTTTATTCAACTCGCGGTAGTCTACACACAAACAAAGGGAACCATCGGCCTTGGTAGCAAACACAACTGGTGCTCCCCATTCAGAAACACTCCTTCTAATAAATCCCTTTTTCAAAAGATCGCTGACTTGCACCCCGAGCTCTCGCTGCTCCCTTGGTGCCATACGACGAAGTGGCATCACTATAGGTCTGGCATCTTTCACTAAATCAATACGGAACTCAATCTCTCGGTGTGGTGGAAGCCCGGTCACTTCCTCGAAAACGTCCGGATACTGGCCAACCACGAGCAAACCTGACAACTCACTATGCGGAATGTCGAGGGAATTCAGAAAACTAGCCATTACCCCATCACCGGGTAGATCACCAAACACTACCCTCTGCCCATCATCCGCTCTAGTTGTCACCAAAAAGCCCCCACAGTCTATCACCACCCCGTATCTTTAGAGCCAATCGACTCCCAAAATAATGCCAAACCCAGTAAAGCCCAAAACAAAGCAATCACAAGCATGCATCCATGAATCGATAGGACCACATTACGACAAATCATGCTAAGGTCAGTTGAACCACCAATCGGGTTCGTCACTACTAAAGGCCTATCGACAATCTTGGGCTCCAATCCCAAACTATCTAGCAGGTCACTAGATATGAAAGAACTGGAAGCCCCGGTATCAAACAAAACTCTAACAGGAACATCATAAACAGAAAGCATACCTTGAACAACAACATTCTTTCCTTTCTCCGTCGCAGTTGGGGCATTCGACGAAGAAGGAATAGCATTAAGGGCATATGCTTTCACCACCTGCTTTTCTTTAGGGGGTTGCGGACACTTGTCCTTGTGATGTCCCACTTGGCCACAGTTGAAGCACTTCCTATCCGCTGGCTTTGCCCGACACTCTTTGGCATAGTGGCCCTTCTTACCACAGCTGAAGCACTCAACATCTTGCTTATTCTTTTTCTTCTAGCCATCCTTGATCCGATTCTGCTTTCCCTTATTGTGAGAACCATTCTTGCCTCCACCGCTTGCTTGCGGCCTTGGCTCCTCTGCAGATGCAACCTCAGTCTTCGACTTAGGGTAAAGACTCTCGGACCTCAATGTTTTCCCCATAATCGATTCAAATGTCTCATCGATGTGGTTGATAAGCCTTTCCCCCAAGTACTGATCCAGGCCAGTTATGAACTTCTCATTCTTCTTCTCAGCAGTATCAATAAGAGATAGTCCATACTTCGACAAAGTGTTGAATTCGGCAATATACTCCGAGACAGCTCTGCCATTCTGCTTGAGTTCCAAGAATTTCTTAAACAACACTGACTTCTGAGCAGCTAGAATGAACTTATTGCTAAAGCGAACCTTAAACTGCTCCCAAGTAATCTGATCCTCAGGAATAGCTACCTTTATAGCATTCCACCAATTCATTGCCCGTCCTTGCAGCTGACGGGATGCTAGCCTTCTCTTCATCGCATCCTCGATACCCAAGTCTTCGAAGATACGCTCGCATCTATCCAACCAATCCTGAACAACCGTAGCCGACTCCGTTCTGTGGAATGGCTTCCCACCAAGACTAGTATAATCTGTGTTCAGCTTAGCGAAATCGGCCCTAGGCGCCTGCACTATTGGACCACCACCATTGGGAGCCGCCCTCTGCACATCCCTAAGCATCTCCCTTATGAGGTCAGTAAACATCGTCCTCAAGTCAGCAGCAATCCCATTATTGGCTCCTCTACCGGCACCTCTTGCGTATCGGCTCATCGTTCAATCTGTAAAGAGAAAACGATTAACCATCTCCATAGTGGTGCTAGTGCAGTGCGACTTCATCCTTAGATATACTAATAGTATATGTACATAGCTTTTGAAAATCAAAATAATCACAAATACGCGCTCTCATATACGTATACTATCTTTCCCTAATGATTTCCCTGGGTTAACTACGCAACCTAGTGCTTTGATACCAAGTGTGACGGCCCGTCCCGCACCAGCCGGCATTTCCTCCGTAAATGCGCTGTACACATGCCCAGCTAGTACGGAACGATTGTCAGAAGAAAAGAAAGAAGAGAATGAACTAATCAAGAACCTGTAGAATGTCTCACAGCGCATAGGATAAAATATAATAACAACATACTTGACATAAAACAGGCGAGACAGTGCATAAGCTGAAAACTAAAACTACACATCATAGCAGGGAAATCCAAATACAGCTTATGTTTCACATCACCATTATCACAACTTTTCAGACTGTCTCTAAATCTAAGCAAAGGAAAAGGTACACTACTAATGCCCAAAGTAGTGACTCGCAGCGACACAGGGAGAATATCTATATATATCGTACGTGGAAGCTTCCTGCTCATCTCCGGTATAGCTACTCGTGCATCACCAGCTAACCTGTCTCTAGTCTGCTCGTGAGAGCACCCAAAGTAATAAGAAGAGACATAAAACTCTAGGTCAGACAAAAGTCTGGTATGAGCGATAAGCAGCAAAACAGAACAATAACAAGTATACTAAACCATACCTGAACCTGGACCTACAACCAAAGAGTTAGCACTACATACTGTACGATACTCTAAGGTGCCATTAACAAATGGTGTAAAGAATACGGGGGTGGGGGTGTGCATGTCATAATGATGGCAAACAAATCAACCATAGCAACCATCCTCACATCTCTCACTCAGTGCGTAAAACATACGATAGCTACCGCTTTGATCACTAGACCCATCGAAGTAGTGACGAAGTTCAACTTGTACAACTACTGCTACTACCAAGCTTACTACATGGAGTCATGACCAAACCTTTACAAATGACCCCACTTCATTGGTCTATAGCTCTTTAGTCATACCTAGGCCATTGTGGCCCTGAATCCGTTCACGTACCTCCTACACATAGTGATCCAAAGTTATAGACATTGACAACTCCTTAGCACACGTCCCGCAGCAAAGCCCAACTCATGAAGTTAACTCTTTGGTTCCCCACTAGATCCTAAGTACAACTTCCCATTTGGACTACCTTTGCATCTCGGGTTTTGGTCTCCTTCTTCTTCCCTGGATGGTCTTCTTCTCTTTCACTTCACTTCAGGTCGTAGTCGTCAGCCCCTTGGTTCAGATCATGCTTCACCCTCTATCGGGTCGGGTCGCACCAATCTGGTTCGGGTCGGTCGCGAGTCCCACTCCAGGCCGTGATGACGCTCCAGATCGTGATCCTCCATTTGGCTCGTGACATCTCGTCCAGATCGTGGCCCTGCATCGGATCGTGGTATCTGCATCCAGGTCTGGCTCGTGGCACCTCGAAGTCCTCTGGTTCGTGATGGGTGGAGCGTGGCAGAGCGTGAAGGAGTCTCGTGATCGGGTCGGAGAAGGTGAGGCGGATCGGGGTACATGTGGTGATCCGATCCGGTTCTACGCAGTTTTCTGCACTTTGTCCAGCAAGCTGTTTTACGCCATACGACGGCGTTTTCGACCAGTCTGACTATTCTAAACAATCACAATTCATACCAAGCAGTCATAGGAACATATAACATCAACCACAAACATCAAAACAATAACTTGATTGGTTAAAATAGATCAAACATAGCCAAAACCCCATATTTTCCCTTAAGCGTGCATAAACAAAACTAATGATAGGATTAACAAAACTTAACCAAATTAGCCAAATTTTCTAACAGAGGTCTAAAACAATATTTCGAAATTTATCAATATTTTTCCAGATTTTTATCATGTTTAATTTCGTTAATCTTCACTAATTACCCTTAATCAACCGTAATTAGTCCAAAACTATGCAAATCACTTACCTTGGCCACAAATAAAATACCAAATCTGAAATAAATCTCTGTTTGGCGTTATTCCCAATGCAACACAGCAGCTCTAACCTTGCTTTGGTGCTAATCCCCTTTGATTTGATGTTGCTAAGCCTAATCCTTGGTTAGAAAGTGATTTGGGGATGTTTTAGAGGTTGGAGGCCATTGTTAGGTTGAAGAGAGGGTTTGTGGCGGATGGAAAACTGAAATGATATGAAAACCTAACTCATTTCAGCCTCCCCATAACCCTAATCTTGAAATGGGTTATGGGCCCATTTACTAATCACCTCATTTGGCTCGATTAAGCAGTTTTTCACCTTCTAAAACTTGTTTCAGCCATATCTCCCAAACGGTGAGTTCGTTTGGCTAATGTGACCACTCTACGGAAAGGCAAACCATCATCCGAAGCCAATGGAAGTGGTTTTAGGTCAAAAATTCTTTCCAATCAAAAGTTATGGCCAAAACAAGATCAGCTAGGGGGCAAAACGGTTATTCAAAAATCGGCAAAAATCATGAACATGGGAAATGACCCCACTAGTCGTCTCCCAAAGTTACATGACCATACGACTTCGTATGTGAAAGAAATATATATTCTACGATCCTGCGATGCGTAGAATGTGGGTCGTTACACGTCTCGTATTTTTATGGTATAATAATTAATTTATTTAATTATATAAATAGTGATTTAGCAATTTAAATGATTGTTTAATTAAATAATATTGAATATTTAATTAGTATAAATAATATAATAATATATTTTATTTCGAAATAAGTGGAATTAAGTTGATTCCCAATATGTGTGAATTGGATTGTTTATAAGATATAATTCAGTTTAGAATTGAATTATATTAACGAATATATTTTTAAATGTCATTTGAACATATAAATTATATTATAATTCTAATCGAGCTCGAAATGGCGTGGTAGTTCGTAATTTGGCGATTCAAACTTTAAATGAATATACAGAATCCGTTTTAAGCCAGATTTCTGTGAAACAAGAAACATTCAGAGCTGGTGATATATATTTTTCTAATGGAAGAGAAAAATCGAGATTTCGCCATGTAGATTGTGAGTTGTGTCAAAATCAAATTTTTGAAAAGTCGGTATGGAATTCCTTTATAATTTATAACAATTTATTTATATTATAAATTGATTTTCAATATAAATTGAATACTGATTTAATTTGGATTTGAAATGTCGAGTTATAAATTCAGATAGGAATATTTTGGAGCTGTATTATAGTCTATATGAATATATATGACAATATTAATTTATTAATATTTAATTTAATTATTTTTAAATATATTAATATTGAAACGGGTTTATTTAGAGCTTTAAAAGTAGCCATTTTTACAAATGACCACCGTTTTTGACGAAATTAATTTTATTGGATCCGGAATATTAAATTATTGTTATATTCCAATTTTCGTGATTTTTGGAGTCAGTATGTGGCATACGGGATTTTAATGCGAAAAATAGTCAATATTTGACTTTAAAAAAACACGGTGTGAGCAAACGGATTCGGAATTTGACGAAACAAGTTTCGTTAGGTCTGTAATGTCAATATATAGGTGTGTGTCCATTTTGGTCGGAACTGGATATCTTATGTGATAATACGAATTTTAACTAACAAATATAAACAGCATTAGAATAAAAATATATATAATAATATAGGAGGCTTATCTTGAAAGCTAACCTACCTTATATATATACCCCTTAACATTTCCAAACCCTAAGCTAATTCTTTTCACAGTCAACCATTTTTCCGCCGTCGGTTTTTCTTACTCCAAACGTGAAATCCCATCTTTAAAATTTTCTAGAAATCATAATAAAAATATATAAATTACAAGATATATATTTATGGATTCAGCAACTAAAGGGCTTCATTTCTATATGAGTTCAGTAGGCTCGACGCAATTTTTTTCCGCGGACATGGTGAAAGTGTTTAGCTAGGGTTCCAATGTGTTGCTTGTGTGTTGATTTATTCGGAGTTTTCATTTGGCTTGAGGCGGAAAATTGGCATTATTTTGCAAATATTGGTGAAGATGAGTGCCTCATAATGTCGTGCGATGTCTGGGATTTGCGAGGTTACCTGATGCGTCGCGATGAGGAAGGGACAGTCAAGCTTTGTATGATTAGGATGAGGAGAACGAGATTTTGAAGAGGAGATTAGTTGTGTTGGTGGATTGGGCTTTCATGGATGGTAGTGAGGAAAAATAATGGACAAAGTTTTCGAAATGGCTATGGAAATGTGTTCCTGAAGTCATGATAATCAAATTGGGGAAGGAGCTTTTGTCGCATCGGGTATTAGTGGGTTCTAGGCCAAGGAATAAGGGGTAAGGCCCGCTTACTAATTATAAGATTAATTTTAAATTTAATAAGTGTACAAACTTGTAATCATTATAACTTGAGCATACGTTATCGGAATTCAACAAAACAAGATCCCTTGGGATCGTATGGACAAGCGCTACACAATGGAACTGATTCGGAGTGAATTGGAGCTCGTTACAATCTATAACGAAATAAATTGTCAGTCTGAATCAACCGACAATTATCGTTATTTAACGATGATCGTCCAATGTGAGTAAAACTCACCAACTATGCATAGTTATATTTTTATAACGTATTTTTAGAACTGATAAATAATGGTTGATTGTTGTTCGTTTGGATGAACTGCTAACTGATTGGTTGAAATTATAGATAACGATATATATATATATATATAAATATATATATCGTTAATCAAATATTGATTCTGTTTATCAGAATATTTCATATTGAAATGAAAATGATGTTAATTATATTGTTTAACATCTATGGATGCAGGGAAACAGGTTGGAGGGATCCAACTGGATTCCTCAATATTTATAATACTGCTTGTTTTCATATATTGTGATATATGATGAGATATAAAACCTGTGATTGATTATGATGACACTGATTTATTTAACTGGTATTTTAAATACCATAAGAAATACTGGAATGTAAAAAGAGAATCTTCAAAGTGTATTTTTAAAATGAAATATTTATAGGAAATAAATATGATATTATAAATGAAATATTTATAGGAAATAAATAGGATATTATACATGAAAGGAATATTTATTTGGAAAATAAATATAATTATAAAAGGAATATTTATTTAGAAAATAAATATAATTATAAAAGGAATATTTATTTGGAAAATTAATATAATTATAAAAGGAATATTTATTCGGAAGGTAAATACAATTATAAAAGGAAATATTTGGAAAATGAATAGAATTTTATAAAAAGAGAATTTTACATTAGGAAGGTTTAGACCCGTGCTTCGCACACGGGTGTAACATGATATTGATTTAAAGTAAATATTTAATAGAAATCTGTTTTAACAGATAAATTAAGGAGAATAATTTATAAACGATGTTATAAATTAAGGAAATATTTATCATTTGATAAATTGAATATATAAATTTGAATTTATATAGAGAAGTATAATCGGTTTTAACACCGATAATTGAAATTGAATGTGAACGTAGTAGTTATAAAGGAAATTTACAATGAGATTATAAATGTTGGAAATGAAATAAGATTTGTATGAATAATTCTGCAAATAAAAATATAAATAGAATTTGGGTTTGAGATATTGTTTTTAAATATGAAATCAAATTGTTTTGATTATATAAAGAAATATCATTCACATTCTATATGAAAAATTAGATTAAAGTGAATATTTTGCAAAAAAAATATTATAAAGGAATTTGGGGTTTGAATTAGGAATTTAAATGGAATTACTGAAATTAGAACTGACTGGAAATTAGTTGAGCTGAATGGCCTTTTGGGTATCGATCTGATGTTGGTTTCTGCCTTCGGGGTTTATACTTGGGAAGTTGTTCCCTTACTAATTTACTGTTAGAGACTGATAGAGTTGGGAAGATATTGATGCGTGAATCAGAAATGGAAACGTTTTCCAAAGTTAATAACGTATATTTTCTAATTTTAGAAAATAAGGGATTTTGGAATGTATGGAAACGATTAATGGGAAATGAGGAAATGAAATGATGATTGACTGGTAAGATTTCCATTTGGAAATACGACCATTGTTTGTACACATATTTTCCTTTGATTGTTAAATCACCGACTATCAAAGATTTTGACCATTTCCGTTGTCAATACGGAGAGACCGGGATCAGATTTATTATCTAAAAATCACTCTTTATGGCATTAGCATTGCGAATCAAATATGATGAAGATAATTGAAGACGGAGTTATGCAAGGGCTGTTCAGTAAATCCTAGGTAGAAATTTCCTAAGATGGATTTGGAGAATAATGCCTTCAGGTAGTCCAGTCCCATGACAACTTGAATAGACGAATGTCTGACAGAGTATATCTGGTAGATCGCGTAAGTTTATTGTTTCAAACGTACTTACGTTAGTGGCGGAGGAATTCATTTCTCTTAGCGTATACTCATGGTATTTTTGGGGAAATCAATTTGTGATTTGATGGGTATGACGATGTGGCATTCAAAGTAAATAAAAGAGTGATCTAGTAAAAGATACGTTATGACCTCAAACCTCATCAACTAGGAAATGACAGAAATCGGGCAGGCAACATGGCTAAGTAGGTCGCACCTAAGTAGGGTAAATTGTCACCATCTAGAGAATATTCATATTTGTTACTTCTTTCAATTCTGTATCTCCCAGGAACGGTTATGTTGGTATACCAACCGTAAGGTGACAATATATTCGGAACATTCAAGCGAAATGAATGATCGGTCATGTGTGGCCGAGTTACAATATGTTCTTGTTGAACTCCAGTGTATCGCTTCTAGAGTACACTGATCGGAAGGGGTTACATACCTTGTCATAGTTGGAAATCCATTACCAAATAAGAGTCCGCGGTTTTTGATGGTATATTATATATGTGGAGCTGAGATGAAAGTGTTCTGCTAGATTGATATTTACTTATATTAGACATTATTATAATATCAGAAGACTATTGATTTTAAAAGAATGTTTTGGATTATCATAAGGTAAAAACCATCTGTGTTTATGTATGGGGGTCGGGAACTCTACTTCTGTTCATCTTTCCCTTTAGCACCATCCATTTCAACATTCATAAAGTACTTTTTATTTGGAGGAGGCGGAGGGACTTCTTTTGTGTTTACTGTTTGTCTCGATGAACTCCCTAACATTCTGTTAATTTTATTGCATTAGCATGATTACAAATTTTTGACTTGCAAATAAAAGGAAGAAATGCAAAAAGGCGGCGTTGCTTACATTTTTAAAAGATAACAAGTAGAAATGGTGGATGCCCCTTCAACCAAAAATAAAAATAGAAACTCACTAAAAAACTCAGCACATTCGTTTTGCAGCCCGAAATAAAAATAGAAACTCATGCTCCAAAAAAACAATTAAAAAAAGTAGAGGCAAAACAAAAAAACACTCTAACAAGCATACCCCGATAACATAAAAAATTAAACTGAAGATACTTACATAAGATGATACATCCACGACCAACTAATTGATAGATAACAATTACGAATGTTCAAAACAAGAAAAGGTAGCAAAATGAATACAGCAAAGTCAGTTACTTCAATCAATTAGTCTATTTTGATTCAATACAATTTAACAATGTTGTTAAGTTGGGTTGCTCTTCTGAAACGGATTGAAAGTTCGTTGGCATCTCATAATCATCCACGTTATTTGTCGTGCGTTTAGGAGAGCATCGTACAATGGACCAATCAGAATTCTTCTGTGTGTTCTTTATATAAAAAACTTGGCTAGCTTCTGATGCAAAAATGACAGGCTCATTATATTCTCCATTATTGCTTTTGAGCCTTTTGAAATTCACCTTTAGTAATTTGGAGTCAGGATAAACCTTACAACCATGTGTTTTATCAGCAATGTTGACCCACTTGCAATAGAACACAACATGTTCAAATTCATAATAATCAACTTCAGTGATCTCCTGGATAATACCATACCAAGTAGTGTCATCATCCGTAGGATTTAAATCTTTTGCACTTGCAACAAATGTTGTAATTGCATCCATACAAATGCCACTATCTTGTGTTGAAGAGAGTCATCGTAATTGCATTCATACAAGCGTCACTACTTCTGCCTTCGATTGGAGCCGCTTTTTACCACGTTGAGTCTCTTTTAATGATAATCGATATTGGCTACAAAAAAAAATTTAAAGTAAATTTTGGACTTGTATTTATAAATTTCTAATGTGTAAAAAAGACAAACCTATAATAATCATCTCGATCTGGAATGTCTTCTGAAAAGTATCCATCTACGAATTTGTACACGTTGTACGCCGGATAATTTTATAGTTTTACCCTCAATAATGGAACGCTCATAAGTATCGCCATAGTTCTCTTCTAAAAACGGGGCTTGTTTAGAGCTATGATTACCATCATGCGGATTTGGTAGATATTCCATTGCATATCTAACAGTTTCTGAAACAAGATACGCTTCAGAAATTGATCCCTCGATAAATCTTTTATTGCTTGGTATGTTCTTACACTCCGTCATAGCTCTAAAAAACAACATTTAATGTTACTAATAAAGAGAGAACTATAAAGATATATTATCTTATATAGGGGCTAACCATATATGGTACTATATATATATATATATATATGGAATTATATAACAATCATGTATATGAAATGCCTACCTTTCAAATGGATACATCCGTGTATATCTAACCGGTCCACACAATAGTGCTTGATCAGCTAAATGCACCATAAGATGTATGTTGATGTCAAAGAAATAAGGAGGGAAATAATTGGTCAGTATACATAATGCCTCAGCAATCATATCTTTGGAAGCTTGAACTTGCTCTCGATTTATAACCTTCGAACAAATAATATTGAAGTACAAGAAAACTTGTAATATTGCACGTCTTAAATCACGGTTCTTTGGATATGCATACAAAACCATCACAGGTAGAAAATATTGAATTATAACATGGTAGTCATATGACTTTCTAATATTCAAACTAGATGGCTGGGTACTTACCAAGTTGCTAAATTTAGTCAGGAAGCATGATGTAAGTTTTGCATCCTTGAGAACTTGACAGCACTGCATCTTGTGATTTTTTTCGAATGCAAATTTAGAAGATTGTTTGTACTTATCAAACAATATGTTAATAAAATGCTCTGCTACATTCTTTTCAGTGTGCATCACATCAATTGTATGTCGTAGATTATGACCACTCCAATACTCTAAGGAAAAAAGAATAGACTTCTTGTACCATGCTGGTATTTCACTGTCTTCGCTCTCATTTTTGAAATATTCATGATCACGATCGATATCATTTAACATGCGTTTTTGGTTTTTCGTTACTTTACCTTGTACATATCTTATTTGAGCAAGCTTTTGCAATAGTGTCGATCCTATCAATCGTGTTGGAGGTTCCTTATCTTCCGTATCTTTATACAATCCATGTTTGAGTGCTCTATATGGACGATCACTCTTCAAAAATCTTCTATACTTCATGTAAAAAATCTTATTGTCAATGTGTTCTGATTCTGTTTCTGTTGCACAAATAGGACATGTTTTGTAACCATGTGTTACACAACCAGATAAATTTCCAAATGCAGGTAGGTCATGAATTCCCCATAATAACATTGCTCTCAAAGTGAACTTCTTGTCCATGTCATATGCAAGCACTCATATCCAAAGTTATTTTAACTCATCCACAAGAGATTCCAAATAGACGTCGATATCTTGACTTGGTGCCTTTGGTCTAGGAATTAACAAACACAACATTTGAAATTCTAGTTTCATGCACAACAACGGGGGTAAGTTATAAGGAACCATATACATAGGCCAACAACTATAGCTACTTGATAGGTTTGTACTATGATTGAACCCGTCAGTAGCAATGCCAAGCCAAACATTTCGTCCACTTCTAGCAAACTCGGGCCACTTGTTTTTAAGTGATCTCCATTCAGCCGAGTCAATGGGATGATGCATCGAAATCTAACAAGGTTTTGCTTCACTATGCCACAACATTTTTCGAGCTTTCCATGGCACAGTGTACAACCTTGTTAATCTTGGAACTAGTGGAAAGTGTTTCAATACTTTTCGTGGTTGTTTTGTGATTTTTCCACTTCTCCTTGTTTTTTCATTTTAAATCTCGAAGTATGGCAACAAGGACATTCCACTGCATCCTTGTAATCCTTCCAAAATAATATGCAATAATTTTCACAAGCATGTATACATTCTACTTTCATTCCCAGATCTTTTAACAATTGTTTCATTGTGGAGTACTTCTCGGGTATTGTATTTTCCTTTGGAAGCCACCGTTTCAATCACTTCAACAATGCGGTCATGTTGTTTCCCGACCAATTGAAGTCTTTTTTCAAATTATGAAGCTCTACAATGACACTTAATGTTGTAATACCATCTTCACAAAAGATGTATAATTTTTCGCTCGCTTTTTCCTTGTAATCATCATACCTTTTCCGCTGACTACCATAATGCATTCCTTCTACGCTATCATATACTCCATATGAATCATCAATAAGGTTTCCAAGAGTATCTTCTATAGGGTTTTCCTCTTGAGATTGATTAGAGTTGTAAGCATTATGCGTAACATTTGATGTGTTAGTGACCCTAACGTCAATGTTGCTTCTCTCCCCATGAAGAAACCACTCATCGTATGTTGGATCCATACCGTGAATGATTAAGTGCTTCTCAACTATTTCAAAAGGAAACTTCTTCGAATTTCTACACTTCATACAAGGGTAGCTACACATTTCAAAGTCGAGCGACGAATGACACTTCACAAAGTCCATAAAATATCGAACTCCTTGTATATATTTGTTGGTATTCCTATGTCGAATTCTAATCCACTCTCTTGAAGTACTTTTCGACATTAGCAACAACTTCACTTGTGCCTGTTATATTTTGTAAATGAAAAAAAATAATGCAATTAGTTAGAGAACATAATTCCAATGTACAATATTTTTGAACTGCTTATCACATTTTTTATAACAGTTCTATTTTAGGCCAAATACAAAAGCAGTTAACAGTTCCATCAAACTAAATGTTTTGAATCTTTTAATAGGACCCATAATTTTGATTTCAACTGTATATCAAAGTATTTTTACTTGCCAATAATGCAAGCTGCGAAAGAATTGGACGTAGGCCTTACTCTTTTAAAGAAGTGCAGAGAGTTGAGAATTCCTCGCTGGCCTCATCGTAAAATGAAGAGCATGCAAACTCTCATTAGGAATGTCCAGGTAATATATGTCTTTATGTTTTCTAGTTTTCCCTATCTATCAATATAGATTACTGTTGCAAAAAGAACATAAAATGGTTTCTTTTAACCTAGGGCATGCACTTTAAAATGCTGAAGAATATGCGGATAAATTAGATAATGGTACAACAAATGCAACTAGTAAATTGCCATTACATGATGCATTTTTTTAATGAACAAATAGTTTTTATAATGCAGCAGTTTTCCATAAGCATTTTTTTCTCTAATGATGCAGTTTTCTAATGATAATGCAGTTTATTCAATGACAAAGCAGGTTATTATGAAGCATTTTTTTTTTAATTGATTTTTTAATGATGCAGTTTTATTTTAATGAAACAGTTTATATAATGCAGCATTTTTTTAGTGAAACTGGTGCAGTTTTTAATAATGCAGCAGTTTTTTTTAATGAAATAGGCGCAGTTTTTAACAATGTAGCAGTTTTTTTAATGAAAGTATGAAACAGGTGCAGTTTTTTAACAATGCAGTAGTTTTTTTAATGAAAGTATGAAGCAGGTGCAGTTTTCAAACGATAATGCAGGTTTTTATGAAGCATTTTTTATAAATAGTTTTTCTAATAAATCAGTTTTTTAGTAAAACATAGTTGTGAATTAATCAATTGAACTTATTTGTAGGAGAATTGCTTATGGCAAAAAGAAAATCTATATACTGGACTCCTTGTACCTTGACTATATAGACCTATATATTAAACCTCAGTTTAATTTTTCAATGCAAATAGCCCCATGCAATGTTATTCTTAGCAGTAACACTACTCTGTTCAGCCACTTCAACATACAAAAGATTTAACTTCTCAATCAACTATGCTAGAATAGGCTGAGTGCCAAATCACATTTCAACAGAACTGTCATGAAATCACGGTAGGAGAAAAAAAGACCACGAAAGTGAGGAGCTGCTAAGCAGCGACGATGAACGCACACATGCAATCACAAACACCAATGTCAGACCAACACAAGGAAAAAAAATGAAAGAAACCAAATAGCACCCACCAGCTCAAAAGCACTGAGCACATAGCAAAGCAGCAAAAAACTGCTTAAGGAAAAAAACATTAGAAAAGTAAAACCATACCAGCCTCGAAAGGAAGCAAAAAGCGACGACCTGCTAGCAGATGACCAACAAACCCAAACAATAAATCAATTAATTAACCAGAAATCATAAATTAAATTACTCCATTTAATTAAATACTTCACTTTAACATGCAAACATATATTGTTTGTTTTACCAGAAAATCTACAACAATAGCAAATGAGCAGTCAATCCAAAAACATCGTTGAAATCCGCGCTACATGTAATAAAAATGAATGTGTGCTTTCCCATTTGTCTAGGTAATTGACACATATGTTGATAAATGCTTCTGTGTGTTGGCGCGTCCAATCCGCAATAGACGTGGACGAAGAAATGTTAAAATCAAAGACAGATGAGTGCACCATAACAATAGGAAGATAAAATTTAGGATTTACCAAAATAAATTTAAAAAAATGTATGTGTTTATAAGAAAAAAGTATTAACGAAAAAATATACCTAAAAAATATTAATAGAGTTTGTAACCGTTAAGTATGTGTTTTTAATTTATGAGATGTATTTCAATTCACTTTTCAATCCAAAAATGGAAATATCACCTGTTACATTCATATCCAACTTAGTACGTTAACGTCTCATTCCGCCTTTAATGATGCACATCAGTTTGATTTTCTTATTTAATGCAGAGAGATCTGGTATGGATATAAACAAAACTTAATTTTGAATATTACAGTGGGACAACCTACTTTAAAATTTGACAGATGGGCTGGGCTGACATTTTGGGCAACTATGTACCACCACACCAACATTTGTGTTTGTTTCTGGCTTGTGCATGTATCATGCGGCAAATTTTGAACTATTATTACTTCTTTATAAAAGGTCACACAATTAAAGTTGAACCTTTTTCCCGGTAGGATATTCAGATTTTTAGAATACCTCAACATATAAAAAAATACGGTACTGAAACAAATTCAATATCCCATCAAGGCTAGTGAACCGCCTAGGACAGACATACTAATTTAGGTGAGGTTAATATCAAAAAATCTGTTATAATCAAAACAAAAACAAAATTTCAAATAGGGCCTTGACCCCAGCTCGCTTTAATATAGATCTGCCACTGCATCCCATCAAAAAATAAATAGATAAATCATTATGGTTCACTTAAAACCATTTTCAATAGAATAGTTAAAACATCGAGGGTCATTTGAAATCTTTTTTTTTTCATATTAAGAGAAGACAATAGCAAATGAGCGGTCAGTCTAAAAATTAGCTGAACAAAAGAAGGGTATGGTTGTATTACCAGAAAACAAAGGACTGCAATTTATTTTACCAAAAACAAAAAGAAGGGTGTGTTTGTATTACCGAACTTCTTTCACAGAAGCAAAAAAATTACCGATGAAAGAGAAGAGTTATAATAAGGAGGAAAGAGCTATAATAATGCAAAAGATTATAATGTATATAATTTAATCATGTTAATACAAGTTAATATTTCTAAATCTGAATTTGTTAGCTGATCAATGTCTACGTAAAGTTAATGTTTCTTTATATGGTATGAATTATTGATATACTGGTGTATTAAAAATATTCCCTGCTAATTATGTATATGATATGCATTTAGGAATCATCGCTGGAAAAATTATACTGACATGAAATATGGTGGGTATAAATAAACTGATTATTGTTGTTTTATTTTATTAAAGGTGCCACACTGCGACATAATTTGTACATGGGTATTTCAGAAAGCTACATGCAAGGAAATTCGGTTGATGTTAACAAAATCAATTATATTGAGCATGAACTCTATAAAAGACATACTACTGACATAGGGCATTAAAAGATAGCACATATGAACTACAAGTTAAGAGAATAAAATTAATGGATATTTATTTCAAGGACATATTCTTTAAAAAGAAAAATATAAGGACAAACTATTGCTATGTAAATTAAGGACAATGTTCATGTTTTAATTGGAAAAAATGCAAATATTTTAATTTAAGGACAAGCTTTGATATTTCACATATAATAAAAATTAATAAAAAAAACTCTTGTGATTACAAGATTAAAAACTAATAAATAAAGCTGCATAGAAAATTTATTAAACTTTGAAAAAAGGAATAAGGAATTTATTAAACTTTGAACTCTTCATAACAAAAAATAATAATAATAAACATCAGAATCCCACACATTGCAGCAGCAAAACACCCCCCATCCAGTTAGTTACGCTTAGCCATATTGTATATCCAAAACATAATCAAATACTTGTCATATTTATTGCACAATAAATTCCAGTACCTACACACAAACATAAGTCACAAGCAACTTGAATATTTATTGCATAATAACATCCTTTGTATATTCCATAATACATTTTTTTTTTGGAATTAGTACCGAAATCTAGAGAAAGAATGTGCGTAGTTTTCCACTTTGGTTTGATACTATTGCATATAATCATATTAAAAGCTATAGAAAATTTTAACATACTCAATTTTATTTAAACAACGAAAAAGCATAGCAGAAACAAATAGAAACATAAAAATGAAGATGGAACACATAGATATCAAGAGGATTGGATATTTTCATTTTGTTCATCACAACTTAATAATAGGAAAAAATGAACCTTATAATTTAATGTAGTAAGAAAAGGAGTATCAAATTACAGTTTTCACACATGTTACAGAATTTAAATATTGCAATGTTACAATTTTCAACAATTATTTATCGGTCCCCTTTGTAGATTATTAATCATAAATATAGTAATTATTAAAAAAAAGTGTATGGAAGGTTAACATCTGAAATGCAAGCCTGTAAATGGAGGACTGCAATATATAATTGTACTTGTCAATATCTACTCAGCAATATTCTTTAAAAGAATATCATAATTAAGCACAAAAAAATCAATAACTAAAAGATTAACTCATCAATATAAAAAATAATTAAGTATGGTTTAGTTAGGAATATAACAATTTAATTGGTTTAAGTTTTATCTTAGTAAAATTGAAGTAAATAAGAGAAAATCATAGGAGTATTGTATTACAAATCATGTTCCATATGGAATAGAATTACTTTTACAGCATAATATATAACCTGATGGAAACCTAAGGCTCACCGTTAATAAAAAAAGCATGATATTCAACTAATTTCAATTAGCATTTGTGTATAATGAATAAAGGTAATGAATAAACAAATACCTAAGCAGTTGAATAGATCAGCGACGGCGGTGTAAGAATCGTTGTTGGTCAGAACGCAGTAGAGGCAATCGACATCGATGTGAAAGAAATCGGTCAGGAGGAGGGAGCAAATCTAGCGGTGGCTGTGAAAATTTGGGGATCCAATTGTTATGTGAATAACGGAAGGGAACAAAAGGGTTAGAAAGGTGAGTGGATGTAAATTTACGGTATTATCCCTTCCGTGCAAAATAATGGGCTATTGTAACGGTAATAACTATTATAAGGGAATATCAAGGTAATAAACGTTATAGAATAGTAACAGTTATAACCATTACTACTAGGATCCGAGAAAATGTTACGAAATGGCTTGTTTGGTGTAGTGAAAGATAGAACCAGAAGATAAAGAGTTTAAAGTCGACCGAGAAAGTTGGCTTCGAAAGCAAGGGCAGTTAGTTGTTCCTGATATTGATGGATTGAGAGATGAGGTTATGAGAGAATGTCATCACTCGAAGTTGATGATTCATCCCGGTGGTAACAAGATGTATCAAGACATGAAGCGAGTCTACTACTAGGAGAAGATAAAGCAAGATATTGGAAAATTCATTTCCATGTGCATGAACTGTCAGTTAGTGAAAGATGAACAGAAGAAGCCGAGTGGTTTGCTTCAGCCATTGGAAGTTCCTACGTGGAAGTGGGAACAAGTATCGATAGATTTTATCAATGGACTACCTAGAACCAAGGCAGGAAATAAAGGGATTTGGGTCATCGTGGATCGCTTGACCAAAAGTGCATGATTCATTCCTGTCAAGTTGACTAGGACATCGTCGAAGCTAGCTGAACTTTATGTGAAATGGATTGTTAGATTCCATGGCGTCCCAAAGAGTATAGTGAGTGATCGAGATCCAATTTTCACTAGCGGATTTTGGAAGAGTCTACAAGAAGCTTTGGGAACTGAGTTGTGCTTGAGTACGGCGTATCATCCCCAAACTAATGGTCAGGCCGAGAGAGTCAATCGAATTTTGGAAGATCTCCTAAGAGCTTGTGTGTTGGATTTTGGGGGATCATGGGAGGACCATCTACATCTGGTTGAGTTTGTATATAACAATAGCTACCAGTCCAGCATTGGATGGCACCATACGAGGCGTTGTATAGGTGACCGTGCAATTCTCCGGCATGTTGGTTAGAAACTGGAGATAAGTTGGTACTTGGGCCAGAAATGATAAGAGAGACCTCGGATTATATCAAGATCGTTTGGCAATGAATGAAGGTAGCCCAAGATCGTCAGAAAAGTTATGCCGATAAGCTTCGTAAAGACTTGGAATTCGACGTAGGCGATATGGTTTTCGTGAAGGTTTCACCGTTGAAGCATATGGTGAGATTTGAAAGCAAAGGAAAGTTGGCTCCTAGGTTCGTTGGACCATTTCCAATAGTCGAGCGAATTAGAAAGCTCGCATATAGATTGGAGTTACCTGAGAAGATCTCGAGTGTGCATAATGTGTTCCATGTGCCGTTTCTATGGAAGTTCGTGCATGATTCGAATGTGGTGGTATCTCCAGAGTAGTACGAAGACCTAGAAGTAGAAACTGTAGTTGCGAGACCTCGTAAGCCGCTTCGTGTTGTGGAGAATGACATGAAATTGCTTAGGAGGAAAATGGTTAAGCTAGTCAAGGTACAATGGAGTGAATATGGCGAAGGTTGTATGTGGGAGACGGAAGAGGGCATGAAGGCGACTCATCCAGAACTCATCTTCGGTAGGACCCTTTGATACCGTACCATCGTTAAATAGTTGTATCTTGTTGATTGTTCGATAGAATTCTGCATGCTACGATTATGCTTTGGATGCATGGCTTGATGGTTGCTAGTTTGGATGATAGAATTGGCTTTTCATGGATGACAGGCATGCAGAACGATTGTGATTGCTTGGAATTTAGGGGATGAAATTCTAAATGGGGAAGAATGTAACAGCCCGCATTTTACATATCGGAAGATCGTAAAATATTTTTATTTTATTCCCTGAGGGATGGATCATTCTCATCTTTTAATATGTTGCTTATGGGAATGTGAGGCATATCCATAATTTTTACTGATTTTATTTGTGACCATTTTGCCCTTGTCAGCCTTGTACAGGTATAACTTTTGACTTAGGTCGAATCAAATGGTAAGACCTGTGCCATTGGAAAGGAATTGATGATTGCCTTTCCGTAGAGTGGTTACATTAAAGATTTGGTTCAGCGGTTTGGGAGAAATCGTTGTTTTAAGGTTTTTCATTTGGCTATCCAGGTTTGGTAAGCCATGATGGGCTGAATTGGAGAGGCCCATTAGTGGGCTGATGGGAGGGTATAAATAGGGGGTGAGGGGTACGGAAAATAGTTTAGTTTTTCATTTCCTCATTTGGTGGCCTTGTGCTCCTTCCTCTAACACCTTTCCACCATTAAAAATCCAAATCTAAGGAGGGAAATCATAGATCTACACTATTGGAGGCAAGATCTACATCATTTCAAGGACGAATTCATCAGATCGACGAGTTTGGTTCGAATTACTCGTTGTTCGGATTCATAACTCTATCATTATAGCTTGTATTGTAGAATCGATGAGTGGATTACATCTCTCACATGGATTCAATAAAGTGTACGAGTAGTAGATCATGTTTTTCATCAAATACAAGTGTTTTTCTTTAGATCTATGCATTAGTAAGTTCATTTTCATATAGATCACCCTAAGGTCTGATTTAGCAAGTTTAGATAGGTAATTTCTATTATATTTCATATGAATGTGCAAGTTAGATCCATGGTTTTTGTTTCTATGCATATTTGTGGTGATTTTGGTGAATTTGGCATTATCCTTTATAGAATTGTCATATTTATGATATTGTTGATTTCGTAAAATGCTTGTAATCCTTTTTGATGAATTGGATGAGTTAGTTTCGTCAGATTTTTCGTTGGTGAAGTTTTGGTCGAAATCGGAGTTGAATTGCAATATGTAGATTTTGGATCGGCCATAAGTTGGATTGGCCATAGGTTGGATCGGCCATAAGTTAGGTCGGCCTAGTCAGAAGAAGTGGGTCGGCCTAGTTAGAAAAAGTGGGTCGTCCTAGTCATTCAGAGGTGGGTCGGCCTAGACATTCAGAGGTGGGTCAGCCTTGTCAGAAGGAGTTGGGTCGACCATAGGTTGGTTCAGACGAAAGTTGGGTCGGCATAAAGTTCGGTTGGACTAAAGTTTGGTCGGCCTATTCTAGTTAGCCATTTCTGGTCAACCATTTTTGCCATTTCTGGTCGGCTATTTCTGGTCGGACATTTCCGGTGATGATGTGACTTCAAAGTGAATTCAATTGGGAAGTTTGGAAGTGTTGAAAAGTGTTTGTTGTTTGTTGTATGCAACAAATGGGGAGACAACTCAAGGATGTATTGAGTTCGTGTGAAGTGACAGCTCTAAGGTGTTCTAAGCTAATTAAAAGTCGTAATTGATAACGACTAGAGAGACGAAGGCCAAGGAATTATTGTTGTCGTATGTTCTAGCAGAATCATAGCAGAGGTACAATTGAAGACCAATTGTAGGCCGAGTTCCTTGGGCGTCGTGTATGTCCTAGACACGTGTTGGGTATAGCGTGTAGCATGTGTTGGGTATAACATGTGGAGTTTTGCTAGAACCGGAGCGTCGTGTGTGGTCCTTAACAATTGACGGCAAATTGTTAGCCAGCCATACGATAACGAGGATTCCAAAGCAAGTTGGCGGCGATAGCCAGAGTCAGTCATGGACGTTTGAATGCATATTGTGATCATGATTGAGTTGCTTTGCCATATATGAATGGATGCTTTAATTGTCATGACTGAATTGTTATTCCTTTGGGTGTATGGATTGTAAAGGCAATCACTGTCATGTAATAGGGAAGGAAATTGAGAGTTCTTCTCTGGAGCTGGGTAGATTAGTTGATTATTTACCCATTCTCATATACTTTATTGATGAAGTTTGTTAGTTGTTTTATCGCTCACTAAGACTGTTGTCTGACTCAAGGTTTTATGTTTCATCTTATTACCTTGGGCTATTCATCCGGTTGTGGACGGGCAGACTGAGTAACATGTGGCAGGTATTGCTTTAGCGAGGACGACGATGCTGATCGATGGCGAGAAGGAGGCTCATGTACCAGTTTTATTACTATCTAGTATTTGTTTCTGTTGTTTGCTCTTTCTCTGAGTGTTGTAGTGAGGCAAATTGTACAAACACTATTGTTGTTATCCACGTGTATGGGAAATACTTTCTACTTGTCATGAAAGTTTAGTGTTTCTGCTTCACTATCACTACCTGTTATATATGTTCTATTATATTTATCGTTGTGCTGTGAGTTTATGACAGGTTCCTCTTGTGTTACTTACTATGATGATCGTCTATAGCTGTCGTGCACACCTTTCAGCGCATTATTCCTCTTGTTTAGTGCAGGGGTTGTGGGCGGTCGTCACCTTGTAATTTAATATAAATTAATTAACTCGGTAATGATTTCTCGCTTGTAATAAAAATGTTTCTTTCATTTATATTTTTGTTATAATGTGTTATAGTTAATTAATTGCTTAATATATATATATATATGTATATAACAAAAAAAATCCACCAATGTTGTGTTTGTGATGTTAATTACAAATACTTGTAATTATGAGTATAATATCATAATATTATAAAACATATCATTTTATATGTTCTAAGTCAACATGCATCGTGACCGAAGATCGGTGTATCCATTGAGACTAGATTATGTAATGTTTTCCAAATATTGAACAGTGTATTACTCATGACTGCTAGGTACACCCAGGGATTATGTACTTATAATTATTAGAAAAATATGCAATGACACACTTAATAGTTTTCTATTTGCTAATATTACTAATGTCAAACAAAAAATACTGATGTGATTGATTTACAAAGTTCTCTCAACTTGAGAATAATATCGATCTTCAATATAAAAACTTTGATATGATTGTAATCAAATAGCAGCACGACATCCATAAAGTGACTAATACTTAAGCCAAGGAAAGTTACTAGAAGTGAAGAAATATACACAAGAGGATTTGTCTCGCCGATCAGGGTTAATATCATAGTTTACTTAAGTCGACTCATGGTCAAAATCTACGACCATGATACTTTAGTTAATAATATTATTATTGAAAAAGGAACTTGTGTTTGAATTATAGTGTTGAGTATAAATGATACTGAAATTTTGATAATAATAAAATTCTGTAAACCCAGAATGATATAATTATGATGAAGAGAATAAATCCATATCAAAGTCACAACAGGATAACACTTAAGAAAATGAAATTGAATTTTACCGAAACCAAGTGATAAATTTGACCAAAATGTCATATAGTCTGTTAAGTGACATGTGAATGTTTATATTCAAATTGTTTGATATTAACCACTGGCCAAATTTACACTTAATGAGTCATGCTATCGACGCAATGACGATTTAACTAAAATATCATTAAAGATTCATTTATATTTATAAAAAATTAATTATAATATAATTCCCACCCCGAAATTCACGCTAGCAAAAAGAATGATTAAGTTAGTTTCGAAAATAGGGATGGGTAAGAGCCATCATCAGCGAGTCTTATATTAAACGAGTATCGAATATATCGAGTGGGTGCACAAGTTGTGACGATCCTCCATAACTCCCGCACCAAGATAAGAAAAGGTGCACTATATGACATGCAAGACCGATATAGGATGATCAACGAGGAAAAATGAATAGAAGTAAATATGTCAAATAACTCACATCGTATAGATAACAAATAATAGAAAATATACGACATGATATAGTAGTGAAGCATAACAGAATAGAAACTCAAATCTCATAACATCTTAGAGTTACTAGCACAAAACAACTGTGAAGCTGAGTACTTTGTACATCAAGCCTCGCAACATATCTCTCAAAGTATCAAAAGTCATCAAAATACAATGGAAAAAAAAGAATATCTAAATAACATAGTAGTAGTAATACCCTAGCCTCTTGTTTGTCACCGCACAACATCCTCAGCTCCAAAACCTGCTATCTCAACCTAATTACCACTAACATTAATGAGAAGCCCAAGGTAATAAGAGGGAAACATAATATCTTGAGTCAGACAACAATCTTAATGAGCGATAAAATATAACTAAAAACGGTTACATAGAATATATGTGCATAGACGACTCAATCATCTGATCCATCTTAGCAACCAAAGGATTAGCACAGGATAATCATCTATCATATGCCACTACAGAATAAGAAAGGACGTCCCCCAATCCCACTCCTCTTTGACGACCTACGATGATAGCCTACCCAGAGAAAATAAAGAAGAAAGCATACAATCAATCATAGCATCCAATATCCTTTTTTATGAGAACAAAGCAGTATATAAATCCCAAAAAGAGAAAATATCCGTTCTCCGATGGCTTACAAATCAGTAATAGCAATGCATCACACGTCACTACAACCCAAAAAGGCACAACATCAAAATGAGCAACGCAAACAAAAAATAACCAAAGTGGCAGTACATTCAGCCTCACTCACACCAAAAACAAAACACCAGAGACGAAGAAAGAGACAGATGGCAATGAGAAAACAAGTCTTGAACCAAAAGGACAGAGTCCTCAGCTAGACAGAAACTCCTAAATTGAGTGCAGCTCCCAACTAGCAAACCATGACAACTTCAAAAGAGACTAGGAGCAGCTTGATCTCCCGTCCAGGAAAAAGCTCTAGAGCTGCAAAGCCTGAAGCCTCCTGAGTTCTGCTTGAAAAAAAATCACCTAAACCCCTCGCTAGGAAGAGACCCACAAGATATGGAAGAATAGTTAGCCAACGCCAATGATTGAGTTCTGAGTTTTCCCATAAAACGGCGTCCTTTGATCCCCAAGAAGATATCATCCTTGATCCTGCGAAAAGTTGCCTTATTTTGTGCACATCAAAGATGCCAACATACGAGACACAAAATCAGACGTAGGAGAGTGGAACATAGATCCTTATCAGACCTCCCATTCCACCAGATATGTAGCCATAAAAGAAGAGAAGAAGGGGGCCCCAACAGTCCCACTAATGCTTCTTAAAAAGTCCAAACAGAACGAGGACAATCGCCATCTAAAATAAGGCTCAGACGATTCCAATTCTCCAGACCTACAACATCTGCACTAAGACACAAAAGGGATACCTATCCTCATGATGTTAACATCAAGAGGGACCCCATCTTGTAGAACCTTCCATATGAAAAGAGAAACCTAAGGCGGTATCCTACCATCGCAAATGAAAGAAAAATCTGCAATTTTAGGCATTGGAGTCCTAGTAGAATTCCAAGCTGCATTGAGAGAGAAAGAAGCCTTATTCCAGCCGAATCCCTGACCGTGAGAATCCAAGAAAGCTTTAATTAATTGCATCTATTTTCACATCTCACTTGCATAAGACAGAGTCCGGGCTAAATCTATAATCAAAATACGACGATACTTAGCGTGAAGAAACGACGCATAGAGCAAGTCGTTACGACGGAACCGAACACAAAGCTTACAAGCATAAGCCACAAAAACATATCGAGGTTTACACATCTCCAAACCGCCCTCGCATCTAGGACGACAAATGATATCCCAGGAGATCCAATGTTGCTTGTTTGCATCGTACTTCTTCCTCTATAAAAAGGATGACGCTAATGAGCAGTAGGTTTAGAAGAAGGAAGACGTAGGAGTCATAGCCGTGATAACATGAGAACCAATAGAGTCGAGGACAGACTTGATGAGCACTAGTCTACTAGCATAAGAAATAAAGAGAGGAATTCCATTTCAAAATCTTACCTCCATCTTTGTCAAAAAGAGGATCGAGAAGAGAATTGAGCTTGCCGCCACGGTAAATAACAATCCCAAGGAATGTCAAAGGAAAAGAAGTAACCCCGAAATCGATAATAATTCAATCCAAGAAATCCTCTCAGTTTCCATTGCTTTATAGCGGTAACGAAGCAACTCTTCGATACGTTGATGAGTTGCCCCGAACAATGCTTGTAGAGATAAAGGAACGCCAGAAGCCGTTGAATGGAAAGAAGATTCACATTAGAGAAGATGGCAATGTCGTTAGTAAAAGAAAACGACAAAATCACAGGACAACGGGATGGAAAACTAAAACGTTGGGTTTGACCAGGAACCGTGAGAGAGAGTGCACCCCACGAACAAAGGCCTCTGCAGCGATGACAAAATGGCTGGAGAAAGGGGATCTCCTTGACACAATCCCTTTTTTGAATGAAAATAACCTTTGCCACTCCGTTAATCAGAAAAGAGAACTAACAATTCGAAATGAGCCTCGAAACCATGTCAATTAGAGGCTTAGAAAACTAAAAGCACGGAGAACCCTGATTATGAAAAACCATGACATTGCAATCATAAGCCTTCGCCGTGTCAAATTTTATCAACGCATTAGATCCTGTAACCTTCCGATCAATCTGGGAAATTAGTTCCTGAGCCAACAGGGTATTGTCAATGATCAACCGACCCTTGACAAATCCTGCTTGAGAAGAAGAGATAATTTGCTACAAGATTGGAGCAAGATGAAAGGACAAAACCTTGGAAATGACTTTATTCGAGAAGTTACACAGACTAATAGGCCTGAATACAGCGCAAGTCTAGGTGTTCTCTCACTTAGGAATAAGGACAAGATTGGTGGTTGTCCACCCCTTAGGGAGCATTCCACAAGAGAAGATGGACTGAACAACCAGCGCAAATTCAACCTGAATGATAGGGCAAACACTATGATAGATAACAACACCGTGGTATCCGTCTGGACCACCCAAGCTATCTTTGCTAAGCAATAAGACACAAGAACGAATCTCCTCCAATGACGACGGATCGCAAAGGGAAGGCCCTTCTGTACAAAGAACCAAAAAGGGAATAAAAGACATGAGAGAAGGGTTCGACTGATCGACTGACGGGATTTGCAAGAAGGATTGGAAATGGGAAAGGATCACCTCTTCTACTTCCAAAGCAGAAGTAGCTAAGGATTGATCAGGGTGGAGAATCAGATGAAAAGAAGGAATATTGATCTTTTTGTAGACAGAAGCATGAAAGAATTTCGAGTTGCAGTCATCATTAACTATGCACTTGATCTCGCCTTTTGTTGAAGAAAGCCTTTTTCTACTTGCAATTCAAAAGAGAAGGCGAGTTGAGCCAAATCCCACTCATGCCTAATAGAAGATGAAGCCACTTCATTGTAAGCCGCTTTTGATAAATAAGAGACTGCTCCGTCGCATGCACTGTGTCAAAAATATTCTTGAAAACCTGAAATTCCAGATCTTCAAACAAGATTTCAGATGCTTGAGCATGAACACCGCCATAGGGCTCCCATTAGGTAAGAGGGACCAAGAATCCTCCACGGTATGAAAAATGGAAAGATGGTAATGCCACATGGACTGAAATTGAAAAAAACAAAGGACTCGATAAAGTTAGAGGAGGGCAGATCAAAACAATAGGAGCATGGTTAGAGTTAGTGCGATGCAAGTGAACCAACGAGAATGAGAAAGGAAACTTAAATCAGCTCTTTGAACCGAAAAGCCAACCTAGATGGGAGAGAATCTGGTTGGAGCCTTCCTGGTTCTTACCCTAAGTAAATGCAGATTCAACAAATGAAACCTCCGAAAAACCCAATTTGATGATAAGTGAGTTGAAATCCTCTTCCACAACATGGTTAATAGAGGACCCTCCTCATTTCTCCGCCTGACAAGATACAACATTAAAATCACATAATACCACCAAAGCTTCAAAACTAAAGACGGAAAGGGACAAAATATCACGCCACAGATCTGACGACTCAATGCGATCACACCTGGTGTAAATCGCAGAGAAAAGGAAAGGGGACAAAAGAGATGGGATCGAACATTCAACTGATAATAATTGAGCCAAGTCGAAAGAAATAGAAGGAAAAATCGATTTTACCCACAGAATCCAAATCTTATTGGAAACGTTTCCTAATCCACCCTTGAAGCTTAGAGAAAGGATAGTTTGTGCTTGCTCTTCAAAACCCATAAAAGGCTCCATAAGTGCGACCACCATAATGGAATGTTTCATGATAATGCACTTAAGACGCGCCAAAGGCACAACATTGTCGGTCCCATGAATGCTCCAGAACATAATGCATCAAAACTGAAAGATATGATACAAAAACGAAGAAACGAAAGATCAAAGAAGAAGATTCAGATCAGATATAGCGTACGACGCATAGACCTAACTATTTGATCCATCGCTGCATGAGAACGAGTGTCGATGGTGTGAGGGGTACGAGGCCTGGTCAGAGAACCTCTACGAGTCACTGGGGTTAGAGCCTGACCTAAGAGCTAAAAAAGAGGAAAAAACAACTGGCGCAAGCAAACCCTGCCCTTTAGCCAGGATCGTTATGGAGTCTCCATAATTCTTGTTGATATGGGCCAATAAAAAAGAATGAGAGTTATAAGCAATGTGATCTAACCTATCGATGATCCTCCTAATCTCGTCTAAACTAAGAAGAGGAATGGAGTGAACGGCTGAGGAAGACGCAGATGAATGTGGGGAAGAAAGAAGATCTATTGAGATGCCTCTACTGGGCATCAAAACTTGTTGTATGGGTTCGCAATAGCAGATTTGTCATTATATTGACAAATTAGCCCAGAAGCATAAACCCATGATATGGACGAACCAAAACAAGAAGAAGAAATCCAAAAACCCCTAAGAGGAGCAGAGAATGAAACCAACTCAGAATCAACAACAACACAAATAGGCATATAGAAGCCAACATGACTATCGACCATATACTTATTCCTGTTGAAAACAAGCCACAACGACCAAAGGAGGACAACAAATAAGTAGAAAAAACCCCAAACCAATAACCATAAAACCAACCCCACAAACAGGCCACTAATTGGCATGTTGTGAGAAACACAACACCTACCCACATAAGAATCTAATTACCAAGAAAACGAAATACGAAACTAAAAAATATGAGTTGAACTGGAGCATACCCCACCACAAAACCTGGCAAAGCACCAACGCTGCCCTAACAACCCCATGATGACCAGAAACCCAACCCAAGCCTAACACAGTAAAACAGACAAGCTAGGAACAACCCCAAAGAGACACAACTAACTCAGCCAAAGGAAGGGTCCACAACATCATGCACTAACAAGGAAGATGACTAACTAACCTACAATGGAAAAGAGGTAAAAAAGGAGAGGCAAAAGGAGGAAATCCCTTCTACTCCCTCAACGAAAAAACACCAACGTCCAACGCGAAAGAAGAGTAGGACCAAGGGATAACCCAAAGCTGGACGACCTCAAACGAAAACAAGGCAGCAAAAGGCCTGGTAACTCTCGGCGCAAATCACACATCGCTAAAAACACACAGGGAAAAGCAATGCTTCCGCCGATAGCGGCAAACCGATGGGACTAGCCAAATCATACGACAAAGGTGAACACAAATAGCTCAACCTAGAAATAGGAACATAGCAAAAATTAATGCAAAAAGAAGGAGAAAGTACCTGCAAATTCAAAACAAAGTTGCATAAGCCTTCCTCAACAGAAGCCACCTCCACCTCAGCTTCTTAACTACTAGTGTCACGCCAGATGACAAAGACATTGGCTGAATCTGTAGAGTAGCTAGATCCCACTCCATCCCTTCACTCTCCAAGAGTAAGACCTTCCATTGCCAGAGAGTACTACCACTAACCCAACCGTGACAAGGTCTAAAAGAGGCTGTCTGTTGTGGGAGAACGCCAGCAAGCTCACACGATTCCTCAAACAATTCAAAGGCTCAAACAGATTTGAAACTGAAAGGGGAGGCTGTAAGCGAGGGAGTGCACCACCATTAGTACCCACCGACACAGTTGCCAAATAACGTAAAGAGCACCGAGAACAAGATGAAAATCTGGAAAGGTGAAATCGCTTACTAGTAACAGAACAACCCACCCTGCCTCGCCTTTCCTGCCCCAAACCACCCAGAGATGGACAATCCACCCACAACGAAGTGTAGCTGGAGATCAATCGCGATAGATACCAAATGAGAGGAATAAAATCAGCACAGCCATTAGGAAAGTTGGCCAACTGCCCAATAGAGTCATGGAAAAAACACCACTTGACGAGGGAACCAAAGATATTTTAGCAGCATATAAACCATTCGAGCAAAATGATTTACATGGATAAATCTCCAGAAAAAACCACCAAGACAAAAGGGTGCCGAATCAGAGAGAAAAACATCTGCAAAATCCCAACATGGAGCAACAATGTGGAAAATCTCACCACGGTCATATCCCACTGCCTCTGAAACCAAAACCAGAATCAACTACAAAGGAGGACCCAAACCCACAAAAGTACCCAACGGATTATAATCGGAACAACCGAGATCCATCTAAAACCCTAGCACAGCCGAAAAGGGGCAAGAAAGGCAAGCCTTAGAAATCAAAAGCAAAGCTAATGACAAACACATAAAGTCGGAGAAGAAGCAGAAGACAAGAGCCACTAGAGAAAATGCGTAGGAATCGCTAAGAGAGGAATCAGAAAGCGGCCATTAAAATAAGATACATAGTAAGGACATAACATCCAATATCCTAGCTTTCACCTACTAAATCCTTAAATCCATCGATAAACGAATTCGCTTTCATCATTCAAAAGGGCTATCGAATACCACGGTTCTATTCACACTCTCGTATATACTTCATGTATATGTTTGCCTCAATCATCTAAGGTAACTATATCACCCCTTCTTGAGCTCGATCCATAGTACACGATCCTACCTTATACTAATGGGGCGATATCCCTGCTTTGAGTCTACTAGAACCTTCGATAATCAACGATTCTTGGACACCTCTATTTTTCAAGCCATTATGTAACAACCCGGAAAATCAGAACCAATTTAAATTTTTTATTTTTGCAATTTTAATGAATTTTGAATATCTAAAATGATTTATTTTAAATAATAACGACTAGAAATTTATTTTGAATAGTGTTAGAATGTATATATTTATTTAAATCAAAGTTTGAATATAAAGATTTATTTTAATTATAAAAGGAATTGGAAATGGCGCGGTAGTTTGAAAAATTGATTTCAAATTTCAAATGAATGTACAGGATTCAAAATAAACCGGATTTTAGTGAAATCAAAAATATTAGAATCTATTTGAAAATATCTTTCCAAGAATCTGAAAAATCAAAATTTCATAGCGGGAATAAAAAGTTATGTCCAATTGAAAATTCAAAATAGTCGCTATGGAAATATAGCCCTTAAAAATGGCGATTTTGCAAATGACCTCCTTTTCGACGAATACATTTTTATTGGATCCGGAATGTCAAATTATTACTAGATTCCAATTTTCATAATTTTTGGAATCAATATGTGAGCGTGGCGGATTTAAACGCGTTTGGTCATTTCAGTTTGAATTTAATCGACTAGAAAATGACTATTTTTCAAACGGTCTCCAAATTTGATGAAATTAGTTTTGTTAGACCGTATCGTCAAAACATAGCCAGATTATTTTTTTTGGAATTTTTAGAGTTAGTATGTGGCCCTGGTAAATTAAAATGTGTGTTTGAATTTTGATTTATATTTTAAATTAAACGGAAACTAATCGAAACAGTTGAATCAGCTTACCGGGCATATCCCATTGTATTTGGAATAGGGGTAATTAGCTAGGGCCGACAGTCGTTGGGTATGAATTGGAGTCCGAATGGAAAGATAACTTTTTGGAGGATAAATTAATTAAAAATAAAGGTCAACCCTCTCTTTTAACCCCCTAAGTTTTCCCCGATTAAAAAAATACGTGCCCCCTTCTGTCTATCCAAATCGGAGAAAACCCGATTCCTCCACCTCAAAGCCATCGCGCCCTCCCACCGGCCTCCTGCGACCATCGCGCCCCCTGCGATCGCCACCGTCGACTCCGGCAAGGTCCCCTCCCCCTTCTCTCGATGCTCTCTCCTCCCTCTTCTCTTTAAATCTGCGCGCCACCATCCCAAAACCCTAACCCTAGCCGTTGTTGTCTCCTACCACCGTTGTTGCCACCCTCTGCCGCCGTTGCAGGCACCAGCGCACCTCCTCAGCCACCGACGACCGCCATGAATCCCTCCTCCCTCTTCACTAAACAAATGCGAGTTATTATTTCATTTTGTTTAGTTAAGTTGATATAAAAAAATCTGGTTTTTAATGATAAAAAGTTATGATTTTTATCAATATAAAAATACAACTTTTGACAATATAGAGATGATATTTTTGGCAATATAAAGATGATATTTTTAACAATATAAAGATTAAATTTAAAAAAAAATGAAAAGGAGCGATTTTTAAAAATGAAAAGGTTTGATTTTTGAAAATATAAAGATTTGATTTTTGAAAATAAAAAGATTTGATTTTTCTATGTAAAACTGAATTGTAAAAATATGATTTTTATATAAGTAAAGCATTATAAAAATATCGTTTTTATCATATGAATAACAATATAAAAATGCGATGTTTATATATGTTGTAGCGAAATAAAAATTCAATTTTTATATATGAAATAACGATATAAAAATATTATTTTTATATAGAAAGTAGCGTTGTAAAAATCTGATTTTTACAATGTAGATTTGAAATAAAAAATTTAGTTTTTATTATATATATCACGAAATAAAAATATGATTTTTAATATATGAATATCATGTTAAAAATATGATTTTTTTACTATGAACAGCGTGAAAAGAATTGCGATGGAACTGGCGGAAAACAAATCCAAATCTGAACAGTTCAGAAATATAGAATGGAGGAGTGGATCCCAGAGGTGAGAACTTCTCACTTTAATTTTATTTTCTAGTTAAAATATATCCTATGATACAAATGGTGCTTAGCAGCACCGAACACCCGTCGTCCACAGACCATGGACGACTTGTTTGATTTGATTATGTTGTGAAAATCTTTTTCGATGTGAAATGGAAAATGAAATGTTAATGTGTTGAAATAAATATTTTATAGTTAAAAATATAATCTTTAACGTGTATATGAATAAAATGAATATTCATTTATAAATCCGACGATTTGTTTATGTACACACATTTGACTGATATTGATTGGGACGATATATTTTACACATCGCCCAGCTGCACGAATAATAATCAGTGCTTGTTGTTTGAAAACCCCACACAGGTATTGGGATGATATTGGACATACACTAATCCCAATATTTAGTAGTATGTCAATCGATGGGTTGACAGGCTGTTGCAAGCGTTAATTATTTATATTTAATGCTTATGCAATTGTGTAGTGCACTTTGGATGATGGTTGATTGTTTATCATTGCTGTTATGTACATGTGTTGTATGAAATCCATATAAATCACATTATATGGTAATTGACTGTGTTTGATTCCAGTTCAGAAATAAGGAATATTTTAAAATAACGAATATTTTAAAATAATGAATATTTTAAAATAATATTCAGTAAAAGATCAAAATCTGATTTTGATGTCTGATTTGGGATGGACACAAATATATTTAAATATATTAAGCCATGTTGATTAGATTAACGCCATTTTGACGTGAACGATATTTATATCGATTTTATTTATTTTTATAATGAATATCGAAAAGGAAGTGATTTCAAAATCTAATGTTTTGAAAATGTTATCATTTATATATTAATGATATTGAATATGCAATTTTGATTTGAAATTGAATATGAATTTTAAATTGTTTTGAAAACGAATTTAAAACGATTTATAAAATACGTTTTAAATGGAAATCAACGAAATATAATATATATATATATATATTATATATATATATAATGGCCTGAATAGAACGCGCCGCGCCGCGGTAGTTCGTTGAAATTCGACCATTGACTTCGAATGGACATTACGGGAGATCCGACCGTCGGATTCTCCTAAAACCGGGACCTTGAGTTCATATCGAAAAGATCTTTCCGAGAATATAAGGATTTTGAAATCTAACGGTTGGATTTGGAATTATGTCCAAACTAAATTTGGAAAAGGTCGTTGTAAGTGCAGTTCGATGATCGTTTATGGAAATCGACTGTACGGGCCTTGATAAAATTATTAAAAATATCAATAATTTGTGTAAAATCATAATAAATGATTTGGAAAGAATTAAGGTGAAAAATTCCATATTTGAAAAGAAAAAAATATATTTTTATCGAAATGAACTAGTTATGAACTAGAATTATAAATCCAATATTCTTAAATAAATAAATTGGATTTGAAATGGTTTTAAAAATAATAACCAGAATTTCCAATATATGAATTGGAATGGATTTGAGTCGAAATTTTCATCGAAATATTTCGATATTGGATTCCGTGATTATACGAATACTGTGGAGGAATTTGGAAGATATATATATCGTTATTCCAATACGATATTTGTTGATTTCATAATTTGATATTGAATATAAGCCGATATATTTTCTATGCAGAGCCTTGAAATTTAATATCTAACGGGATTTTGGATTTGTCGTGAAAGGTGTCTTCACTAACACTGTTCTTAAACCCTGTTGAGAAAAGATTAAATCTTTTTATTAAGATTTAATGAAGTTTACCAATTAATTAATATTTAATTGAAAATGAATTGAATTGAATTTTGGGTTTGTCGTGAATGGTATCTTTAAAAATGTTGTTCTTAAACCCAATGGATTAAAAAAATTGGAAACTAACTTGAGATTAACTAAGTGAGTGGTTTCCTGGGTATTGATCTGATGTTGTTTTCGGCCTTCGGGATTAATACTTAGGGAATTGTTCTCTTACTAATTTACGGTTAGAGACTGATGGAATTGTGTCTTCAGTAACACTGTTCTTAAACCTAGTGTGAAAAGAATAAAACTTTTAATTAAGATTTAAAGAAGAATTACCGATTAATTAACATTTAATTGGAATTGGAAATGGAATGTGAATTGGATTTATTGTGAACTGTGTTTTTAACGACATTCATTCTTTAACCCGATTTACAGTGAAATGAGATTTGGAATTTATAAATCTTTTTATTAAGATTTAACGGGAATTTTCCAAAGTAAAGTTTTCCAATTTAATATATTATATTGGAATTGAATGGAATTCGATTTGATAATAATCGAAGTGAACTTTTGTGGAGTAAGACTGTTAATACATATGGAATTTAAAAGGCTTTGCCATTATTCCATTTATATTATTAGTCGGATACGGAAATTGATATCGATTATATATTGATTTGTGTTTCCATGAAGATTCCATAATTAATGGAATGTGATTTGGGTTTATTGTGAACTGTGTTTTTAAATGACATTAGTTCTTTAACCCAGTCAAAGACAGGATTACATGTCTAACATTGTATTTCGAACTGTATGGTTGATCTCTGCTAAATATATATCTGTTTGGTGGAGGAGAATTTATTCTCTTGCTTAACACTCTTCTCTAAGACGTACGAGCTTAGATGTTATATATCGGCACAAATCAATAGTACGGTGTGGATTGTCGATGCGGCATGTTTGTGTTTCCAAAGTTAAATAATCATTAATATTGATTTTTGGGAAGATTGAAACTAAGTGAAGTTTTAATGAATCTTTAATTAGATTGAAATGTGAATTGATAATTTAAATTATCAAATTTGGGAAATGATCGAGAATGGAGTATCACCAGTTTTGCTCCTAGCGATAGTTAAATCTTTAATTATATTTGAACGTGAAATGGTAAATAAATTTTCCAATAACACCGTGGTGTTGGATATGGAGTACGACCAGTTTTGCTCCATGGGATGGATAGGTTGGGATTGGGAAATTAAATAAATGATTACTTCAGTAAGGTGCGTTAATCCCGACTACTTTGGAAAACCTTAATATGGTTTGAATGATATCCAAAGGAAGATTAAAGAATAAATTTAAAGAATTTATCTTTGATAAAATTAATGGGAACCTATCCCAAAGGATACAAATATTTCAATAAAAGAATATTCAGAATTGGAATGAGGCGTATGTTGTGTTTTTATAACACTTGTTTATTATATACATGAGTTATTCGGAAAGGCCGGGTTTATACCCATTCTGAATAACTGATTCAACGATAAGTCGACGACGAAGACGGTGGTTGAAGATAGGAGGTCTTCACATCGTTTGGATGATTATTGATGTCTTGATTGTGTTGTACACCCTAGACAAGGTAATAAGTGGTGATCGTCCAGACGTACTTGGAGATCGACCGGATATGCGAGGACCTGTCTCCTGTATTGGACATATGGGACGAGGAATAAGGTGCCTCCGGTTTCATTTAGACCCAGAACGAACTTGCAAATGGATGTGTGTCTGACATTGGATTTTATTTTGTGTTGATTAATTTCTATTAAATATGTATCTGTTTGGCAGCGGAGAATTTATTCTCTTGCTTAAAGCCCTTCTCTGATACGTACGAGCTCAGAGGTTATATATCGATAGACATCAGTCACATGGCGTGAATTGCCTGTGTGGCATGCTGAGATGCAGTGATCAAGGCTTTTATTGAAAAGCATATCTTATGGTTGATGATCAAAGCATAGCTTTAATATAGCTTCGCTTTGTGTATAGTGTTAATTCGCGAGCCTCGCACCTCGGTATGAGTCAAAAACGGGATCAGACCGTTGGGAGAACATGTCGTTTCTTTCTAGCTATGGGTGGCGTCAGCGTTTACAAGCCCAGACATTTATATTATATTTACCTATGTGGTTGTTGGATTGTGAGGCGCCTCGGATATATCGGTAACTACGGAGCCGATGGATATAGGTCCGATAGGACCGGGAAACGTGTGTTCAGGAATTGCCAATCCACTAATAAGTGTGGACCGGCCCAACCGATTCCGGGGATTACCTAGAGTGTGTAGTCCTGAGATATTTGCTAGAGTGTCTCGAAGTGGTGAAGAGCCATCCCTGGCCTCGACTCGTGACGGAAATCCAATTTCCAATACGTGACATTTTGGTTTTATTTTAGAGCCTAGTACGGCGACATGATAGAAGGTACCCATGCCATCTATGATTGATACATTTATATTTGAAGTTGATTTCTTCACTTATAATAATAATAAAAGATTAAATTTCACGTATCAAGCATTATTTGGCTATTATATGGTAAAACCCTGTCCTCCGGCTTGCGTTGCATTGTGTGATGGGACCTGGGTCTTAAAATAGCTTCATTGTTCTTTATTTAGCATTGCGCTGTTTGTTTTATGCACTGGTATTCTTGGTAGAAAACCCGTTCCGTGTAATACGGCGTGGTCCCTTGATTTACTTAACTTTAAAATCAGATTGATAACTGTTTTAGTTCTCACACCAGTCACATGACTAACCTGAAGTTTATTGTTTTAACCTAAACTCTGGGTGCCCCTTTTTTTCACACGGGCAGCTAGTAGTTGGGTTTTTGCATATTTATATTCACAAGATCCTGATTTATAGCTGAAGCGGTATTCGAAAAGCTCTGTTTTCGTGTATTACTTTCAGTTGTGTTATGTATTATTTTTCCACTGCTATGTATTTAAATGTAGTTTAAATCTTTGATATATTTATGATGTATAATATTTATTCATACTCTGTATATTCTTGTACTCTGATGTAAATTGTTGTAATAAGCAATGAAATGTTCTATTGTTTATGCTCTGATTTGTCGTGTTCTCAACTCAATCCGGGCTTTCCTTTACGGGGAAGTTCGGGTCGTTTCACATTGTCCTCAAAGATTTCTTCCATAGTTCAAGTCACCTCTCGAACAAATTGCATTATCACCCTCAATTAACTACTACCTGAGTTAATCCATCATCATACCGAGTCGTATATCATTCCATGACCAGTATCACATCAATCCAACTCTGACCACTCTTACTTGAGTTCACAATCGAAGCACTAACCATCTTTAAGTTGCACATCAATCATTCAAAGTCTGTTGATCACCAAACTTCACTAGCAACCCATAGAAGACACCACAGTCCATCTCTCCAAACTTGAGCCATATCTTCCTTCACCAGATGGATTGGTACTAGTCCATCAGCTATGGACCGATACCCGTCCATACACTTAGCTAAAACAGCTAAACCTAAACGTTTACAATTCTATGATCCTTGTCATGTGTGCTACCTACTAGTCCAATATCGAAGCATTTCACTCATCCAAACAAAAACTCTGTCGGTCCGTCATTGCATTAGAGTGATCAAGCTTCGACCCATCTAAGATTTCATCCAAATCCTTCGAAAATTTGCATGCATCCTCGATTTACCACTATGGTTCCCCGACATAAAAGTCATCTCCATCCAAGCAACAAGCATAGATCAGTACTAGTCCATCGAGCATGGATCGGTCCTAGTCCATCGAGCATGATCGGTGTCGATCCATGCACATAGTGAGATTCAACACAAAAAATTTCATGTCGCCTCTCTTCATCTTCTAGAGCTCATCCGCCAAGTTTCATTTGAATCCAAGCATTTGAACCTCCGATTTTATCTTTTCTTCAATCCTAAGATCTACGGAAACAAATTCTAATAAACAACTCAAGCAATGCAATCATTTTAATCAAAACAAGCAATGGTACTTCGACTTAATCAAACAAACACGAATATATCACCAATTCATCATAATCATATGATAGACAAGCGATCTAACATGATTTGGATCTAAACATATGCAAGAACATAATAAATCTAACAATTGTCCTGTTTACATGTTCATTTTTTCCTAAGGTGTCTAAATCTGAATTAAACATATATGATCAGATCTAGGGTGAGTTTAACATATAACCATGAATTTGATCCTAATTTACCCGTATAACCCGTAGTTTCCGTATGAGAGATATTTATCACTCACCAATTTTTAGATCCAATGTAGTACCCACGAAATCAGATCTAGACAACGGGAAACCTGCAAAATCACTGCAATTGTGATGATCTAATCTTTCCTGACGATGACTTAGCATTTAGATGCAATTTATGATGAAATCGAATGAATAAGATGAAGAATTAGGGATTAGGTTGAACCGACGGATCACAGGCGCCCAACCTAATGTTTGAACGAAGAGAGAAACCTTGATCCTCTCCCAAAATTCCTTTATTTATAGTTGTAGGTCTTTATCCTAATGGGCTTCACTAATCAGCCCGTTAACAGTTAATCAGTTTGCCTAGTTGAAATTAAAACTTAAAATAGTGATTTCTCCTAAACCGCTGAACCGAATCGTTAATGTGACCGCTCTGCGGAATTGTAAAGCACCATTCTGATCCAATAAAGCCAATTACAATATCTGATTCGATCCCAATCAAAAGTTATGGTTAAAATAATATTCCTAAGGGCAAAATGGTCATAAGTCAACTTGGTCAAAATCATGGACATGTCTCATACTCACATGAACAACATATTAAAATTTGAGAATGATCCGACAACTAGGAAATAAAATGTAATTATTTTACAATCCTCCGATACGTAAAATACGAGTTGTTACATTCTCCCACCCCCTCCTAGGAATTCCCCCCTCCCAAAATTCAAGCAAACATAGTTTCATGCATGTCTACCATCCATGAGTAACCAATCTACAATGCAATTTAACATCCAACAATCCATGCGACCAGAATCCTATCCTAGCATGCAGAACTTTAATATTGTAAGACACAATGGTACAAGTAAGACACAATGTATGAGACATACTAGTTAAAGAGTTCTGGATCGGTCGACCTCATACTCTCTTCCTTTTCCCATGTGCAATCGTCATAGTTCTCGCTCCATCGTACCTTGACTAGCTTAAGATCTTCCTCCTCGGCAATTTCATGTCACTTCCTATGACGCGTAGCGACTTACGAGGCCTAGAAACTTCAAGCTTGACCTAAAATCTTACATCTGATCAAAAGGTACCATAACATTCAACTCATACACAAATTTCTGTGGAAATGATGCATGAAACACATTATGCACACCCGTTATCTTCTTAGTTAAATCCACTCTATATGTGAGCTTCCTAATACGCTCGATAATCGGAAATGGCCCAATGAACATTAGCGCTAACTTTCCTTTATTCTCAAAATGAACAACATTCCATAGAGGAGAAATTTTTACAAAACCAAATATCAAACTAAGAATTCTAAGTCTTTATGTCTCTTATCGGCATAACTTGTCTAATGATCTCGGGCTGCTTTCATTCGTTGCCAAATGATCTCAATATTATCCGTTGTCTCTCTTGTCATTTCAGGCCCAAGTAATAATCCACAGACTTTGGTGACTTGCAACCTTTTGGCCATATATACTAGTTATGGTCCGTTCTAGCAGTAATAGTTTGATTTGGTAAAAATAAGCAACATAGGTTAACAAGCATATTTTTGTTGTGGTCTATTCCGACACCAAAGGGATTGATTGGGAAAAATAAACAAGAAAATGTTAAGACATGAATCAATGGGGATTTTGGCTGAATCGAAAATTGGAATATTTGTTTGTTGTGACTCATACCGATAACATTCCATTTTGGGTTCATCACTAATGGTCTCACAACTGATGGATTGTAGAGGTCAGGCACGCTTGGGCTGATTGGGGTCAATAGATAGGTTCATGTGTAGGTGCATTCCGATGTTGCAATGAGCATGCGTGTATATCGAGCAAGGAAAATAAGTCACTACTGCATCCGACAGTGTTTATGTTGTATCTAAATTGATGGGTTGGGTCAGATAAAACATGAGATCAATTGTGATATAAGCTACCATATAAGACGGTGGGTTAGAAGCCGATCGATGAGTAGTATTAGAAATATATTAGGATCATGTTTAAAGGTTCTGTAAATCAGAAAGTGCAACAATCGAACAAATATATTCTCGTATAGTTCAAGTATATTTCTTCGTATATCATTCCAGTATGTTCACTTTTATAGTTGTGCACGAACACTTACCTATCTGACTCTAGAACTGTTAATGAGTCTAACTTTGCTTTAATACTCAATCATACTAATAATTAGAACACTTGCCATGCTTTACGTCTGACCCACTCTTCTTCCTTCTTTTTTCTTTTCCCCGGTAGGTTCATAGAGCAGGGATTTGACTTATACTAACAACTTGGGAAGAACACTGTTGAAGATCTTATTTTCTTTCTCTTTCGTATACTTAATTTATTACAGCTTATTTTTCATAGTCTGGATTTGTACTTGGGAGGCGAAATGTTTATTTGTATACCCGATTTGAGCTAGAATTATGTAGAAATATGTTTTGTATTAAACTTATTTTAAAGTATTATTTTGCAATAATAAGTTAATTGAAAAATTAATGTTTCCGCTATTTTTGCTTTATGTCTTATGAATCTTAGTCCCTGTGATTAGCTTCTTTGTACTTATAATGATCTACATTTCTTAATATGACCTTAATTGGGAATATTATTTCATATCTTACAAAAGGGCCTTGGAGTTCTCATTAGTCTGGATCATCTTAGGAAACCATCTTTAACTATCAGATCATGTATTTTTGGATATACCAATTCCAAAGTAGATGAAATTAACTTATTCCAACATTAAGACCTTTCCGGCATTCCAGAAGGGGTTTCGATTGAGATATTTCCATTTGGACAGTTTCTGTGCCGTACCTGCAAAGTTATAAGAGAATAATAATACAATAATTAAGAAATTGCCATTTTATTACCTTAATTGCGTGACTAAATTAATTTATTGATAACCTCTGAAGTTACATATTATTTCCCTAAATTGATTTAAAAATTATGGTTTACAACTCAAACTTATGGATACAAGATTGAAAAAGAGAAATCTGGTCCTGATTCTGAGCCCCTAGGGTCGTATTTATGTTAAATCGGCGCAACGACGATTTAACAATCGTTATGCACTGGATCTATGATGGCCAGTATATAAATGTAGAATTTGAAGCGTAATGACCACAGCAACAGTAAAATAATTATTATAGCAGCGGAAAATATCGATCACACAGTCTATTTATACTAGTTCTGTTGACACACTTTTTGGTAAAAGCTATCACACTGAATATTTGGATAGCATCGCGCTCGGATATGGAGAACAACATCAGAAGACAGGCAGCGATTTGGTCAAAGTCGCATCACAAACAAAGAAAGGTCCGAAACTCCTATCAGACGACATTTTTTGGGCCCGAAAACAGCAATTACGGAGCTAAGCTCTTCAATTCTTATAGATCTCTGAATTAGCTTCAGTTTGAGCTTTAGTTTGGCTCAATCGGACTTACAGTTTGAAAGTTACGCCCGTTTTCGTGAATGAGTGTAATTTGGCAATTTCCTGGATAAAGCGACGAAGCGTCACACGATCGGAGTGCGGCTCGTGCATCCTCTCTGGCTCGTGCTGCACCCTCGGTTCGCCCTTCATCGGATCGCCCCCCTCGGATCGTGGCGCACCCTCAGACTACCACCCGTTCGTGGTACACCTCCTAACCACGACCTGCTCGTGACACACCAGCTTCACCATACAGCTCACGATCAGACCTCGGTTCGTGGATCCCATATCACGATCCGATCCAATGACCACGAACCGACCCCTGCACCTGCTGATACACGCACTGTTTTGACCTGTTCTCATGCCACATCTTGCTCCTACTTTTCTGGATCGGGTGCCACGTACCCAATCACGAATTGGTCTTCCCAGAAGCTTTCCTACAGCTATAAATACACCTCTACATGGAATTTTAAGGGGGTTCTCTCGGACTTTTTGGCTGAGACTTTCTCCTACATCTAGACAGCCTCTACCATTACCGATTGCAAGGACTTTGCACCTTTCTACACATAAATTCTCTTCTTGTAATCTCATTTAACACACAGATTGTGTGTTTGCATATAACTGATTGTTGTAATATGTTAGTATAACAATAAGATTATAAAGTGGACAAAGGCTACATATACAGCCGAACCACTATAAAAACTTCATGTGTCTCCTCTTATTTATCATTTTCTGCATTCTGTGATCTGTGATCTGCATTTGGGTGTTAGGCAAGATTTTGGTCTAACAAGTTCGAATTTCTCAACCTACGTTCAATCCCGAAGCTCCCCTTCGGCCTTTTAACTATCAAAACAACCCTTAACCCGGAGGAACAAATTTACAAACACCACTTGATTTCCTAGGCCATAAGCTTACCCACTTGATTTGAATGGGCTACAAGCTTACCCATCTGATTTGAACGGGCTACAGGCTCACCGAAACTTCTAATACAAAGTAAGCAAATGACAAACTATATATCGTGTCTTCAATACATGAAATAATCGCAATGTAGCACAACTTCTACGACCTTCAAAAATAATGATGCAGGTTGAGTGCGTAGAGGCTAGGAAGTGGAATTTGACCATATTTGAACATTTTGTGGAGTGAAATAGCGTTGGTCTAATATTTTTCTTTAGAATATATACGGAATTTGGAGCGTTTATAAGCAATATTAAAGTAGTTTGGAAAGGAGAGTTGGATGCCTATTTGTGAGATGTTGTGAAGCTTATATAAGAGTGACAAGACGCATTTAAACAGTTGTTGCCTTTCAGAAATTCTGTTTGAAGAAGGCGCATCCATTAAAAACTTATAACACTTTGAAAAGATGCTCTTATTGGAAGATGTCTATTCGTTTATTAACGATTAAATAATTGGCCGTTGTCTAGAAAAATAAATGGATGATTAGGCGAGTTGGCAAATGCATGTGTCTCCCTTCCTTGAGACCGCGATTTGAATCCTGGCAATAACGCATTTTTGTTTTTCAAACAATCTTGTTTTTTTAACGTTATGTAAAATAATGTTTAGATTTTTAACTGATGAATTGCATGGCTACGTTGGCAAAAGTTATTGCTTCATCCTTGGTCTGCCATTTTTCTTTGAAGTTCAGAAGCCTTTTGAATGCTTGCCTGCACATTACTTGTTGTGCTTGGTTTTAGTCTTTTCTCGTTGTGCACGGTTTAGTCTTTTCATCTCCATTAAATGGTGGCCTTTGAAATTCAAAAAGGCTTGCATTGCTTGACATATTTTGAAATCAAAAGGAAAACTTGCATTGCCTACACGTTTCATGCTAGCACCAAACATTTTTGCATTTTGAATCTAGCATATTTTTCAAATATAAATCTGTTTTCACCATTACCCGTCGTCTAAGCTTTGACCAAATAACTCGACGAGCATGTTAGTAGCAAACATCGTATAGCTGCTACCATCAAAACATTGAAATTGTGTTTTCAACATTATCCCCCTTTTTGATGATGACAACCATACGATTATATAAATCAATAATATTATAGTGCTTTCCTTTAATATTTGCTTCCTCTAAATTTATATACTCCCCTCGTCGATATGCTCGATTTTCTCCCCCTTTGTCATCACTAGAAAGGATTAAAATAATCGATGATTTTGGGTTGTATACTAATTTAGATTATTTCAAAATATTTTTTTTTAAATATTATGATTTTCTACAAATTAAAAAAATAATATCAACCCCAAAAAATAAACAAAAAGAACGAATTTGATATATCGAACTTGTTGCAATTCCGTTATTCATAAATGCTCATTATCTGTCGTATGTAAGAAACATTTGCTATGTTTAATTCGTATATCTTTTTATTTTCTCGGGTACCTGCAAAAAATAAATTATGTATATTTTGGTACCCACTTCCTTCGTTAGGGTCCGGGGGCTGGTTAGATTGAAGCTAACCATACCTAAGAGGGTTTAATTGAACCTTTAAAAATAAAATTTCATTATTAATGACTGAATCAAAATAATTATTGATATACTTCACTCTTTTTCTCCAATTAACAAGAACCCAAATACTTAGATAATTTTCGTTCGTATGTCCCGTCAACAATTTTGTATTTCTAGGGATATTATTATTACTCATTGAAGTACTTTAATTTTCATAAAATTTAGATTTAGAATTTATTCGAAATTTAGTACTACTATTAATACTTTTATTACACATGAAAGCGTATCTAATACTAATTTTACATTAGTTTTAATATATCCTAAACCACCTTGGTCGTGTAAAGGTCCACAACTGGATAAAATCTTAGTTAAATCATCTTGACCTTTATTAGATTTCGTGAACACACTTGTACGTTTTTAAAATTTGAATCCAAAGTCGTGATTGACATTTTCAAAAGAAATTTTGCTATTTTTCAAATTGCCAATTTTCTTATTTAATTCAGAATTCTCCTTCTTCAACGTACTATTCTCATTTTCGAGATGATTAATTCAAGATTCTGAATTATCTAAGGATAATTGTAATAACTTATTTTATCTTTCCAAATCACAAATTTATTTTGGAAAATTTTCTTTTTTCTTTTTCAAATGTAGTATATTGCTCATCTACAAAATCTTTAAGATTCATAAAATTATTTTTAAAAACACCATTATATTTTCTAACTCAATTTTTTCTTTTCTTAATTTCTCATTTTCAAGTTCTACACATTTCATAATTTATAGAATAATAAAATTAAGTTTTCCTAGTTTATCATAATTTTTTTGTTAAAATTTGTAAATCAAAAACTATCTTTTTATAGTTCTCATTTGTTGTAGCTTTACTTGTATCGGATTTGTTGCTTGCTGTATTTCAATTATATCTCTTTCTGGCTATTATTTCAAAGAAGGAAAAAGTGCGGAACTGTGCGATCTAAGAACAAAGGGGTGAAACTCAGGGAGGAAATAACTGTTGCCGGCTGAGATTAAAACTGCTACTTTCAGACATATTTATTTTCGGATCTTCCAGCGTTTTGCTAGTAATTTATACCTACAGACCCATTATACCTACAGACCAAATGAATATTGAAATTCATGCATCTTTTATATTAGCATTAATAGGCAACCTGCCGAGTTTGGAGCAGAATTAACATATTCCAGTCGTATTATGTTCTGGCATCACTGTAAATTTATAATAGTGATGCTTGACTACAGAGTTTCTCTTATTTTGAATATGCTGTTAACTTTAAAATAAGATAGTACACATAGACAAGTTAAGTAATAAAACTAAAACTTCGTTATTTTTACTCCATGCATGGATGCATAGATTGATACACAGCCTCTTCTTCGGCCATTGAGCCTTATTTATCGAACCTCAAAAACATAGACACAACGTTTTTTGTACACTCAAAACTCAAAAGAAGCTGTTGAGTCGTTGACATGCTTAAGCTTCAGCTCTCCCATGCTGCTGCTGCTGGTGCTGCGACCTTGGTTCGAAAACTCCAAACTCCTCCCCTCTGTTCCTCTTCACCATCCTCGCCTCCTGCCTCGAAATGCGATATGCATTCATGATCACTTCCTCAGGCAGTCCTTTCAGTGCTGAAGCCTTCCCTACAATCGGGCTTGAAACCGAGTTATCATTAGTTTCAAAAGCAACATACTCAAATTCTTCACTCGTAGCCTGTTTTAGTTGAGCGTAGTTCTGTGGAATGACGAGTATTTGTCCCTGACGCACTTCTCCGTTAAACACAGTCTGGCCCCTGTTGTTCACCACCTGGCACCTGCAGCTTCCTCTAAGCACGTACATTATGCTGTGTGCGTTCACCTTCCATAATGGGGCCACAAATGCATTCTGCGCGTGTGCAGCAAAAATATTATAGGCACGTATATATTTAACGTTTGTACATTTGTATTTGTTGTTCAAGTACATATACAGAAGGTTAATCACTCACCTTGCGGAGTGATCCTCTTATAGCGCTGAGCTTGAGGTATCGAAGAATGGGAAGCTTCTGGCTATTGAGAGTGGTGATTCTTCCACCGTTAGGGTTGTAGATGTCAGCTCGGCTAGGGTCACCAATGTTCTCTTTGATTCTCATGGTGCAGTATGCCTGTTCCAGTCCATTATCCCTCGGCGACGATGATGATCCTTCTTCGGATCTTCTTCTTCTCGAAGACGAGCCAACAAAGTCAAGCTTGCCTTGCACTCTTACGATTTCTCCTCTTTGGTCATTTCTCCCCTTTAGTTTCTCTGCAAGTTGGTGGTTGACGCCCATCGCATTGGCCAGGGCTTCGGTGCTGAAACCACTTAAAATGTTGCTTCCAGAGTTCTCTTCTTCTTCGCTTTCGCTCTCGCTCTCGCTTTCCTCACGTTGTTGCCTTCCTCTCCGTTGTTGCTTGCTTCCAGCCAGCAGGAATTGCTACAATAAAAAATCAATCTCTCTAACAACCATTGTCTATGTATGAAAATAGACAAAATGGTATGAATATATATACGGTAACTAACGTGCAGTAAAAATTAAATATACCCTCTGTTGGCGATCAAGCTGGTTAGCAGTGTTGCTGGTGTCCATGATTTGAATGGTAACCAGCTCGGAATCTCCATCGTTATGGCACCAGTGCGCAACACCAGCAGGGAATGCGATCACGTCTCCTTCTCTAACGCGATGAACTTGCTGGTGCGAATCTCTGATTCTCTGTTCCTGCTGCTCTCTTTCCCCTCTTTGTCCCCGCTGCTCCTCTGACTGTTGTTCCTGTTGAAACGACTGGAACGATTCTGGGCATCCTGGTACCACAGCTCCTGTGATGCCTCTACCTATATCACATATACAAATGCGCATAATGTCAGTCATGTACATATGAAAGAAAGAAGAGAAAGTATACGTGTATATAACAATAAATTACTAGCCTTTGATGATGTATACAAGAGAAGGAGCGTTTGAGAACTGTGGTAACAGCAGCCCATTAGGCTGAATAGTTCTCCTCACAGCCGACACACCAGCACAGTCAAACTGTTCATTTCTACTATCGAAGTAATCGCTATGGCCTGCTTCTGACTGGATCCTCCTCTTAGGTTCCTGTGCATTCAACCTATCGATTCTACACCGGCTCTGGGTACCAAGCCTTCTGCTTCCTTCCCATGGGCTCCTGCCATCACTGAACTCTATTTGAGCCAGTGATGCAGTCACCAAGTACAGAAGACTCAGAATGCATACCAACTTCGCCATTGCTGTATACAAGAGATTATCTGAGGAACTATATATGTGATGAGTTGAGAGGAGAGATGTGTGAAGGGGTTTATATAGGGGTTATGGGGAGGAGTAGGTGAGAAGAGCGAGTGACACTCGTCTATCCTTTGCATGCTGTTTACATACGTGTTGCCGCATATCAGAAAAAGGAGAAATTAAGGTTGCAACGTGGTGCTGTGCTTCTGAACAGGGTTTGGTATGTTTTGGGTTTTTAGTGCAAATGCGATGAGGAGTTCACGTGCTAAATGCGTACATGGCGTTTGGGGACAATGCGAATGCGTTTCTATTCGGCATTTTTACTCGTTAAATGTGCATTGGTGGATGTGTTATCCGGTTCCCGACGTAATAATTTTGCCTAAGGACGCTGCTATGGAGCCCGGGAAAACAGCCGCAAAACTGTACGAATCAGGAATTAACGGGTGTGATTCAGGGTAGGTAATAAGTGTTGTGGCTGAGATTGAAGCCGCACCATTTCGGGTCTTCTGTTTGTCGGGCCTTCTAGCAAATTCGTTTGCCTAATTTGATCCGTACGTAGAGTAAAAATTCTAAACTTTACGGTAATACTTAAGTCCGTGGAAACATGTTATACAATATGTTACATGTTATTGCAGTCCGCTTCCAACTTTTGTGCTCTCCAATATTTTGTTTTACATATAGCAGCGGTGGATCGGGTTTAACAACTTACTGAAGCAAAATCAAGGGTCCAAATGGAAGTCACGATTACAATGAAAACAAATTTCCATGTATTATCATTCAGCAATAAAGTATTTGGTAATAAAAACCTATACAACCAAAAGTTGAATAACTTGAATTTACACCTAAAGTTGGAAGAACTAAGAGCATGCCAATAATCTGCCAATAAACTATTCGAAATGGTTACATGTCAAAACCTATACAACAAAGCAGAATTGGAGCCGGGAATTCGACAAAAGGAGGACCAAATTTTTTTAGTGATATGTCTGAAATATATCACAATAAAAAGAACAATAAAAAAAATGCAAATCGGCTAATCAAATAGCCAAGAATTTAAGTGCAACTCGACTTAAATTTATCTAAAATATTTCATGGTAAAATAAACTGTCCGAAAAGAAATTAAAAAAAAAAAATCAAATTAATTAACCATGAATTTAAATACAATTATGCTCATACACACCATACTTAATATCATCAATTTATTATTGTACAACCAAAACAATAATCAAATAAAACCTCTAAATTACATACATGCTCAACTGCATACTACTTGAGGTTCATGATAATACACAACCATACATTGTAATAACATTAGTACTTCACGATACATCAACCAACAAATAATTCATTTCATATTTTCACCTCTTTGTACACAATTTTAGAAATTAAGAGGGGAGACACAACCCCTACTTGGCCCCTTGCACTTCCATCTCTGCAGCCAAGAGCATGCTGATAATCATTGATAAATAACATCTAGTTAAGAAATGCAAAGAAAGAGTGTAGGAAGAAATTTCTTTACACACTTCCATGTTAGAAAGTAACGAGCCTTACGTTCAAAGCTTTAGATTATGGAAGTATATAGCACTGAACAAAAACTAACATTCTTAGACGAAAAGAGTGCATCAAAATGGCGAGCAAGCTAAAAATCCAAATTATGAATAACATGAATTGCCAACTTTAGCAACATTGATATTAGGAATATATTTGTTTCCATTAGTTTATTATATGTTTACTAGTATAGAAGATTATATTTGTTTCCATTAAATTATTATATGCTTAGTAGTTTAGGCCAATTCAGTTTTCTATATAATTTGCACTCTCTGCACAATTTTTGGTGAATAAGAAGAATTATTTCCTACATGGTATCAGAGCCTAAAAACATACCTCCTACTTTTTCAGATCTAATCTCCTACTTTTCGATTTTCCTATCCACTATTTCAAAACTGTCTTCACTCCCCTTATTTTTCCAGTGCCGTCAATCATGGCCAATGAGCAGAGCTCTGATGGATCTGCCAATAGTGGTAGCAGAATAACACCAACCTCTCTGAACCCCTTGACTTTTCCACCTTATGACCCAAACAAAGATCCCTCCTCCCCGTATTATCTATCTTCTCATGATAACTCGAGGAATATCATTACCCCTATCGTACTTCGTGGTGACAACTACGATGAATGGTCTAAATCAATTCAACTTTCGCTGATTTCACAAAGAAAAATTACCTTTCTTGAAGGAACGGAGCTGAAACCAATTGATCTGGTAAGACTTCTCGACTGAAGGTGTTTGCAGGCAACGTTGGTTCAACGAGTGATGAATACCATTGATCCATCACTAAAGAAGACTATCCCATATTTTAAGGAGGTGTTTCCCTTATGAGATTATTTAAAAAACGATTTAACAAAGGGCACGGAACCCGGGAACAAGATATAAAGAAGGCATTGGTTGATTGTAAACAAACTGCATCAATGTCTGTTGAGGATTATTTTGGTTTACTGAAGCCACTTTGTGATGAAATGGATACTTTCTCTCTTATTCCCACTTGTGAGTGTGGTCGCTGCATATGTGATATTGCTGTAAAACTGCAAGCAACTCGGGATGAAGAGCAATTACTTGATTTTTTGTATGGGCTGTACAGTGAACATTACGGGCATATTCGTACTAGCTTGCTTGCCCAAGATCCACTCCCCACTCTTGGTCGAGCATACAATGCTGTTAAAGTGGAAGAAAGAATGCGGCTGGAGACTATGGCGGAGCAGCCCCTATTAGATGAGGTGATGGCGTTGCCTTTGACAGGGCCAATTCACATTTCTTCACCAAATTCTAATGGAGGGATTGGATCAAAGAAGTGAAGTTACTGCAGAAAATCGGGACATGATGTTTATAACTCCTATCAGAAGAATGAGTATCCGGATTGGTGGGAGAGTCAGCCACAGAAGCCAAACACTCGCGGTGGACTACCGTCTGGTGGCGGACAACAGTGCATCTCAGCACCAGTTCATCGCACCATTCGTGGTACAGCGGTAGGGGCACTGAACGTTGCCTTTTCCAGATGGCCATCGATGCTTGGTCCTCCGACAAGTACGGCAAGTTCCAATGGGATAGTCCCTCCATTGATTGCTTCTGAGTATCAGCGCCTCATGAGATTGATTGGTAATTCTGATGCTCCTCCCATGTCCGATCGTTTGATGGGTAAGTTTTCTAGTATCCCATGAATTGTCGATATAGGGGCTACTGTATATGTGACGGGTCGTTTGGATTGTTTAGTTGATCGATTTGAGTGTTCTTCTTATCCTATGACCTTATAGGATGGTGCAGTGATTACATCTAATTTGTATGGCCGAGTTAGTGCTCATTAATGTTCTTTATGTTCCAGATTTACATTGCAATTTAATTTCTATGTCACGTTTGATTGATGATACTCGATGTGATGTACTCTTTACTCATACATTGTGCATTATTCAGGACCGAAGTACAAGGATAGCGATTGGAGTGGGTGAACGGTGGGGGTGGACTTTACTACTTTTGTGATGCTTCAAAGGTTACAGGTTCATCTGTTTTGGCAGTGCAGAGTGGAGATTTGGAGTTATGGCATTGTAGACTTGGTCACCCGGCTGGAAAAGTGATGAAGTATTAGTACTTCTTTGCATTTAAATAAAGCATGTGATATTTTCCACAAAGCTAAACAGACACGTGATAGTTTTTCAAATAGTAATAACAGAGCTTTTAAGTCATTTGAAATCATCCATTGTGATTTGTGGGGACCATATCGTTGTGTTTCTTCATGTGATGCTAAGCATTTTTTGACTCTAGTTGATGATTTTTCTAGAGCAGTATAGGTAATTTTGTTAACAGATAAAACTGAGGCGTATTCGATGTTTATGAAATTCATTACAATGGTTAAATGTCAGTTTGATAGTAATATTTGCTGTGTTCGTAGTGATAACGGTACTGAGTTTAATTGCTTGAAAGATTATTTTTCAAGCCAGGATATTCTGTTTCAAACTTCTTGCATCGGAACCCCCAGCAGAACGGGAGAGTGGAAAGAAAACATCGATATATTCTCAATGTAGCTCGAGCTTTGAGGTTTTTGGGGTCTCTACCTATTGAGTTTTGTGGTGAGTGTGTTCTTGGTGCTAGATATTTAATTAATCGTACTCCCTCTCGATTGTTAAATTATAATTAAGTCCCCTTATGAGATTTTATATGGCACTCCTCCCTTGTATGAGAATATTCGAGTGTTTGGGTGCCTTTGTTTTGCTTATGATATGCAGTCTAAAAAAGACAAGTTTTCTATTTGTAGTCGTAAATGAATATTTGTTGGGTATCTTGCTAATAAGAAAGGGCGTAAACTATTTGATTTGTCTTTGCATGAGTATTTTATATCCCGTGATTTTGTTTTCTATGAGACGGAATTCCCTTACGCTTCTCCGATTATTGAGAATAGAAATAGTACAAGGTCTGACTTTGAGGAGGGTGTTGCTCCTTGGTTTGTGGAGACGAGGTTGCCCCAGTAGGTACTCCCGCTGTAGTTCAATACACAATGCCATCCACTATGGTTGTTTCGAATGAAGGGGAGTGAAAAGAGCTAGGAGCAGTGCCTGCTTCAGATTCGGCACCTGCTTCTGGCTTGGATGTTGTCCCGAATGCAACCCAAGTCCCAGTTGTTGAGTTTAGTAGCGAGCTTGGTCGTGGCAAGCGTCAAAAGTCTCGTCCTACTCATCTTCAAGGTTATGTAGCGAGTCTCATCCGTCCACCCCCATACTACTTCACCTAGCACCCATCCTTCCTCAGGTACTCCGTATCCCCTTGCACATCACATGAGCTATAAAATATTTTCTGCGCGACACGGAGATTTTATTGCAGCGATTACTGCAGGTGTTGAGCCTACCTCCTATCATCAGGCCTAGATGGATGCTAGATGGAGGACGGCTATGCAAAATGAGATACAAGCATTATAAAATAATGGGACATCGAGTTTGGTGGATTTACCTTCGGGAAAGAAGGCATTGGGAAGTCGATGGGAGTAAAGTACAATTCTGATGGTTCTATTGAGCAGTTGAAGGCCATATTGGTTGTTATTGGCACCAGGTGGAGGGAGTCGACACTTCAGAGACATTTGCACTAGTGGCCAAGATGTCTACGATTCGTACATTTTTGGATGTAGCAGTAGTCAAAGGTTGGATCTTGCACCAGATGGATGTTCATAACGCTTTCCTCCATGGTGATTTGCATGTGGAGGTGTATATGAAGCTTCCCCTAGGTTTTGAGTATAGAGAACTTAATAAAGTATGTCATTTGCGTAAGTCTCTCTATGGTCTGAAACAAGCACCACGTTGTTGGTTTGCTAAACTTACTGCTTCTTCGACTGCTTATGGTTTCTCCAATCTCTTTCCGATTATTCTTTGTTTTCTTACTGGAATCGAGATATATAGATTCATGTTCTTGTTTATGTTGATGATTTGATCATTTCTGGTAATGATTCAAAGGCAGTTGACAGATTTAAGAAATATCTTAGTTCATATTTTCATATGAAGGATTTGGGAGTCTTAAGTATTTTCTTGGTATTGAGGTAGCCCGCAGTGCAGCTGGTATTTCCATGTGTCAGAGGAAGTTTTCATTGGATATTATTACATAGTGCGGACTCTTAGGTAGTAGAACGACGACCTTTCCTATGGAGCCGACCCACAAGCTTAGGTCCTCTACCACCCACCACTTGAGGAGGGGGAGCAGTATCGATGTCTTATTGGTAGATTGATCTATCTCTCTTTTACTCGTCCTGATCTAGCATATGCAATACATATTTTGTCTTAGTTCTTGCAGAAGCCGAGATAGGATCATTGGGATGTAGCACTACGGGTTATGCGCTATCTCAAGAATTCTCCAGACTAGGGAATTCTCTTGAGAGCCAATTCAGAGTTGACTCTATCTGGATGGTGTGATTCTGATTGGGCAAGTTGCCTCCTTACACGACGTTCGATTACAGGATGGTTACTGTTTCTTGGTGGTTCCTCTATCTCCTGGAAAACCAAGAAATAAAAGACAGTATCATTCCGCTGAGGCTAAGTATCGCTCAATGACAACCTTGACATGTGAGTTGAAGTGGCTGAAAGAATTGCTAACATGTTTGGATGTTCAACATATTTCTTCTATTCTGGTTTACTGTGATAGTCAGTCCGCACTGCATCTAGCACAAAATCCGGTGCTTCATGAACGCTCCAAACACATTGAGGTAGATATGCACTTCATTCGTGATGCTATTCAGGATGGGACGATCATTACGTCGTATGTTTCAACTTCTTCGCAACTTGCTGATATCTTTACAAGCTACTCGGGAAGCAATAGTTTTGTTCTTTATTGCGCAAGTTGGGCATTTGTGATCTGCATGCTCCAACTTGAGGGAGGGTATTAGGAATATATTTGTTTCCATTAGTTTATTATATGTTTACTAGTATAGAAGATTATATTTGTTTCCATTAGTTTATTATATTTTTACTAGTTTAGGCAAATTCAGTTTTCTATGTAATTGTACTCTCTACACAGTTTTTGGTGAATAAGAAGAATTATTTCCTACAATTAATTATAAAGAAAAATCATGCAAGAAAAAAAAAACAATCAAATTTCAATGAAATCGAGTTGGATGATCATTCTTTATTTAAAGCTAATATAGAATTTGGAGATATGCTTTTCATTAAAGGACTAGTGTGTGGCATGTGCTATACATATAGGTAGCTAATTGATTTTTTGTAATTGTTCTATTTTGTTTAATACGCATTACTTCATATGTTCTTTGTATTTTACATTTGTACATATTGCTTCATAGCATACTTACTTGGAGTTTAACTTCGTTTTTTCACTTCTTGTGTGGGCATGGTTAAAAGGAGTTGAACTAATTTTAGATAAGCAGTAAATTTAAAATTTGTTTATGTCAAGATGAACTTGATTCCATATAACTTGAAGGTAAAATTACTAAAATGTTTTCATAGTATCTCCAACTAGATATTCCTGCCTTCAGTCGTATACATGACCATACTACTAAACCAAAGGATTGCCACATGGCACATTGCGATTAACCTATTAATTAATTAATAAGATGTGTTAAAATTCAAGGGCCGAATTCATATGTTATTGATAGCAATGTGGAGCTACAACATAATGTTTTCCATGTTACATCTGTAGCTAATAAAAATCATCAGAAAAATATAGGCTAAATAATAAGTATTTACTTGATAGTTTACATAAGGAATGTCATATAGTAAAAAAAAATCCCTATAGTAAATATTATATTTGAAGAGAGTGTAAAAGATGCCCTGGCCATATAATAATAGTAAAAGTTTACCTAAGCTAAGTTCATGCTCCTTGGTAGCTTATACAGTGCCTTTATTTTGTCCATTGCGATTGCATATTATATAACGATTCATATTCAGCTTAAGTATAACAAATGGTAATAAATATAAAATTTACTATCTGATATGTATTGTATATGAACTAAGCATGTCGCAGTGGCAAGACCGATAGTTATATAAAACAAATCATAATAGTGGGATTTTGTGATAGTTCCCCGTGCAATTTTCAAAAACTAATCATAAAAATAAATGCATCATTCTTGGATTATATGTAAATTTAAACAAAAAATGTCCATGTTAATCACCTACATGTACCATTGCAATATCATATGTTTCTCGTATTCACGGCTAGTCATAAATAACAGCTGTAATGAAATAATAGATGCTACAATATTTTTTCCTTTATAATAAATATTATTATTCTACCTTTTCTATAGTAAATGTCAACATAGTCGAATTATGTTGCTTATATTTTTGTTTTTTTTTCTTCAAATGAGTTCCCAACAACTTCGATGCAAACATTGGTGGAGAATTCAACTGTAGCCCTCTGTTTTTTGCTTCACCAATAGGTTAGCAAGAATCTTTTTCAAATCGAGTTAATTCATCATACACCAATGCTTCAGTTACATCCTTTTGGCCTGACAATAACTTAGCCCAACTATTAACTTCCATATGTATTTTCCCCCATTGAAGCAATAGTTTAATAGAGTCACGACATTACAATAACTAAGCTTAATCATGTGGGTTTTTACCAAAAAACCAATAGGCTGTAGCGGTAATTGGACTGCATTCATTGAAGCACATGGCATACGTGTTTGTTTGAATGAAGGTTTTGAAATATGGATTAAAGAAATGGCAAAAGGGAAATTGCATTTTTTCCAGTTCCTACAAAAAAAAAGATCATAGTTTTGTGCAAGGAGCATGCGAACCAGAATCTACAGAAGGATTACAAACAGAGTACCAAAATTTAAACAATTGAATCATGAATGTAATGCTACTCATTTATTCTACTCTAAACAGGTTGATAAAAAAATATCTTAGAGCCAGATGTATCACATCTATGGAGCAAAAAGGACATATATGATTACCTCCATTCATAACATTAGACTGAACCATTTGGGATGTTCTGCATGATAAGTACAACGCAAAACAAATGCTATGAAGAACATATTGGTTATATTATTGCATAAATTCACTCTGCTCTTTAAATTCTCTAGACACCAATACCACGATGGTCCTAGAATATTATATCGAAGAAAAAACAATACAACATGCCTGGACTTGCTAAATATGATGGTCGTTAAATATTTTTAAATGCACTTCCTAAGAAGATGGATAATCAGTATATAACATCAACTAGTTTTCCTCTCCTATATTTTATTCTTACAGTTAAATATATCGAGAGTACGCACACATACTCAAAACCACAGAGAAGATTTTGGATATCTCCTAATTCAGTTTAACATACTTGTGTCAGTTTCATTTTTGTTCATAGTTTATTTCATAAATAAAACATTGTAACGCTTATGAAAAATTTGGAACATCTTCTGAAGACATGGATAAGCGACTATTAAGTAGACTGAAAGCAATGGCTTGACACGATACAATCAAAGTTAAAAATGTATTTACGTTACGTCGATAAGTAAAAACAGTTCTCCTATCCCTCTAGTGGTTACTCTAATATAGCTTGCATGAATATTGCCAACATTCAAAGAAATAAAGTATTTCCATGAGATGGAACTTCTATCCTCCAATGGTTGTCGATATGCTCACGCCATCTTATTCACCCAATCAACTTTTTAACCTTTAGTTATTTAGTTCAATTAATGTCTAAGTATGTAGGTGAGGAAAGGCACGAAACACCTAAAAATTGGGGAGAAAGGATCGTATCTCAACATCAATTAATATTTAGTCAATATTTTTTAACAACAATAAACAAAGAACTATAAACGTAAGTATATTTGAAGTATGGGCACTAGAATACTTATTTTACCAATTTAGCCTTCTCCTATTAATTTAAAAGAACCATAAAGTATCTTTCCTCATCAGCAGGGTTTGTTTAGCCTTAATCTTGGATAAGCAAGATCAATTTTGCAACGACCCAGATTTGCCAACTATTTGGATTCGAATATTTAAATCTGTTTAAATATTACATTTGAAATATTAATCGATTTTAATATTGAATTCATTAATAAAACGATGATTGAATATATGTAAATTATATTTAATTATACACGAGCTTGAAATGGCGCTGTAGTTCGTAATATGGAGTTTTGAACTTTGATTAGATATACATAATCCGTTTTAAGTTGGATTTCTGTGAAGCAAGAAACATTTGAATCTTGTTGATAATAATTTTCATATGAAAGAGAAAAATCTAGATTTTGTGTTATAGATTGTAAGATATGTCCAAATCAATTTTTAAAATAGTCGCTATGGAAATCGTTATTAAAATATAACCTTTATTTAATATATTTAAATAGGAAATTTAAACCGTTTAACTCAAAATTGACAACATTGAGTTGTTTAAATTATATTTAAAGTTGTATATATATTCTGTTTGGATATATATGATAAAACTAATTTAATATTATTTAACTGATTTATTTTGGAATTTAAATAATGTTTTATTCGATGAGTTAAAAATAACCATTTTTGCAAACGGTCTCATTTTTTGATGAGATTATTTTCGTTGGAACCGTATCATTAAATTATTGTAAGAAAATCAAATTTCGTGGCGTACCGATGTCGTATGTGACTTCGACGGCCAAATACGTCTCTGTTCCTATTTAATTGTTTATACAATTTAGACAGGGATAACTTTTAACGAATAAACGATTAGCCAAACAAACTCCAAATTTAACGAAACAAGATTCATTGGAACAGTAAGAAAGAGGTCTTGTAAAATGTCAAGGCCCCGAATTTATTGGATTTTTTTCTGTAATTATAGGAATTTTAAATGTTTGATTTTTCATCGATAATTATAAAGGACTTTTCATAGAAGATCTCAGAATTTGACAAAACCGGTCCTATTGGGTCCAGAATCTTTTTTTATGTTAGGATTACATTTCTTTGTCAAAAAGCAGAGGTCATATGTTAGTGTTTTGAAGCGATACTTCATGGGTGAGTTTCGCTATATTAAAATAGTATTAAATCTATCCAACGCTATACTATGTATATCCTTTCCTCATGTAAGAATCCCATTTTGATAATACATATGCCTAACTGCGAAATTTGGCTCCCAAACTAAGCAAAAACTTTACAACCTGTAAAACATACCTATTTTCTGACCAAACAAATATAAATATAGGACCGTACTAATCTACACACATGAAATGAAAGCACACCTACATCCTGTTTGAAGCTAAAAATAGATCCAGTTATATTTATATATTTTCTAGCACGCTAGGTATACCTACTCTAATACTTTGTAACAACCCGGGATTTTGGAACCAATTTAAATTTTTTATTTTAGAAATTTTAATGAATTTTAAATATTTAAAATGACTTATTTTAAATAATAATGATTAAAAATACATTTTAAATAAAGTTAGAACGAATATATTTTATTTAATTATAAAAGGAGTTTAAAATAGCGCGGTAGTTTGAAAATTTAAATTTGAACTTTGACTGAATGTACAGGATTTAAAATAAATCGGATTTCAGTAAAACCAAATAAATTTAAATCTGTATATAAATATTTTTCCAACGGATGTGAAAAATTGAAATTTCATAGCGGGAATAAAAAGTTATGTCCAGTTTAAAATTTAAAATAGTCGCTATGGAATTTATATATATATTAATATAATATATAGCCATTTTGCAAACAACCTCCGTTTTCGATGAAACCACTTTGGTTGGATCTGGAATGTCAAATTATTGCTAGATTCCAAATTTCATAATTTTTGGAATTAATATGTGGGCGCAGTAAATTTAAATGTGTTTGGTAATTTAAATTTAAATTAGATCGACCAGAAAATGACCATTTTTCAAATGGTCTCCAAAATCGATGAAATTAATTTTGTTAGGACTGTATCGTCAAAACATAGTTAGATTTATTTTTCGGGAATTTTTAAAGTCAGTATGTGACCCCGATAAATTAAAATGTACGATCAAATTAAATAATTAAATGTTTTATATTTTAATTTAAAGAAAAGTAGGCTGAAACAATCGAATGGGCTGACGAGACCTAGTACATTGTGTCTGGAATAGGGGTATTTTGCTTGGGGCACTATTAGTTGGGCTGGATTTGGAGTTATTAGGAGTTTTTCTTGTAAAATTAAGGCATTTATAATATTATATTATAAATATTGGATTAAATAAAACCCTAATTCCCTCATCATATAACAAACCGTTGCCATCTCCTCATGAACGAACAGAATCGTTCGATCGATTTCCCCAAACTTCCGCAAAATCAACTCAACGAAATCGAAATTGATAAAGTAATAATCGAAGAGCTCTATGAGCTCTGTAATTCCAACGGTGGAGATCTGCTATCTCGTGACATGGAGGGCGGTTTCAAGTTGTAAACACAGCGCCTTTGCGGCGGTTTCATGGTCGGAAGGGGATTTCGAATTGGGCTTGGTAGTGGGTGAAGGTGCGGTGCACGAGGGCGGTCAACGGTGTGAGGTCTGATGGTGGTCCGATCAACTCTGGCGGCAACGGTTTTTGGTCAAAGGATGGAGCTCCTGCTCGACGGGTTACAGGAAAGTGAGAATGATAAAGAAGAGAACAACCAATAAATTTTGAGGGTTAAGTTAAAATAAAATTAATTATTAATGTTAATTATATAATTAGAGATTAAAATTGTTTAAATGTTCAAAACCATGTATCTCATTCAAACAACAACGAAATTGAGAAATTTAAATTGTGTTGGAATCGTCTTGAAGAGCACTACAGCATGGGGCAGATCGGAACTGAAACAAAAGCCACATGGATTTTTGATAAAATTAAACGCTGTTTAATTTTATTAAAAGCTGTTTAATTTTATTAAAAGCAATCGTTATTCAAACAATTTCTAAAACAGATCATGGTAAGATTTCTTATTTAAATTAAAAAAAAATAGTTATTGTCGTATTTAGAAATTCTTACATGTACGTGATTTGATTTAAATTGGTTGATGCTGTTTGTTGATCTGTTGATTTGATGGAATATTTTGTTGTATTAGAATTGACAAAATAAAAATATCATTTTTGTTGAATTAGATTATTGTCAAAACAAAATATCGTTTTTGTTGAATTAGATTATTGTCAAAACAAAATATCATTTTTGTTGAATTAGATTATTGTCAAAACAAAAGCATCATTTTTGTTGAAATAGATTTGTGTGAAATAAAGTTGTCATTTTTGTTAAAATAAATTTTTATGAATCAAAGTTATCATTTTTGTTAAAATAAAATTGTCAGCAAAATAAAGTTATAATTTTTATTTATTTTGTTGAAGTAGAATTGTCAGCAAAATAAAGTTATCATTTTTATTTGTTTTGTTGAAATAGAATTGTCAACAAAATAAAGTTACCATTTTTATATGTTTTGTTGAATTAGAATTGTCAACAAAATAGAAACATCATTTTTATATGTTTCGTTGAAATAGATTTGCATACAAATAAAAATATCATTTTTATTTGTCATATTAAAAATATCATTTTTATTTGTTATATTAAAAATAGATTTGTACACGAATAAAAAATGTCATGTTTATTTCACATGTTAATGTAGGAATTGTAAAATACATAAAAATATCATTTTTATGTTACATGTTAATGTAAGAATTTGTAAACAAATAAAAGTAGTCATTTTTATTTGTTAAATTAAACATTGGATTTGTAAAATTAAAGTAGATATTTTTATTTGTCATGTTATACATTGAAATTGTATACAAATAAAAATTATCTTTTTATTTGTCATTAGTGACATAGCAATGCAATGAAAATAAAAATTATCTTTTTATTTTTCATTTGCAACATAAAAATGTTATGAAAATAAAATTTATCTTTTCAGTTGTCATTTTATGTTTTGTTTATTCAAAACATTATTAGTTACATGTAGTAGAAAATATATCATTTGTCATTTTATGTTTTGTTTATTCAAAACATTATTAGTTACATGTAGATTAAAAAGAATCATTGTCATTATATGTTTGTCTACTGAAAAACATTATCACTTGCATATTAGCGATATTTGAAAATTGATCATATGTTAAAAATATAATTTTGGTTTGGTTGAAACATTATCATTGTTATGATTTGTAAAGTTAGAACAATAATCATATGTTGAAAACATGTTTTGTGAAATAGAAATGTCATTTATTTAGAATAATGTTTTGTAAAATAAAAATGTCATTTATTTAGAATAATGATTTGTGAAATAAAAATGTCATTTATTTAAAATAATGTTTTGTGAAATAAAAATGTCATTTATTTAGAATAATGTTTTGTGAAATAAAAATGTCATTTGTTTAGAATAATGTTTTGTGAAATAAAAATATCATTTATTTAGAATAATGTTTTGTGAAATAAAAATGTCATCTTGTTAGAATACGTTTTGTTAAATAAAAGGATTACATGTTAAAATATATGTTTCGTTAGACAAAATGTCACCTTTATCATGTTAGACAAGAGTAAAAATAATTACATGTTAAAATATATGTTTTGTTGAAAATAAATTATAAATATATATTTATAATTAAACAGTGAAAATTTGTTAAATAGAAAATAATCCAAACTGAATTAGAATTGGTTAAATGTATTAACCAATGATTTATTTATGTAAACTGTTGTTGTTTGAAAACCCCACACGGGTATTGGGATGATATTTGACATACACTAGTCCCAATATTTAGTTATATGTCAATCAATGGATTGACAGTCTGTGATGAGCGTTATCTATTTATTTTATTGCTCACGCAGTTGTAAATTTCACTCTGGATGTAAATGGACTGTTTAATGATTATTTATCATTATTGTTGTATACATGCGATGTATGAAATCCATATAACTGAAATTATATGGTAATTGATTGAGTTGCACTCCGATTCATAATTTTTTTTTTATATGAAGAATATTTTAACATAAATAACATTTTTATATAAAGAATATTCAGAAATAAAGAATCTTTTAGAAAAAGAATATTTTTAAATAACGAATATTTTAAAATATATTCAATGAAGAATAAAATTATGATTTTTATGTCCATTTTTGGATGGACACAAAAATATAAAAATATGAAGCCGGGTTAAGTACAAAAATGTCATTTTTTGGCCCAAACGGGTTTATCGATCGATTTTGTTCATTTTATAATGAATATCGAAAGGAAGTGATTTCAAAATTTAATATTTTGAAAATATTAATATTTTAATATGATTCAGATTAGAATGTTCAATTTTGATTTAAAATTGAAAATGAAGTTAGAATCGTTTTAAAATAAATTTATAAAATATGATTTAAATGGAAATTGATGAAATATATATATATTATATATATTTAATGGCCTGAATAGAATGCGTCGCGCAGCGACCATTCATGAATTTCGAACATTAACTTCAAATTGATTCAATGGGAGATCCGACCGTCGGATTCTCCTAAAATCAGAACCATTGGGTTCGTATCGAAAAGAGCTTTCCAATGAATATAAAAGATTTGAAATCTAACAGTTGGATTTGGAATTATGTCCGAATCAAATTTGAAAAAGGTCGCTATGGATGCAGTTCGGTGGCCGTTATTGGAAACCGACTGTATGGGCCTTGATAAAATTATTAAAAATATGGTAAAATTATGTAAAATCATAATTAATAATTTGGAAAGATTTTTGATGAAAAATCTCATACTTGAAAAGAAAAAAAATATATTTTTATCGAAATGAACTAGTTATTTACTAGAATAAATCTTTAAGTTAAGATTTATTGAAGCTTTCCAATTAATTAATATTAAATTGGAATTAAATAAAATAAATTGGATTTTTGGGTTTGTTGTGAATGGTGTCTTCAATAACACTGTTCTTAAACCCAGTCGAGAAAAGAATAAATCTTTTAATTAAGATTATTAGAGTTTCCAATTATATTTAGTAATTGGAATAAAATGAAATGTGAATTGGGTTTATTGTGGACTGTGTTTTAAACGACATTTGTTATTTAACCCAATTAATAGTGAAGATATGATTTGAAATTTATAAATCTTTTGATTAAGAATTGATGGAAATTTTCCCAAATAAAGTTTTCCAATTTAATATATTAAATTGGAATTGAATGGAATTCAATTTGGTAATAATCGAGATGAGCTTCTGTGGATGAAGACCACTAATATACATGGAATTTAAAAAGGCTTTGCTGTTATTCCATTTATATTATTAGCCTGATACAAAAATTTATGCCTATTATGTATGGATCTAATTTCTGTGAAGATTCCATATTTAATGGAAGATGATTTTGGGTTTATCATGAACAATGTTTTTTTAAATAACATTTGTTCTTTAACCCAGTTAAGGTAAGATTAATTTCTTAAATTTGAATAATCATTAAATAATGATTTTTGAGATTAAAACTAAACTAGAGTTTTAATGAAATTTTAATTAGATTGAAATGGGAAAGAGATAATTAAATTTATCGAATTCATAAAATCAAATCTTTTGAAATGATATACAAAGGAAGATTAAAGAATAAATTTGAAAAAATTTATCTTTGATAAAATTAATGGGAACCTTTCCCTCATAATGTGAATATTTTATTATAAGAATATTCTGAATTGGAATTGTTGGGTACAACAATGTGTTGTATGATTTTTGTTTGATGATAACAAACATATGATATTATTATTTAAATGTGTTTGTAATTGTACTATTTTATTTTTCATTTCATAGGAATAAATATTTATTGAATAATATACTAGTGTACACAATTGTATATTCACACAGTTTATTTATTCAAATAAATATTTTATCTCAATATTTAAAATAGTACAACATTCAGACTCCACTATTGTATATTCACAGATATTACTTCACATGACATTGTACTCGTAAATAAATTGAATACGATAGACAAATTTGTTAGAACACAATAAAATAATATTTTATTTCAATCGAATCTGTTTATTACCAAATATAGTACAATTTTATTCACTTCTACAATAGATTTCATATACACAGATGCCTCATTACATAAATCACTCATCACTCAGTACATTTTCAAATACACATTCAGTTACTGACACACACTGACATTGTCTTCTATCTTCTTTCCATCACAGCACTTCACAAACAGTCCTGTCACCATCTTCATACCTGTCACTTATAGAAGAACACACAGTAGACTGCAACAAAAATAAAATTAAATACAAGCAAATAAAAATTTATTTTTTAAATTTTATTTGCCTTAGAATTACGGTGTGTTCCTCATCATTTTTCAGACTTGGTCTGATATATATCAAATGCTCACATATGTTAAAGTGTACAGAAAAGAAAACAGTATTGCACTGAGGAGTAGCCTCGTGGACCAACTCAACTCAGTGAAAATCAAGGTAGAATCGTTTTTATCAAATTTTTTAAAAGCAAGAAAAACACAATGCAACTCAAGACAGCATGTACAACTGAAGATTGAATATGCAGACAACACAAAAGTGATATTTCAAAGTGCACAAGACAAGGGTGAATTAAAAAAAAATGCACAACAAGTCATTTTCAGGGCGCACCAGGATCAAATGTTCAAAGACAATCATGTACAATGGTAATACAGCATATACAAGGATGGTGTCAGCATGAAGAAGGTGTCAAAATCAAGTCGAGCACAAGCATAATCAGGCGCATAAGCATATACAAAGCATGTGCAAGTAAAATTGGCAACATGCATATGGTACAACAACAAAACTGGAGTAAGAACATGAATGCTGAAGTACAAATGTGAATACAAGTCCAAGCAAGTACCAGGCTTAAAAGAAGATCAAATATATTATGTGTTCTTATCAACATCACTTAGAAAATAAAATGTCAATTATGGTATCAATTGTGATACATGCAAGTATGAAAACTTGAACATCAACCAAACACAAGAATAGGGTATGTTGAAAAACTCAAGAGTAGTATATGTTACTTAAATAAGTATTCAAGATAGGGAAGTTCAAGAGGAGCAAGCAATTCAAAAAACTGTTTATGATAAAATAATGCAGGTCGATGCACATGGACATGGCCATGCCATACAAACACAATTCAGCAATGATAAATGGAAATGCAACAAGTTAGATCAGTCTGCAAGTGTTCATACTACATTCCGAATGCCAAGACCCCAGATTTAAAAGTATAGTGTCAATTCAGGTTTATAGCAACCATACTTTACAAATAAGATGACAGATTCAAGCTAAATTAGTTTAGATACAACAGCTTAAAGACATACACAAAAGCCAGTGTAGTAGTTTGTTAAAGTCTACATGGTTTATGTCAAGTAAAACATCAGTCTTAAAACACATGTATATTCAAGATAGAATCTGTTCTTATTAGTTCAATGGATGTCTAAAGTACCAGAATATTTCAAGGCAAAGGATTAAAAAAAAAAAGGGCAGATCCACCATAGCAACTGCTCTTATCAAGGGTAAAAGAATCTGTTCAACATCATCAGTGAATCATACAGCAAAACTCAAGTGCAGTACTTGTTCGAATCTGTTTATATCACATTTTTTAAGCCAGCTACAAGATCAAAGTCAACACAAATCTGAAGTATAGTTTCTGTTCTTATCAAGTTTAATTCTTCTCAACCATTCACGATAAAGGAACGTATATTATCAGTTTTGAATAACTAGAAATCAAGGCAGCAATCCAAGGTCGAGGCAAAAATATCAAGTGCAAATAACAATTCAAATTCATATCAGTTTTTAAGGAAAATTTCATTCAAATAATAGGGGCAAAGTTTTAGTTTAGAATTGGCCAAAAATATAATTCAAAGTCCAGAAAATATCACACAAGTTTCTAGAACAAGTTTGAAGATTTCAAAGCCCCATAATTCAAAATCAAGGACCTAATTTTAAGCAATATACATCCAGGTTTAAAATCGAAGAAATCTCCAGAGTATTATGAAGAATTCAAGCCCAAAATTTTGTTTATATCATGGTCGAGTATAACACGAAATCAGAGTATATAATTATGATTTTAACCCTATAAATATCCACCGATTCATCACTGGCCTATTATCCAAGTTTCAACGCAATTAAAGAAAAATTCGAAGTGAAAAATCATACTAATATTTACTTGGATCTGAATCGAGTGGAGTTGCAAATCGAAGGACATTAGAGCACGAGATCAACATCGGAAAACATCAGAGCATGAGTACGGTCAATCATTTTGCAAAAAATCGGATTCTAGAAGGGAACCCTAGATCGCAAATCGCCAACCCCCATTTTTTATTTCCAGAGAGACAAAGGAGATCGGGCTCAAGTGAAAATGGGTGAAGAAAACTAAGATGGCCGGCCAAGAAAAATGGCTAAGGATTTAAAGGAGTTTACTAATTAAAACTATGGTTTTGGTTTTAAAAGAGTTTTCTATTTAAAACTTGGGTTCCTATTTTAATTGTTTTAATTTGTTTTTATTGTTTCCAACTTTGTAATCAGTCTAGAGTTTTCTAGTTTGTCTCTGAAACTAGGGAGACGAATTACAGGGTTTGTAATTCAGGGAAATCTGGTTTCGGGGATAGAAACCAGTGCAGGGTTTTGAGCGTAGGATTAGTGCAACTAAAGCGAGATTGTGAGGCCTATTTGTGTAGGTCCTAGTAAAAACTAGGGATAAGTTTTGAGTGTAGGGTTAGGACAAAGAGGCTAGGAATTGTCATGAGTTTACGGGAGTTGTAAGCGTTGTAATTGTTCACTAATACCAAGTAGAAACCTTGGGGAATGCAGCAGTAGGAAGGGTTTTGCCGAAGCTGGGTATATCTATGTGTTATTTATTTTTTGCATTTATTCTTATTATTATCTGTGTTGTTATTATTTAATTACTCAGCAAAAATCTACGACAAGCCCTATTCACCCCCCTTTAGGGTTAATTTAGATTCTACAGGAATGAGGCGTATGATGTATTTTTATAGCATTTTATTATTGATTATAAAATACGCGAGTTATTCGAAAAGACCGGGTTTAACCCATTCTAAATAATTACTACAACGATTAAAAGTCGACGATGAATACGGTGGTTGAAGACCAGAGATCTTCACATCGTTTGGATGATTACTGATGTCTTGATTGGGAGGCATCCCAAGAGAAGGTAATAACCAGTGATTGTCCAGACGTACTTGGAGATCGACAGATATGCGAGGACCTCTTTCCACGAATAAGGTGTCTCCGGTTTCGTTCAGACTAAGAACGGACTTGTAAATGGATGTATGTCTAACATTGGATTTTGTTCTGTGCTGATTGATTTCTATTAAATATATATCTGCTTGGTGGAAGAGAATTTATTCTCTTGCTTAACACCCTTCTCTGAGACGTACGAGCTCAGAGGTTATATATTGATAGTTATCAGTCATATGGTGTGAATTGTCAGTGTGGCATGCTAAGATGAAAATGATCAAGGCTTATTGTTGAAAAGCAGAGCCTTGTGGTAGATGATCAAAGCACAACTTTATTTAGCATAGCTTTGTGTATAGCGTTACTTCGCGAGCCTCACACCCCGGTATGAACCAAAAGCGGGAGAAGGACCCCAGGGAGAACATGCGTTTCTTTCTAGATGGAAGTGGTGTCATGGTATAGAGCCCAGAAATTTTTACTTATGTGGATGATGGAAAGCAAGCTACCTCAGATTTGAGTCCCTATTGGCTCTTTATTTACGCCCCATAGGGCGGGGAAATGTATTGTTCAGGAATAATCATTCCACTAACATATGTGTGGACAGGCCCTGGCACTCCTAAGGGCTTGACTGAGTACTTGTCCTGAGACATGGGCTAGATTGTCTCGAATTCGGTAAATACGATCCCTTTGGCTTGGTTCATGATGGAAATCCAACTTCCAATACGACACCGTGCTGTTTTGATTGTAAAACTAGTATGGCGACATAGTATATGGTAGCTATGCCTTCTAGAATTGATATACTATGATTGAAATGTTTTTTGAAACATATAGACACTAATAATAATATCAAATCCGTTTTATCGTATCAAGGATTTTTGACCATTATAAGGTAAAACTTATCCTCCGGTTTGCGTTGCATTGTGTGATGGGACTTGAGTCTTATAATGGTTTCATTTTTATAAAAAGCATTGCGTTGTTTAACGATTTATTTTATCTATGCACTGGCAATCCAATGGAGTAACCCGTTCCGCATTAGCTGCGTGGTCCTGTGATTAGCCTTATTATTATTAAATAAGTTAAGATTTCTCATACCAGTCCCATGACTGACTCGTAGTTTGTTTCACTTGCAAACTCGGGTGCCCCGATTTTCCACATGGGCAGTCGAGTGGTTTGTTTTGCAAATACTTATTTATTGAGAAGGATTCTGAATTGAAGCTTAAAGCTGTGTCCAGAGCATTGATAGTCTTCCGCTGCGTTGTATTAAACTTACTGTAAATTAATCTTCCGCTGTTGTATTATTATATTCGATGTACTCTGATATTCTGTACTGTGATGTAACATTATTATGATGTTTATAAAAGTCTTCTGTTATCTCTTCTGATGTATTGTATGCCCAGAGTTAGCGTATGCGAGATTCGAGCGGTCTTGGTCGGTTTAGCGATGGATTAGGTCCAGGCGAAATCCGTGTCGTTACAGCTGCTATCGGAGCAAGGTTAACTCAAATCTTTGGGGTATAACTCAATAGAACTGAACAAAAGACTCATCAGAGGTAGGATTAGAAATATCCTATAATAGAATATTCATTAGAGATAAGATCAGTAATATCCTAGAATGAGGAAAACTCATTAGAGATGGGGTCAGAAATGCACTAGAATGAGTTGAGAGTGACAGTAATTAACATATTTATGATTATATATATAATCGGATCTTAGAAAATATGATTTTTGAATATATAAAAGTTATATATATTTGAAAAACTAAACAACTAATTGATTGATGATTGTGTTGTGTGATTATTAGTACAACTAATAAAATAATTGAAACCAATAAAAGAATGAAAGTTGAGTTGGTTAGTTAAACAACTTTCAGTTCCGTTCCTTTTCGAGGACGAAAAGATTTTAAGTGGGGGAGATTGTAACAAACCGGAATTTTGGAACCAATTTAAAATTTTTATTTTAGAAATTTTAATGAATTTTAAATATTTTAAATGATTTATTTTAAATAATAATGATTTAAAATTTATTTTAAATAAATTTAGAACGAATATTTTTTTGTTTATTTATAAAAGGAGTTTAAAATAGAGCGATAGTTTGAAAATTTGAATTTGAACTTTGACTGAATATATAGGATTCACAAATAATCGGGCTTCAGTAAAACCAAAAATATTTAAATCTGTTTAAAAATATCTTTCCAACAAATGTGAAAAATTGAAATTTCATAGCGAGAATAAAAAGTTATGTCCAGTTTAAAATTTAAAATAGTCGCTATGGAATTTATATATATTTTAATATAATATATAGCCATTTTGCAATCGACTTCCGTTTTGGACGAAACCACTTTGGTTGGATCCGGAATGTCAAATTATTGCTAGACTCCAAATGTCATAATTTTTGGAATTAATATGTGAGCGCAGTTAATTTAAATGTGTTTGGTAATTTAAATTTGAATTGGATCAACTAGAAAATGACCATTTTTCAAACGATCTCCAAATTCGACAAAATTAATTTTGTAAGGACCGTATTGTCAAAACATAGCTAGATTTATTTTTTGGAAAATTTTAGAGTCAGTATGTGGCTCCGGTAAATTAAAATGTATGATCAAATTAAATAGTTAAATGTTTTATATTTTACTTTAAAGAAAAGTGGGCTGAAATGATCAAATGGGCTAATGATACCTAGTCCATTGTGTCTGGAATAAGGGTATTTCGCTAGAGGCAACATTAGTTGGGCTGGATTTGGAGTTATTAGGAGTTAACGGGTTTTTTTGGTAAAATTAGGGCATTTATAATATAATAATATAAATATTGGATTAAATAAAACCCTAATTCCCTCATCGTACAACAAGCCGCCGCCATCTCCTCATGAACAAATAGAATCGTTCGATCGATTCCCCCAAACTTCTACAAAATCAACTCAACGAAATCGAAATTTATAAAGCTATAATCGAAGAGCTTTATGAGCTCTGTAATTCCAACGGTTGAGATCTGCTATCTCGTGACATGGAGGGCGATTTCAAGCTATAAACACAGCGCCTTTATGGCGGTTTTATGGTCGGAAGGGGACTTCGAATTGGGCTTGGTGGTGGGTGAAAGTGCGGTGCACGAGGGCAGTCAACGGTGCGAGGTCTGATGGTGGTCCGATCAACTCTGGCGGTAGCAGTTTTTGGTCAAAGGATGTGTAATAACCCGGAAAATACGAGCCAATTTAAATTTTTTAAATTGGTCATTTCAAAGGAATTTTAAAAATTGAAATAGAATATTTCAATAAAATAGTGAATTAGAAATAGTGAGTCAGTTTGAAAATTTGAATTCAAACTTTAACTGACTGTGCAGGGTGGAAAATATAACGGATTTTAGCGAAACATAAAATATTTAAATCTGTTAGTCAATATCTTTCTAACGAATCTGAAAAATCGAAGTTTCATAACAGGAATCAAAAGTTATGGCCGAATGAATGTTCAGAATGGTCACTATATAGAATATATAGCCCTGGAAAATTGATATTTTGCATACGACCTCGGAATTCGACGAAACCACTTTTGTTGGGTCCGGGATGTCAAACTATTACTAGGTTTCAACATAATTTTTGAAGCTAGTATGTGAGAGTGGCAAAAGAAAATGGGTTTGGTCAATTTCTGTTAAATTGGATCGACCAGAAAATGGCCATTTTTCAAACGATCTCAAAATTCGACGAAACTAGTTTTGTTGGGACCGTAGAGTCAAAACATAGCTAGATTTATTTTTCTGGAATTTTTTGAATTAGTTTGTGGCACTGACAAATTGAAATGTACGTTCAAAGTTAAAAATTAAATGTTTTATACTTTAATTTGAAAAATAACTGACTGTAACAGTCGAATTGGCCAACGAAACATATCCCATTGTGTCCGGAATGGGGGTATTTAGCTAGGGGCGACAGTCGTTGGGTTTGAAAAGGAGTTCGTTGGTGAAAACCCTAATTTTCTGAAATATATATATTCCGGCCAATCAGAATTCTTCTTTCATAATTAAAAAAACAAAAAACGCGAAACCCTCGAAACGAACGGCGACGCGTGCTCCAGACTTCCCCGATCGATCGCCGCCGCCTCAGCCCTCTATCGCCGCCGCCACCCCCCTACCTCGACGCGCCTCCTCCTTCTCTTAAAATCCGACCAACTTCCTCCACCCCTCGTCGCCTGTGCCGCCTGAATCGAGCCCAGGAAGTCGTCGACTTCCCAGCACCGCCGATCGCCATAGGAGCCAACGAGCGCCACCAAACCACCACCGACAGGACCGCCTCACTCCCCTCTTCAACGTCCAACTCCCCGATCGTCCCCACGTGCCACGGATTTCGCGAAAACCTCAAACCTAGTTTCCAACCATCGTGAAAGGTGAGTCCTTTTTGATGTCTGCACTTTGAAAAATCATATCTTTTTGGTGTGCTGACGAAATTCGATGAAACAGGAGACATCGTGACCGCAAGGAAGCTCTCTACCAAATATAAGAAGCCGCGGATTTTTCTGAGTCATCTACGATTTTTAGCACTCCGCAAACCAATGTGAGAAATCTAAATTAAATAAATTTGAATGGAAAAATGTCGTGTATAAATTATATTAGCGAAATATAAATTACACACGTGTTGTATACCTCATGTACATGCGTGGTATAAGCTATATAAGCGAAGTATGAATTATACATGCATAGAATAATTGATATATGTGTTGAAATGCAAGTGAAATATAGCAAATATATATATATATATATATATATACTCCCCTCGTCCACAAACCATGGACGATATTTATTGTTGTGAATTGGTGTGAAATATTGGATGAAAAATACGAATGGTTGAATAATTGTTTGTGGTTGATATTGTTTGGTTGTGGTTGAAAAATACCCATTGGTGATTGAAATGAATTGGAAATATTTGTGGAAATAAAAATAAACATGCCGCCTGCGTGCGAATTAGATGCATGAATCCTCATTGTCAAAAACCGCGAGGTTTTAAGGTAGAGCGAGGAGCCGTACTAGGACGGTGCCGGTTTTAACTACCCTGCTGTTATGCTGCCGAAATTTTGAATAATCTTTATGTGTTAGAATTATTTTCATATGTTGAAATTATCTTCATGCGTTGAAATTAAAGTCATGTGTTGAAACTATATTCATGTGTGGAAAGGTTCATGTGTTGAAAAGTGATGTGTGAAAATTTAATTCATGTGTGAATGAATGAAGTGTTTAAACAATAATAATCACATTTTTATAATATATATGAAGTTTGAAAAATATTCGCCTTATATATAAATAGTTTCAACAATAAAAATTCTATCTTTCTTATATGAACAACATAAATAAAATACCCATGTGTGGAAACGCTCACGTGTTAAGAAGTGTGTGTAGTGGAAAAGTTCATGTGTTGAATAAAAAGATCGAACAATAAAAATTACATTTTTATTGAAACTATGAAGTGTTGAAAACATCCATTTGTCGAATAAATATTTTAAATGATAAAAATATCATTTTTATCATATATGTGATATGCTAGAGATATGAAGACGTTGAAATAAATAATTGTGAATGAAATATTATTTTTAACATGCATAGGAACTAAATAAAATAGTCATGTGTTGAAATCTATTTTAGTTCGCCAAAATTATCATCTTTGAAATGTGAAGTGTTAAAAATAGCCACTTATTCAAATAAATGTGCATGAGTTGAAATATACATTAATTAGCTAATGATATGATTTTAGCCTATGCATGCAACATTAGAATGAATGGAGTTTTTTAAACCAAAGTAAATCAAATATGAAGTTGAATGGAAAATGATAAGTGATATAAATTGTATATATGTACATGCATATTTATTGAACAGGTTATAGCAAAAGGGGCTAGAGAAGAGGAATAAAATTTTGTGCCCGACAAATAGGTACACATTTACTGTTTTGTTTGGGTGATGATTTTATGAGCCTGTTGGCTAGCCGCTTGGCTTTTTCATTTTCTTTTTGACATGAGACGCTCGTCTGGCTATTTGGGAATTTTCCCAGCCCCTCCCGTACAAAGGAGGTTATGGCGAAATTTTCCAAAATTTAAAGGCGTTAGTGAAATAATTGAAGTGGAAACGATATAGGAATTTTTGAATGAACTATATTTATATAAATATATAAATATAAATAAAATTAAAACGAAACGTGGCCGTGCAGTTCGTGTTTTGAAATCGTGATTTCAAACGACTAGTGCGGGAAATCCGACCATTGGATTTTCCCGAAACCGCAACCGTTGGGTTCGCCTTGGAAATATCTTTCCAACGGCACCAACTTTGTGAAGGTCTGACGGTTGGATTGTCTGGAATGTTTAATTCAAATCTGAAGAAAAACAGCGCCAGAAACGATTATATTTATATATATATAATTAAATTAAATCGAATAACGACGTTGTAGTTCGTAAATTGAAATCGTAACTTCAAATGGCTAGTGTGGAAGATCCGACCGTCGGATTTTCCCGAAACTGAAACCGTTGGATTCGTTTTGAAATGACCTTCCTAATGATATAAAATTTGTGAAGATCCAACGGTTAGATTTTCAGATATGTGTAAAACAAAATTAGTGGAAAGCAGCGCCAGTGCATCAACACGACCTGTAATGTCGTTTAATTAAATATGGTCGTTTTAAAATAAATAAAAATGGCTATATATCGTTATAAAATACTATAGACGATATAAAGTGGAAATAAACCAATTTCGTTGTGTTTGCTTGATATGTGATGGTTGAATGTATTTGACATGAAAACTATAACTAAAGAACTGAAATGTGAATGTTGAATAGTCCAACCATGTGAATAATTGATTTGAAAATCTAAATATACGTGGATTATTTGAAATGGCCGAGTTCATCTCATTTCAAATAATCGATCGACGTTGAGAAGTCGAAGAGTCGAAGACGGTTGAAGACCGACGATCTTCACATTGGATGGATGGGCGCTACTGATGCTCGTGATTGGAGTAGCTACCATGAAGGAACTGAAGTAGTAGCCATCCAAACATACTGTTGATTGTACGGATATGCGAGGAATTGGTGCCTCCGGTTTCGTTCAGAACCAGAACGGACTTGTAAATGGACTGTGTGTCTGACATTGGATTTTGTTCTGTGTTGATTGATCTCTGTTAAATATATATCTGTTTGGCGGCGGAGAATTTATTCTCTTGCTTAACGCCCTTCTTTGAGACATACGAGCACAGAGGTTATATATTGATGGAAATCAGTCGCATGGAGTGGATTGCCTGTATGGCACGCCTAAGTGGCATATGATCAAGGCTTCTATTGCAAAGCAAAGTCTTGTGGTGGATGATCAAAGCATGGTCTGTGTGACGTAGCTTTGTGTATAACGTGAATTCGTGAGCCTCACACCCCGGTATGAGTCAAAAACGGGAGAAGGACCCAAGGAGTGCATGTCGTTTCTTTCTAGCTATGGTGGTGTCAGTGACCTCCCAGCCCTGACATTTATATCTACTTTTCACCTGTGTGGTTGTTGGAAAATGAGGCGCCTCGATTATAGGTCTGTAAGGACCGGGAAACGTGTGTTCAGGAATAATTAATCCTCAAAAGTAAGAGAGGACCGGCCTTGCAGGATCCAGGGGATTGCTGTGTGCGGTCCCGAGGCATTTGCTAGAGTGTCTCGAATCTGAGAGGAGCTTGCCCCTTGCCTCGACTCATGAAGGAATCCAATTTCCAATACGAAATATGTTGACGTGATTGTATTACTAGTATGGCGACATAGTAGATGGTAGCTATGCTGCCTAGGATTGATATTTATGATTAAATTTGCTTTTGAAACATATATGCACTAGTAATAATATCAAACACTTTTGTTTTATTCGTATGAAGCATTTTTAGCCATTATAAGGTAAAAACTCTATCCTCCGGCTTGCGTTGCATTGTGTGATGGGACCTGAGTCTTATAATGGTTTCATTTTATAAAAAGCATTGCGATGATTTAATCATTTACTTTATTTCATGCACTAGCACTCATTGGAGTAAACCCGTTCCGCGAAAGTGGCGTGGTCCTTTGATTTGCCTTATTATTGTTGTTAATAAGTTATGTAGATTTCTCATACCAGTCCCATGACTGACTCGTAGTTTGTTTCACCTTGCAAACTCGGGTGCCCTCATTTTCACACGGGCAGCCTAGTTATAGGTTTCTGACGCACTTTTGGCTCATGGCGAGGCTTGACTACACCGTGCTGTCTTGGATTTTCTCCACCATTATTGTATCTATATTATGATTCCGGTATTAGCGATGTAGACTGATATTTATTTTGTGTACTCTTTATGTATGATTCCGCCTCAGGCGATGGTGACTGATTATGTATCATTATGCACTAAGTAGTATCTTGTACTGTGCTTCTCTGATGTGATGATATCTATATGATTCCGCTGTCATATGTGTGTAAATTATTCTATTTTCTGTTTATGCTATTATCTGTGATCTGCTAATGATGATTAATGTGTTATATTCCAATGATTATCCTTAACACCGTGTCACAGGGTTTTGGGATCGTCACAGGATGGAGCTCCTGTTCGACGGGCTACAGGAAAGTGAGAACGACCAGTAAATTTTGAGGGTTAAGTTAAATTAATTATTAATGTTAATTATATATTTAGAGATTAATTTTTTTTAAATTTTTAAAACCATGAATCTCATTCAAACAACAACGGAATCGAGAAATTTAAATTGTGTTGGACCCGTCTTGAAGAGCACTATAGCATGGGGCAGATCAGAACTGAAACAGAAGCCACATGGATTTTTGATAAAATTAAACGCTGTTTAATCTTATTAAAAGCAATCGTTATTCAATCAATTTCTCAAACCGATCAAGGTGAGATTTCTTATTTAAATAAAAAAAAATATTGTCGTATTTTGAAATTCTTACATGTACGAGATTTGATTTAAATTGGTTGATGCTGTTTGTTGATCTGTTGATTGGATGGAATATTTTGTTGTATTAGAATTGACAAAATAAAAATATCATTTTTGTTGAATTAGATTATTGTCAAAACAAAATATCGTTTTTGTTGAATTAGATTATTGTCAAAACAAAATATCATTTTTGTTGAATTAGATTATTGTCAAAACATAAACATCATTTTTGTTGAAATAGATTTGTGTGAAATATATTTGTCATTTTTGTTAAAATAAATTTGTATGAATCAAAATTATCATTTTTGTTAAAATAGAATTGTCAGCAAAATAAAGTTATTATTTTTATTTATTTTGTTGAAATAGAATTTTCAGCAAAATAAAGTTATCATTTTTATTTGTTTTGTTGAAATATAATTGTAAACAAAATAAAGTTATCATTTTTATATGTTTTGTTGAAATATTGTCAACAAAATAGAAACATCATTTTTATATGTTTTGTTGAAATAGATTTGCATACAAATAAAAATATCATTTTTATTTGTCATATTAAAAATATCATTTTTATTTGTTATATTAAAAATAGATCTGTACTCGAATAAAAAATGTCATGTTTATTTGACATGTTAATGTAGGAATTGTAAAATACATAAAAATATCATTTTTATGTTACATGTTAATGTAAGAATTTGTAAACAAATAAAAGTAGTTATTTTTATTTGTCAAATTAAACATTGGATTTGTAAAATTAAAGTAGACATTTTTATTTGTCATGTTATACATTGAAATTGTATACAAATAAAAATTATCTTTTTATTTGTCTTTAGTGACATAGCAATGCAATGAAAATAAAAATTATCATTTTATTTTTCATTAGCAACATAAAAATGTTATGAAAATGAAAATTATCTTTTCATTTGTCATTTTATGTTTTGTTTATTCAAAACATTATTAGTTACATGTAGTAGAAAATATATCATTTGTCATTTTATATTTTGTTTATTCAAAACATTATTAGTAACATGTAGAAGAAAAAAATCATTTGTCATTATATGTTTTGTCTACTGAAAAACATTAACACTTGCATATTAGAATATTTGGAAATTAATCATATGTTAAAAATATGATTTTGGTTTGGTTAAAACATTATTATTGTTATGATTTGTAAAGTTAGGGCAATAATCATATGTTGAAAACATGTTTTGTGAAATAGAAATGTCATTTATTTAGAATAATGTTTTGTAAAATAAAAATGTCATTTATTTAGAATAATGATTTGCAAATAAAAATGTCATTTATTTAGAATAATGTTTTGTGAAATAAAAATGTCATTTATTTAGAATAATGTTTTGTGAAATAAAAATGTCATTTATTTAGAATAAAATTTTGCGAAATAAAATGTCATCTTGTTAGAATACGTTTTGTTAAATAAAAGGATTACATGTTAAAATATATGTTTCGTCAGACAAAATGTCACCTTTATCATGTTAGCCAAGAGTAAAAATAATTACTTATTAAAATATATGTTTTGTTGAAAATAAATTATAAATATTTATTTATAATTTAAACAGTAAAAATTTGTTAAATGGAAAATAATCCAAACTGAATTAGAATTGGTTAAATGTATTAAATAATGATTTATTTATGTAAGCTGTTGTTGTTTGAAAACCCCACACGGGTATTGGGATGATATTTGACATACACTAGTCCTAAAATTTAGTTGTATGTCAATCGATGGATTGACAGTCTGTGATGAGCGTTATCTATTTATTTTAATGCTTACACAGCTGTAAATTTCACTCTAGATTTAAATGGACTGTTTAATGATTATTTATCATTATTGTTGTATACATGCAATATATGAAATCCATATAATTGAAATTATATGGTAATTGATTGAGTCGCATTCCGATTTAGAATATATAATTTTATGTAAAGATTATTTTAAAATAAAGAACAATTTTATATAAAGAATACTAAGAAATAAAGAATCTTTTAAATAAAGAATATTTTTAAATAACGAATATTTTAAAATAATATTCAATAAAGAATAAAATTATGATTTTATTTCCATTTTTGGATGGACACAAAAATATAAAAATATGAAGCCAGGTTAAGTATAGAAATGTCATTTTTTAACCCAAACGGGTTTATCGATCGATTTTGTTCATTTTATAATGAATATCGAAAGGAAGTGATTTTAAAAAATTTAATATTTCGAAAATATTAATATTTTAATATGATTCAGATATAAAATATTCAATTTTGATTTAAAATTATAAATAAAGTTAGAGTCGTTTTAAAATAAATTTATAAACGATTTATAAAATACAGTTTAATGGAAATCGACGAAATATTTACATATATATATATAATATTATATATATTTAAATGCCTGAATAGAACACGCCGCGCAGCGATTGTTCGCGAATTTCGACCATTAGCTTCAAATTGACGTAACGGGAGTCCGACCATCGGATTCTCCTAAAACCAAAACCGTTGGGTTCGTATCGAAAAGAGCTTTCCAACGAATATAAGAGATTTGAAATCTAACGGTTAGATTTGGAATTATGTCCAAATCAAATTTGGAAAAGGTCGTATGGATGCAGTTCAGTGGCCGTTATAAGAAACCGACTGTACGGGCCTTGATAAAATTATTAAAAATACGGTAAAATTATGTAAAATCATAATCAATAATTTGGAAAGATTTTTGATGAAAAATCCCATACTTGAAAAGATAAAAACATATTTTTATCGAAATGATCTAGTTATTTAATAGAATAAATCTTTAAGTTAAGATTTAATGAATCTTTCCAATTAATTAATATTAAAATGGAATTAAAAAAAATAAATTGGATTTTTGGGTTTGTCGTGAATGGTGCCTTCAATAACATTGTTCTTAAACCCAGTCGAGAAAAGAATAAATCTTTTAATTAAGATTATTAGAGTTTCCAATTATATTTAGTAATTGGAATAAAATGAAATGTGAATTGGGTTTATTGTAGACTGTATTTTAAACGACATTTGTTCTTTAACCCAATTAATAGTGAAGATATGATTTGAAATTTATAAATCTTTTTATTAAGGATTAATGGAAATTTTCCAAAATAAAGTTTTCCAATTTAATATATTAAATTGGATTCGAATGGAATTCGATTTGGTAATAATCGAATTGAGCTTCTGTGGATGAAGACCGTTAATATATATGGAATTTAAAAGGCTTTGTTGTTAATCCGTTTATATTATTAGCCTGATACAGAAATTTATGTCGATTATATATGGATCTGATTTCTATGAAGATTCCATATTTAATGGAAGATGATTTTGGGTTTATCGTGAACAATGTTTTTTTTAATAACATTTTTTCTTTAACACGGTTAAAGTAAGATTAATTTCTTAAATTTATATAATCATTAAATAATGATTTTTGAGATTAAAACTAAAATAGAGTTTTAATGAAACTTTAATTAGATTAAAATGACAAAGAGATAATTAAATTTATCGAATTCATAAAATCAAATCTTTTGAAATGATATACAAAGGAAGATTAAAGAATAAATTTGAAAGAATTTATCTGTGATAAAATTAATCGGAACCTTACCCTCGTAATGTGAATATTTTATTATAAATATTCTAAATTGGAATGAGGCGTATGATTTGTTTTTATAGCACTTTATTATTGATTATAAAATACGTGAGTTATTCTGAAAGACCGGGTTTAACCCATTATGAATAATTACTACGACATTTAAAAGTCGGCGATGAAGACGTTGGTTAAAGACCGGAGATCTTCACATCGTTTGGATGATTACTGATGTCTTGATTGGGAGGCATCCCAAGACAAGGTAATAATTGGTGATCGTCTAGACGTACTTCGAGGCTGGTTTCATTTAGACCAGAACGGACTTGTAAATGGATATATGTCTAACATTGGATTTTATTCTGTGCTGATTGATTTCTATTAAATATATATCTGCTTGGTGGCGGAGAATTTATTCTCTTGCTTAACACCCATCTCTGAGACGTACGAGCTCAGAGGTTATATATTGATAGTTATCAGTCGCATGGCGTGAATTGTCAGTGTGGCATGCCAAGATGCAAATGATCAAGACTTATTGTTGAAAAGCAGAGCCTTGTGGTAGATGATCAAGGCACAGCTTTATTTAGCATAGCTTTGTGTATAGAGTTACTTCGCGAGTCTCACACCCCGGTATGAACTAGAGGCGGGAGAAGGACCCCGGGGAGAACTTGCGTTTCTTTCTAGCTAGAAGTAGTGTCATGGTATGGAGCCCAGACATTTTTACTTATGTGGATGATGGAAAGCGAGGTACCTCGGATTTGAGTCCCTATTGGCTCTTTATTTACGCCCCATAGGGCGGGGAAGCGTATTGTTCAGGAATAACCAATCCACTAACATATGTGTGGACATGCCCTGGCGCTCCTAAGGGCTTGACTGAGTACTTGTCCTGAGACATGGGCTAGATTGCCTCGAATTCGGTGGACGATCCCTTGCCTTGGTTCATGATGGAAATCCAACTTCCAATACGACACCGTGCGGTTTTGATTGTAAAATTAGTATGGCGACATAATATACGGTAGCTATGCCGTCTAAGATTGATATATTATGATTGAAATGTTTTTTGGAAACATATAGACACTAATAATAGTATCAAATCCATTTTATCGTATCAAGCATTTTTGACCATTATAAGGTAAAGCTCTATCCTCCGGTTTGCATTGCATTGTGTGATGGGACTTGAGTCTTATAATGGTTTCATTTTTCTAAAAAGTATTGCATTGCTTAATGATTTACTTTATCTATGCCCTGGCAATCCAATGGATTAAACCCGTTCCGCGTTAGCGGCGTGGTCCTGTGATTAGCCTTATTATTATTAAATAAGTTAAGAATTCTTATACCAGTCCCATGACTGACTCGTAGTTTGTTTCACTTGCAAACTTGGATGCCTCTATTTTCCACATGGGCAGTCGAGTGGTTTGTTTTGCAGATATTTATTTATTGAGCAGGATTCTTGTGACGGCAAGGAATTTCGCTCGGTCCGAACCAGTCGCTAAACCGATCCAGGCCGTTCGAAACGCCCTACCGTTCGAGAACATGACAAATCAGAATGCATACAGAAGAACGTTTCATTGTATATTACAACAATGCATCAGATTACAAGAATATACAGAGTATAAATGAATAAAAATTACACAGAAATATCAGAGATTTAAATTACATTTAAATACATAGCAGCGGAAAATAATACAATACACAACTAGAAGAGATATACGGATACAAAGCTTTCCGGATATCGTTCCAGCTGTAAACCAGGATCCTGTGAATATAAATCTGCAAAACCAAAACTACTAGCTGCTCGTGTCCAAAATAAGGGCACCCAGAGTTTAGGTTAAAACAATAAACTCCAGGTCAGTCATGTGACTGGTGTGAGAACTAAAACAGTTATAATTCTTTATTTTAAATCATTAGGTAAATCAAGGGACCACGCCGTATAACACGGAACGGGTTTCCTCCCAAGAATACCAGTGCATAAAACAAACAGCGCAATGCTAAATAAAGAAAAATGAAGCTGTTATAAGACCCAGGTCCCATCACACAATGCAACGCAGCCGAGGATAGGGTTTTCCCTTATAACAGCCAAAGAATGCTTGATACGTTTTAAAACAAATCATTTGATACTACTATAAGTGCATAGTGTATAAAACAACTTCAAATCATAAGTATCAATCATAGGCGGCATGGGTACCATATATCATGTCGCCATATATAGGTTTACAAATAAAACCGCAAATGTCACGTATTTGGAAATTGGATTTCCATCTATGAACCGAGGCAAAAGATAGTCCTCAACCGATTCGAGACTGTCTAGCCCGAGCCTCAGGAACAGCCGCAACTGCCCCTTGGATCGTCAGGGCCGGTCCACACGGAGTGGATTATTATGCCTGAACAATACGTCTCCCCACCCTATGGGGTGTAAGTCTGGTCCGTCAGCCGACCAGAATGCATTCGGCCGAAACCGATATAACCGAGGCGCCTCGCAACCGCAACAACCACATAAGTCAAACTCGTCAGGGCGTGTAAAACCACTGACGCCACTTCTAGCTAGAAAGAAACGCAAGTCCTCCCTGATGTCCCTCCCGTTTTTGGTTCATACCGGGTGTGAAACTCGCGAAGCAAACGTTACACAAAGCTACGCCACAAAGGCCTTGCTTTGATCATCACCACAAGACTTTGCTTTTCAACAGAAGCCTCGATCAATTGCCACTTAGGCATGCCACACAGGCAAACCATCCTATGCAACCGATATCAGTCACACAGAATGAAATCCGATGTCAGACACACAGTCCATTTACAAGTCCGTTCTGGGTCTGAACGAAACCGGAGGCACCTAGTACCCCGCATATCCATCGATCTCCAAGTACGTCTGGACGATCACTAACTGTTTCCATCTTCTTGGGTGTACAGCCCAATCAAGATCATCAGTTATCACCCAAACGACGTGAAGACCTCCGGTCTTCGACCATCGTCTTCATCTTCGACTTATCGTCGTATCAGTTATTCAGAATGGGTTAAACCCGGTCTTTCCGAATAACTCGCGTATATATTATAAAAGTGTTACACAAACACAACATACGCCTCATTCCAACTCATTAGTCATTAACCGTAAATTAATCAAGAGAATAATTCCCCAAATATTAACCCCGAAGGCCGAAACCAACATCAGATCAATATCCAGAAAACCATTCTACTCAGCTAACCGACAGTTAGTTTCTAAATTTCACGTTCAAATCTAATTAAAGATTTAACTATCGCCTGGAGCAAAACTGGTGATACTCCATTCTCGATCTTTTCAATCTAATTAAAGATTCATTAAAACTCCACTTAGTTTTAATCTGTGACTGGGTTAAAGAATCAGTGTCATTTAAAAACACGGTTCACGATAAACCCAAAGTCACATCCCATTAATTATCGGGTTAAAGAACAAGTGTTATTTAAAACACTGTTCACGATAAACCCAAAAATCAATATCAATTCAATTCCAATTAAATATTATTTAATTGGTACACTTCATTAAATCTAAATAAAAAGATTTAATCTTTTCTCAACTGGGTTCAAGAACAGTGTTAGTGAAGACACCATTCACGACAAACCCAAATCACATTCATTAATTATCGGGTTAAAGAACAAGTGTTATTTAAAACACTGTTCACGATAAACCCAAAAATCAATATCAATTCAATTCCAATTAAATATTATTTAATTGGTACACTTCATTAAATCTAAATAAAAAGATTTAATCTTTTCTCAACTGGGTTCAAGAACAGTGTTAGTGAAGACACCATTCACGACAAACCCAAATCACATTCATTAATTATCGGGTTAAAGAACAAGTGTTATTTAAAACACTGTTCACGATAAACCCAAAAATCAATATCAATTCAATTCCAATTAAATATCATTTAATTGGTACACTTCATTAAATCTAAATAAAAAGATTTAATCTTTTCTCAACTGGGTTCAAGAACAGTGTTAGTGAAGACACCATTCACGACAAACCCAAATCACATTCATTAATTATCGGGTTAAAGAACAAGTGTTATTTAAAACACTGTTCACGATAAACCCAAAAATCAATATCAATTCAATTCCAATTAAATATTATTTAATTGGTACACTTCATTAAATCTAAATAAAAAGATTTAATCTTTTCTCAACTGGGTTCAAGAACAGTGTTAGTGAAGACACCATTCACGACAAACCCAAATCACATTCATTAATTATCGGGTTAAAGAACAAGTGTTATTTAAAACACTGTTCACGATAAACCCAAAAATCAATATCAATTCAATTCCAATTAAATATCATTTAATTGGTACACTTCATTAAATCTAAATAAAAAGATTTAATCTTTTCTCAACTGGGTTCAAGAACAGTGTTAGTGAAGACACCATTCACGACAAACCCAAATCACATTTGATATTAAATACAAGGCTCTGAATAGAAAATATCCCGGCTTATATTCAATTTCAAATTCTGCGACCAACAAAGATCGTATTGGAAATAACGATATATATATCTATATCTTTCAAATTTCCATAACAACATTTGTATAATCACGAAATCCAACGTCGAAATATTCCGAAGACAATTTCGATTCAAATCCACTCCAATGCAATCATTGGAAATTTTGGTTATTTTTAAAACCCCTTTTCAAATTCAATTTATTTATTTAAAAATAAATAGAATTATAATTCTAGTTCAAAACTAGTTCATTTCGATAAAAATCTATTTTTATCCTTTCAAATATGGAGTTTTTCATCCCAATTCTTTCTAAATCATTTCTTATGATTTTACACAAATTATTGCTATTTTTAATAATTTTATCAAGGCCTGTACAGTCGATTTCCATCAACGGCCATCGAACTGCACTTACAGCGACCTTTTTCGAATTTGATTTGGACATAATTCCAAATCCAACCGTTAGATTTCTAATTTCTAATATTCGTTAGAAAGCTCTTTTCGATACGAACCCAACGGTTCCGGTTTTAGGAGAATCCGACGGTCGGATCTCCCGTAATGTCCGTTTGAAATAAATGGTCGAAATTCACGAACTGCCGCGGCGCGGCGCGTTCTATTCAGGCCATTATATTATATATATAATATATATAATATATATTTCGTCGATTTCTATTTAAAACGAATTATATAAATAGTTTTAAATTCGTTTCAAAAGCAATTTCAACTTCCGTTTCAATTCAAATCAAAATTGAATTCTTCTCTATAAATTCGTTTTAAAATTCATTTCTATTCAATTCAAATTTCAATTCAGTTTGAATTCATTTCAATTTGCTTTCAATTCAATTTGAATTCGTTTTCAATTCATTTCGAAATCGTTTTCAATTCAATTCATTTCGAAATCGTTTTCAATTCAATTCATTTCGAAATCGTTTTCAATTCAATTCATTTCGAAATCGTTTTCAATTCAATTCATTTCGAAATCGTTTTCAATTCAATTCATTTCGAAATCGTTTTCAATTCAATTCATTTCGAAATCGTTTTCAATTCAATTCATTTCGAAATCGTTTTCAATTCAATTCATTTCGAAATCGTTTTCAATTCAATTCATTTCGAAATCGTTTTATCGATATAAATATCGTTCACGTCAAAATGGCGTCAATCTAATCAACACGGCTCCATAAATTTCTATTTTCAAATATTCCATTTCAAATATTTCTTTTTCAAAATAGTTGTTATTATCAAAATATTTCGTTCAACACATGACCAATCTCAATGGATGAAACTGTCAACACATGAACTTTTATTTTATAATATTCTTTATTTCTAAAACTGGAATGAGGCCCAATCAATTACCATATAAAGTTAATTATATGGATTTTCATACAACACATGTATATAATAGCATTGAAAGATAATCAACCATCAACCAAAGTGCACTACACTGTATAAGCATCAAATATAGATATTCAACGCTTATAACAGCCTGTCAATCAATCGATCGACACATTTAATCAATCAGGATGAGTGAACTTCAAATTTCATCCCAACACCCGTGTGGGGTTTCAAACAATCAAACGCATATTTTATTTGTGCAGTTGGGCGATGTGTAAAATTTATCGTCCCAATCAATGTCATTCAAATAGGTGTGCATAAACAAACCGTCCGGTTTATAAATGAATATTTTATTCACTTCACGTTAAAAATTATATTTTTAACGATAAAACATTTTATTTCAACCTATGAATTTCTATTCAATTCATTTACACAATAAAATGATATTTTTATTTTCTAACATATTTTAGAAAATTTCGGCGGCATAACGGCACGATACTAGAAACGGGACGAGGCCTAGCCTTATCCCCGGTCTAGTGAAGGCCCACGCCATTCACTCATCAATCAAATCAATTTCATTATGCAAACCACAAAATTTGGAGTAAGGGTCTAACCTAGCCTTACTCCTTCGCCTTATAACGGCGCACGTCTAATCCTAACCAATTTATCGATTCGATTTTTCACACCACAAACCACATTCAAACCAATATCGCAATCAATCACCAAACAGTCAAACAAACAAGTCCATGGTCTGTGGACGATTGTGTCGGGTGCTACTAAGCACCGTCTGCATCCTAGTATAAATATATAACTAGAAAAGAAATAGAAAGGTGAGAAATTCTCACATATAGCTATCCTAGCTCCACGGCTCTTCTTTTGCAGAAGTCTTCGTCGTTTCGCCTTTTTGTCACCTTCGTTGCTGCTTTTACTACATACGTAAAAATCGAATTTTTAGTTCGCTATTCAATATATAAAAATCGAATTTTTAGTTCGCTATTCAATATATAAAAATCGAATTTTTAGTTCGCTATTCAATATATAAAAATCGAATTTTTAGTTCGCTATTCAATATATAAAAATCGAATTTTTAGTTCGCTATTCAATATATAAAAATCGAATTTTTACTTCGATGTTCAATACATAAAAATATGATTTTTACTTCGACTTTCAATAAATAAAAATATGATTTTTACCTTCGCTTTCAACATATAAAAATATGATTTTTACCTTCGCTTTCAACATATAAAAATATGATTTTTACCTTCGCTTTCAACATATAAAAATATGATTTTTACCTTTGCTTTCAACATATAAAAATATGATTTTTACCTTCGCTTATTTCTAATCTTTTCAAAAACAGTTTTTAAATCATCTTAAAAATCAGTTTTTTTTATACTTTTATAAAATTCAGTTTTATAACTTTAAGAAAATTCAGTTTTATTCTTTTAAAAAATCAGTTTTTATCATTATTAAAAAAATCAGTTTTTATCATTATTAAAAAAAAATCAGATCAGTTTTATACCTAAAAAACGAAATCAGTTTTTATTTTAAAAATCGAAATCAGTTTTATACTTAAAACAAAACGAAATCAGTTTTCAAAATCATTTTAAATCAGTTTTTAAAACCATTTAAATCAGTTTTTAAAATCATTTTAAATCAGTTTTTAAAACCATTTTAAATCAGTTTTTAAAATCATCTTAAAAAATCATAAAAAGAAAAGGACTTACCGAGGGGGAGGACTGTGCTGGCGGCGTCTCGCCGGAGGTGGATGGTAGGGGGGGCGCTCGGCACTGGTGGCGCGTCCTGGGGCGGTGGGTGCGTGGGCGGAGGGGTTTCAGGGGAGTGGTCGCGTTTCTGAAACGAGGAGGGGGGGGCTTCGGTGGGCTCGTCGAGGGAGGGGGGGCTTCGATGGGAGTTCGTCGAGGGAGGGTGCGGCGATGGTCGGCAGCGCTTCGGGGGGGGGGGGGGGGGGGCGGCTGTCGATGACGCTAGGGTTTTTTTTTTCTCGTTTGAAATCTGATTGAACGGGGGGGGGGGGCAGAAATATAAAGTAGGAAGAGATATATATTTTTTTTTTATTATTTATTTAATTATTAAAAAGTTGACTTTCACATACGACCTCTAAACGAGGCCCACCGCCTGTCGTCCATAGCGTTCTACCCCCATTCTGAACACAATGGGATATATATCGCAAGCTGATTCGACTGTTTCGATCAGTTTCCGTTGAATTTACATTTAAATCACTATATTGAATTTTAAACGTACATTTCAAATTACCGGGGTCACATACAAACTAGAAAAATTCCAGAAAAATATTTTCTAGCTTCGTATTGACGATACGGTCCTAACAAAACTAGTTTCGTCGAATTCCGAGACCGTTGAAAAAAAAAATGGCCCATTTCCAGTCGATTAAATTCAACTGAAATGGTCAAAACACGTTTCCCTATGCCACGCTCACATATTGATTCGAAAAATTATGAAATTTGGAATCTAGCAATAACTTGACACCACGGACCCAACAAAACTGGTTTCGTCGAAATCCGAGGTCGTTTGCAAAATGTCCATTTTTAAGGGCCTGAATTCCATAGCGACTATTCAGAATTTTCAACTGGACATATCTTTTGATTCCCGCTATGAAATCTCGATTTCCCTGATTCGTTGGAAAGATATTCACTATTAGATTCCATTATTTTTGGTTTCATTAAAATCCGGATTGTTTTGCACCCGGTACATTCAATTGAAGTTTGAAATCGAATTATCGAACTACCGCGCCATTTTCAATTCTATTAATAATTATATATAAATATTTATATTCTAACGACGACGCGTATAATATATACGTTCGAATTATATTCAAAATAAATTTCTCGTCGATATTATTTAAAATAATTCATTTTAAATAATCAAAATTCGCTAAAATGGCCAAAATAAAAATTTTAAACTGGCCCAGATTTTCGGGTTGTTACAATTCTGGATTGAAGCTTTAAGTTGTGTCCAGAGCATTGATAGTCTTCCGCTGCATTGTATTAAACTTATTGTAAATTAATCTTTCGCTGTTGTATTATTATATTCAATGTACTTTGATATTTTGTACTCTGATGTAACATTATTATGATGTTTATAAAAGTCTTCTGTTATCTGTTCTGATGTGTTGTATGCCCAGATTTAGCGTATGCGAGTTCGAACGGTCTTGGTCGGTTTAGCGATCGATTAGGTCCGGGCGAAATCCGTGTCGTTACATACCTCAATCCCAAGGTAAATAGGATACACAGGCCTACCTACTTCCTACTTGAACAGTAATTTACTCGGCCACCACGGTTTAATGCTTATAAATAGCATGTCTCCTTCACTTTCTTTTTCTGGTTCAGCAAAACGAAAAATGAGAACCAAGCCCCAACTATTTACTGTTTATATGTATGCGCAACCTCTCCACTAAATACAAACACAGACTTCCCTTTCAAATACATAAAACTGAACCAATTGTTTGATAAATTAATAATAATAATATGTAAATCGTGAGCAAAGACAACAGCAGGCGCGAGCAATAGGAGATGGACATGAACATGTGGAGCTGGTTGATTGACAGGGGGTGGATTCGAATAGCAATGAGGTTCGGTCACCATTGTTGCATAACTGAAAGCTCCATTAGTATATATAAAGCAAAAGTTCGCTACTTAGAAAGAAAAAAGAAACAGGACCGGAGTGGGGAAGGCATAAAGGCGGACTTGGGTCGTTTTTCACGCTGATAGTCACTGTGCGAAATGAAGATGGTAGATAAGGCTTGTCTGAGCATTGGCGGGCGAAAGTAGGTGGTGGTTGAACTTCGGTGGAGGAATGGGTTTGGTGTATCGGTGTACGGAGAGTTCAGTCACAAGCTAGGGTGTGCGATGGGAGGCCAAGGAAGGTGGTCTGAGAAGGTTCAGCAGGGCCGATGCTGCATGGGTATTGGTGCTGGAGTTGGCGTAGGCTAAGGGAATGAGTGGAATGGGGTGCGCGGACAGTAGTGGATGTTTCAGGTGGGAAGTGCAGAGCATTGTCGAAAGGTTGGGAAGAAAATGGTAAGGAGGAAGGAGTTGTGTCAGTATTGGAAAGAAGAAGATGCACAATAGGAGGGACGTGGCCTGGCATAATTTCGAAAGTACCTATTGATTTAATTAAGTAAATAGTTTATAAATTAATAATTTAGTAATATACATGCATAAAGGTAGTTAACATGGCCTAAGGAATGAATGAGGAAGTGCCCAACCAATTTATATTATAACCAACATAGTGAAGCAAATATTTTACAACCGATTTATACTGTGGCTAACCAAAAGTGATTGGGTACAATTCACCAAATCCATTGATAATAAAGTACTTATCCCAAGTTATTATTAGTGTAAGTCAAGATCCAGTAACAAATATAATATTAAGATATTAATAATATCATTTAAATAAACGAATGACGTATAAATTTTTAAACATATCATACAATACTGGAGCGCGATGAAAAAAGCGACGTTTGAACCGCATCGACGAGCACAACACAATGAAGCTGGCTTGGTTAGTTTTGGAAGCAACCGGGGTTTTAATTAAATTAAACGACCGTTTAATTTAATTAAAATGATATGTTTCAGCGGCAAACGAATCAAGGTGAGTTTACTCACTCAGTTATTCCCACTTATTGTTGTATATGACGTTGTTGTATACACAATTATATGATTTTTGTTTGATGATAACAACCAAATAAATATTATTTTAAATGTGTTTGTTACTATACTGTTCTATTTATACATCACAGATAGGAATATAATATTTATATTTAAATATAATACGACTGTACAGACATTCATATATTCATACACTATTTATTAAATGTTATACTTCAAATATTCAAACAGTACAACTATTTATAACTCCACTATTTACAATTCACTTAAATATGTTTGAATATTTCTGACATGACATATCACACATGAGATTGTAATATTGAAGGAATTCAAATAAAAATAGAAGGATTGAATTGAACACAATAAAATAATATTTTATTTCAATCAAATCTGTTTATTACAAATAATAGTACAATTTTATTCACATCTATAATCGGTTTCATGTACATAGATTCCTCATTACATACATCACTCATCACTCAGTATATTTACATATACACACACACTGACACTCTGTCTTCAGTCTCCCGAATCTTCACGTGCTCCAATCCAGTTCATCATCTTCATATCTGTCACATACAGAAGAACACACACAGTAGACTGCAACAAAAATAAAATTCAATACAAATAAATAAAAAAATCATTTGCCTCAGAATTTCGGTGTGTTTCTCATCATTTTTCTAGACTTGGTCTGATATGCAGGAGCAGGAAAAATTGTCTGATGACTGCATGTACACACGTGTATAAATATACATGTGTGCACTGCGTCGCCAATCAGTGATCAACTGAAGAGTAGCACGTGGACCTTCACGACTCAGTGCAAATCAGTGTGCAAGTGGTCGAGATCAAATTAATTTTCAAAACAGCACAAACATGGTTCAAATCAAAGAAGCAATGAAAATTGGCCGAGAAGGCAAAACAGCAAGTTTAGTGAATGGAGCTACAACATTGTACAGGGCTCAAATGCAAGAATGCCAAAGTATATGTACAAAGTGATGGCAGTGAAACAAAGAAAAACAGTCATACATGGAAACATGTTGGTCGAGCTCAATGTTTTTGTTTTAAGTTCATGACTCAAGCACAAGTAATATCAATGGTGAATGAAGTTCAAAGTATAGCATAAAATTACATGGCAGCAAAATAGCTTTATCATGTGATCAAGCTCATCACAAATGCAAATATACATGCAGTTCAAACCAGAAGTCAAATGTGTGCACTTATTCATGTCAAGCCAAGTCGGTGCAACACAATATATATAGATGGATGGTCAGCAAGCATGAATATGAGTGATTAAATATACAGCAGAATATTTCAAGTGAAGGAACAAGATGTAGTGTGGCATGAACATCATTTACAAACATAAACAAGCCAAAGTGAATTAACACAAAGTAGAGAATCTTATACAAATAACTTGTGTTCAAGTTTTTTTCCAGCTTACAAGGCGTCAGTAATAATAATGAAGGTGCACATGACAGTGCAAGTAAGAAAGTAATTCAAATCAGTTTATAAACAGTGTATACACACAAGCATGATGTAGCTCAAGAGAATACAAAAGATGATGGACATGCAAGTGTACACGTGTGAGCAAAGATGGATAGTTATACATCATCTATGGGATAACAACAAAACAGCATGGTGGTCAAAATAGCTGTTCATGAATAAATGCTTTTTCAAATGTCAAACAGAGATTTCATATATGGTACAAAACTGTGCAACATGTATGGTAAGTCAGCTTGGAAGTGAAATGAAACATAGTGCTTTTGTAAGCAAATGGAAATATGATAGAGCCGAGCACAATTCAGGTCAAATGGCCACAGGTGCATAGGTACTCAAATTCAGATCATCAAGTTTAGGGAAGCATAGTGTGTAAGCAATACATTTTAAGTTCATGGCACAATATCAATACAACAATAGCACCAAGGGGTCAAACTTTATATCTGTTCTTATCAATGATCAAAGATAGTATATGTTCAAATCTATAGTAAAATTAGTAAAGGATTCATCAGATTTAATGACTGTTAAAAGAATAATAGCTAATCAAGTAAGGAATAGTTGCAATCTAAATCCCATCGGAGCATGTTACTCGAGTTGCTGAATATTCAGAAATATATGAACAAAATACCAGTTTTAAAATCATGGCGACAAAGTCAAATGAAAGAGATTTTTTCATCAAGTTATTTTGTTCAAAATCATTTTACTCTCAGAAATTAAGGGCAGAATTTCATTTCCAGAAATCAAGGCATAATATCAAGGATAACTTAGCATATAGTAGTTCGACCCAAAATAAAGAAGCAGATTTTGAAAAAATCAAGCCAAAATAAGAAATCAAAATTTCAGATTTCATCACACAAGTTTCCAGAGTACTTGAATATTTCAACCCAAAAATTGCATGAAAAGCAGAGCCCAAAATTCACAAATATAATCAGGACCAAATCTAATACGAATTCAGAGTTAATCTCCGATTTAAAATCCTATATAACACCTATATCATCATTGACAGTTAATCATCCAAGTTCAAGCACAAATAGAAGAAAATTTAGATCGAAAATTCATGCCAGAAAAAGAGTTTGCTTAGATCCCAAATCAACGTTCATAGACTCAATCGAAGAAGAGATTGCAACTGGGATTAATACTCAACATCACGCAAGCCTCAAATTTGAAGAAATTGGAAACCCTAGGAGCAAAGTCGACGCCATTTTTATTTCGGAGAAAAGAGATCGGGCCAAAGTGAAGTGGTGAATCAACTTTGAAAAGGGGCCGACCAATTTTGTTTTTAAAATGGGATAACCCATATAATTTAAACTCCTAAGAGTTTTTAAATTTGTTCTATAAGGATTTTTTATTACTTATTTGTTTTTCAATTTCAATTTGTAATCGAATATGTAGTTTTCTAGTTTGTCTCTAAAACTAGGGAGACGAATTACAGGATTTGTAATTCGGGGAAATCTGGTTTCGGGGATAGAAACCAGTGCAGGGTTTTGAGCGTAGGGTTAAGAACAGTTAGGAGCGAGTGTCGCGAGTTTACAGGGGATTGTAAGAGTAGAGATTGTATTAATTCCTAGTAGAAACCTTGGGGAATGCAGCAGTAGGCAGGGTTTTGCCGAAGCTGGGTATATCCGTGTGTTATTTATTCTCGCATTTATTCTGATTATTATCTGTGTTGTTATTATTTAATTACTCTGTGAAAATCTGCGATAAACCCTATTCACCCCCTCTGTGGTTGATTTAGATCCTACAAGTGGTATCAAAGGAGGTATTTTTTATTTTATTTTAACTCTAGAGTCATGAATCTGCCTAATAACGCTTTTTCTGAGGGTCAGTCCATAGCTAGGCCACCAATGTTTAATGGAACTGATTATGCTTATTGGAAAGCTAGGATGAAAATTTATTTAAGTTCAGTAGATTATGATGTGTGGGATATTATCGAAACAGGTTATAGATCTCCCACAGTTATTGTTAATGGTGTTGAAATTCCTAAATCAAAAGATAGGTGGGATGCTAATGATAAAAAATTATTTTCAACTAATGCCAAAGCTATGAATGCTTTAATCTGTGCTCTTGATAAAACTGAATTTAATCGAATTTCTCATTATGAAACTGCGTAGGAAATATGGTATATGTTGGAGGTCACACACGAAGGAACATCTCAAGTGAAGGAATCTCGTCTCGCTCTACTCAGCAACGAATATGAAAATTTTTCTATGCAAAGAGACGAAGATATAAAAGAGATGTATGGGCATTTCTCATCACTAGTCTACAATGCAAAAGCTCTTGGAAAAAATTATACCGAAGTGGAATTGATCAGAAAAATATTGAGAGTGCTACCGATGAATTTTGAAGCTAAGGTGATGGCGATACAAGAATCAAAAGATGTGAATAAAGTAAGCGTGGAAGAGTTGATCGGAAATCTGATTACTTACGAGATGGAGTTAAAAGCAAGAGAAGAACGAAAGGATTCTGAATTAAAGATAAAGATGATCGCTCTAAATAATTCTGTTGAAAGTAATGATGATGATCCCGCTGAAAAGCTAGCCATGGTTTTTAGAAAGTGGGCCAAAGGAAATTACAAGCCACAAAAGAAGAAAGCTATCAAATCTGAAAGTTCAGAGAGCTCAGACGATGAAGTGTTTTGCTACAATTGCAAGAAACCCGGACATATCAAACCAAATTGCACACTACTTAAAAATGATAAGAAGAAGAAGTTCAAAAGAATGAAGAAGGCTTTTGCTGCTACATGGGATGATGAGGAAGGAGAAGAAGTTTCTGAAAGTGATGAAGAGGAAGCTAATTTGTGTCTTATGGCACAATCTGATTCGGAAAGTAGTGAAGAGGATTCAAGTGAGGTATCGAATTTCACTTATACAGATTTAATTTTAGTGTGTCATGATCTCATAAAAACCGTTGATTCTCTTGAACTAAAGTTAAGAAATTGAAATCTGACAGGTCAAAACTAGTTCAAGAAAATAACAGTTTAGAAAGAAAACTTGAAAAAGTTAAGAATTCACCGTTTTCAGAATGCGAAAAATGTCAATTTTTGAGTAACGATTCTTTGAAATTCAAAACTGATTTTGAGTTACTTAAAAGTGAAAACGTGAATTTGAAGAACGAAAATCGTGATTTTGAAAAGGAAATTGAAAAGCTAAAAGAATCTGAAAAACCTGATTTTGAAAAGCGAAAACAATTTGAAATTGAAATTTCTAAGTCCAATGCTAAATTCAAAGCACTTGAAAATGAAAATTTGATTTAAAAAAAAAAAACTGATGCTGAAAAGAGGAAAATCGCTATTAATCGTTGTTCAAATTTAATGAAAGAAAATACCGAGCTTAAATTTAAAATTCAACAACTTGAGTCAGCTTTGACTAAATTTTCTAAAGGGGAGAAATCGTTGAATATGTTGTTAAAAATCAATTTTTTGTTCAGAATAAAAAGGGACTTGGTCTTGGATTTGATTCAGTTGAAAAACAAAATCCTAATAATTTTAAAAATCCTTTAAATGGCTTTGAAATTGATCAAATTGGAAATTTGAAATCTAACAATTTCAAAGGGTTTTTAAATCATAAACAAAATGATAACTCATTTAAAAACAATTCATTTAAGCCTGTTTGGATTCCAAAAAATAACAAAATGAATTTGAATAAGTCTAAATGAATTTGGGTTCCAAAGGGTACGCTAGTGGATAGTAGTGGGTTGTTATATAAACGGGTTTGGGTACCAAAACGTGTAAACGAAGATAAGAGTGGTAAACTAATTTTTGTTAGACCACTCGATCCTATAAAAATTTAGGTACCAGGGATAGGCTAAGGAACAATTGTTTTTAAAAGATAAAAATTCAAATTGTTCCATTTTATTGAATTGTTTGAAGTTCCTTAGCTATAGATTCAGAATTGGAGATTCATTGGATCACATCGATTATGGTAAGTCAGGTAAGATCTCTAAACTCGTAATTTTATTTTATTTCCTTTTTAGTTTATTTTCCTTCTTTAATTTTTTTATTTCTTTTATTTTCTTTATTTTTTGCTTGGCTGATTATGAAATCATTCGTTATTGATTATTGAATTTCCTAGATTATAAACATTTGATTTTTTAAGTGATCTCAAATAATTATCTTCAAATTTAATCGTTGACAGTCTCTTTCTCTTGTTTAAAAAATTCTCTGAAAAATTCACTTGTGATTCTTGCTTTGAAAATGATCTTGTGCTGCTCTGATAAGGGAATTAATTTGATTCGTTTGAATATCTTAGTGACTGGACGATATGTTGGAAAATCAGTGACTGGATTTTATTAAAATTCATAGGCAATTTGCATTAAATATATAAGTGTTTTTTAAAATTGTCTTGGAACAATCAACATTGATATTTTCAAAACCCCTCATGAAATTGATATTTTCAATTTTAAAATTATTTTTGATCATTTATTCAAAAAAATGAAATTATTGATTGATTTGAACTGTTTTGTGACTCATCAAAATTATTAATAGATTATGAAATTGTGATGAGTTGTGACAATGGTATAATTCATAACTAGAGGAGATGTTGTTTTAAATCTCATGATGACTGGACAGATTTTATAATATCTTTGAGTTAGAGCTTATTTCACGACCATCTTCTATATCTACCATATTTCTGTCATTCATCATGGTTTTATTTAATATGGGGAGTTCTAATTATTCTTCGAATTAAAAATAAAATAAAAATAAATAAATAATTTATCCTTGGTATTCACTCCCATTTAAAAGTCCTCACGGTTATGCATGAGTGAATTACCTTAAACTCTATGTGCTTCCATTCTCACTTAAAAGACCTTTGGGCTGTGCATGGGTGGAACTCATTAGAGAGGATAAAGTTACGTTACTACTAACCCTATTTAAAAGACCTTTGGGCTATGCGTGGTTAGCAAGTGCTTAACACACTTTTAGCATATTTAAAACCTTTAAAATTCATATTCAAATATTCAATTTTATTGAATTCTCCTCATTCTATAAAATCCATCGCAAAACCATTCATTCTGAAAGTGAAATTTGCTTCTGATTTAAAGGTTATTATGATTTTTGTTTGATTAAATGGGATTTGCAATATATATTCTCTCTCTAAATTTGAATTTATATTTATGGTATAAATTTGTCACAATTTCGATCTCTATTATCCTTTTTATGATTAACGAAAGGGGGAGAATAATCAAGATTTTGTTTGACTAGTATTTAATTCAAAAATATTTTAAGATTGGAAATTAAATATCTAGAGGGAGAATGGTCAATTGGATTTCATCATTCATATTTTCCATATATATAGGGGGTGTAAGTTGTAGGTGGAGCATACAAATAGGGGGAGTAATATATTTCACGTTCAAACACATTCAAAATCTTTTATTTGTTTGTCATCATCAAAAGGGGGAGATTGTTGTATATGACGTAGTTGTATACAAAACTATATGATTTTTGTTTGATGATAACAACCAAATAAATATTATTTTAAATGAGTTTGTTACTATACTGTTCTATTTATACATCACAGACAGGAATATAATATTTATATTTAAATAGAATACGACTGTACAGACATTCATATATTCATACTGTAACGATCCAGAATATTAACCAAATTAAAATTGGAATTTTTATTACTTAATTTGAATTTGACGTAAATATATATGGTTAAGAATATTTAATAATTTTGATAAGCTATATGATAAGTTTTACGTGAATTATAAATGAGAATGATTAATAATAATTTTGGATTTATTGATACTATTTGTCGTTTGATCGAATTTGTCAAATTATAACGCGAATTAGTAGCATTAGAATTAAGTGTTGCCCTCAGTTTTCATAGCATTTAATGGAAAATGCTACCAAAAGTTCACCTTCTCTTCTTAAGACAAGTGTATAGACACTTGTAATTTTGCATGTAAGCTTTCATGCATGCCTTCCATGTGCCCCCTTATGTGTCATCGCCTCCTTAATTCTCCATCCCTATATAAGGAGACCTTTTCTCCATTTCTTACCATTCCATTCCATTTCCACCTTTCCACCTTCTTCTTAAAGCTTATGGCCATGGTTTCCATGGCATAAGTCTTCCTCTTTTCCACCACCACCTTGCCAAAGTTCATCATTCTCCTCCTCCTTCCCTTATAAAGAGAGAGAGATTAATACATATTATATTATATATATTTTGGTGAAGAAAACGTTGCGCCGAAATACCGTCCGACGGTTCGCTCAACTAGGCTCGCTTACCTTGAAGATTTGGAAAGTTGTTTGGTGAGAACTCTTTAACCACGATTTATATAGTAGTTAGACTAATTTAAATATAGTGATGAATTATTATTGGTTAATGATGATTGATATTTGTTGTGATGGATGATGGGTGCGAAGTTTAGAACACACACTATTAAGCGTTAGTGTTATAACGCTTGTGCACAATTATGATTTATTGATCCAAGTTGATGATAGTTGCTATGGATGTTTAAATGGTTGTTGATGTTGTTTTGCACACACTACGACACAACAATTATGGTATCACATTGGTGATCGAAAAATCTCCTTCATAATTAAAAGCAATATCATTATTGAAATTGGAGGTTAATAATTGGAAAAGACCATATGTATGAATTCATATATATTGTTAAAGTCCTTTAGATGAATAAATAAATACCGGAACATTCTAGGATGACAGAGAGGATAGTGTCTAGGCTTGGGTTTGGAAATGAAGTTTCCTGCTCTCCCTGGCTATCCCAAACTGGTCCGATGAATGGGATGGTTAATTTGAAGTTATTTGAATTTAGAAATGAATTGGAATTTATGAAAGTTGAATTTTAGATCCAAAATAATTTAGAAAGTAAATTTAAATGATTTTAAAAGTGTTATATAAGAATATAATGGTTTTCTAAGATATTTTGAACTATTGTAGAATAATGGTTATTATGGTCAAAATAGAGCTTGTCGCATAACGACAATTTACGTATTTAGATGCAAACTTTAAATGCTTATAACTTTTGCAATCTAAATCGGATTTCTATGAAACGAAAAATATTTGATTTATATTAACAAGAAATTTCAAATAAGTGAAAGCAGATTTTAAATTCGAGTTATAATTTCGAAGTTATGTTTGATACCATTTTGGAAAAGATCGATGTAAGAACAATTGTTGACCATAACTATAAACAACTATTTTTAAATGTTTTAAAAATATGGATTTTTTTTGTAAAATCATAATAAATTATGTAAAAGTGTTTTGAATTGTAAATTTTAAGTTTTGGCTAAGATTATCGATGTTGTTATCAAAGTAGTTAAGATAACTGATTTGTAATGCTTTTGTAACACTTTTGAAGCACTATTGTAACGCTTTCTTTGAAAACAACTTATTTTGAAGTATTTAACCCGTGAAATATTTTCCGAACTATAAGTAATCATTTATAAATGATTTTTTGAATGTTTCCAAAGATTTAAAAATATTGAAAATAATTTGTTTGGAATTTAAATTGATTTATTTAATAATTAATTTTCAATTTTAAATAATTGGATATAGTTGGAGAAAAATCTTTGGATGGTTGATATTAATTCGGTAGATGATGATTCTTACTATTTGAGGAATTTAAAAGATAGTTCACCATTATTCCGCTTATAGTGTGAGTTGAATATCGAGATTAATATTGAGTATAAGTTGATGGTATTTCTATCTAGATCTAATGTCAAAGAGTTGGATAAATCTTTAAATTAAGATATGAGTTTCCTAAGTTGACTGGGATAAGTTGGATAGAAATAATCTTCAGATATTTGATATGAAATTCTGTGGTGTAAATGTATACTATTTGAGAAATTTGGAAGATATTATTATATCGTTATTCCACTTATAGTATTCGTTGATTATGAGAATTGATATCGAGTATAAGTAGATACAATTTCTGTGTACCTTATGTTAAATATCAATTGATTTGGGTTTTGTCGTGAATCATATCTTCAATAATATCATTCTTGAAACCCCATGAGATTGAGTTATGGAAATTAATATCGTAATTTGAGGATTTGATCAGATCTTTGATTTGAGGAAATTTAAAGTGAGGAATTGGAAATAAAGTATAATCTTTTAGTTAAGATTAAAAAAATGGAATGTTGGAAAATCAATTTAATTGGAACATAGGGTTGAAATGTGGAATAAGGATTTTCAGAGGAAACTGGATTTTGATAATGAGTTATCAAATGGAAAATTAATTAAGGCTTTAAGGCTAAATCATCTTTGATTTAAGGGATGTGTTTTAAAAGAGAAAGGTTAAACATGGATTTTGTAATAATTTGAGAATGGGTTTGAAGAAGTTTAATTTTGACAAAATCCAAGACGGAAGGAGATTGGTGAAAGCCTGTGTGTTCCATAATTGTGTTTTTTTTAAATTGCGCCTATTATTTGGAAAGACCGGGATCGGATGTATGTCTGAAACCATTCCAAGTAATAATACGATGTTGTGGAGCAATTGAAGACATTGGAGACGACATTGAAGGCCGGGACCCTTCATGTCGTAAGGACGACTTGCTGAATGTCTCGAATGGGTCGCTCCCATTTGCAAATGGATTTTATATTAGTTTAGTGGCAAGAAGCCCGAACATTTGTGAAGGAATTCCGGATTGTGGTTTCGTTCAGACGTAGAACGGACTCGTAATGATTGTGTGTCTGACATTGTAGTTAACTGCGTAGCATTGTTTTATCAATATATATCTGTTTGATGGCGGAGAATTACTCTCTTTCTTAACACCCTTCTCTAAGACGTACGAGCTTAGAGGTTATATATTAGAATTCAGTGATGCGTTGTTAATGGATAATGTGGCATACTTAAGATATGTGGTGAGCTATAAAATGATCAAAGCATGGCTTGTTTAAGCGTAGCTTTGTGTATCGTGACCTCGACAAGCCTCACAACCCGGTAAATGGCCAAAACAGGAAGAAATGCGACAAGGTTATGGGGTGTTGTCTCCTTCTAGATAAAAGGTGTACTATGGTATGGAGCCCAGGTATTAACCTATGTGGTAAAAGCATCTACTTTTGTGGTTGTTGTTGGGGCACGCTCGGAAAGGTCGGTCACGACCGGGAGATGGCATACTCAGGCGTACTCTAAGTTACCCAGTTAAGGGGTAACCCGGCCTTGTGTTGGCATGAGGAGAATTAGTTGATCCTCGGGTATCCCTCAAGAGGTGTTGAAAATTCGGTTCGGAAGGAAGTTCCTATGCCTGGTCATTGTCGGAAACCCAATCTCCGCTACGAGCCTGTAAGGTTTTAGTTGTATACCATACGTCAGTATAGTATATGGTACCTATGCTGGCTAAGATTGATACATTTACTTTCGAAATGATTTTTCACACTATATTATAGTATTGGAAGAGGATTTTCACGTATCATGCATTTTTGACTATCATAAGGAGAAACCTCGCCCATTTGTGCGTTTACATTGTGTGTGTGCCACGAGACCTTATGGTAGTTTATTTTTCAAAAGTCATTGCGAATTTCTATGCACCGGAATTCATATGGAGTAAACCGTTCTGCATTAGCGGCGTGGTCCGTCGAATTACCCAACTTTAAAATGAATCTTAAATAGTAACTGTTTTGAGTTCTCACACCAGTCCCATGACTGACCTGGAGTTTATTGTTTCCACACCTAAACTCTGGGTGCCCATAATTTTTACATGGGCAGCCTAGTAGTTTGGTTCGCAGATTTAGCCTTGGAGTTAGTTGGAGCATGATTCTGGTTTAATTGGAGCTATTATGTTTGGGGCATTCGCATTCTTCCGCTGAGTTAGTATCTTTTTCGCTGTGTAATCGATGTACTCTGATGTACCTCTTGTAACTCTGATGTAATATTATTTTAATGATAATGGAAAAGTTGTTTTTATTTTGTGCAAAAGTGTAAGTGCCCTTAACAATCCGTCTTTATGAACAGTTTGAATTGGTTTAATTACCGATCAAAACCGAGCAAAAAAAGCCGGGTCGTTACAACGTGGTATCAGAGCTTTGGTTTATACAAAGCAATGGGGTAAGACACATTTGAACAAATGGAAAGACTCATCAGAGTTATATATCTCATTAGAGATAGGGTTAGTAATGCCCTAGAATGAGATTTTGGAGTATTATATTTGAGAGAGCGTATTTGAAAATATGAAATGAGTTTTGAAAAGTTTTAATTTAAGAAACAGACATATTTTGGAAATATATAGTTAATTGTAGCCTGGATACTTAATCAAATGATTAAGATTACATTTTGTGATTGTAATTACACATAAAATACTTCTTATGGCATGGTAATTAAGCCCCTTCAACTGATCAGGAAAACGATCCAAGTACAAATGCCTTTTGGATTTAATTTCACTATTGGGGATTTCGAAATGTCGTTAAACATGGGCCAAATTTGTTAAGGTAACTAATCAATATGGCTAGAAGTCAATTTTTTTATAGAATTTAAGTATTGTATTCGATGCTGAGGTTGGACTATCGCATATAAGAAGATTTTGAATATACGCCTAGCTAACGTATATACGAAGTCTTAAGTATACTAGATAGATATAAATTCACACTCTAGTCGCTTGAAGATGATTCTTTTGGTGACTGCAGCATCTTTACTATGTATTTTCGAGTTTTGAAAATGGGATGACTATATGATTCCAATTAAAACATCAATATATATTTAAACCAATTTAGATAAGTGTTTGAAAATATTTGGTAAATTGATGAGAATTAGAATAAGTAAGCGAGATCTTGAAAATTTGATAAGTTGTAAGAATTATATCTGGTGAACCTGTAATAAGGATAAACCAGTAAATTAAGTAGAGAGTATATGAGAAAGTGTATTTGTGATATATAAAAAAAAGGTTTTGGAAAGATATATAGTTTGGAAACTTAAATCAATATTTTGAGTAAGAATTTGAAATAACTTTGAAATTAATTTTTGGAATTGATTTTGAAAGAATATATTTTCAATATAAAGGAAAAAGGGTCTTTGAAAATATTTGGAATTCAAAACTTGAGCACGACATCTTGTGATTGGAATTTCTTAGTTGATTAAAAGACGTTTATGTGAAGTTGTTATTTACATAAGCTATCCAATTAGTTCGGGAAATGATTTAAAGGCTAAGTTGGAATGAATCAATTAGAATATTTATAATTATTCCTCCCCAACTAATTAAATTTGAAATGTAAATATTGAGAATTCAATATGTCAATAAGATATTTGATGATATTTTGGTTGAGGACAACATTGGTAAAAGCTGCTTTGTCTAAAGTTTGAAGGAAATAAGTTTTGTAATCTTGAAGTTAGAATAATTAATGAGGATAGCCAAACTTAAATAAGGAAAAAAAATCTGGAATTATCGGCAATTTTGGACAGTCGATAAGTTCTAAAGTATATTGTGACAACAAGAGGAATTATTTAAGTAGGCACGAATATCTTGTGAATTAAGTTTCACAAATTGATTAAAGGATATTTGGCAAGCGGGTGTAGTAAGAAGAAATTACCTCAACTGAAACGTTTAGATAAGTTGAGTTTTGAGGATCGAGTTTTACATGTAAAGAATAAAAGTAAGTTTGGCAAATTAAAAGGAAATGAGTCCCATAACCATTGTATTTGCAAGATAAGATCCAAGAGAATAATTTATACCTCTAAATTTTTTTTGGAAAGCAGTAAATGGTTGAGTATAAGTAATTGGCCCAGTAAACGATGAATCGAATATAATAGGTAACTGGAGGTTATCGTAGGAGAACATGTAGATATGGTTATCCGTTAATACATGTGAGAACATGAAGCTTTGGTATAAAGAATTTTAATCTTGAATTTGTCGAATGAGTAGTTACGATTCCCTTTCCTTTTCGAGGACGAAAAGTTTTAAGGGGGGGGGGGGGGGTGAATGTAACGATCCAGAATTTTAACCAAATTAAAATTGGAATTTTTATTACTTAATTTGAATTTGACGTAAATATATGTGGTTAAGAATATTTAATAATTTTGATACGCTATATGATAAGTTTTACTTGAATTATAAATGAGAATAATTAATAATAATTTTGGATTTATTGATACTATTTGTCGTTCGATCGAATTTGTCAAATTATAACGCGAATTAGTAGCATTAGAATTAAGTGTTGCCCTTAGTTTTCATAGCATTTAATGGAAAATGCTACAAAAAGTTCACCTTCTCTTCTTAAGACAAGTGTATGGACACTTGTAATTTTGCATGTAAGCTTTCATGCATGCCTTCCATGTGCCCTCTTATGTGTCATCACCTCCTTAACTCTCCATTCCTATATAAGGAGACATTTTCTCTATTTTCTTACCATTCCATTCTATTTCCACCTTTCCACCTTCTTCTTAAAGCTTATGGCCATGGTTTCCATGGCATAAGTCTTCCTCTTTTCCACCACCACCTTGCCAAAGTTCATCATTCTCCTCCTCCTCCTTCCCTTATAAAGAGAGAGAGATTAATATATATTATATTATATATATTTTGGTGAAGAAGTCGTTGCGTCGAAATACCGTTCGACGGTTCGCTCAACTAGGCTCGCCTACCGTGAAGATTTGGAAAGTTGTTTGGTGAGAACTCTTTAACCACGATTTATATAGTAGTTAGAATAATTTAAATATAGTGATGAATTATTATTGGTTAATGATGATTGATATTTGTTGTGATGGATGATGGGTGCGAAGTTTAGAACACACACTATTAAGCGTTAGTGTTACAACGCTTGTGCACAATTATGATTTATTGAACCAAGTTGATGATGGTTGCTATGGATGTTTAAATGGTTGTTGATGTTGTTTTGCACACACTATGAGACAACAATTATGGTATCACATTGGTGATCGAAAAATCTCCTTCATAATTAAAAGCAATATCATTATTGAAATTGAAGGTTAATAATTGGAAACGACCATACGTATGAATTCATATTGTTAAAGTCCTTTAGATGAATAAATAAATACCGGAACATTCTAGGATGATAGAAAGGATAGTGTCTAGGCTTGGGTTTGGAAATGAAGTTTCCTTCTCTCCCTGGCTATCCCTAACTGGTCCGATGAATGGGATGGTTAATTTGAAGTTATTTGAATTTAGAAATGAATTGGAATTTATGAAAGTTGAATTTTAGATCCAAAATAATTTAGAAAGTAAATTTAAATGATTTTAGAAGTGTTGTATAAGAATATAATGGTTTTCTAAGATATTTTGAAGTATCGTAGAATAATGGTTATTATGGTCAAAATAGAGCTTGTCGTATAACGACAATTTACGTATTTAGATGCAAACTTTAAATGCTTATAACTTTTGCAATCTAAATCAGATTTCCATGAAACGAAAAACATTTGATTTATATTAACAAGAACTTTCAAATAAGTGAAAGAAGATTTTAAATTCGAGTTATAATTTTGAAGTTATGTTTGAAACCATTTTGGAAAAGATCGATGTAAGAACAATTGTTGACCATAACTATAAACAACTATTTTTAAATGTTTTTAAAATATGGATTTTTTTTATAAAATCATAAAAAATAATATAAAAGTGTTTTGAATTGTAAAATTTTAAGTTTTGACTAAGATAAACGATGTTGTTATCAAAGTAGTTAAGATAACTGATTTGTAACGCTTTTGTAACACTTTTGAAGCACTATTGTAACTCTTTCTTTGAAAACAACTTATTTTGAAGTATTTAACCCGCGAAATGTTTTCCGAACTATAAGTAATCATTTGTAAATGATTTGTTGAATGTTTTCAAAGATTTAAAAATATTGAAAATAATTTGTTTGGAATATAAATTGATTTATTTAATAATTAATTTTCAATTTTAAATAATTGGATATGGTTGGAGATAAATCTTCGGATGGTTGATATTAATTCGGTAGATGATGATTCTTACTATTTGAGGAATTTAAAAGGTAGTTCACCATTATTCCGCTTATAGTGTGAGTTGGATATCGAGATTAATATTGAGTATAAGTTGATGGTATTTCTATCCAGATCTAATGTCAAAGAGTTGGATAAATCTTTAAATTAAGATACGAGTTTCCTAAGTTGACTGGGATAAGTTGGATAGAAATAATCTTCAGATATTTGATACGAAATTCTATGGTGTAAATGTATACTATTTGAGGAATTTGGAAGATATTATATCGTTATTCCACTTATAATATTCGTTGATTTTGAGAATTGATATCGAGTATAAGTAGATACAATTTCTGTGTAACTTATGTTAAATATCAATTGATTTGGGTTTTGTCGTGAATCATATCTTCAATAATATCATTCTTGAAACCCCATGAGATTTAGTTATGGAAATTCATATCGTAATTTGAGGATTTGATCAGATCTTTGATTTGAGGAAATTAAAAGTGAGGAATTGGAAAGAAAGTATAATCTTTTAGTTAAGATTAAAAAAATGGAATGTTGGAAAATCAATTTAATTGGAACATAGGGTTGAAATGTGGAATAAGGATTTTCAGAGGAAACTAGATTTGATAATGAGTTATCAAATGGAAAATTAATTAAGGCTTTAAGGCTAAATCATCTTTGATTTAAGGGATGTGTTTTAAAAGAGAAAGGTTAAACATGGATTTTGTAATAATTTGAGAATGGGTTTGAAGAAGTTTAATTTTGACAAAATCCAAGACGTAAGGAGATTGGTAGAAAGCCTATGTGTTCTATAATTATGTTTTTTTAAATTGCGCCTATTATTTGGAAAGACCGGGATCGGATGTATGTCTGAAACCATTCCAAGTAATAATTTGACGTTGTGGAGCAATTGAAGACATTGGAGACGACATTGAAGACCGAGACCCTTCATGTCGTAAGGACGACTTGCTGAATGTCTCGAGTGGGTCGCTCCCATTTGCAGATGGATTTTATATCAGTTAAGTGGCAAGAAGCCCGAACATATGTGAAGGAATTCTG